>CM035132.1:70596856-71796856 GCA_020205605.1 Panax ginseng | reverse complement strand
GGGTAAATTTTCAGACTCTCGTGGAGGTTGTTTGATCTTTCTTCTTTGAGAGTTCGTATTCCCCCAAGAAATTTTTTCGTTGGCGAGGTCTACTAGCAATTTTATCATCCCCCTTTTATTGGCCTTCTGATAGTTGAGTGAAGAAATGCCCCGTATCCTGATGTTGGCGCACTATCAGCTTAGCTAGCAGATTTACTTGGTTCTGGATTGTCTCTAACTTTTGCATTACTATCATAACCTCCTCCGAGTTTTCCCATTTTAGGACATCTGCTCTGTGCCTTTGGGGGTAGTCTTCTATCCTTCATATGCACTTACGAATTGGATATATTTCAGCGCTTCCTGACCCTATCATGTTTACTTCTTCCGTATCATGCTGCAACGGAAGGTTGGTGTTGACATTTTGTAGGTCAGGTTGTTGGACAACAATACTGCCACTTTCGATCAGATTTTGAATTTTATGCTTTAAGGACCAACAATCTTGTGTATCATGTCCTAGAGATCCTGAGTGGTAAGCACATCTCTGGCTTGGATTGTATCTTTTTCTCCCTGGTTCCAGAGGTGGAGCCAGTTCGGTAATTTTCTTATGATCCATCAATATCGCCAACACATTTTTAAGAGAATCGCCTAGTGGAGTGAACACCCGATTTTCTGTTTTCTCAAATTTTCTTTTCCTATCCTAGAATTGGTTAAATGTAGCCTGTTCTTGAAATGGCAGATTGTCTCGCTTTTTCTAAATGGGGGGACTATAGGTTGGTCTACTAGATTGCCCCTGTACAATAAGGGATACATCTTCAATGTCTTTATCAGGTACACCCTTGGGATCGCTCGCATACTTGACAGTCTGTATATGCTTGGCAACTGCTTCCAAGGCAGTGAAATCTTTAATCTTGCCGGCCTTCAGGCCCATCTCTGCCATTTTGCCTTGTTTGATCATTTCCGAGAATGGCTTTCCTATGCCTGCTAGGATCCTCTCGTAGTACAGAGCCTCTTCGATATCAATAAACGTCATTACCATCTCAGTTTCTATCATTGATGGAATGACTTGCGCTGCTAGATGTCTCCACCTTGGGGCATATTCTCGGAAAGATTTCGTACTTTGCTTTTTGACTTTAGTCACTTGGTATCGATACGGCGCCATTTGTGACTGAAAATTGTACTGATTTAGAAAGGCGTAATAATTCTTCCCGGTTGTGGATTTTGGCATCGCTCAAGTCGGGCATACCAGGCTTTAGCCTCTCCGGTGAGACTCTTTTGAAAAGTTGCATTCGAGGCTTTCATCTCCAAAGATAAGACCCCGGCCACCAATGTACACTTTTAGATGCGTATAGGGATCGCACGCCCCATTGTACTTTTCAAACTCGGGACTTTGAATTTGGTAGGATATCGAGCCCCGGAATATGCAAAGATCCGAATAGGTGATACTCCCATAATTTCCAAATTCCCTTTGATTGATCAATGGTCTCCTCCATTTGTTGGATTTTTTTCTTAGATCCCCGCCTCGATCATCCTTGAGATTTGTGATTTCTTTATTGGAATGAGGTTTAGGTATCTGGGTTTCCATCTTTTTTCCAATACCCTGACTGCCCCCTGGTATGAATGACTCAGATTGAGTAGGCATTGTTTGGCCCTGGGTTCTTCCATGTTCAGGGGATTCTGCGTGGATGGGTATTTGTGGACCCTAAGTAGATTGGTGTAGTTCCTTAAACATAACAGCCAACTCTGTAATTTGATAGCTTAATTTTTCGAACTCCTCGCAAGAGACAGGGGTAGGATTAAGTTGGGCAGTTTTATCCATGTCTGACTGTGGGCTTAATGCCCTTTTGGACTTTGAACGGGAAATAGGATCAACTGCTTCCCTACAAAAACTTATATAGTTTAGTCTTTGGGAAATGTATAAAAATTTTATATGCTATCATAATGTGTCCAATTTAGGAATATTATCCTGCAAAATGGGTGTCATTTGATAGCATGTCAAGCCTTAATATGCATTTACACATTTTCTTCATATTTTCCATTACATTGAGATTGACAAGTAATTGAAATTACAAGTAATTTAAAATGGGAAAGTATGAAGAGACTTCCCTTCGCATTTGGTTTATCAGAGGCTGACCTATCTTAGGGTTACTCTCGCAGCTTTTTGGCATGAAGGTTCCTAGATCATCACAATCTACTTGACGGGAAGTTAATCCGGTCTTTCAACTGGAGCGAATATGGGTGGTGCCTTTCCTGAGCCCCGTTGGAATTATTCTTCCTACGAGTCCAGTAATCAAACACCGACAGGATAGCCTCCTGGTGGAGGAACCACACAACATACATTCACATACAACGTGTCTCACCGTTTATGAAAAATGATGACATGTACGAAGCACTAATATCATACATAGATATTTAGCAGTGCAGTAAATAAGATGCATTCATACACATTCATCATAAATGTAAATGCAACATTCACACACAAGCATATAACATTTTTGAAAAGCTTGTAATAGCGGCTTAAGCCCTCTTACTGGAGTTCCCAGTAGAGTCGCCACCTGTCGACGTCGGGATTTTTGAGTGTCCCTTTTCATTAATTGTTCTTTGGTGTTCTCATGTTAATGTGAGATTTGCTTTAAAAAAACAAGTGAAAAAGGTCCGACATGTATAATGTCGACGATTTGACTTTAAGAGTCGCCAGTTGGTGTATTTAATTGGTTGCACCAACGCAATCGAAAAGGTTTGCACATTGACCCAGTGATTTGACACTGCTAGACCGGTCTGTGAAACCAAGATTCATTTTGGGTCCGGGGGCTTGATTATGCGGAGGGAAGGTGTTAGGCACTCCCCGACATCCGTGTTACCACGGTGACCGCCACTTTTCAAAGAAATTGTTATATGAATGTGTGTGTATGTGTGTGTGGATCAATGTGCAATTATTTGAAAGTAGTGCGAGGCCTTGTTCACACCTATATACACAAGGTTTGAATTTTATAGAAAAATTCAGTTTTAACCAATATATATCAATGAACGTTGTGCTCAATAGGAATTGAGACCTTTTTATACTTCCATTTTATTATTAAATGTTCGGCTTGTTTGCTTTTATTTTTGAGATACGAAGCATTCTTGAGAAAATAATATACAGCAGTGCCGAACTCCTCATGGGCATAACAACCATCTAAGGAAATTCAGACACTATAAAATAATGTACAAGCTGCTTACAGATTAATAATGTCCATCATGGGAACCGAATCTAGATTCCGTAGACTGAATATGTGATCACATGATTCCTAGGCTCACATGATACTACAATTTGTCTGGAAAGCAGTAAGCAATTATATATATAAAAGTTGTAAATATATATATATAGGCATGATCAACCACCACGAAGCAACTCCATGGGGGATCAGAAATATAAATATATAAAAGCGGTAAATATATATATATATATATGGGAGCCCTTCCATAGCGATTGGTTCTTATGAGTCTTGTCTAACACCCCTTTTTGGACCGTTGATAAATTGAATTGATGGTCATGATTAACTTTTGTATTTGATAAGTTTAAGACAAAGTTGTTGTGCCTAATTATTTACCCGCATCTGCTTCTATTTTAATAAGTGAGGCCCACGCAAAATTAACTTGTCAGTATAGTTATAAAAAATGAATATTTATTATTAAAATAATGCAGGGAAGAGCTTATCTTGGCCACACATATTTTTTTTATTTCTTTATTATATGTCATGACTCAGCACATTAAAATGGAATAAAAAAATAAAATAAATTCCTACTAGAAGACAAAGTGATACTACCATTATTAAATAATAATAAAAATTCCTACTAGAATTACATGTTGATACGACTTGCATAAAAAAATTGAAAAAAATAAGCCGTAAGAATTATGACTTATCACGGTGACAATAAAAAATTAAAAAAAAATGATTTTATTCAAACAATTCATTTGCTAAACATATTCGAACTCATGACCTCAAACTCCATACACTCGTATATATGACCACCCAGAGCACCACTTGCCTAATTGTTAATTTCAACCAAGGATATATCTTTATATTAAAACTTCACCATCCCCAAAATCTATATTCTTGCATTATTATTATATTACGATTTATTATTATTAATAAGTCTATATAATACATATGGGGTTTTCTATTTAGAAATAAGTTAATATCTATATTTATTATTATCCCTTTAATATTTTTTCTTATTTTTGTAATAATATCAATAAAAGGATTATTAATATATTAAAAAAAAATATCATTCTTTAATAAAATATAAATAATGATTTTATATTCATGTATTACTATTATTATTATATTAGTATTATTACTATTATTAAAATAATATTAATAATGATTTTTAATATTAATATAAATAATGTGATTATTAATATTAGTCCGAATAAAAATATCCATACAGTTCAACAAAATAGATAAAAATTTTTCGTATTAATAATATGAAGTGGTTTTATGTGATTCAATAATATTCATATTACTAAGTTATGAATTTGAAAATCCCATAAAGTTCAACCAAATAGACATTCTTAATGCGGATTTCTTGTAGAGCTCCCATACGACGCGGTAACGAAAGACTGTGACATCTTCCAAGGACCACTTCTCTTCAGAAATATTACCATTGGCCCTAACGAAATAGTCAACATACTTGCATACAAAAATGCCACGATCCGAGTTGTTGTGTTGTTTCATTTAATCTTTAAGGTCTCAACACAAGAGGATTACTGGCTGGGCCACTCATTGTCGGATTACCATTTCAAAACAAAATGGTATCAAATGTACTGCATGTACAAAGTAGTTGGTTAATAATTTTTTAATATTAACGGACATTATAAAATTAAAATATTTTAAAACTAAACATACCGCAACTTTTTAACGAATTACGAGTACATTTCATGTAACTTAATATACATAGTGTCATTGTAGTGTGCGGTCAATTATGGTAACCATCCAATCTTCAATCGCGAATAGGAACAAGACAAAATGGTGTTGATTACTACTACACCCAAGCATGAATATCTATTTGCATTCGTGTAAAGGTGGACCAACATCTTGGTTAACATACGAATTGCAAAAACTCCATGCAGTATTCACGTTAGTGCAGGGCACATTGCCTTGCCTAAGATGCATGAAGAATGAATTAATGAAACCAAATTGGGACCACCTTTGTATTCCCCGCGACCTGTAGTATTCCTCTCTGTCTCGTAGCAACAACATATAAGCGTCGATGACATGCTCGAATATCTAACTCCCAGGCCCTAAGGATTGCACTGCATTGTGTTCTAATTCATATAACTGGCGCGGATGTGATAAAGGATATAAATCCTCTTCTGGTGCCACCACGTTTCCAAACATATGTTTATTTACAAATGTCTTCTTCCAATCTTTAAGTCTTTTGGATAAAGACCCTTTTGGTCCATAAGAGATGTGGTCTCCCGCATCTTGTACCTGATTGAGACCCAAATGTACATTACTATTATATAGCAATAATAATTAAAACCATCACTATTAACATAACTATATATACCTTTTGTGAACTAGATCCTTTGGCGTCAGAAAGTCCCGCAAATGAAGAGTTGGTTGGAATGTAACACTCCTCATAGGTTTGGAAGGTTGGAATGTAACACTCCTCGTAGCGGCTTATGTACTTTTTATTATTTTATTACCATTATTATTATTATTATTATTATTATTATTATTATAAAGACTGTTTGGTGAATAAGTGTTCAAACATAATAATAAAGCACTATGGGAATAGAAAAAAGCTGACATTGATTATATGGAAAAGTACATTAGTTTTACCCTTTAAATATTGTCTAGGAAGCTGCTATTTTCTCAAGTTATCTTCTTATCCTTCTATAGAATTTGTTCTCCGCTTCAATTTTTGTTTTCACCTCTACTCAAAATATATTTCATCTGGTTGCCCACTTTCACTTCAGAAAATCAAGTTGAAGTTCTGATCGAGCAAAATTCATCACTATTATTCACAAGTAAGTTTTTCAAAATGTCATATAATACATCTGAATTTGTCACTGAAGTTGAAAGTAATAAATCTGATATTGTTCCGTACGTTGGTCAATTATTTTGTACATTGGAAGATGTTGAATATTTTTATAGATCATATGCACGTAAAAATGGATTTGAGATTAGAATTGCAACTAGTCATAAACATGCTAATACGAATGATATCAGATCTAGGCAGTATGTATGTAAGAAAGCCGGTACACCAATTGTTGGCAAGAGTTTACCTGATGATGAAGATAATACTAATAAAATAACTAGATAGAGAGACTCTATAGGACGAAAAATGTGCAAAGCTAGAATATATGTTGTCCACAATAAGAAAGAAGACAATTGGCGTATTTCTACTATTGAATTAGAGCACAATCATCATTTAGTGACCCCCACCAAAGTAGATTTGATCGAGACTCGCAGAAATCTTACTCCTGTTGCAAGAAATTTAATTGACACTTTAAATAAGTCCGGTATTGGTCCTAGTAAGATGATGAATGTTTTGAGCACAATGGGAGGTGGGTTGCAAAATGTTCCTTTCTTTACTGCTAATGTTGAGAATGTGGTACGAGATTTAAGGCGTGATTCTGCAGATGAAAATGATGCACAAGCTGCTGTCAATCATTTGAACAAACTTGCATCCGAAAGTGCCAGCAAATTTTTTTTCCGAGTGAAACCCGGTGAAAACAACCGCATAGCTTGTATTTTGTGGGTTGACGCCCGATCAAGGTTTATGTATCAACGGTTCGGAGACGTTGTGATTTTAACAACTGTGTGTATAACTCATTGTCCATCGAGGAATTTGAAGAGCGTTGGCATATTCTCGATAAGTTCCTATGAATTGTATACTAATGAATGGCTTGGAAGTTTGTATGATGTCTGATGTAAATGGATTCCAAAGATATACAAAGAGATATTTTTTGCCGCGAAATGACTACCACTTTGGAAGAAGCGAGAGCATGAATGCCTTTTTGATGAGTATGTTAATGCATCAACAGGTATGCTATGTTTTGTATCTATGAGAGTTAAAAGGTCAGAGAAAGACAGCTTTATCGAGGAGAGGAAGGCCGACTACATAAAAAACATCGTAAAAGGATTATGGTACTTTTGGTTCATCTTTAGAAGTTCATGATGCACAAGTGTACACAAAAGAGATGTTTAGACGTTTCCAACGTCAATTCGTCGATTCCATGAAATACAATGTTCATAAACTTAGTGAGTTGTGTGTCACTGATACTAAGGTTTATGCAGTGCATAATGCAGATGCAAATGAAAGTGGTGGAAGATATAAAGAAGTTGTCAACAATCGACAACTGGGATCGGTAACATGTAACTGCCAAATGTTTTCTCACTCTGGTGAATTATGCAGGCACATCTTGAAATATTTCATAGCAAAGAGTATTTCACAAATACCGACCGACATGATCCTTCATCGGTGGACAAGAGACGCGAACAAAAGCAATGGTGAAGACTTACTCTTTAACTCCACATCTGCTGACTTCGAACAAAATCAAGCAATGCACTATAATCATTTGATGGGTGATTACCAGGAGTTAGCGAGCAAAGCGGCTTGCTCAGTCCGAGGTTACAAAACTGTTCTTAAACTGAATGCACGAGGAAAAGAGTTGGTTGACCAATATGATCCGGATGAGAATATTACTGAACTGGCAGATGACGACATTGATTGCACAGTTGGAGATCCAAATCATGATATGGGATACGATAATGACGATGAAGATGCAGAGGTGGAAGAAGAAGAAGAGTTTTTGCCGCCTAATATTTCTCAAACAAAGGGCCGCAAAAAATAATCTAGATTCAAGAGTGCACTCGAGAAAATCATTCCTTCTAAGACTCATCGAAAATGTGCAATTTGTGGCTTTGAAACCGACCACGATAAGTGAAATCACAATCGAGTGCTAGGGATTCCTGAGCCAAAAAAATAGGCGTCGGTTGTATTAATCATTCTATGTTTTTTTATTTTATGAAAATGAACATGTAATATGTACTATTCCTCTTAATGTTATGCAATACTAGTATTGGTATAATCAGCACTTCTAATATTGATAATCACATTATTATTATAATAATACTTCACTACTTTTATAAATTCGATAAGTAAATTAATTTCACGAAATGACTTGAAAAATTATCATCATTACTTATTAGATTAATTGAACTAATTTTATTAATAATAAAACTATTTCTTAATAATAAAATCATTGCTTAATATATAAAATCATTACTAATAATCATTGCTTAATAATAAGATTATTATTACTAATAATGCAAGATTTATAATGATCACTTTATATTTTTTTAAAGAATGATATTTATTTTTAATATATTAATAATCTTTTTATTGATATTATTACAAAGATAAGAAAAAATATTAAAGGTGATAATAATAAATATAGATATTAACTTATTTCTATTTAGAAAATCCAATTAATAATATAGATTTATTAATAATAATAATAAATCGTAATATAATAGTAATGCAAGAATATAGATTTTGGGGGATGGTGGAGTTTTTCTATAAGGATATATCCTTGGTTGAACTTAGCAGCTAGGCCCGTGGTGCTCGGGTGGTCATATGACGAGGTATTGGTGCATGAGGTCGCGAGTTCGAATCTGCTTAAAGAAATGATTAGTTGGGATATCAAAAAAAAAAATTCCTCACCATGACACAGCTATAATCTTGGTAAGGTCTTTTTTATTATTTTATTTTATTTTAATTTGTTTGAGTCATAACATATAATGGAGAAAAGAAGAAAAAATAAATAGAAAAGATAAAGCTAAGATTTAGTTATCTTAAATAAGGTCTTTTTTATTATTTTATTTTATTTTAATTTGCTTAGTCATAACATATAATGGAGAAAAGAAGAAAAAAATAAATAAAAGATAAGCCAAGTACAAAATTTCATTCTACTTGGAAATAAAAAAGTATGAAGCCAAGACAAGCTCTACCTCACGGATTATTTTAATAATAAATATTCATTTTTATAACTATAACGACAATATAATTTTACGTGGGCCTCTCTTATTAAAATAGAAGCCAAGACAGTAAATAATAAAGCATGACAACTTTCGTGCTTAAACTTATCAAATGCAAAAGCTAATCTCGACCATCAATTCATTTTATCAACGGTCCAAAAGGGGGTGTTACACGTTCTCATAAAGAACCTATCAAGCATGGAAGGGTTCCCTATATATATATATACATATATATATATGACATGATCAACCACCACGAAGTAAACTTGAGTGGGACGAAATGTAAATAAAGTCAGAAAAGCGATCAATCGCCACGTAAGTAAACTCCAGGCGGGATTAAAATATAAATAAAAAAATTGTAAAAAGGCCAATGAAGTAAACTCCGAACTGTGAAATGTATATATATATATATATATATATATATATATATATATATATATATATATATATATATATATAAAAGCAAGAACGCGACCGGATGTGAATCCAGGCTCATCGGATATGTCCGAACAATATTATATATATATATATATATATATATATATATATATATATATATATATATATATATATAAGTGATTAAATGCACCGAATGTAAAATTCGTGCTCATCGATATGTCTAACAACAATTATATATATAAGTATATATATAAAAAGCGAGTAAATGTCTTGATGTAAAATCCGTGCTCATCGATATGTCTCGACAACAATTATATATATAAGTATATATATATAAAAGCGATAAACGCCCGGCATCAAGTTCAGGCTCAATCGAGGCATAACTCGATAATGTTAGTCCGTATAAAAATATATACATATATATAAGCATATATATACAGACAGAAATGAATGCCACGGACCGAAGTCCGGGCATACGCACACAACACGACTATCAATGTGTAGAATAGTGTGTGCCAATATGAAGAGAGAGGCTTTATAAAGTGTAAGAAGGCTTACAGTGGGCTGCCAATGCAGACTTCTATGACTCTAAATGGATAAACACTCAGCTCCCGCCGGTAAATATATGATTGTATATGGGCTAACATGTGTTTAAAAAGAGCAAACACTCAATATAGGGTGTGTATAAAGCCAATTAGACAGGGCTTCCTCGCCTTTTCTCTCTCTAAAATTGCTGGCCCAAGGTCTATATTTATAAACTGATGGTTGCAGGTGTACTTGTGGCGACCTCGATACACTGCAATACCGGTCGTAGTGCATCCGGCCTCATGGTCCCATTGTCTCAAAGTACGTGCACTCGTGCAATGTAATGTCCTCTCGAACTTGCAGAACTTCAATCTGAGAATCCGAACGAGGTGTACAAGACCATCTTCGGACTACTTTTGTCGAGAGTTACACAATGACATGGGATTTTCCCTTTTTGATTCCAGGAAGATGGGTCCATGACCGAAATAGCATTCCCGGGTTCCCGTTAGGCAATCCGGTGAGCTGTTTCGCGTAGTTTTCGTTCCGAAGTTAAGATATGAGTCTTATGGGACTAATTTTGAATCAATTTGAGTTGACATGAGTGTATTTGATTTGAAGTGAAGTTGAGTTGGCAAAATGACCATTTTGCCCCTCTCGGGGTTATCTCCGATTTTCGCATAGTTGTAGCAGGTTTTTCCCAGGGTTATCTCTGAGATGGTTATGATGTTGACTCTGAATGTACTCAGGGTTATCTCTGAGGTTGGAATTTTGTTTTGGTCCTCCAGGATTACCTCTGAAGTGTGAAAAAGACGTTTTTGCCCTCCTGCACAGTTAGTAACAGGAAAAGAAAATTTCGAGTGTCTATAGGGCTTACCCTCAATATAGCCTTGTAGTCTCAAACACTTGATATTAGGTGGTCCAATAAGAGCATACAAATTTCCCATTTCGGGGATAAGGTCGGGTGGTTCTGCAGTTACCTCACCACCAATAATGTCAAATTGATCAAGTCCATCACAGCCTTCTGGAATCAAACCATCCAATAACAAAAGGGACATTTGCCCCTTACATTTGTGACCTCTATGCCAAATTTCTTCACAATTGTAGCACTGTCCGTTGTCTATTTTGGCTTGCCGCTCAGCGAGAGTAAGCTTCTTCACAGGTAATTTATGATATGGAGATATCTGGATGGTTGTGTTAGCAAGTTTGTCAACCCTATCAGGTGGTACATAAGAGAAAATAGCATTTCTAGGAGCCATTGAGTATTGAGGCCTGGGTCCTAATAAAGAAGTGTTAATATAACTTCTAGGTTGAAATGGGTGAGGTTTGCCAGCCAAAATTTTTCCCTCATATAGCTTAGATAGCCCTATTGCATATTACAGATTATAAGGTTGTGCCCCAATAACCTCACACTGAATATCCAACCTAAGACTAGCTATATAAAACTCTTTGAGAAAGGATTCGGGCAGACCTAATATTTTGTTTGAAATTTGTTAAAATTTCAACCCATTCTCTGCTACAGTGCTAGTTTGTTTTAATCTAGATAGTTGTGTATGAGGGTCATCATAAGGTGATGGTCCAAACCTAATATGAATTTGGAAAATGAAGTCAGCCCAAGATCTTACCAGATGATTTGTTTCCATCCACTGAAACCATCCTGAAACAGCTCCATCAAGGTGTAGAGCTACCAAAGATAGTTTGTTATCTTCAGAAATGTTGTGGTATTCAAAGTATTTATTAACTTTTTATAGCCATTCGGTAGGGTCTCCACTCTCGAACCTAGGAAAATCTATCTTGGCTCTCCTCTGGAAATCAATTGGTCTTCTATCAACTGGAGGTTGTTCGGGTGGATGTTCCTCCCTGCCGGTTGGTCTGCATTGCTGCATCTGTTCTTGCATAACTGCTGTTAAAGTTTGTTGAAACTGTGGATTGAAGGTCTGAGTGAATTGGGTAAATTGTTGATTAAATTGTTCAAACAATTATTCCATTGAATTTGGTTCAGGCATGAAGAAAGCACCAACATTAATGATGCTGAAATTATAGTCTTCAGCTGGACTTTAGAATTTAGCAGAGAAAAAGAAAGGAAAGAGTTTAGAGTAGAAAATATATATTACTTCATTTATGTATATCTTCATTCCCAAGATATGATGCTTTATAGAAATACTAGTACAAGATTCTAGATGATTCATCACCACCATCGTCTTGCATATTAGCTAAACAATATCAGGCTTTAGATGGGAAAACTGATATACTACTAGTACTACTAATAATACCAAAACTACCCTATGAACTTGTTGCTTTCTTTCTTGCCCCTGATGTAACCTTGCAACCACATAGGTTCCTTAGTTTGTCTTCTTGACTTCCTCATCTTATTGAGTGTGTATAAGTCGTCTAACTCGGCTTCTTCTTGATCCACCCGCTCAGCTATCTCCTTTTCCTTTAGTTCCTCTTGGTCAGCCTTGTTGTTTACTTCATTTCCCGTTTCTGTTGCTTTCATATCAGTTAGTTCCTCATGTTCTAACTCATTGTTAGTTTCTATGATTTCTTTTTCATTTTACTGGGTAGGAGGAATGGTCTTGGTGTTTGTATCAACTGACTACTAGTACTGCAAGACTTAACGTCAGTCACACGTCGATACTGTCTTTGGCCCTTGACGTAATTCTTCTAAACCACCGCTGCCTTCTTCCACAACTCCTGATCTGTAGTAGGGCGCTGACTGTTAGGGGGATATCTCTAATCCAGCAAGCGTTTATAAGTTTCATACAGCGTTAGGCAACAATTAGAAAAAAATATATTTGGATATATAAACAAAAAGATAATAATGTTAATAAAAAATTATAGAAATTTGAATAGCATCGGGTATAGGCCATCATGTGTTTTCATGTACAGCTGTAGCCAATCAACAGAGGCATCATTCATATCCTTCTACAACAACATGGTAATATATATATATATATTAGTAACAATATAGTAATATATATGGTAATACATCGCATACATATATAAATTATAACATAAATTAAAATATGCCAAAGCCTTACATGCTAGGACTGTGAAATATTGTCGCTTCTATACGTCATTTTGACCTTCTGGTACTCCTGCGGCTCTGTTTCTGGCATTGGTGTTACGTGACTTGACCCATTCTTTGCTAAGTAATATGCATATTAATTATACATTTTAATATGTTTATATTTATTGTTTTGTATATTTATTTTATTTAATTAATATATTTTATTTAATTTTGTACGATTTATTTTGTTTAATTATCTTAGGGAGCAAATAAAAGATTACTATCCGGACTCTAGGAGAATTATGATAAAGGAGTTGAAGTCATTTTGAAGATAAAGAAAAAAAAATACCAAATTCAATATATTAGTATTAAGTTATAATTTTTCCCCTATAAATAAGCTTCTTGTTTTAGAGGGGAAAGACCACTTTTTTATTTTATTTTTCTTTTCTTTTTCTTCAATACTTCTAGTTGGTGAGGAGGGAGAATTTGAGTTTCTTTTACTATTTCTTTTCCACGGGTGATCCATGTTGGAATATGAAGCGGAATTAACAAGACGAATAATACACCAAATTGAAACAACTTAGATGGAAACCAAAGAAAATCGAGACGTAGCAAAGCTATTGTCCTAAAAAGTGATTCTTCCCTCACTGGTTATAAACCTTCAGTACAGTTGAGCTCCACGACGTTCACTCTCCAGGATTCAACGGCGAAGCCTTCAATTGTTTGTATTCGCAGAAGAAGATTGTGGACTTATCTTTTGTGAATTGCCCAATTAACAGAGTATATAAGAACAGAACAGACAAGAGAAACTTTTCATAATGCAAGCATACTTGCATATTCATTCATTTATATCATAATCAAATAATATATAAATAGGAATAATATTCTCATGTATATTCCCAATAGTCTCCTTTGTAAAAAGGACTATCCACATGCGCGTAGGCATTGACTAGGTGGCCATTCAGTAGCACACCAACCCAAAGTCATAAACATCCTACATTCATGAAAAACATCATAGTCATAATCCAAAAGGGTAGCCTAATTACCAGGACTACTTTGCTCCAAAATATTTCCTCATTTGTCCTCAACTAAGATGAAAAAATAGCAAAAAATGTGCCAAATTGACTAGTTCAAAAGTCAATTTTTTTACATCAATACGTTTAACATGGTAAAATACTAACATTTAATATGTTGAATAATTTTTATCAAGTCATATGAGCATGCATATTCACTACTATGTGTTTTGAAGCATTTCGTATGATATCTCACTTTTCGACGATCAAAATAGGAAAAGAAAACATGTAAACGTTACTAGGATAGTGCAGAACAATTGTACGGTGACGAATTTTATAGAAAGCTGCCCGAACTTAGTAGATCTGAAGAAGAAATGACTTGTGAAAGGAAAAGGAAGTGAGATATAAACCCATGAGTGGTCACGGGTGTACTCGCAGTAGCCGTGGGTCTACCTGCGACTATTCTAGGTGGTCCCCACCCCCTCTGGCTCGATCAAATTTGAGTTATAAAGGAGGTCCCACAAGCTAATAAATCAAATCAGGAAAAAAGATGCTACGCGATTAAGCGGAAAAGCCTAAAATCCTAATTTTCAAAGACCAAACTGAGGGTCTACATATCAATCATTGGTATTCGCCCAAACATAGGGTTAACAAAGCCGATGATCAAAGTTGTTGAAATCTACCCTTAGCAATACCTCACAAAGGTCGAATGTCATCAACTTGGGGTTGTAATTGCAATCAAAAGCATACATCTCGCCAGAAATCCATCCCCAGCGGAGATTTCATACATCTTTAGCCGTTGAAGGACATTTCAACGAAGGTCAGGTAGCCCTGACATCACCAGCCGTTGGCAGTAACTCCAGTGAAGCATCGGAGGTGGTCCGATGATGTTAGCCATTGAAGGACATTTCAACAAAGGTCAGGCAGCCCTGACATCACCAGCCGTTGGCAGTAACTCCAGCAAAGCATCGAAGGTTTTCTAATGATGTTAGTTGTTAAAGGACATTTCAACGAGAGTCAGGTAGCCCTGACAGTATAAACCGTTGGTTGTAATTCCAGAGAAGCGTACCTAATGATGTAAACCGTGGAAAACCATCCTCGTCAGGGAGGACCGATGATGGAATCTGTTATACTGATCCTCATCAATCAAAACACAATTCCCTAAGAGTCTCTCGCACATGAGAAGAGCATCTTCAGTGGAAAGCCTGTAATAATGATTAAGGACTTTGGTGATAACCCCAATGTCAACGTCCTATGGCCTCAATCGTGGAGAAACCTCCAAAGATTTTGAAGACATATTTGCAACTTGTCAGCAAATCATGCTCAAATAACACTGATGGACAGTGCAAACTGTTGGCGATAACCCCAACATGGCATCAGGAGATTTCTGTGAAAAGAGCTTTAGAAACTACCGGTCAAGTAGACATCCAAGCAGTTCAATAGAGTCATCATTGACAACTACATCCCCCAACAAAAGTGGCAGGAGCAGACAGTTATCACATCTCGTTGGAAACCATTCCAACAAACAAATACACTCAACATTACCTTGCATCACGCTGCATTGCATTTGCATCATGTTTGCCTTGTCATATTTTAAGTGTTTAGCGATCTTTATTTTATCCAGGCCATTACATTGCATGAATATGATAAAGAGGGACATTGTTAGACACTCAAAATTTTACATTCCTGTTACTAACCATGTAGGAGGGCAGAATCATCTTCCAGAGATAACCCTGGAAGTCAAATTAGTTTCAACCCCGGAGAAAACCCCGGGAGATCCAGTTCACAATCTTTGAGATAACCCCGAGAGAAACCGCAGTTGAAGCACCTAAAGGAGAATTTGGTGTCTTTCTGGTCAGTAATGATTCGGTTTCAATCCCGAATACAACTCCAGGAGATTCAGTTCCAACCTTGGAGATAACCCAAAGGGATCCAGTTCAAGTTCTGGAGATGACCTCGGAAAAGTGAGTTCCAACCCCGGAGACAGCCCCGGGATACTCAGTTTAATCCCAAAGATAACCACGGGAGGTCAAGTACACCTCAGAGATAACCCTGAGGACATTCAGCATTCACAACAGCCCAATCTCGGAGATTACCCTGAGCAACGATTGCTACATCTGCGCCAAAGCCGGAAATAACCCCGATGAGTGGCAAAATTGTCATTTTGCCACCTCAATACCACATCCACGTCGTCTCAACACAAATTAATCCACACTGCATGCCAAGGTGTCCCACAAGAACCATAGCTTAAATCTCGAGTGACTACAACACAAGATAGTACACCGGAAAGACTTGGAGATCTGGTCATAGACCCATCGTCCCAGCTTCGTACAACCTCTAATCTCATGTTCTTGTGTAGCTCTCGACAATAGCATTCTAAAGAGGTACATCACTCCTTTATCGGATGCCCAGATTGAAAATTATGAAGGTTCGAGCGGACAACGCGTAGCCAAAATGCACGTACTTCGAGACGGCGAGACCCGCGTGGCCTAGGGCAGCCTGGGCAGCCACGGGTAAACCCGCGGCCATCGGGTCTTTAACTATGAGCTCTTGGAAGCTCATTTAAAAAAGAAAAAAAAGGAAAAAAGAGAGAAAACTCTGTCCATTTCAGCTTGTAAACCCTGGTAAAGTGCTCTAAACTGAGTTATTCTTCTTTCTAAACACTTGTGAGCTCGTGTTTTGTAACATATTGAAATTTAACCGGTGGAAACAGAGTTTTCAGGTGTCAAAAGTTATTTGAAGTCTTCTTAGCAGCCCACTATAAGATTTTTCTGATTTTTAAGCTTTCTACTACTTCTATACATATATATCTACTAACGTTAAGAGTCGTGTTGTGTGGGTATGCCCTCATCATCGATTCGTGGCTTTTTATTGCTTATATATATATATATATATGTATATATATATATAAGCAGTAAATGCACTGGATATTATATCCAGGCTCAATCGAAGCAGAGTTTGATGATATATATA
Source organism: Panax ginseng (assembly GCA_020205605.1). Taxonomy (NCBI): domain Eukaryota; kingdom Viridiplantae; phylum Streptophyta; class Magnoliopsida; order Apiales; family Araliaceae; genus Panax; species Panax ginseng. The sequence continues at coordinate 71,779,931 of CM035132.1, read as the reverse complement.
TAAGTATAAATATATAAAAGCAGTAAACGCACCGGATATTCTATCCAGGCTCATTCGAGTTCGACAATATATATATATATATATATATATATATATATATATATATATCGCTTTTATATAAATATCTGCTTTACTCGCTTTCATAATGTAGATATTTAATCTTTCAGCCTGCGGGCTACATTTGCTTAAATCTTGCTACTTCTAACTTTGACCGGTTCATGGTGACTAAACTGGGACCGTTGAAGCTAGAATGGTTTACATTTATTCATCTAGTTCTTTTTCTAGCTTTTATACATATTGCTTTTCATGTGAGCCTAGGAATCATGTGATCATAGATTCACTTACAATCTAGATTCGACTCTGTAATGGACGCTTTTGGTTGCTGACCCGATTTGTAAATTATCTATCTACGGTGTCCAGAATATTCTTAGATGGATCTCATGCCCACAAGGAGTTCTAAGATCACTATGTATCTTATTTTCTCGAAGATGCTTTGCATCTCAAAAATAAAAGTAATCAAGCCGAACACATAATAAAATGGAAGTATCAAAGGCCTCAATTACTAGTGAGCACAAGGGTTTGAAAAACCTGTTTTACAAAACTTCACTACTATATCTTTTTGAAATTGAACTTTTATACAAAAGTCAAACCCTTTGTATATAGGTGCAAATGAGGCATAGCATTACTTCCAAACAACTGCACATAGACCTAATTCACACACACACACATTCACAGATAAAAGTTTAATGAAAAGTGGCAGTAACCTTGTTATCACGGAAGTCGGGGGGTGCCTAACACCTTCCCTCCGCTTAATCAAGCCCCCGGACCCTAACGAATTTCGATTTTACAGACCAGTTAAACAGTGTCACATCACTAGGTCTTTGTGCAAATATTTTCTCGGTTGAGTTGGTACAACCATTTAAAAATACCAACGGGTGACTCTCATAGTCAAATCGTCGACATATACATGTCGGACCTTTTCAAACTTATTTTTTCAGACAAATCTCACCTAAAAATAAGAACACCAAAAGACAAGAACATAAAGGGACAAATAAAATTTCCGGCGATCGATATATATATATATATATATATATATATATATATATATATATATATATATATATATATATAGAGAGAGAGAGAGAGAGAGAGTCATGATCCAATCCGACTCCCTTGACGCTACTAAAATTCAGACTTTTTTCTTGCTTTTTTTTTTTAAAACAACTAAAAAAAATTTTAATATTTTATGGAACTGGAATTTTTTCATAATACAGTGTTTTGGGCGTAATTTAACTATCTTGTTTATTTTGACCAAAATTATTTTTCATCCTTATTAAATTAATATTTTTTCTTGACCTTGATAAATTAATATCAAGTGTTAGAAATATAAATTCAAATATTAACATTTCCAAGACAATGAGAATTTTCTATTATTCTCAAAATAATTTTTCCTCTCAACAAATTATTTTAAATTAATATATGATATATATACTATTTTCAAATAGAATAAACAAAAGGCTTTAAAGCCTTTGTTTATCCGAATAAGGAAAAGGGAATTTGGGCATTAAATTGTACTGATGTTTTTTGTGGGTGTTGGGCAAATTGAAACTTGTTACCAACTTCAGTGGAGCCCAAAGCTTAAATGAGAAATTGATTTGCAAGATTGGGAGTATTCCTTTAGGAAAAATCTAGGCAGACCGGTTTATTAGACCGGAAATTTGAATATTTTTCAGTTTTTTTATAATGATTTTAAAAATATATATAGTATTTATTTTAACAAAATTTTTATAAAATATAGTGTTTTAGGTGTAATTTGGATACATATACAAAAATAAGATTATACAGACTGTATTTTTGTATATATATCCAAATTATATCTAAACTATTATTTTTTGTAAAAAAATTTGTTAAAATAAATATTATACATTTTTTGAAAGTAACAAACAAAATAAAAAAAAACTAAAAATATCCAATAAATATGTCCAATAAAAATGTCGACTCGTTTGACCAAATACCACGTTTGAAATTTTAGAATGAGACTGTGGGGCCAGTATGTTATTAAATGAGATGAATTAAATGCATTGGTCATGTGAATGTGAATGCCAGCTTGATTTTTTTTAGTAACCAGTGGGCAGGCAAAAACGCGTGTCCTTCATTCGATCTTCTTCTATTTCTAAAACATGTCATCTCAGCCGCTTATTTCAAATCAATTTTTTAAAAGACAAGTTTATCCCCGACTCAACATTTTCTATAAATAGGAAAGCTTCCTTCAGTATTCGGTTGCCAATTTACAAAGCTTATACTCTTATCTACATATTCTCTCTTTAAAATTTTTTATCTTTTTTACTAAAAGTTTTAATATTTAAAAAAAAAAAAATTTGATCAAAGTATTTTAAGATAAATTATTGAATTAATTTATTTATACCATCTCATATCTGTTTATATTTATAGATATACAAATATAAATTATTATACACGTTTATATATGTCTATATTTCATTTATTCATATCAATAAAAAGGACAATTTAGATACCGATATTCAGTGGTATTTTTTTTAACAAAAATATCATTCGACTGATGCTTGAAGTTCTACTGACTCTTTATTGATATACTTTATTTATATAAATATCATAAAGTAGATCAATTTTAGATACCGATATTCGGAGGTATTCTTTAAACAAGAATATCATTCGACGGGTGTTTGAAGTTCTAAGTAATTTATCAAAAATATTTATACAAATATTAACAGTGAAACTTTAAATTCGATCAGTTTTAGATACCGATATTCGGACGTATTCTTTGAACGAGAATATCATTCAACCGATGTTAAAGTTTTAAGTGACCTTATTTAATATTCACATGATAGATAAAATATATTATTATATATATTTTCGAGTTTAACAAATTGATTTGTTATATCAAGTATTACTTAAATTGTTCAATTCGTTCTACTTGATATCTGTCATTGTAAATATTTGAACAACTATTTGTTTATCCATAAAATACTTGTTGCATAATATAAAAGTTACTTAAACTTTTATATCATAACAGTCTGTAAATTTATCTACTTAACAAGAAGTATAATTATAAAAATTATATCTGAAGTTAAAGATAAATTTGTTTTTCATAGAAACACATTCTTTATTATATAAAGAAAAATTAAATCTTTATAAATCAGAACAAAAGTACTATTTTTGATTATTTCAACCCCCCTTCTAGATTATTATTAGATTTATAAAAAAAAAATTCAAGTATGAGATAACGGTGTCATTCGAATAGACATTATCTACCATTGATAGTAAATACACGATCTATCCCCTACTTGGTTAACAAAGCATGTACCAATTTTTCAATTGCAACTCCTTTATGACTTTCAATTTGACAAAAATTTAGAATTATTTAATAAAGCTTCCAATCATCGTTAACCCAATGAGCAGTTAGACACATATAATTAACGTTTTGAATGGATGTCCAAGTATCCGTTGTGAGGGAGACTCATTGTGAGGTGACAATTTGCTTCAATTTCACCATTTTTAACTTATAAATTCTTAAACAATCTCTACCAACTGTCCATCGAGATTGCATCTTAAACTTTGGTTCCACATCACTTGTGAATTTTCTAAACCCGTAATGTTCCACAATACTAAGAGGTTGGTTATCTTTAATACACATTATTGCAATTCTTTTCCTTACCCTCTCTTGGTTAAATGTATGACTTTCAAGGTTATGAGTTGCGCTCGCACTTTTCTCTCTCTATCTTCCTTTGTCAAATAAAAAAAATTCTAAAGTCTTTTATTTTTTATCCTTACTGATTTGAAGGGGGATCTAGCATAAAATTTATATAAATGATTAACCATTGAGCCCGTGCCATTCTGTCTAATGTTACACCCCACTACAACCTTAAAATGTTTACATTTTGCCTTACATTCATCTTTATCTTGTTTTTTATCATCATCTATGTTGATAGGATTGAAAGCATTAGATGGTGCATACTGATTTTGAAAATAAAAATTATATAAAATGATAATTAACTACTACTTAAAAATACGTAGCATACGTAAAAGAGTTTTGATTTTATACCTCATTAATAGCTTGTTGATTTTGTTGTTCAATATGTTCATTTGAAGGAACTTGAGGGGTAGATGACATAATTTGGGCCTAGTTCAGCTTTTCACCTGGTTACTCGAATAAAAATAACAATAATAAATTATAATCCATAAACATATGTTCCTACAATTACACATGAATTTGTATTAATTGTCATTATATTATTTATAATCCATGAACATATTTGTTAACTTAATTGGAAATTAATTAAGAATAGACTTTCAAGACAAGAACTAGAAACAAACCAACCTACAACAAATTAAAGTGCATAACATCATATTCATTTAAGTTTTAACCCCAACCCATAACAAATTTAAATAAATATAAACTTTAAACTATCAAACAAATAAAGTCCTAATTAGCCACCTCTTAAGTTCAATACATCAAATAAATTGAATTGGGTTTAACCTCAAGTCCCCAACCAACAACAAATTTAAACAAAATACAAATTTTAAACTATCAAATTAAAATGCCCTAATTTGGTTACCTTCTAAATCTCATATGCGCAAGGGGCAAGCGGTAGAGACTGCAATAAAATGAGAAGAGGAGACGAGGACGTAAAAAAAGGAGAAGTCGCGGCTCGCGGTGGACTGGTGGATGGTGGTCGCAGTGCTTGGACAAGAAGTGAAGCAGAGTGAGTTTTTTTTAATTTCAACTTTCAAGTACTTTGAGATCTCATTCCACTACTCTCTGTATGCAGTAACCTTTACTTTGAAGAATAAGATATTTAGATTAGAATCGATGTTTTTCTTTTGCCCACCAAGTTCAACTTTTTTATTAATCTGCCCCTCTTGGATTTACTAATTTATAAATTCTGTCACATTGAGTTTACCTATTAAAAAAAAAGTGAGCATAGGTTGCCCTTGTACTCAGGGGCGGATCCACGCCTAGGGCAGGGGGCACCTGACCCCACTGAATTCTATGCCTGGGGGATTCATGCGTAGGACAGTTTCATGTTTAAGACTTAAAAAACTAATTATGTTAATCCCAATAGTTTTATTTAATGTTATCTTAAAATTCCTACATTCCCACTAAGCCACTATCTTAGTCTTAAAATTTATTTAATGTTGTCTAAGGACCAAATTCCAATCTTACATTCTCACTAGTAGTCTACTAGTCTTGTTGTCTTGGTACTTCATCTGTAATATATTCAGCAACGGAGCAACAACAACGAAGAAAGCAACCCCAAGTCTCCAAATTCGCAAATCGCAACAGAGCAAATCCTAAAATCCAAGTCTCCACATTCAAATCAGGCAAATAGGCAATCAAGATCTGCAACTAATTCAGGTATATTTTAGTTTTAGTTTTTTAATTTCACAAATTTAGCAATTACTTTAGGAATTTTTGTAATTGTTTATGGATTCTTCTTTTTTGTACTTTTATAAAATTAGGGTTTTTTCTGCAACAATGAAGAGAACTTCATCAAATAAAAGTTATTCAAGTATGTGTTCTGTTTTTACTTTCTTTAAATTTTTATAATTTATTTTGTAACGTTACTTGTTATTGGTTCAATTGAGAAAAAAGAACATAACAAATTAAAAGGGGAAACATAAAGTTAAAAAAAAACCAAAAACGAAAAGGAGTAAAAAGATATTCAAATAAACTTATAATCTGCATAGTATAATGTTTAATGTTGATATTGTTTTGATTTTTATATTTGTTGTTTTCATTTGGATATCCATTAGTTATTAATAATATACAACGATGGATATTGTTCCAGTTTTTGAGCAAAATCCAACCCCAATGAAACCTATAGAACGGTACAATAATAACTTACATTGAGCATGATATTTTTGTAACTATTAAAAATGAGGCTATCATGCAACAATTTTAAGCAAAAAAACCTCAAAAAATGTTATTGTAAATAATATTTGAGGATTTTTAGTTTTATGATTCATTTTATTAAATTTTTATTCTTAAGGGATTTTGTTTTACAAAATTTGACTCCACTGAACTACGCGACTGGATCCGCCCCTGCATACATACATACACACACATGGTGCAGTTTCGGTTTTATGCATGCGGTTTTGGCCAATAACTAAACACAACCCGTAAATTTGGTTTTTCAACACACCTAAAATCATCAAATACGTCGAAACCGTTGGTGCAGTTTTAATTGATGCGGTTTGTGCGCTTTTGGAGACAATTTGATTCTTTGCTCAACCCTAATGGAAGCTTAGTTTGTCAAATATGCAGATGGTGAAAAGATGGAAATGAGAGAAAAGATGGAGATGAAAGAGAAAATGAGGTTATGAAAATTGTTAAATTCATACTAGAAAATATTATTTCCACAACAAAAGTGTCGATATAGATCTTATAACGACGGTTTTCACTGTCGCTATACATCTACATTGGCACTTTTGTTGTGAAAATAATAAAAAAGTATTGTGAATTTAATAATTCCCGTTATTAAATATATGCATGTCAGCTTTCATATGCATGTCATTGGTGTTTGAAGTTATTTAGAATATTGAATAATTATTTTTTTTAATTATCAACCATGAATTGCATCACGATACTTTACATTTTTAGGAAAAATATAATCTCTCTGGTAATTTTTTTATTTAAATTATACTTTTTTTGATTGATCGTTAAAATTAGAAAAAATATGAAACTTATGTACTTTTCTTGGTACCTAATAGACTCAACCCATTATGACTCGTTAAGATAAGTGAGTCACTCAACTCACTATTCACTAAGCCATGGGTTAGTTGGACGAGTTCATGGGTATTTTACTAGCTCTAATATATGTCTGGGCCAGACTTGAAAAAGCTTGGTCCGATCAAAACCCGACCTGAAAGCCCAAAATAGACTGTATTTTAAAGCTAGTTGTCCTTTGACCGACTGAAAAAAAAAAGTCCGGGTCCGACCTTGCACGATGCACAAGAAACCCGACTGACCTAGCCTTGTCTGATTTGGTTATAAGCAAGCCTAGCCTGACCTGCTAACTTAAGCAAATATTCTAGAACATCCCACAAACAAATGCAACAGCACCCTAGGTTAGGCAAAAAACAAAACAACAGGCTGACCCCTCACCTGACCAGAGCTCCCAAATTTGGGCCCCTCACAAGCCTAGAGCTTGGTCTAGGCATCCTGGGATGGTCAGCAGGACTCAATAGGCTGGGATTATCCTGCCTGGCCTGACCTGCCTAAAACTGAGCTTGGGCCTGACCAGACCTAATCATTGGTCAGAGCCTGAGAAGCGCAGAGCAAGACATGCCTGACGCCCAGAATATGTAAGCTAAGCCAGTGACCCATAGGCCATAGGCCCATAGTAGAAGTCTAGAACTATAAGCTCAACATACGTGGCCTATAATGGTAGCCTGAGTTTTAATCACCTTCCTTTAAACCAATAAAAGCCTGGTGTAATGGGTCTTTCTTATAAGTTATAGCCCATGGGCCAACAAACATAGGACAAATATATGGGAATTAGTATTAGGATTAATTACATATTTTATTACATTTTTAAAAATAATTACAATAATGGTGCATAAATAAAATAATTACAAAAGTAATACATTTTTTCATATTTATTTACAAAATTAATACATTTGAGTATCATTTAATTGTGGCCCATGATTATCTCCCTTATCTCTTCCCGTTAATCATGGTTGTGGTTCCTCCCACTCCGTTGATCACCACCAATAACTATGCCTACAAACCCTTCACTCCTTATCCTCCACCCAACACGCTTCTCTATCTTCCTGAAACCCTCCCTTCTCATTTGGCCTCTCTCTCTCCGCACTTACTACTTCTCTCTCTCCTCTCGAAGCCACTCGTCGTCCTCCTCTTCCGCCGCCGCTGTAACACCACAATCTCTCAACTCTGACACAAATGAAACGGGTAGGTCTGGTTCCCAGTCTTCGCATCTAATTTTTGAAACCTTATAGAAAATTGACGTTAATCCTTCCAAAGGAACTAGAGATTTCGCTCCAGACGAGATGCGCCTCCGTAATTGACTTTTTCACAACTTCAGAGAATTTTCAGGAAGATTTGTACCAAATTTTGATTAGTTCGATTGTCGTCGTATTGTCCTTCTGAATTGTGTTTTGTACTTTAGTTTTTGTTGGATATCCATAACCATTTGTTATGGTTAGTGAGTCTGTAATATTTATTGGAGCTTATGTAAATGAGATTAGATATTTGATTATATTACCAGTGATTTGACATTGTTTGTTGGTTCGTATTTGTTACTTCTAAGCTGTGTCTAATACATTGTTTGAAAGGTGCAGTTGGTAACCAAACATGCATAGAAGGGTAACCATTTTATTTTTTGGTAGTAACCAGATAGTTACAAGCTTGTATCATGACATATATCAAGTGTTAAATGTACATGTGAGAGTATACATGGGTTGCCTAAACTGGGTTGGATATATAGGTTGTTTCTGTTTTGGTTACCATTAAAACCTGTTCTGGTTACTTTCATATAACTATTTGGTTACTTCTTTATTATGTTTTGGTTACTGTTATCTTATGGTTTGGCTACTATTATTGTGCCCTCAATGTGGGATTTTGGTTACTTTTATTTTTATTCTGGTTAATATGTAATTGTTTAGTATACATGGATTTCCTAAACTGGGTTTCATTACATGATGTTTGTGCTTTGGTTACCATTAAAACCTGTTCTGGTTACTATCATATAATTATGTAGTTCTTGTTTTTATTATGTTACATTATGGTTATCTTGTTATTAGTAACCGAGATAATTCTAAGCTTGTATCAGGACAAACATCAAGTGTTAAATGTACATGTGAGAGTGTTTTATTTATCTAGCTGATGTATACTTATAAATTACATACTCATAAAAATTATCTGGAAATTGTACAATTGGTATTTAAATTTGCATATAGAGGTAACCATTTTATTTTTTGCGAGTAACCAAATTTACATAAAATTGGTTCAAAACAGTATCCATCAGCTATTTCAGTTGAAATGTTAGGTTGGTATCCAAACCTACATATATGGTAACCATTTTTGTTTTTGTTAGTAACCAAATAATTGTAAGTTTGTATTAGGACTGTTATAAAGTGTTAAATGTATATATTTTATTTATACCATGTCATCATGATGGAATAAGAAACTCCAATTAAGAGTTCCCATTTATATATATGATAGTCACTTATAAATCTCATATTAAAATAAAAATAGTTTGAGAGGTGCAATTGGTATCCAAACCTGCATATAAGGGTAACCATTTTAGTTTTTGTTAGTAACCAAATAATTAAAAACTTATATTAGAATAGTTATCAAGTGCTTAATGTACATGTGAGGGTTCCCATTTATCTAGCTGATGGATACTTTTAAATTACATAGTTATAAAAGTTATTTGAAAATGGTCCAGTTGGTAACTAAATATGAATATAGAGGTAACCATTTTATTTTAGATGGGTAACCAAATTTACATAAAAATATTTCAGAACAGTTAGCAATTGTTCAATGTATATGTTTACTTTATATTGACAACTCATGATGGAATCAAAAATCAAAGTATTAATCAATAACAATTTTGGTTACTGTACACCATCAAAAATGTTACCAACCATGTGGTTAATGGTTACTAACAGTAAACAATTATATATTCCTGTATTTACACTCTTTTTATTTATGTACTATATCAGATCTTTATTGGTCTTAAAATTGGTGGATTATTGCATGTTTTCCTGTTGTGTCCTTTTTCTTGGCACCTACTGCATTTGTTTTGAATTTTGTTTGCAGATCCGTTCTTGTACCTCCCTATCTTTGGTCTTCTCGCTGGTCTTCTTGTGTTCGGTGGTAAATTCAAATTTTTTGTATTGGTTACTGTCAATCCACGTTCCGTTGAAATAAAGCACAACTAGAATTATCTCCACTGTCTGACAACTGAATAAACATTGTAAAGTAACCAAATCAATATTAGACAATAACCAAACTACATAATCTTAGTAACCAAAACATAAACCACATTTTTACATGCAATTTTGAAGGCCTAAATGATGGAATTTGATAAAAAAAAACCCTGCAATTCACGAGCAAAGTTGGTGACTTTTGATCGTTGACCCGTTTCTAATGAAATTAGGCTCAGAAAAGGCCAAAATCCGACACTCCAAACTTGACAAAAATTACCAAATTGACATTGGATCAAATCTTTCTATAATTTATCAAATCTTTCCATAAACTAGATCAAATCTATCAAATCTTTCCATAAATTGACACACCTACTCTTCAACCGCATCAGTTTGTTACCAACTAAAGACTAACAGTTGTATAAAGTTAACCAATGTAGTTAATAAGTAACCATCAATATAAAATAAACCAGTATAAAACACATTAATATTATACAGTAATCATAACAACATTATACAGTAACCAAATTTAGATTAGACAGTAACCAACATATATCTATTTAATAACCAGAACATAAACACATTTTTCATTGCATTTTATAATAAAAAACAACCAATATAATGTGTTTGTTACCAACTAAAGACTAACAGTTGTATGAAGGTAACCAATGTAGCTAATAAGTAACCATGAATATAAAAAACATCAGTACAAGTGTACATTAATATTATTCAGCAACCAAATAAACATTATACAGTAACCAATTAAATAGTATAGAACAACCAATATATATATAATCAGAGTAACACTTGTATGAAGGTAACCAATGTAGTCAATAAGTAACCACCAATACAAAAGAAACAATTATAAAACAAAATAACATTATATAGTAACCAAATAAGCATTTTAAAGTATCTAAATACATATTAGACAGTAACAAAGATATATGTCATTAGTGTTGGAAAAATACGAATAAAATAGGATTCAACTATCAAACAAAAGAAGGGCAAAAATTGAACTTGTCGATTTAGAGCGAATTATGTTGAGCAGAGGCGTGCAATGCACTGTCCTTAAATAAAAATTTCGCCCCTCGAAGAACTTTTCTCAGTGCTAAGGTCACTGACGAAATCCTACTCCAGGATTCAACGGCTCTTCACCCAACTAATCAGCACTCGAAATAGTTGAATGACCCATGAACAACTTCTAATTTTTCTTTACTCAAACTAAAAAATTATACCACACACACACACACACACACACACACACACACACACACACACACATATATATATATATATATATGAAAATGAGTTGAGCTCTATTCTTTCTCTTTTTCCACTTTTTTTGCTACTCCAAGAAGACATACAATATATATGATGGCAACGGTAATATAATAATATGGCAACGGTAATTTCATAATAATAGGTATTAATATATATTTAACCGTTACAAATCTTCATAAATTAATATGTATTATAACTCATTTAATTTACTCATTAAACTCTTTTAATGGTACAAATAATATATTTATTTTTATTTAACTTTGTAATATATTATTTAACAAAAAATACAACAATCCCCCACATATTACAAAGTAAAAATAAAATAAATTGAGTAAGAAAATTAAGAATGCAGTGCGTTAACACTGGTGTCTTTTGGACTATGAACCAATGTATAGAGAGTGAATAGGACTTGATTCACATGAATTTGGTGAAATAAAAATTTCTATGAACCTTCTTCCTTATTATGAATCAGTAATCATATTACTCACACTACAAACTTTAATTAGAAGTTGTTATACGAGATTTAGCACATTTTGGCCTTGCGCCATACCTGAAATTCATGAGCGCTCTAGAAAACCTGCCTTGTTTTCATAAGAGGAGGCCCCACCTCTACACTCATATAGGTGTTTCCATCAAATGTGTTCTACAGTTAAACACATCACCCAACAGGAGTATGAAAAACATTAAAAGTATATAACTCTACCTCTAACATTGTAGAAGTACACTATCCTACACCATAGGGATGAACTCAAATATGTATAAAATGGATAGTGTCTCAACCAATCAACCAATGACTTGTTGTTACCCATATGAACCTATTTCCTGGGATTACCATTCATATAGGTTGGGTTACCATCACTGTTGATTTCTATAATAGACAGTAGTCCCATCCCCCTCGATGTATTGCTCATTAGCCTCTTGCTTAGTGGCTTTGTTAGAGGATCAGCAAGATTTAACTCTGACCTAACAAAATTAAGGAATATAATCCCGTCACATAACAACTGTCTGACAATATTATGTCTTAGGTGTATATGCTTACTCTTGCCATTATAGCTCTTATTCTTAGCTCTGCCTATAGCAGCTTGGCAATCACAATGTAAAGACACGGATGGAACTGATCTTGTCCACAATGGAATATTTCCCAAAAGATTTCTGAGCCACTCTGCTTCAGAACCTGCCTTCTCTAAGGCAATAAACTCAGACTCCATAGTAGAGCGAGCTATACAAGTCTGTTTAGTAGACTTCCAAGAAATTGTTCCTCCTCCTAAGGTAAATATGTAGCCACTCGTGGATTTGATCTCATCTGAATTAGAGATCCAGTTGGCATCACTATAGCCCTCAAGAACTTCAGGATTACCGCAGTAATACAAACCAAATCCAATAGTACCTCGTAGATACTTGAGTATTATACATAAAGCAGTTCAATGATCTTTATTAGGATTATGAGTGAATTAGCAGTTTTAGAACTAATTTTCCTTTTTTTAAGGTCAGGTAACATTACCTTAGCAAGACACCCCCACACTTTAAGGTATTTCTAGACATATCACTTAAGTTTGAATGAATTAAACTGAGAGGTTCAGATTCTCTAACTAATATTGATTGGCATGTCTTTTTAGTAGTTTTGGCTTCTACACACTTGATATTTTTTGGTATTTGAAATTTTAACATTTTTTAAAAATCCCAATTAATTCACATGGCCTAAAATATCATCACGCAATAAATAGGCCAGATCACTCAGTGCACACCCCAACAGTTGGAAAGAGTAGAAAGAGTAGAGAAGAGGCATCACTGAAAGTATCCATTGTTGGAATCTTTACACCTCAATTAATAGTAGATTCTCAACAATAATAACAAATGCAGTGCATTCACATTAGATAACTTTTGTTTTGCTTTTTGTAGTCTCAGTCCTACAACTGGGTGTCAGCTACGTTGCTTTTGAAAATAAGTTCAAGCACTTTATTTCTAAAGAGTTAACTACTTGAGGAATAATCAAGTTTTATGCTCTTTGCATGCTAGTATTCCAATTTACAATACTCTCTGAAGATGTGCAATTAACTTTCCTATCCTTTTCAGCTAGCTTGTCACTCAACATCACTTAGTAATAATGTAAGACCCCAACTTTTTATAAATAAAATTAAAATTCCTTTATTCATTATCTTGAAAGAATAAGGAGTTAATTTGATATAATGTTTTGGTTATGGGTGAAATATGTAAATTTTGCAAAATAAGCAAGTGGTTATAAAATATTCATTGTTGTCGGGGAATATTTGTTTGGTCGTGGAATATTCTTACTGTCGGGGAATATTCGTACGACGGCACAGCCATTTGTGGGCCCCATAACGGAAAATGGTCGGATGAAGAAAATGACAAGTTTGAATTTTTATAAATAATGGCATAATTGTTACCATTAACACTGTTGGATTACCTGGTGGTTAAAATACAGTAATACGTGTGGTTGCATAGTAGCACACGATATTGCACAATATTTTTGAATTATTGATTCTTACGTAAGAAGGCACTACTCAATAATTATTTACGATAATTCTTTATTCGATATTTTATTTTATTGATTCAATAATTGCTGCGATGATATTTTATATTATTATTGTTTCAATAATTGTCACTGCACAATATTTTCCATTATCAGATCAATAATTCATATTATTTGAATATTATTATTAGATAGCATTATATACAATGTCTAAGGAAGTTCTGTCTAGAAAAGGGTTTTGGTCACCTAATTGCGCGACACTAAGGAGAAATCCTTATCGAAAAGCCCTCTCTTTCCTGGGAACGACCTGGTTGTCATAATTGTGATTCTGTAATATTATTTGTGAATAATTAATTATTGATTTATATGATAAGGAAATATTTATTTTATGTGGACATAAATGATGGATAGAAAAATATTTATTTTGTGTGGATATAAATGAAGGAATTAATGCTGAGGTGTTTTATCAGTATTTTGTCGGAATGGAGGTATTAAAAATCGTCCGTATGTGGATTTCGGGCATTTTTCGTTTGGAATTTGGAAAAAATTAAATCTATAAAGTTGTAGAGAATTCGATTTCCTATGGAATGGACATAAAATTTCGTATTTTTCTGATAAAAGAGCTATTTATTATGAATTATTGAAGTTTCTGATTATTGTTTAAATGGTAAAATATTTTGGAAATTTCTAGAATGGATGGGCCCCACTTTTGGTTGGTGAGAAATGTGCTGAAATTTTATTTTAAAAGTGGTGGGCATGAATAGTAATAGGTAAAGCCATCAGGTAGCAGGTTAGTCTACTTTGGCGTTCTAGCATTTTCCTATAAATATGTGCTTAGGTTAAAATTAAAAATCACACCAGAAACATAAGTTTTCTCTCTCTATATTATCGAGCGTATTTTTGTGAGTATTTAGATACTTTGAGAGTTGCTATTTAGTGCAAGTTTCTTTCAGCATTACATCCGATATTTCAGTCAGAAATATTATTCTTTTGAGGTAAGGGATGTTATTTTCTTCGTAAATGATATTATTTCTTTTAATATCATTATGCTAAAATATTGGTATGAATTTTATTGTGGAATTTCTACCTTTTTATATTGGGGTTACTATTCACGTATACGTCACTATTCAAGTATACGACACTATTCGCGAATACGGTACTATTCACTGAAAAATAAAATTTTATCTTCTTTGTCCCAAATGTCTATTATGATTACTATCTTTGATTGTATCCATGTTTTGATCTTCATTCTTGTATTTTAATCCACTATGGTTTATTATGGAGTATTTTTAAACTTGGATTAGCTAAAGTACGAATCTCTAATCTTTGTCCTTTAATCTCACTGGATTTGTTCTTTAAAATATTTTTCATCATCCTTAGTCCTTAATGGTGATACTTGATGAATATCTTTGGCCTGTAGTGCAAAGATGAATGATTACCTGATGAATATCTTTGGCCCGTAGTGCAAAGATGGACATGTGTTGAGATGAACATGACCAACTGGTGATACAAATGAATATCTTTGGCCCATAGTAAAAAGATGAATATTTGATTCAAGATGTATATTGATTGATGTTACAGGGATAAAATATTGATGATGGACTTTTAAATTCATAGATGATAGTAGATTTCATTCTCTACTAAACTTTTCTAATGAATTGTTATTTTCGCAGCAAATATTGATATAAAACTTGTTGTCCATTATATTTTATCTGATTTGTTGAAGGCTAACGATAATTTGTTGTTCATTATCGTAGTCATAATATTCTTTACTGGCTAGTTGAGCTCACCATTTTCCTTTTTATTCCATTTTTCTTCTCAGGAAGTGAGAATTTAGCAGGAACTAGCCGAGGTATGGAGTGATGGTTCAAGATAGTTGTTTTAGCAGTCCTCAATATTATGTAAAATAGTGCATTAATAATTGTAATGAGGACTTTATCTGAGTTTGGATATTGTCTAGAAGATAATATTTGTATTTAAACTCACAGTTTATGTGTTGTCGTATTTTGCACGACAATTGTATTAATGAAGTTATAGTTGTGTCTGTACCATGTTTTTGGCGACTCGAAATGGGTGATTTATACCTATTTTGGGGGCGTCACAGTTGGTATCAGAGCTTAGGTATATGGTCTCTGGCGGAGATCGGGGAATAGAACTAGGAAAGAAGAGACGAGTAAATCATTCGCTAGTGTGTCCTACCTAAGCTTATTTATTGGTCGGTCAGGATATAGGGGTATTCTATGGTATGTTATTTTCTTTAATTAACCCTTGTTTTGTGGCAGTATTTGTGAATGGCAGCTGAGAACGTTAACAATGGAGTGTATGAGACCATGGAGACTCATTTAATCACCAACCAGGAGAACGTACAAGAGGATGACAATATTCCTCCTGTAAACAACACTACCGAACAAATGATGAATGATGGGATGTTTAGAAGCTTTTTGCAGTTCATGTAAAATCAAACGAGGGAGACTCGTGTACAAAATACGGGTGGAAATGATAGCAACGCGCGGTTTGTCATAGCCAAGCAGTTCAAGGAGTTGTGACCACCAGAGTTCTAGGGAAAGCCAGATCCGATTAAGGCGGAAATATGGGTCAAACAAATTACCAAGATATTCGATGTCTTGGGATGCACGGAAGAACAGAAGGTTCTATTCGCCACCTTTATGTTCTGTGGTGAGGCAGATTACTGGTGGGAATCTGTGAAGCGTACCTAGCCAGCCGCACTCAACATGTCTTGGGAAACATTTCAGAAACTGTTCAATGACAAGTACTTTCCTGAAAGTATTCGTCATATGAAGGAGGTAGAGTTTATTAGACTGAAACAAAACAACATGACGGTGTTCTAGTATGAGGCGAAGTTCTCGAAGTTATCCAGGTTTGCACCTCATTTGGTAGAGAATTAGGAACATATGATGCGGATGTTTTTGAGAGGCCTAAAACCCAAAATTTATCAATACCTTATCTTTCATAAATTTTCTTTATATTCAGATGTTGTCAACAGGGCTCAATTATTAGAGCGAGATAATGAATATATTCAACCGAGGGACAACAACTAGGGTCATACCGGTGACAACAGTCATCGGAGCGATGATAACCAGTGGGGAGGTAAAAATACAGACAAATGCGGTAACCACTTTGGTGGTAATCGTGGCCATGATAATAGGAGAGGAGATTTAACAATGACGAGAAGACATCAGCAGCAGCACCAACAACAAATTCTAGGGGAGGAGAACGACCGCCAGTTATATGCTACAGATGCGGAGAGGAGGGACACATAAGTCCAAACTGTTCACAGCCTTCCAAGGTGTGTTTCAGTTGTGGAAAAGACGGCCATATAGCCCAATTTTGTCCGGTAGCGAAGTCAAGTCCAGTTGGGATGGCGGCACCAAAGACGACTACGGACAAAACAAAGTCGGTGGTTCAAAGGAGAGTGTTTGTCACGACTGGCTAAAATGCGAGAAACCCGAACGAGGTGATCACGGGTAAGCTAATCTTGAACTCTTGTGAAGTTTATACCTTACTAGATACCGGTTCTGCCCATTCTTTTATCTCTCTTGCTTGTGCTCAACATTTAAACTTGACTCCGGAGAAATTAGACTTTGACTTATCTGTGGAGACTCCGTTAGGAGAAACTTTTGTTACATTCACTGTTTATAAATCTGGCTTGATCCAAGTTAGCACCATCACATTACCTGTTGATCTTATCTCTTTAAAGATACTTGCATTTGATGTGATTTTAGGGATTGATTGGTTAACCACTCATCATGCTAAAATTGATTATTTTCGTAAGGTTGTTAGTTTTCATATTCCTAACCAACCTATTATGCAAATTCAAGCAACCAAACCACTAAAGTCAATCACTGTGATATCAAGCCATAAAGTCATTCGTTTATTAAAAAATGGATGTCAAGCTTTCTTAGCCCATGCTATGGACTTGAACAAAAATATGTCAGATTTGAATAATATTTCGGTTGTTAATGAATTTCCTGATGTATTTCCTGAAGAACTTCCTGGTCTACCCCCAGAACGTGACGTTAAATTCTTTATTGACCTTGAACCGGGTACAAAGCCCATTTCTAAAACCCCATATCGAATGGCTCCTATTGAACTTCATAAGGTAAAGGTCCAACTATAGGAGTTGTTAGACATCGGTTTCATTCGTCCTAGTACATCTCCTTGGGGTGCTCCTATTTTATTCGTAAAGAAGAAAGACGGGAGTATGCGACTCTGTATTGACTACCGAGAATTGAACCATGTCACCATTAAGAATAGGTATCCGCTACCTCGCATTGATGAGCTGTTCGACCAGTTTCAAGGAGCACAATTCTTTTCAAAGATCGATCTTCATTCTAGATATCATCAGAAGAAGATTAAAACTGAAGATATTCCCAAGACTGCCTTCAGAACTCGGTACGGGCATTATGAATTCTTAGTCATGTCTTTTGGATTAACTAATGCTCCTGCTGCTTTCATAGATATGATGAACCGTGTGTTCAAGGAATATTTGGATCAGTTCGTTGTTGTCTTTATTGATGACATCCTTATCTATTCCAAAAGCTGTGAAGATCATGATCACCATTTGAAGCTGGTGCTTCAAAGGCTTCGTGACAACAAGATATATACCAAGCTGAAGAAATGCGAGTTCTGGCTTGAGGAAACTAGCATTCCTTGGGCACGTGGTGTCAAAACATGGAGAGTATCTGTTGACCCAACGAAGATTGAAGCAATACAAAATTGGGAGCAACTGAAGTCGGTGACCGAAGTGCGTAGCTTTCTGGGCTTAGCTGATTATTATCGGAGATTCGTGGAATTTGGAAAAGATTAAATCTACAAAGTTGTAGAGAATTCGATTTCCTATGGAATGGACATAAAATTCGTATTTTTATAATAAAAGACTATTTATTATGAATTATTGAAGTTTATGATTATTGTTTAAATGGTAAAACATTTTGGAAATTTCTAGAATGGGTGGGCCCCACTTTTGGTTGGTGAGAAATGTGCTAAAATTTTATTTCAAAAGTGGTGGGCATGAATTGTAACAGGTAAAGCCATCAGGTAGCAGGTTAATCTGCTTTGACATTCTGGCATTTTCCTATAAATAGGTGCTTATGTTAGAATTGAAAATCACACCAAAAACATAAGTTTTTTCTCTCTATATTATCGAGCGTATTTTTGTGAGTATTTAGACACTTTGAGAGTTTCTATTCAGTGCAAGTTTTCTTCAGCATTTCATCCGATATTTCAATCAGAAATACTTTTCTTTTGAGGTAATGGATGTTATTTTCTTCGTAAATGATATTATTTCTTTCAATATCATTATGCTGAAATATTGGTATGAATTTTATTGTGGAATTTCTACCTTTTTGTGTTGGGGTTACTATTTACGTATACGACACTATTCATATATACGACACTATTCACGAATACGGCATTATTCATCGAAAAATAAAATTGTTTCTTCTTTGTCCCAGATGTCCATTATATTTTATCTGATTTGTTGAAGGCTAACGATAATTTGTTGATCATTATCTTAGTCATAATATTCTTTATTGGGCTAGTTTAGCTCACCCTTTTCCTTTTTGTTCCATTTTTCTTCTCAGGAAGTGAGAATTTAGCAGGAACTAGTCGGGGTATAGAGTGATGGTTCAAGATAGTTGTTTTAGCAGTCCTCACTATTATGTAAAATAGTGCATCAATAATTGTAATGAGGACTTTATCTGAGTGTGGATATTATCCAGAAGATAATATTTGTATTTAAACTCACAGTTTATGTGTTGTCGTAATTTGCACGATAATTGTATTAATGAAGTTGTAGTTTTGTCGGTACCATATTTTTGGCGACTCAAAATGGGTGATGTATACCTATTTTGGGGACGTTTAAAATAACCTATGTTATGGCATAACACGAAGTAAAGATAAAGAATAGGCCTTCATTAACTGTGCCAAAATAGTAGGACCCTATGAGTCAAATTCATCTTATAAGTGCTGAAGAATTTTAAGAATATGCACATTTATATTTGTATCACTTTGGAATACAATTCCTCTATTCAAAAGGATAAAACACATTAAAAATGTCATACAAATATTATTCATTTAAAGATTCAATAATCAAGTTAGATATATTGAATCTATATAATCATCAGCTCATTGTTCATCAATATAGTGTACAAGCGTGAAAAATTTGAAAGTTAAACTTGGACTATTATGAGATTTTATGTTGCACTATGAAGACCGAAATCGGAAATCATTATAAAGGGTTCAACTGGTTATTGGTCTCTATTTTGGCGATTTCCATTGTTAGAATTTCAGGAGTAAGACTTAATCATGCGGTGTTATAAGGACCATGAGTTGCTCTGTGACTCTGTCACCAATTTATTAGGCACTAAATCTAGACAAATATGACCCAAGTAAATGTCTTATTCATATTACTCTGTTAATTCTCCAAAGGTGAGAATCATATACTATTTTCATCAAACAAGTCAAAACAAGATTTTACAATCAATGGTATGAGGAGACATTTGTCTTGAATTTTGGGTCTTAAAGACTTACATAGAATAATGAGATTCCCGCTCTCGTAAGTCGAGTTATTGTTTTTATTATTATAATTTTTTTTTTCTAGTCCATCATAAAATATATTTGTTCTCATTTCCACCTTCACTAAGTATTAGAAACAACAAGTACTAATCACTTTACAAGTTGTTTTCTAAGTTCGTATTTGTTTTCTTAACAAATATATGAACATATATGAATCCATATTTTCTATTTAAGATTGTTGGAAAAATACGAATAGAATAGGATTCAACTATCAAGCAAAAGAAGGGTAAAAATTGAACTTATCGATTTAGAGAGAATTATGTTGAGCAGAGGCGCATGCAGGTAATCATCCTTAAGTAGAAATTTAAGCCCCTCGGAGAACTTTTCTCAGTCTTAAGGTCACCGACGAAATCCTACTCCAAATTTAACTGGCTCTTCACCCAACTAATCAAAGACTCAAAATAGTTGAATAACCCAAGAACAACTTTTAATTTTCTTTACTCAAACTAAAAAATTATACCACACACACACACACACACACACATATATATATATATATATATATATATAAAATATTTAATGTATATAATATATGTGTACAAATTAAGGAAGTTGAATATATATATAAATATAAATGGAAGTACACATATATATAAATTGAAAGTACAAGAAGCAATGATACTATATTTATATAAAGGTTGGCAATATGAAAGTGATAGAATATTATATATATATATATATACTATATGGAAATGAGTTGAGCTCTAGTCTCTCTTTTTCCATTTTTTTTGTTGCTCCAAGAAGACATATATAATATATATGATGGCAACGGTAATATAATAATATGGCAATGGTAATTTCATAATAATAGGTATTAATATATACTTAACCGTTACAAATCTTCAAAAATAATATGTATTATAACTCATTTAATTTACTCATTAAACTCTTTTAATGGTACATCGCTAAATAATATATTTATTTTTATTTAACTTTGTAATATATTATTTAACAAAAAATACAACAATTAGTAGCCAAGATTATAAAAAACATTTTTACATTCATTTTACAACCAAAACAATCAGTAATGACTTTGTTACAAATTAAAGACTAACAGATGTATGAATGTAACCAATGTAGTTAATTAGTAACCATCAATATAAAAAAAATCAGTATAAAACACAGTAATATTATGCAGTAACCATGGTAATATTACACAGTAACCAACTCAACATTATATACTAACCAAATCCAGATTAGACAGTAACCAACATATATTTACTTAGTATCCATAACATAAAACATATTTTTCCATGTATTTTACAGCAAAAATGTGACGCCCCAAAAATAGGTATACATCACATATTCTGAGTCGCCAAAGACATGGTATAGAATACAAATACAACCTTAAATATTCAACATGAGCTGTGAGTTTTAATACAAATATTGTTTTCTAGACAATATTCAAACTCAAAATAAGTCCTCAATACATTTATTATCACACTACTTTATAGAATAGTGAGGACTACTAATGCTATCATCTGGACCGTCACTCCGTTCCCCGACTAGTCCCTGCTACGTTCTCATTTCCTGAAGAGAACAATGAAAGCAAAAGGGTGAGCTCAACTAGCCCAGTGAGAAATATTATGACTAAGATAATGCAGAATAAATTATCCTTAGCCTTCAACAGTATACAACTGATAGAATATAATGGACAACGAGTTTTAGATCAACAACTGCAGCGGAATAAGCAATCCATTAGAAGAGTCAAGTAGAGAATAAAATCTACTATCTTCTATGATTTAAAAGATTTTTCATCACTTTTATCGCTGAAACTCAGCTTAATAAATAATCCACATCATCAAATCATCCCTGTACTACAAGCCAAGGATATTCTTTAGTATCACGACAACGAATTATCCATGCACTATGGGCCAAAGATAATCGTGTTTTCATCAACGATCCTGCTCATGCCATAAAACAATTCATCTTTGCACCCTTGGACGAAGAGAATTCATAGCCATAATTATACCAAAAACTGTCCATCAATGCACTACGGGCCAATGAGGACTTTTTCCACATCATTTGTAACATTACGGTCATGATTATACCGAATAATACCTGGTCATAATCATACCAAGTCCATCTATGCACTACAAGCCACAAATGACTTTCAACATAATATAAACATGAGGATGATGACAATTCCATAAAAGAAGTTCAAGAATAAATTTTAAAGATTTATAAATTAATTTATCCAGGAACCAATAACATCCAAATTGTCAACATGATACTGCTTTGTGGAGTAAAATTCAAGAATGCTCAGAAGAATATTTCCTTGAAAAGATACTGGATGAAGCGCAAATATCCAGGATATTCTACTAATTTCATGGAGTATAGAAGCCAAAACTTTAACCAACTGAGTATAATAAAATATATGAAACTGCAAATGGATTTTTGTCCGCCATGCGGTAATCCACGTAGACAGATCATTTCCACAAGTTAATAAGGAATGAATACAAAGGATCATTCACCATGTATGCGGTAATCCATATAGACAGGATATTCCAACAGAATAATAAAGAATGGAACCAGGTCATGCGTAATCCGCACAGACAGGATGTTCTAACAGAATAATAAAGAATGTAATAACAACAATTCCCCGGTATGCGATATAGGCCGCACAGACAAAAGTTATTCCAACGAATAATAAAGAATGGAATAATGTAAGAATTTCACCATGTATGTGGTACTTGGCAGACAGACGAGGTTATTCCAACATAATAATCAAAAAATAGAATAACAACCTTACGGTATTGAAAGAAAATAACTCTCTTCATGAATACGAAAGAATAATACCCCTTACCTTATAAAGAAGAGTACTCAAGCGGGTAGAGGTGGGATATACTTGAAGAAAACTTGCACTATTTTCTATGCTCAAGGCTTTCTTAAACTCTAAAGAAATACGCTCAAGATTATAGAAGAAGAATTTTCTGAACTTCTGGTGTGATTTTCAATTCTAACTAAGCATCCTATTTATAGGAGAATGGAAAGGATACTATGTAATAAAATATAATATATTCTATTTATAATTATATAATAAAATAAAATTTATAATATATATATATTTTATTTAAAATCTAATAAAACAAATAACTTTATAAAAGTATTATGTTTTATATAAAAAGATTTTACTATGCAAACACTATCGAGCACTATGCAAACACTATGCATAATAAAATATAATATATTTTATTTATAATCAAATAAAACAAAAGCTGTATAAAAAGTATTTGGTTTTATATAAAAAGTTTTCAGTTTTATTACATTTATAATAATAATAATAAAACAAAATTTATATATATATATATATAATATATATATATAAACTTAAATGACTTCCTTCTGATTCCCCATTTTTCTTTCTCGTGGCCCCTACATGTGGGTCCACCTTTTAAGAAATTTCTCTACCGATTATTTTGAAAATGGGTAAATGGGGTCCATAAAATAAGCAAAACTTCATAAAAATCACCTTAATAATTTTAACAACATTTATCATCGTTTATTATAATTCACAATATTAATCGACCAGGTCGTTCCCAGGAAAGAGGGGGCTTTCCAATAAGGATTTCTCCCTATTGGCGCGTAATTAGGTGACCAAACCTTTCCTTGACAGAACTTCTGGACATCGTTAATATTGCAAATAATAATATTAATAACTTCGTCGTCTCAATTATTGATTTAATAATATATAAAATATTGACAATAATTGAATCAAATAACGTGAGAAACTATGCAGCAATTACTGTAGCAATAATTGAACAAAACTGAGTGACTTCTCACGTAAGCATCAATAATCAATACCGTGTGCTACTATGCAACTACACGTATTACTGTACTTTTACTACCGAGTAGTTCAACAATTTTAACGGTAAAACTTCCGCCGTTATTTTCATAAAAATATTTTTGTCGTTTTTTCAATTCGATAATAATTTCGTTGTGGGGTCCACCAATGATTGTACTTAGATATATCTGGATATTCCCCGACAAAAAAGAATATTCCCAGAGCCAATCGAATATTATACAACAACTTGCATACTTTTCAAAATTTATAAATATTATCCACAACTATAACATTATCTCAAATCCACACCATAATTTTGAAAAAATATTTCGAGAAAATTAAATCTTTATTCGTAAAATTTGGAATTTTACAATCTCCCTCCTTATGAAATTTAAGCCCTCAAAATTTACGTCTTTTTACCCGTATACTTAGAACAAATGAGGACACTTCATCGATTTTAACTCTTGAGGTATAACCTTTGAGCGTAAAATATATTTCAAGATTTTAACAGGTACATCTTCATACGTTAAATTATCTGTTATCTCGTCCGGTTCTAAATTAATAATGTGGTTCGGGTCGTCCATATATTTACGTAACATCGATACGTTAAAAACGTTATGAACACGCGATATATTTGGCAGTAAAACGAGTCTATAAGCCACAGTTCCTACTCGATCGAGGATTTCAAATGGGCCAATTAAATCGAGGGTTGAGATTTCCTCTCTTCAGCAACTCTTGCTTTTAAAATAACGCCCTCTTGAACCTTCTTCATCGTATTCATCAGCTCCGGGTCTATAGCTTTAGCAGCTTTAACATTATCGACTAAAGTCGGTTCTAATCATATATTCATTATCTTCACGTAGGTTCGTATATTCGCAATCGTAAACGCATACGATCTTCTACTCAACGCGTCAGCTACCACGTTCGCTTTTCCATGATGGTATTGAATGGTATTATCATAATCTTCAATAGCTCGAGCCAACGTCTTTGGCGCATGTTACGTTCGTTTTAGTTGAAGAAATATTTAAGGATTTTTAGAAATGTGTTTTGTACTGGGGTCAATACAAAATTCGATTTCACGCTCTGGGGTAGGGCAAGAAGTCTTTAGGAATACGTCAAGAAATTTATTAACGATAGAAATATCATTCAAAACTGTGACCCTCATCCAAGACTTGGATAACACGTCACATTGATACCTATCAACTTGCCACCGTTATTCATAATGTCCCCTACAGAAAGTCTGGCTTCGGTGCATTCCACACAAGGAAGTCAACAACGAAAGGATCGGGGTTCTTTACTTATGGCTTGATATGACAATGATTAACTTTAGTGGTTTGGTTGATTGAATTCGCATAATAGGTTGGTTAGGAATATGAAAGCTAACAACCTTACGAAAAACATGATGAGTAGTTAACCAATCGATTCCTAAAATCACATCAAAGGCAAGTATTTTCAAAGAGATAAGATCTACAGGTAACGTGAAAGTGTCGATTTGAATCAAACAAGATTTATAAACAGTGGAGGTAACGAAGGTTTTTACTAACGGAGTTTCAACAGATAAGTCAAATTCTAATTTCTCAGGAGTCAAATTTAAACGTTGAGCGCAAGCAAGAGAGATAAAAGAATGGGTAGAACCGGTATCTAATAAGGTATAGACTTCGCAAGAATTTATGATTAACTTACCCGTGACAACGTCATTCGAGTTACTCGACAAACGCTCTCACATAAACTATCGGCTTTGACTTGTCTGAGACATCCTTTGGCATCACTATCCCAGCTGGACTTGACTTCACTACACAACAAAATCGAGCTAGGTGACCTTCTCTTCCGCAATTGAAACACGCTTTGGATTGCTGCGTACAGTTTGGTGGGATGTGTCCCTCCTGCCCGCATTTGAAACATACGATCGGTGGTCGTTCTTCTTCCTTTGAAACGGGTACTGGTGCTGCTGTCTTTCCATCATTATTGAACCTTCTCTTCTTGAAATTTTCACTTCTATTATCTTGGCCATGACTACCACCGAAGTGGTTACCATTCATGGCATGATAATTTCCCCCACGATGGTTATCATTGTTCCGATGGCCGTTGCCATCGGTATGATTATTATCGTGTTGTTGGTCGTTGCCTTTTGGTTGTGCTGACTCATTATCACGCTCCAATAACTGAGCCCTATTCACAATATCTGAATATAAACAAAGTTTCTGAGAAATGAGGTATTGACGTATTTCTGGTTTCAAACCTCGCAGAAACATTCGCGTCATTCTCTCCTCATTATCGACCAAATGGGATGCAAACCGAGATAACTCGGCAAACTTGGCTTCGTACTGCGACACGGTCATGTTGTTTTGATTCAGCTTGATGAACTCTACCTCTTTCATGTGACGAATACTTTTGGGAAAGTACTTGTCGTTGAACAATTCTTGGAACTTCTCCCAAGTCATCTTCAGTGCGGTAGGTTGAGTACGCTTTACAGATTCCCACCAGTAATCTACCTCTGCTCGCAACATGAAGGTGGCAAAGGGAACCTTTTTCTCCTCGGAGCATCCCAAGACATTAAATATCTTACAGATCTGCTTTATCCACGTCTCCGCCTTAAGTGGTTTTGGCTCTCCAAAAAACTCCGGTGGTCCCAGCTCATTGAATCGCTAAGCATGACCGTCCGAGAGTTGCTAGTGTTTCCACCGCATTTTGGACCGAGAGCCGCTCTTGCTCGATGTTTCATGAATTACATAAAGCCTCTGAACATTCCATCGTTCATCATTTGTCAAGGTTGTTGTTGTTTGCATGAGGATTGTCGCCTTCGATGCACATTATCCTCGATTATTGATCCGTGGAGACTCAACGGTCTCCTGTGCTCCATTGCTATTCTCAACATTCTCGGATGTCATTTTCAAATCTTGCCACAAAACAAGGGTTAATTAACATATCACATATTATCCCTATACTCGACCGACCAATTAAATACCAAATAAACTTAGGTAGGTCATACTAGCGGAGGAATTCCCGCTCTCCCTCCTAGTTCTTGTCTCACATCTCGCCTAGGATCATATCCCTAAGCTTTGATACCAACCGTGACGCCCCCAAAATAGATATACATCACCTATTCTGAGTCGCCAAATACATGGTACAGAATACAAATACAACCTTAAATATACAACATGAGATGTGAGTTTTAATACAAATATTGTCTTTTAGACAATATTCAAACTCAAAATAAGTCCTCAATATATTAATTATCACACTACTTCATAGAATAGTGAGGACTACTAATGCTATCATCTGGACCGTCACTCCATTCCCCGACTAGTCCCTGCTACGTTCTCATTTCCTGAAGAGAACAATGAAAGCAAAAGGGTGAGCTCAACTAGCCCAGTGAGAAATATTATGACTAAGATAATGCAGAATAAATTATCCTTAGCCTTCAACAGTATACAACTGATAGAATATAATGGACAACAAGTTTTAGATCAACAACTGCAGCGGAATAAGCAATCCATTAGAAGAGTCAAGTAGAGAATAAAATCTACTATCTTCTATGATTTAAAAGGTTTTTCATCACTTTTATCGCTGAAACTCAGCTTAATAAATAATCCACATCATCAAATCATCCCTGCACTATAGGCCAAGGATATTCTTTAGTGTCACGACCACGAATTATCCCTGCACTATGGGCCAAAGATAATCGTGTTTTCATCAACGATCCTGATCATGCCATAAAACAATTCATCTTTGTACCCTTGGCCGAAGAGAATCCATAGCCATAATCATATCAAAAACTGTCTATCAATGCACTACGGGCCAATGAGGACTTTTTCCACATCATTTGTAACATTACGGTCATGATTATACCGAATAATCCCTAGTCATAATCATACCAAATCCATTTATGCACTACAGGACACAAATGACTTTTAACATAATATAAGCATGAGGATGATGACAATTCAATAAAACAAGTTCAAGAATAAATTTTAAACATTTATAAATTAATTTATCTAGGAACCAATAACGTCCAAATTGTCAACAAGATACTGCTTTGTGGAGTAAAATTCAAGAATGCTCAGAAGAATATTTCCTTGAAAAGATACTGGATGAAGCGCAAATATCCAGGATATACTACTAATTTCATGGAGTATAGAAGCCAAAACTTTAACCAACTGAGTATAATAGTATATATGAAACTGCAAATGGATTTTCGCCCGCCATACGGTAATCCACGTAGACAGATCATTTCCACAAGTTAATAAGGAATGAATGCAAAGGATCATTCACCATGCATGCGGTAATCCACCTAGACAGGTTATTCCAACAAAGTAATAAAGAATGGAACCAGGTCATGCGTAATCCGCACAGACAGGATATTCCAACAGAATAATAAATAATGGAACCTGTAAAATCCCAAAACCCTAATAAGACTCGTATGTATAAAATCCCATTATATAAATAAAATTTCTCCATTATGAATGTGTTATGTGTTAATATATACTTGGTTTTACAAATTTGACCAAATAAATTTTTGTCCAAAAAACGTTGTGCTTAACACCTCGTGCTTAATTTTTTTTCTTCTATATTCGGACTTTTCGGTAAAATTATTTTGACAAGTTGCTTTGTCGTGCTTACACTGACAAAACGCTTGTTAGGATTAGTGAGAAATTAGATTAAAAACCCTAGATTAACAAACTCTAACCCTAATTAGCAAAACCCTAACCCTAATTTGTAAACCTAACCCTAATTAGCTAAATTAACTCTAATTAGCTTATGTTAACACCTAATCATGGTTAGTAAACTTCAATTAGGTACTAATTAACATTACTTAACATTCCTAATCACTAGAAACAAAACCCTAATCAAGATTAGTGAAGATTAAAGCCTAATTAAGCTACTAAACAAACCTAACTAGCTCACAAGAAGGTTAGGAGTCACCATTGCAAGTTCCAAGGTAGCACATGACATGCTTGTAACTCCCAAGCATCACCATAGTCATCAGATCAGATCTTTGTAGAGGCAAGTTGCTCAAAAATGACCAAAAAGCGAAGTTGAAGAATTCTATAAATAGGAACCTTAGGGCTAAACAAACTCACAAAATTCCTAAGCCTAGATACACTTATAAACCTACCAAATCAAGCCTGGGTGATAGCAGCAACAACATCAGAAGTTAGAATAAAAATTGCTTAAGAAAAGGTACAAACCCTAGTTCTTAATTAGCTCTATGATCTTATGTTAGATTTGTTGTTTAGATGTTTAGAATTATGTATTAGTTTGTTAGAAAGTATGTTAGATTGGTAGAACACGTTTTCATAACATCTAGATGCCTTAATTAAGTGTTTTAAGAAATCTGGAAATTTTAAAAACTAAGTTTGACAGTCGAATGTTAGAGCCTATAGATTCATGTGTTTGTGTTTTGGTCTATTATTTGTTTGGTATTTGTAGCCTGTTAGTAGGTCTTTAATTTGGAAAAGAAACCATGTTCATTTGAACCATAGATTTCAAGTTATAAGCAGTCAAAGTGGGTTGACCGTTCACGGATTACAGTTTTATGGGTTACCCAAAAAGCTCAAGAACAGTTGAACCGGCTACTTTGACCAATCTGTTTAATCGTCTTCTGTTTGTTATTTTTGTAAGTTTTGTTATAGATCAATACTCTGTTATATGTACTACATATCTATAATCTTTAATGGAACAAACAACGTATAGATTTACTGGAATTAATGGTCAAAATCCATTGACCGAGAGCTTGACCATGTTTTCTCGGGTTTTCCGGAAAATCAAGAACACGAAGAACAACGTTTGGTCATACTTTGACCAAAGATAAATAGAGACCTTAGATTTATGCTTTGTTCATGTTAATGTTATATATATGTACCACGACATATATACTACATGTTACAACAAACATTACACACATCAAATACACGTAATTGAAGATATTTAAGCCACAAAACCGCTTGGTTGAATGACTTTATTACTTGCTTACAGGTTACCCGAAACTCAAGAACAACTCGATAAAGGACTTTGAGCCTCTATAACTTCTTGTTATATGTAGGTTAAAGCCTAAAATTTGTTTCATGTTATACTACTTTATATGAGTACTACAACATCAACTCTTGAACAAACCAAAACTCATTAACAGTAGCCTTATAATTAATGGTCAAACCAATCACTCGGCCATGACCAAACTGCTACCCAGAAATTCAAGAACACCTATAGCGACACTTTCTGTCACTAAAGGGCTTTAGCGACAGACATAAATTATTTTTCTAAAAATAAATTATAAAAATTAGAAATAATTAATAAATAAATATAAATAAATATAAAAATAGTTTTAAAAATTATATTAAATTATTATAAATAAATTCTGATATTTTTACATAAATTTAATAATTATTTTATATTATTTTGATATTATTAATAATGAACTTATTAATAAAGAAATTAGAATAATTATTTATAAATACTAAATAATTATGGAAAAATATTATTAATGATATAAAAATTATAAATAAATGAATATAAATTATTTAAAAATTATAATCAATGTTTTTGTAAAATTTTAAGTAAATATTAATAACTTATAAATAGAAATAAATGATTTAAAAATCAAAATAAATTTTTAAATACTTTAAAATTTTTAAAAAGGTATTTTAAATTATAATTAAATTTTATAAATAAAATTTAGTCCATTTATCAAAGGTATTAAACACAAAACCCTATTAATCTAACCCGATATTATATTAATGTTATAATTGAGTATTGTTATCAATACTAACGTGTTAGATTTATATATATGAACTTCGTAGGTATTTATTAATGATTGAATAACATAACTTTGGTCGATCTACGCCGCATGAGTTCTACATCCTGAAATTTCTTATAAAGCAAATTTTTTAAACCCTGTTTATTCATTGGACAAGATTTTTATCTTGATATGCTGTTGATATAATATACTACACCTATAATTGAATTACCTTATTATTGTAAAGTTATTGCTATAGTTCCAACATAACTAAGAAATGAATTATTTATTCATATGATAATGTTTATTGAACATGAAATGTTGAGTCAAACTAAATTGTTTTGGTAAGACATCTTATACTGAAGTTGGGTATCCCGAAAGGGATTGAAAGTTAGTCAATTCATATATTGACATTTAGTGTATTTTGAGCACTGGTAGGATGATATGCATACTCCTAAGATGTTGAATAAGTTGATCCCCTATCTCATATCTGAACAAAATTTCTAAATCTGTGTGACTGACAGAAATAAAGAAAATTCTAGAAATGGTTGAAATTAGAAATCCAGAAATGGTACAACTATCAGTCAAAATTTGAACTGTTATATTTCTTCAAATCCTATATTGTTATAAATACTAAACTTGCTGAGCATGTCATAGCTCACCCTTGCAAATTATTCCCTTTGCGCTTTTAGATGGTAATCCCGGAACTTCGGAGTAGATAAAGGAAAGCGTCCCTACATAGATTAGATTATATTCTTGTCTGTTTGAATACCTTGTAATAAGAACTCGTTATGAGAATCATGTAATCGAATCTTAATATTATGATATATATAACATCTTTATTTCCGCAACCGTGTTTTCTTACATACATAGATGTAAAATTAGACTTCTTCAAATCTAGTTGAGATCCTTGGGAACTATTTATCTTAGTGAGGGTATTCATAGCATGAACTGTTCATGTTGTTATTGATACTCTGGATTTCGAATAGATAGTTACTATCGATACGATAGTATAAATTTGTTTGGCTTAGACTATACTTCTAGGTGAGGGTATTAGTAATATGGATTTGCTCATGTTATTGTCGATACTCAATTTTTGGATAGATAGACTCTAGTCACAGATACAGTTCATATATCCAAGTGAGGGTATCCAAACACAGTAAAAGTTCTCTTGAGAATTGACAACTGTTATGGGATACTGTGAATTTTGGATCTATGAGAATTATATCTGCTAGTCCCTCTATTTAATGTAATTTTATAATCAGATACCATGGGTGTATAGATTTAAAAGCATTATGTTGATTTTCTATAAACACCATATTAGATACCGTGGGAGTATAGATATGGGGGCGTTAGTATCAGAGCTGTTAAGGCTATTGATATAAGGAAGATAAATCTTAGTATATAGTCTTCGAGTTCGTAAAAATTTTAAAAGTATACATAAAATATAACATTAAAATTATTATGTTGTGTAATTTCTATACAGTATTAAAGGAGTTTTCTTTTATAGATGGCCAACTCCAATGCTGAGGAAATGGTAATAGCTAATAATCCACCACAAATAGAGTCATACATAGCCAGTGATGCAGAAGATGAGGAATTGCTTCATGATCAACAATTGTTAGATGCTGAGGAAGAAGAGGATCCAGTGGCAGGACAGTTAATGAGAATTGATGAGCATGATGAGAATTGATGAGCATGATGAGAATTGAAGACAACAGAATATGAGGGTAATAAGATGAGGTTTAGGGCTGATATAGCTGAGGGAATGCTACAACATGAGAGAGGACATAGTCAACGACTAAAAGTACAATTGCACCACGCACAGAGGGGCAGAAAGGAAATTCAGTCAAGGCTTCTTAAAACATCTCTGGGTGTTTGAGATACTTTTAATGATTTACTGTTATTTGTGTAGTTCGATATCCCAGGAGAAGAAGGCGTCTTATCTCATCGATCGATCTGTGGTTTGTCACATGATTCAGGATTCCTTTGATGATATCAATGAATTCTAGAGAGTAGTATAGGTGGTTGAATGCTTTATATTAGTACAATAAAGAAGCATTCAAAGTTTGCAATGTAATCAGTACTTTGTAAGATAGTAGTATGTTTAATTATGAAGTTGTTGTGTAATACTATTTTGATATATGAAATAAATAATATGTTGTGTTACTCAAATTCTTATGTGAATTTTTTTTATTGGTTTATATAGAATCATGCCACCAACCAGAAGACCCCAAAGAGAAATGAATGATGATAATTCTACCCAGCAGTTTGTAGACCTTATGCTATGAGTTGTAAATAGACCTGTGAACCAGAATACAACTTTTAAAGACTTTAAATTAGTTGGACCACCTGAGTTTAAAGGTACATCAGAACCTGTAGATGCACAAATTTGGATTTCTGAGATAGAGAAATTTTTCCTAGTAACCAATGTTAATAATAACCAAAAGATAACTTTTGCAACCTTTTTCTTGAAGCGTGAGGCTAATTATTAGTGGGAATCAACCAAAGGTCGGGTAGAAACTGAAATTGTTCCTTAGGATAGATTCAAAGAGTTATTCTTTGAAAACAATTTTTCCCAATCCGTGAAAGACCGAATGAAAATAAAATTTCTGGACTTAAAACAAGGAGATCTTACTATAACCCAGTATACAGCTAAGTTTAATGAACTGTCCAGGTTTGCTCCTCATCAAGTAACCACTAAACTTAGAAAGACTCGTAGGTTTTAGGAGGGTTTAAAACCTCAGATTCGGAGTAGATTGTCAGTACTTCAAATAAAAACTTTCTCTGAGATACTAGAGAAGGCCACTATAACCGAAAGTGAGAATGACAGTCTTACTAAATTTCATCAGGACAAGAGAAGTCAGAATGAAAAAGGAAAAATTAGGATAGAACCCAGTTCAGGTGGGTTTAATAACAAACGTAAATGGGATAATTCTTTTTCTAACAACCCAGGGAAAAAGATAGGAAATACTAACAATAACTTTAGTAATAATAATATTAAACCTTGTCCTAATTGTGGTAAGAAATATAGAGGAGAATGCCTTCATAACAAATGTTTTAATTGTGGATAATCGGGACATTATTATCCACAGTGTCCTCTTCCAAGGAAAAATAAATGTTTTAATTGTGGTTCCTTAGGCCATTTTTCAAGGAACTGTCCCAAACCTAGGAATTAAGGAGGAAAAGGGGTTAGAATACCAGAGAATAATCAATCAACCGTAGCTGCAGTTGGGGTTTAGAGTCGACCTACCGCGAGAACATTTAATATGTCGGTGAGGGATGCTGTTGCTGCACAGGACGTAGTGACAGGTGTCATCCCTATCAACACTTTAAATTCATATGTGTTATTTGATTATGGTGCTACATGTTCTTTTGTGTCTAGAAATTTCTCTACAAACTTGAATACACCTTGTGAAAATCTAGACAAACCATTCTGCGTGGAAATTGCTAATAATGAAAGAATTCCGGTTGAGACCATATACAGAAACTATAATGTGATAATAAAAGGACATAATTTTAAGGTAGATTTGATACCAATTCAGTTGGGAGAATTTGATGTAATTTTAGGAATGAATTGGTTAGTTAATCATAACGCGATGATTGATTGTCATCAAAAATGTATAAACCTTTTGACTACTTCAAAGTCAAAGGTAGTGTTCAATGGTAGTTGTTCACCTAAGCAATCTCGATGTTTGACTATAGTTCAGGCAGAAAGATTACTTAGAAAGGGTTGTTTAGGATATTTGGCCTATATAGTTGATACTCGACAGGAAGGAGTAAAACTAGATAAAATACCTATAGTTAAGGAATTTCTGATGTATTTCCGGATGACTTACCGTTTTGCCTCCGATAGGGAAAATTGAGTTCGCTCATTGATCTTGCACCAGAACGACACCGGTTTCTAAGGCACCGTGCATGATTGACACCTATAGAATGAAAGAGTTACTTATTCAATTACAGAACTCTTAGATAAAAAAGTACATACAACCTAGTGTTTCACCACAGGGAGCACCGGTTACTTTTGTAAAGAAGAAGGATGGAACTATGAGACTATGCATAGACTATAGGGAGCTAAATAAGTTAACTATTAAAAATAAATATCCTTTACCAAGGATTTATGATTTGTTTGACCAATTAAAAGGGGCTTAACATTTTTCAAAAATTGACCTTAGAACAGGTTATCATCAATTAAAGGTAAGAACGGAGGATGTGCCGAAAACAGTGTTTAGGACACGCTATGGACATTATGAGTTTCTTGTAATGTCTTTTGGATTAACAAATGCACCGACAACATTTATGGATTTAATGAATCGAGTGTTTAAACCATTCTTGGAAAATTTGTTGTAGTGTTTATCGACGATATTCTGGTATACTCAAAAACACGGGAAGAGCATACTGAACACTTGAGAGTCGTATTGGAGAAATTACGAAAGGAACAACTTTATGCAAAGTTTTCCAAGTGTGAATTCTGGCTGAAGAGAGTTCAATTTTTAGGTCACGTAATTGATAAGAATGGAATATTTGTATATCCAGCTAAGATCGAAACGGTTGTGAATTGCGAACAACCAACAACTCCAACAGAAGTACGAAGTTTTCTTGGATTAGCGGGTTATTATCGATGGTTTATAAAAGATTTTTCAAAAATAGCAACCCCATTAACCAATTTAACTCAAAAGACGGTGAAATACGTCTGGACAGATAAATGTGAGGAAAGCTTCCAAGAGTTGAAGAAGCGACTGAGCAAGGCTCCAGTGTTATCCTTACCAGATGATACAGGAGGCCTTGTAGTATATAGTGACGCATTACACAGAGGTTTAGGGTGTGTGTTGATGCAATATGGGAAAGTGATAGCTTATGCATCACGACAACTCAAAGATTATAAGAAGAGGTATCCTACTCATGACCTAGAGTTAGCCGTGGTAGTTTTTGCTCTAAAAATTTGGACACATTACTTGTACGGGGAGAAGTTCAAGATATATACAGATCATAAAAGTCTGAAATATATTTTTACACAAAAAGAATTAAATTTAAGACAGAGACGATGGTTAGAACTGATAAAGGATTTTGACTGTGAAATTTTATATCATCCTGGTAAGGCCAATGTTGTAGCTGATGCGTTAAGTAGAAAGAATCATGAAAAATTGAATGTATTAACCACCAATAATAGGTTAATAAAAGACTTTGAAAATTTAGAAATTGAGGTGGAATGTCCAACTACCTCTACCCAAAAATTGTATATTTTAGAAGGAGTTTCATCTCTGCTTAATAAAGTTACAGATATACAGGAAAAGGATGAAGAATGTCAGAAGTTTAAATCTAATTCAACATATGATAAGTATAATAAATTTAGAATAGATACGGATGGAATAATAAGATATGAAAATAGAATCTGGGTTCCGTTAGACCAAGCTTTAAAAGATGAAATTTTAAACGAAGCTCATAATTCTAAATTTGCCATACATCCTGACAGTACAAAAATGTATAAGGATTTAAGTCGACACTTTTGGTGGTCGAACATGAAAAGAGAAATAGTTGAATGGGTAAGTAAATGTCTCACGTGTCAAAGGGTTAAGGCTGAGCATCAAAAGCCGAGTGGTTTACTTCAACCCTTACCAATTCCCGAGTGGAAGTGGGAACATATAACTATGGATTTTGTTGTTGGTCTTCCAGCTACACAAAAGGGCCATAATGCCATTTGGGTAATAGTTGACTGTTTAACAAAATCAGCTCACTTTTTACCTATTAAGATTACTCATAACCTAGATCACCTTGCCAAAATTTACATCAATGAAGTTATCTCTAGGCATGGAGTACCTGTATCCATAGTATCAGATCGAGATCCAAGATTTACTTCTAATTTTTGGAAAAGCCTTCAGAAACACTTAGGATTAGTGAGAAATTAGATTAAAAACCCTAGATTAACAAACCCTAACCCTAATTAGCAAAACCCTAACCCTAATTAGCTAAATTAACTCTAATTAGCTTATGTTAACACCTAATCATAGTTAGTAAACTTCAATTAGGTACTAATTAACATTACTTAACATTCCTAATCATTAGAAACAAAACCCTAATCAAGATTAGTGAAGATTAAAGCCTAATTAAGCTACTAAACAAACCTAACTAGCTCACAAGGAGGTTAGGAGTCACCAGTGCAAGTTCTAAGGTAGCACATGACATGCTTGTAACTCCCAAGCATCACCATAGTCATCAGATCAGATCTTTGTAGAGGCAAGTTGCTCAAAAATGACCAAAAAGCGAAGTTGAAGAATTCTATAAATAGGAACCTTAGGGCTAAGAAAACTCACAAAATTTGTAAGCCTAGATACACTTATAAACCTACCAAATCAAGCCTGGGTGATAGTAGCAACAACATCAGAAGTTAGAATCAAAAATTGCTCAAGAAAAGGTACAAACCCTAGTTCTTAATTAGCTCTATGATCTTATGTTAGATTTGTTGTTTAGATGTTTAGAATTATGTATTAGTATGTTAGAAAGTATGTTAGATTGGTAGAACACGTTTTCATAACATCTAGATGCCTTAATTAAGTATTTTAAGAAATCTAGAAATTTTAAAAACTATGTCTGATAGTCGAATGTCAGAGCCTATAGATTCATATGTGTTTGTGTTTTGGTCTATTATTTGTTTGGTATTTGTAGCCTGTTAGTAGGTCTTTAATCTGGAAAAGAAACCATGTTCATTTGAACCATAGATTTCAAGTTATAAGCAGTCAAACTGGGTTGACCGTTCACGGATTGCAGTTTTATGGGTTACCCAAAAAGCTCAAGAACAGTTGAACCGGCTACTTTGACCAATCTGTTTAATCGTCTTCTGTTTGTTATTTTTGTAAGTTTTGTTATAGATCAATACTCTGTTATATGTACTACATATCTATAATCTTTAATGGAACAAACAACGTATAGGTTTATTGGAATTAATGGTCAAAATTCATTGACCGAGCTTGACCATGTTTTCTGGGTTTTCCAGAAAACTGAAGAACACGAAGAACAACGTTTGGCTGTACTTTGACCAGCATAAATAGAGACCTTAGATTTATGCTTTGTTCATGTTAATGTTATATATATGTACCCTGACATATATACTACATGTTACAACAAACATTACACACATCAAATACACAGAATTGAAGATATTTAAGCCACAAAACCGTTGACCGACCATGACTTCTGTTCTGGGTTACCCAGAAACTCAAGAACAACTCTAAAAGTGACTTTGAGCCTCTATAACTTCTTGTTATATGTAGGTTAAAGCCTAAAATTTGTTTCATGTTATACTACTGTATGAGTACTACAACATCAACTCTTGAACAAACCAAAACTCATTAACAGTAGCCTTATAATTAATGGTCAAACTAGTCACTCGGCCATGACCAAACTGCTGCCCAGAAACTCAAGAACACCTACAGCGACACTTTCTGTCACTGAAGGGCTTTAGCGACAGACATAAATTATTTTTCTAAAAATAAATTAAAAATAATTAATAAATAAATATAAATAAATATAAAAACTGTTTTAAAAATTATATTAAATTATTATAAATAAATTCTGATATTTTTACATAAATTTAATAATTATTTTATATTATTTTGATATTATTAATAATGAACTTATTAATAAAGAAATTAGAATAAGTATTTATAAATACTAAATAATTATGGAAACATAGTATTAATAATATAAAAATTATAAATAAATGAATATAAATTATTTAAAATTATAATCAATGTTTTTGTAAAATTTTAAGTAAATATTAATTACTTATAAATAGAAATAAATGTTTTAAATACTTTAAAATTTTTAAAAAGGTATTTTAAATTATAATTAAATTTTATAAATAAAATTTAGTCCATTTATCAAAGGTATTAAACACAAAATCCTATTAATGTTATAATTGAGTATTTTATCAATACTAACGTGTTAGATTTATATATATGATCTTCGTAGGTATTTATTAATGATTGAATAGCATAACCTGACTGATCTACGCTCAGGCAAGTTCTTTATCCTTAAATTTCTTATAAAGCAAATTTCTTAAACCCTGTTTATTCATTGGACAAGATTTTTATCTTGAAATGCTGTTGATATAATATACTACACCTACAATTGAATTACCTTCTTATTGTAAAGTTATTGCTATAGTTCCAGCATAACTAAGAAATGAATTATTTATTCATATGATAATGTTTATTGACCATGAACTATTGAGTCAAACCCAATTATTTTGGTAAGACATCTTATACTGAAGTTGGGTATCCCGTAAGGGATTGAAAGTTAGTCAATTCATATATTGACATTTAGTGTATTTTGAGCACTGGTAGGATGATATGCATACTCCTAAGATGTTGAATAAATTTGGTCCCCTATCTCATATCTCGAATAAAATTTCTAAGTCAATGTGGTAGCGTAAATAAAAATTCTAGAAATGGTTGAAATTAGAAATCCAAAAATTGTACAATTATCAGTCAAAATTTGAACTGTTATTTCTTCAAATCCTATATTGTTATAAATACTAAACTTACTGAGCATGTCATAGCTCACCCTTGCAAATTATTCCCTTTGCAGTTTTAGATGGTAATCCTGGAACTTCTGGAGTAGATAAAGGGAAACGTCCCTACATAGATTAGATTATATTCTTGTCTGTTTAAATACCTTGTAATAAGAACTCGTTATGAGAATCATGTAATCGAATCTTAATATTATGATATATATAACATCTTTATTTCCGCAACCGTGTTTTCTTACATACATAGATGTAAAATTAGACTTCTTCAAATCTAGTTGAGATCCTTGGGAACTATTTATCTGAGTGAGGGTATTAATAGTATGGACTGTTCATGTTGTTATTGATACTCTGGATTTCGGATAGATAGTTACTATCGATACGATAGTATAAATTCGTTTGGCTTAGACTATACATCCAATGTGAGGGTATTAATAATATGGACTATTCATGTTATTATTTGATACTCACGAATTTGGATAGATAGACTCTAGTCACAGATACAGTTCATATATCCAAGTGAGAGTAACCAAACATAGTAAAAGTTCTCTTGAGAATTGACAACTGTTATGGGATATTGTGAATTTTGGATCTATGAGAATTATATCTACTAGTCCCTCTATTTAATGTAATTTTATAATCAGATAACATGGGTGTATTGATTTACAAGCATTATGTTAATTTTCTATAAACACCATATCAGATACCGTGGGAGTATAGATATGGGGGCGTTACAGAACAAAGTCATGCGTAATCCGCACAGACAAGATGTTCCAACAAAATAATAAAGAATGGAATAACAACAAAATTCACCAGGCATGCGATAGACCGCATAGACAGGTTATTCTAACAGAATAATAAAGAATGGAATAATAGAAGAATTTCACCATGTATGTGGTACTTCGCATAGACAGGTTATTCCAACATAATAATCAAAAAATGAAATAACAACCCTTACGAGTATTGAAAGAAAATAACTCTCTTCATGAATACGAAAGAATAATACCCCTTACCTTATAAAGAAGAGTACTCCGATGGGTAGGGCGGGGATATACTTGAAGAAAACTTGCACTATTTTCTGCACTCAAAGCTTTCTTAAACTCTAAAGAAATACGCTCAATATTATAGAAGAAGAATTCTCTGAACTTCTGGTGTGATTTTCAATTCTAACTAAGCATCCTATTTATAGGAGAATGGAAAGGATACTATGCAATAAAATATAATATATTCAATTTATAATTATATAATAATTTTTTTTTTATATAATATATATATATATATATATATATATAATTTAAAATCTAATAAAATAAATAACTTTATAAAAGTATTCTGTTTTATATAAAAAAAATTTACTATGCAAACATTATGCATAATAAAATATAATATATTCTATTTATAATCAAATAAAACAAAACTTTATAAAAAGTATTTGGTTTTATATAAAAAGTTTTCTTTTTTATTATATTTATAATAATAATAAAACAAAATTTATATAATATATATATATATATATATAAACTTTCGTGACTTCCCAGATTCCCCCCTATTTTTCTTTCGTGGCCCCTACATGTGGGCCCACCTTTTAAGAAATTTCTACCTATTATTTTGAAAAATGGGTAAATAGGGGTCCATAAAATAAGCAAAACTTCATAAAAATCACCTTAATAATTTTAACAACATTTATCACCGTTATTATAATTCACAATATTAATCGACCAGGTCGTTCTCAGGAAAGAGGGGGCTTTCCAATAAGGATTTCTCCCTATTGGCGCGCAATTAGGTGACCAAACCTCTCCTTGACAGAACTTCTAGATATCGTTAATATTATAAATAATAATATTAATAATTTCGTCGTCTCAATTATTGATTTAATAATATATAAAATATTGACAATAATTGAATCAAATAACGTGAGATACTATGCATCAATTACTGTAGCAATAATTGAACAAAACTGAATGACTTCTCATGTAAGCATCAATAATCAATACCGTGTGTTACTATGCAACCACGCGTATTACTGTACTTTTACTACCGAGTAGTTCAATAGTTTTAACGGTAAAACTTCCGCCGTTATTTTCATAAAAATATTTGTCTTTTTCTCAATTCGACAATAATTTCATTGTGGGGTCCACCAATGATTGTACCGTCATACGGATATTCCCTGACAAAAAGAATATTCCCCGACCAATCGAATATTATACAACAACTTGCATACTTTTCAAAATCTATAAATATTACCCACAACTATAACATTATCTCAAATTCACACCATAATTTTGAAAAAAATATTTCATGAAAATAAAATCTTTATTCGTAAAATTTGGGATTTTACAAAAAACAAACAATATAAAAAATATCAATATGTACTTAAAGATTCAACAGTTGCAGGAAGGTAACTAATGTATTTAATAAGTAACCATCAATATAAAAAACATCAGTAGAATATACATTAAAAGTATACAGCAACCAAATAAACATTATACAGTAACCAAATCAATAATAAACAGTAACCAATTTATATGTACTTAGTAACCAGAATATAAAACATATTTTTACATGCATTTTGCAATCAAAACAGTCAGTATACTGACTTTGTGACCAATTAAAGAGCGAAAAACTTAAGAAAGATAACCAATATACGAGTATATAGTAACCACGAGGTAACTATATACATATAAACTTTAAACTCAAATACCTCAGTATACAAATCTGTAACGAATCAATCAATAATCAAAGTTGTTACAGAGGCTGGTTACTGATCTTGAAGTTGTTGTTGATCTTGAAGTTGCTCTTGATCTTCTCCGATATTATCCGATCTTAGAGTTGCATCGCCGTTGGAGAATTCGTCTTCTCTGATATGTCATTGCTATATTTTTTCCGATCTCAAAGTTTCCTATTTTCTTCATTGGCGTGAATTTTGGACCGGTTAGTTGGAAATATAAAAGTCAGTAATTGACGTGTAGGGAGTCAATGCTCCGTAACTTTAACATTGTATTATTGTGTTGCATTATTTTTGTAATTATTTTGTGAATGTTTTGTTTTTATAAATATTTTATAATTGTTGTATATTAGTGTTAAGGACCCTTAGTATTATCATATAAAAAAAAAGGTTTCTAGCTAGCATTCACTGCAAGCTTCTTGTTCAACACTTCAACCTCAAGTCTAGAAACTTTGAAAGTATATTTATAATAAAAATAAATAAATAAATAAATAAGACATATGCTATGTTTGGATTGGAGTAATGAAGGTGGGAATAATATGACTCATTCTTATGAAATGAAAAAAATTATGTTTGGTTGCGATTATTTCTCCCAACTTTATGAATTTTATTTTTTGGGGGAGGGAGAGTATGGAGTAACTCATTCCAACTAGAATAGAATGAATCATTCCACCCTCCATTTCATTCCTTCACTCCAAACATAACGTTATAATAAGAGGACCATTAGGAGATTAATGAGGTAGAACCAGTGAAGCATTCAATCCGCTTACATTGACTATATACTATGTTAGTTCCCGGAGGCACAATAGTTATCTAGAAGGGGCGGGGGGTTGAGTAGATATTTAAAATTCTTCCTTAAATAATTTGTTAGTTTTCTTATTGATTCAAAACAGCGGAATTAAGATTTGTTTGAACTCCCTCTTAGATATGGTGAGTTAATGAGAGTGACGTAGTTATAACAGTTATAGCAGTTATAGCAGTTACGGCAAGAATATAATAGACACAACAGTTTTAAGTGGTTCAGAGCACTTAAAGCTCCTAATCCACTCTTCTACTCCTTGAGTAGGAAATCCACTAATGATATCTTTTACACTTTTTGAATCTCACAGATTCCTTCTAGACTAGCAGTCTAGGTACTTCTTAGTTAATTTTTGAACTCTTCAAGTCTAGCAGACTTGGTTCTTCATAGTTCACTTAGAACTCTTCAAGTCCTTCTGACTTGGAACTTTTTACTTCACTTGATTGGTAGTTGATGAGTTCTTGATTGGTGCTACTCAGTTGCCATTAAGCTCTTGTTAAAAAGAATTGAGTAGTTGAGCAAGCTTTCTCTTTTTCAGATCGTAGAGTTGAGAGTTGAGTGTTCTTCAGCGTTTTGTTCAATGCTTGCTTACCCTCTTTCATCTGCAGATGTTTTGCATATATGTGATCCTTAAATGTATCTGTTGAAGATATCCGTTGAAGCATTAAATGCGTTTGATATTTCTAAACTTTGATGGAGACTTTTCTGCACATCTTCTGATTAGTATTCTGGCCCACTGACACAGCAGACTTCCATCTCACCTAACACCTGAAAAGGTGTTTTCCTCTGACCCATGGTACTTTCCTTAGCTTCTTCAATACGTTTCTTTGTTGTATACTAAGGATATCTTCTGTGTCATTGGGACTGCGAGGACTTCAACATTTATAACCTATTCCACATTTGTTGAGATTTATTTTTAAGTAAATGTGCAAGGTTCGATGCTTCTGACATATGATGCTCTTCGATTCTGATCGTGGTGTCTTGCCACCTTGATGCTTGATCTGATACTTAACAGACAAGAGCACTACGATTTCTCTTATGGACTTGGCACAATACGACCTTCACTTCCTTGTCTTGCAGACTCTACATTTTTGAGAGCACATTACGATCTCTGAGTTGGCTCAGCAAACGTTTGGACCATTCTACGATTTTCAGAGAGGCCCTTCAAGGCAGACACGCTACGATCCTTGATGCTCTACGATTCAGCCTTGGCTTCTGCAAACTCTTGATCAGCTCAATAGACTACGATTTTGTTGAAGTCTATCTATTACATCTCAAGACATAGATCAACCTAACATCTTTGATCTCCTCATAAATACATTCATTTACAGAATGATAAACATTAAAAGCTTAGATCAACTTAACAGATTTGATCTATCACTAAGTCCTTGTACATGTATTCCTTGAAGGACTTTACATAAAATCATGAGCATTTACTTTAAACATCAAATCAAAATATGCAGTTTCCCAACATACTATATGAGATTGACGCCACATATGTCATAGTCTCATGGATTATAAGTTTATTTCCTGAAAATTATGTCCCTTCATTTACAAAAAGAAAAAAAAAATTATGACTTATATAAGTTCAATCTCATATCTTGCTAAAGACTGTACAAGTTAATTTTCGTATAAGATAGGTAAAATAATGTATTTTTGAATTTTTTTTGCTTGACAATCAAATCAGTCGGATATAAAATACATACATACATAAATAATGATGTATTTCTGAAAAGTTAATTTTCCTATAAGATAAATAAAATGATGTATTTTTGATTTTTTGTTTGACAATCAAATCATTCAGATCTAAACCACACACACATAT
Organism: Panax ginseng; assembly: GCA_020205605.1. NCBI lineage: Eukaryota > Viridiplantae > Streptophyta > Magnoliopsida > Apiales > Araliaceae > Panax > Panax ginseng. Next base: position 71,735,242 of record CM035132.1, on the reverse strand, counting down.
ATATGAAAAGCTCCTCAAATCCAAATACTTATGAATATGAGGGTACCAAAATATATACATCTCAATACACTGAGATTTCTTACCGAAAAAAAACTGAACATAATATGCAAGCATACATAATTGTTTACAGAACTTTGCCTTAATAGATGTCTTCAGAGTTCTTCTCGATGATTGGAAAAGCTTGATATGAGAGAATATAAATTTTCATATAATTTGGGTGTTTTTAGATATATAATTTGGGCAAAGGTACAAAAATGCTTCTGATATTTTTTCTGAAGTCCCACTTTCACCTTACACTGTTTTTTTTTCAAAAGTACGCTTAACGTTACAAATTTAAAGTCAACTTTGCCCCTACCTCTAACGGACATGTCACCTAGACTAAGTTCGTTTACACTTGAACATTTTTTGCTGACGATACTAAAATTTTGGTGACGAACCATGACTATTCAACGTTATATTACAACACACATTCTCTTCTCCTCCCTCGTCACCATAAACTCTTTTCCTCTCTAAAAATCCCTTCTCTCTCTACAATGGCAAGAACCAAGCAAACAACCAACAAATCAACATGCGACAAGGCCCTAAAGAAGCAGGTAGCAACCAAGGCCTGAAAATTAGCTCCGACCATTAGAGGAGTAAAGAAGCCCTATCGATTCCATTTCGGAACTGTGGCTTTGAGATGACCTAGTCTTTGGTCTCTGTGTTTGAATTTCCTTTTAAAGCAAAGACTTAGGGGGATTTTCTTTTTGTCATCCAGGATTTTGATTTTTAAAAGCAAAGTCTGATTTGAGTATGCTTTTACCTTGATTTCTTTTTCTTTTTGTGTTTACGGTTTGAAACTAAAGTTGTTTTCTTCAGGTTTGGTGTTATATGGGCTAAACAAATTCTTTCTATTCTGGTAAAACTTTTGTTGTTAGTTCTTCCTGAATTTTCTTGTAGTTTGATTATACAGATAAACAGAGCACTGAGCTTTTATGTATCCATTAAATACACAAAATTACATATGCTTGTTATATTCGGTCAAAACTATAAAGCTAGTAATGGACCACACCTTTTTAACTTTTAATCAGACTATAATTTACAATGATGTGGATTATGTAGAGGATTGAAGCTCATATTAGACACCTTTAAAAGAAATTAGAAAACAGAGTGAACTTGAGTTAAATGAATTGAAATTGTGAACATGTCGTGGTAATTGTGGTAGATTGAGATGGAAAATTTGTTGTTGATGAGGTTGCAGGCCTTGTTTGGGTCTGGAAAGAGAAATCTGAGTAGCTTTTTTGTGTTGTTTTTATATCTTTTTTTATGCTTTTTATTGTTATTAATAGAATCTCTCTTCCAATTAAAAGCCTGAAATGGAAAAGTCTTAGTGGTAGAAGAGGGCAAAATCTACATAAATTACATGACAACATAGTCAGACCTTTTAATTCCTGACATCAATAGTAATTCAAAGACGATTTCATACATTTTCATCTGCAAATGTTTCCCCTCTTCCTCTCTTTTGTTCTCCCATATGATTTCTCTTCCTCTTGTATTTTGAATCTTGAATGTCAAAATTTAGGGCTTTGATTTTAAACTGGTTTTAGCTAGAGATCAGCTAAAGTTGAAATCTTTGATTATATAGATAAACTAGTAACAAGAAGCTTGAGAAGGGAATGATAGTGGAGAGAGAAAGAAAGAGCAAATGATAATGAAGAGAGAGAGAGAGAGAAGGTTTTAAGAGAGAAGTTTTACTGAAAGAACAATTCTCACCAAAAAAATTTTTTTCAGTGTCGATCACGTTTGTCTAGGTGGCATGTACATTGAAAGCGAGGGCATAGTTGACCTGAAATTTGTAACGTTAAAGCGTACTCTTGAAAAAAAGTTCGAATAGAAGTGAGATTTGAATAAACGTCGGGGTATTTTAGACCTTTACCCTAAATAATTTGAATGTACATATAGATATATCATTTCGAGATGTGTGTTAACTACTTTATATTCATGAAAATTAATAAATACTTCATTCATCCTTATTATTTGTCTTTTTAGAAGTAGACAAAGCGAATAAGAAAAATAATTAATACTATGTTTATTAGCTAAAATAACTTTAAATGTTAATCATGTTTTTATATTTAAAAAGAGTGTTATTTATTGGATATAAAGTAGATAGAAAATTAAAATTATATTTAATATTTATGATAATATTAAAAATTAAACAACTAATGATTCATTGGAATACTCAAACGATAAATATTAAAAAAAAAAATTCTCTAAATTGACATTTAAAAAGGGACAGAGAGACAATGAGTACTCCCTCCATTCCAATATATTAGTAGTTTTAGGAGCTTGTGTTCCATTGTATTAGTGATTCTCTCTTATTTAGGATAAAAAATTATCTACATTTCTATGATACTCTTAATTTCTCTTCTTAATTTTGAGGATATTTATTCTCATAAAAACATTAGTAGTACTATTCTCTTCCCTCTCTTATTTAACGTTTCCAATAAAAATATAAAAGGATATATATAGAAATTGAGACTTGTATTAATTATGAAGTTATGACAATATTCTTAATATATTTGTTTTATGTTATAACGACTAATAAATTGAAATGGAGGAGTAGTTGAAAATACTTAATAACTGAAAAAATTAATAAATTCTTGTCAAACTAACTATTAGAAAGACTTACAAATTTACTCCCTTTATTCCCTTTTAATTAACCTTTTATGAGAGAATACAAATATTAAAAGATGTAATTAATGATTTGTTGATTGATTGAAATTTGTACAAATTAATATTACTCTTCAAAATTCATTAAAAAATATAAAAGATAAACAAATTAATATTTAATGTAGGGATAGTATGATAAACTAAATCATTAATGCTTTCTTGAAATATACAAACGACAAATAAAAATAAATAAATTTTACTCTCTAAAAGAAAAATAAAAAAGAAAGGAGGGAGTAATTATATAAGTTGACGCTTACGTCTGAGCTTGTCAAATTTTAGACAATTTTGACAATTATTTGAAAGTTCAGTAATTTAGTTGAAAAAAAAAACAGAACCCCCGAGTAATTTTGATAACTTAACCAGAGTTTAATTATTTTATCATTCATTAAGCCAATCAAAAAATATACTTATTTTATGTGATTAATAATAATGGTGCTACACAATATTAAATTAAGTAAAAATTTACATGCTCTTATATTTTTACTTACTTTTTATATAGGAAAAAATGTATGTATACAAATTTTGTGTGATACAATATCGGTATAATGACGATTTTTTTTTTGAATTATAAGCGACGGTAAAACCGTCGCCATAGTTATTATGAGCTACAACGACGGGTGAACCATCGTCCCCCAAGAAACCCATTGCCATAGCTTGACTATGTAATACACACATATACATATAGCCCTTTTATATATGTATGGTTAAATTATTCAAGTAAAATGTCAAAATACATTACTTCAACTTCTTGCATCGAAAAATAATACTCCCTACATTCTAAAATTAGATATATAATTAGACTTTTGAAGTCAAACGCCGACATATAAAATTTTAAATTGATGCGAATTAATTTAATTTAATTGATATAATTATTATAATTGTATAACATATAATAAAAATTATTAATAACAAATTTTATAACATTCAAAATTTTTATAAAGCCATACTGATTTTAAAATTTAATGTCACGATTTGACTTAAAAAGTCAAATGTTATATTTAATTTTGATAGAGGTAAATGCGTAGCGGATTAGCATAAAGTTTATTTATGAGTAAGTTGGTCAATATAGAATGTTGACATACAAAATTTCGTATATGTGTCAATATTTTATTAACCAATTAATTTATCCAAAAATAAATTTCATACTAACCATTTTTATAACTTTAAAGGCCTTGCACATGCATTGAATTGGTTTTATAAATTAGTTTGAATTTCCTAAGCAGACAACAAATGGGAGATGTGGACGTTCGTACACGTCGAAATATAAACTAATCTTTGTATTCGAGTAGGGACAAGATACAGCTTTAAGTAAATAAAATTAGTGTAAGCAAATAATTAAATAATATGAGTATTAATTTGTATGTGACTTTTGGTGACACTTGGACAAGTGTTTTTTCAAGAATTGATCATTGAAAACTAAAAATAATTTTATACCCGCTTCAATCTAGTATGATTTTATTTTTTTAATTAAAAAAATAAGAATAGTATCTCACGGCAGGAATTTTATATGTAGTTGAAATATGACTAGTTTTTCATAGGTGCACATGGCATGCAACAAGAACGTAGACCTTAATTGGTTTGCTAAGTTTGTCTTAATCCACCGATTATTAATGTTTTTTGTCATCATATTCTATTTTTTCTTGATTAGATCACCATGAAAAATACCCTTTAACAACTTTAATTAAGGTTTTATAATATCGTATTAAGTATGTATTTTTTTATCCCTAATAAATAATTATATATAACAAAGTATTAAGAGATTTTATTTTATAATTTTATAATTTTACTGAATCATTTTGATTGATCACGAGTCAATATCAAATTAAGACCAAATCAATACTAAGTCAATCATTCAATACTCTTCATTCTTTTGATACAATGTATAAACTTTTCGTATACCGTAAAATATATTACTTGGATATATATATATATATATATATATATATATATATATATATATATATATATAGAGAGAGAGAGAGAGAGAGAGAGAGAGAGCAAGGATCAAGTGCATACCCCTTATCTTACTCACCCGTGCTCACCCTCCTTTAGCGTCGGACCCAGCGACGATTTCGGTCATACAACCATCGTCTCTACTTTTAGCGACGGACAACATATAGCGTCGCTAAAAGTATAGACGACGGTTGTATATACCGAACCGTCACGGATCCGTCGCTAAAAGAAAGTGAAACGCAGAGTAAAAAAGGGTATATACACTGATCCGAATCATATATATATAAAAAAAAATCAAACCTCACTAGAAGAGAAATAAATAAACTCATATTGCTTGGATATATATATATATATATATATATATATATATATATATATATATATATATATATATATATATATCAAATCAAACATTACTAGAAGAATAAATAAACTCATAATCGTATTAACTACATAATGGAAGAAAATAAACTTACATAGTTGATCTGAGATCTAAAGGTCACAATATCTCAATCTTACCTATTAGACTAATACCTCATCAATATATTATTTTTGTTCTGACAATATTAACAACCACAATTTATAAGAGTAATGATTAACTGTGACGCCCCCAAAATAGGTATACATCACCCATCTTGGGTCGCCAGATACATGGTACAGAATACAAATACAATCTTAAATATACAACAAAAGCTGTGAGTTTTAATACAAATATTGTCTTCTAGACAATATTCACTCTCAGAATAAGTCCTCATTACAATTATTATCACACTATTTCATAGAATAGTGAGGACTACTAATGCTATCATCTGGACCATCACTCCGTCCCCCGACTAGTCCCTGCTACGTTCTCATTTCCTGAAGAGAACAGTGAAAGAAAGGGTGAGCTCAACTAGCCCAGTAAGAAATATTATGACTAAGATAATGCAGGATAAATTATCATTAGCCTTCAACAATGTTAAACTGATAAAATATAATAGACAACAAGTTTAATCACGGAATAAGCAATCCATTAAAAGAGTCAAGTAGAGAATAAAATCTACTATCTTTTATGATTTAAAAGTTTTTCATCACTTTTATCATTTGAGACTCGACAATAAATAATCCGCATCATCCACGCTTTTACCAAGGATATTCATTAGGGTCACGACCACAAATTATCCATGCACTACGGGCGAAGGATATTTATGTATTCATCAATGGTCATGATCATGCCAACAACTATCCATCAATGCACTACGGGCCAATGAGGACTTTTACCACATCATTTGTAACATTACGGTCATGATTATACCGAATAATCCCTGGTCATAATCATACCAAGTCCATCTATGCACTACATGCCACAGATGACTTTAAAAAATATAAACATGAGGATGATGCCAATGATATAAGAATTCAATAAAACAAGTTCAAGAATTAGTTTATCCAGGAACTAATAACGTCCAAATTGTCAACATGATACTTTTTTGTAGAGTAAAATTCAAGAATGCTCAGAAGAATATTTTCATGAAAAGATACTGGATGAAGCGCAAATATCAATGATATTCCACTAATTTCATGGAGTATAGAAGTCAAAACTTTAACCAACTAAGTATAATAAGGAATTGAATAACAAAATAAATCACCATGCATGTGATAGATAACACAGACATGTTATTCCAACAGAATAATAAATACGGAACCAGGTCCGGCGTAAAACGCACAGACAGGATATTCCAACAGAATAATAAAGAATGGAATAACATAAGCTTTTTTCAAGAATTGATCATTGAAAACTAAAAATAATTTTATACCCGCTTCAATCTAGTATGATTTTATTTTTTTAATTAAAAAAATAAGAATAGTATCTCACATGCAGAATTTTATATGTAGTTGAAATATGACTAGTTTTTCATAGGTGCACATGGCATGCAACAAGAACGTAGACCTTAATTGGTTTGCTAAGTTTGTCTTAATCCACCGATTATTAATGTTTTTGTCATCATATTCTATTTTTTTCTTGATTAGATCACATGAAAATATACCCTTTAACAACTTTAATTAAGGTTTTATAATATCGTATTAAGTATGTATTTTTTTTTATCCCTAATAAATAATTATATATAACAAAGTATTAAGAGATTTTATTTTATAATTTTATAATTTTCTTGAATCATTTTGATTGATCACGAGTCAATATCAAATTAAGACCAAATCAATACTAAGTCAATCATTCAATACTCTTCATTCTTTTGATACAATGTATAAACTTTTCAGATATCTTAGTAAAATATATTACTTGGATATATATATATATATATATATATATATATATATATAGAGAGAGAGAGAGAGAGAGAGAGAGGATCAAGTGCATACCCCTTATCTTACTCACCCGTGCTCACCCTCCTTTAGCGTCGGACCCAGCGACGATTTCGGTCATACAACCATCGTCTCTAATTTTAGCGACGGACAACATATAGCGTCGCTAAAAGTATAGACGACGGTTGTATGACCGAACCGTCGCCGGATCCGTCGCTAAAAGGGGGTGAGCACGGGTGAGTAAGAAAAGGGGTATGCACTTGATCCGGACCGTAGATATATATAAAAAAAAATCAAACCTCACTAGAAGAGAAATAAATAAACTCATATTGCTTGGATATATATATATATATATATATATATATATATATAAATCAAACATTACTAGAAGAATAAATAAACTCATAATCGTATTAACTACATAATGGAAGAAAATAAACTTACATAGTTGATCTGAGATCTAAAGGTCACAATATCTCAATCTTACCTATTAGACTAATACCTCATCAATATATTATTTTTGTTACGACAATATTAACAACCACAATTTATAAGAGTAATGATTAATCGTGGCGCCCCCAAAATAGGTATACATCACCCATCTTGGGTGCCAGATATACATGGTACGTAATACAAATACAATCTTAAATATACAACAAAAGTCGTGAGTTTTAATACAAATATTGTCTTCTAGACAATATTCACTCTCGAAATAAGTCCTCATTACAATTATTATCACACTATTTCATAGAATAATGAGGACTACTAATGCTATCATCTGGACCATCACTCAGTCCCCCGACTAGTCCTCGCTACGTTCTCATTTCACAGAAGAGAATAAAGTGAAAGAAAGGGTGAGCTCAACTAGCCCAAGAAGAAATATTATGACTAAGATAATGCGGGATAAATTATCATTAGCCTTCAACAATGTTAAACGATAAAATATAATAGACAACAAGTTTAACTGCAATGAATAAGCAATCCATTAAAAGAGTCAAGTAGAGAATAAAATCTACTATCTTTTATGATTTAAAAGTTTTTCATCACTTTTATCATTTGAGACTCGACAATAAATAATCCGCATCATCCCAGCACTACGGCCAAGGATATTCATTAGGGTCACGACCACAAATTATCCATGCACTACGGGCGAAGGATATTCATGTATTCATCAATGGTCATGATCATGTCAACAACTATCCATCAATGCACTACGGGCCAATGAGGACTTTTACCACATCATTTGTAATATTACGGTCATGATTATACCGAATAATCCCTGGTCATAATCATACCAAGTCCATCTATGCACTACATGCCACAGATGACTTTAAAAAATATAAACATGAGGATGATGCCAATGATATAAGAATTCAATAAAACAAGTTCAAGAATTAGTTTATCCAGGAACTAATAACGTCCAAATTGTCAACATGATACTTTTTTGTAGAGTAAAATTCAAGAATGCTCAGAAGAATATTTTCATGAAAAGATACTGGATGAAGCGCAAATATCAATGATATTCCACTAATTTCATGGAGTATAGAAGTCAAAACTTTAACCAACTAAGTATAATAAGGAATTGAATAACAAAATAAATCACCATGCATGTGATAGATAACACAGACATGTTATTCCAACAGAATAATAAATACGGAACCGAGTCCCCTAAGTAAAGCGCATGCATGACGAGGATATTCAAATGAGAATAATAAAGAATGGAATAACATAAGCTTTTTTCAAGAATTGATCATTGAAAACTAAAAATAATTTTATACCCGCTTCAATCTAGTATGATTTTATTTTTTTAATTAAAAAATAAGAATAGTATCTCACTGGCGGGAGTTTTATATGTAGTTGAAATATGACTAGTTTTTCATAGGTGCACATGGCATGCAACAAAACGTAGACCTTAATTGGTTTGCTAAGTTTGTCTTAATCCACCCGATTATTAATGTTTTTTGTCATCATATTCTATTTTTCTTGATTAGATCACCATGAAAATACCCTTTAACAACTTTAATTAAGGTTTTATAATATCATATTAAGTATGTATTTTTTTTATCCCTAATAAATAATTATATATAACAAAGTATTAAGAGATTTTATTTTATAATTTTATAATTTTATAATTTTATCGAATCATTTTGATTGATCATGAGTCAATATCAAATTAAGACCGAATCAATACTAAGTCAATCATTCAATACTCTCCATTCTTTTGATACAATGTATAAACTTTTCATACGTAAAATATATTACTTGGATATATATATATATATATATATATATATATATATATATATATATATATAAATCAAACATTACTAGAAGAATAAATAAACTCATAATCGTATTAACCATAATGGAAGAAAATAAACTTATATAGTTGATCTCGAGATCTAAAGGTCACAATATCTCAGGTCTTACATTAGACTAATACCTCATCAATATATTATTTTTGTTCTGACAATATTAACAACCATAATTTATAGGAGTAATGATTAACTAAAAATATTGGAGGTCTTACTAGTGTTGATTACTATCAAAACATAAATTTAGTTAATAGTTCAGCTCTTGAAGGAGAATAATGGTACATTTGGATTAAAAGAATTGAATTGGTGAATGAATAGAATAGAGAAGGGAATGAAATAATGAGTTGAATGATTCATTCCATTCTAAGTTGGAATAAATTATTTCATACTTTTTTCTAATGAATAAAATTTATAAATTTGATAGGAATGAGAGTAGTTAATTCCATTCTAATGGAACAACCTTTGTCATATTTTTTGACTTCGCTTTGAATCACTCTCCTGAGTTGTTCTGATAAGAGAGCAACTTCATTATTATTTAAACTAAGGAGTTTTTCATTTAACTCCTCATTATTGCTTTCTACTAGTAGAGTTTTGAGAGCAATTCATTTCTTCTTGAGATTTGTATTCGATCCTTTTTAGATTAACATGCGCCGAGCTTAGTGGGCACGAAGATTTCGATAAGGCTATTAAGAGGTTAAGTAGTTAGATCTTGCATTTCCTTAATGGTTGTAACCTTCATTTTCCATACTGGATGGAAGGACTTTAAGAATTCTTACATTTTTCTCATTGGTTGTATATACCTTCCCTAGTTGTTTCATTTCATCAATAATTCTTGAAAAACATTTTTTTTATATCAATGATCTTTTCACCTTCTTCCAGCTCGAAACTTTCATACTCTTGGATTAGAGCATATTTTCTAAATTTTTTAATATGATTGGTTCCTTCTGAGATTGTAATAATTTTTTCCTAGATTTTTTTTTACATTCTTGCAATTGCTAACTCTTTTGTACTCGTTTTCCATGAGAGCAATAGTCATCACTTGTTCAGCTCTGGATGTTATGTTCACAGCCTTTTCATCATCAGTAGTGAACTCATCAACATCTTTCTCAACGATCTTTTCTCCTACAATTTTTGTAGGAACTTTTACACCTCATTCTATTGCAAAACAAACTTTGATTCCTTGTGATTTGGTAGAGATTTTGAATCTATTCTTCCAGGAATTGAGAATTTGAGCTCTATGGAAGGGCATCATGGGTAGATAGGAGAACAGCTGATTGTAATTGGCTCTCTTATACCCATCACAGCCCACAGCTATAATTTCTATCTCATCATCCTCTTCTTCTTCACTATCTTCTTTTGAGGACTCCATTACATCAATTACCTCTTTTTGACTTTCTTGCTCTGGGGATCTCTCATTCTCTTCAGGAGCAGGTTCTTCTGACATAGGGATATCATGAGGCTCCCCCTCAACATGATCATCCATTTGCATTTCGAATGGCTCCCCCTCAGCTGGAGCATTCTCCAGAGTGAGAATTCCAGGTAGCTCCCCCTCAGTTGGAGCTTTGTCCTTTTGTCTTGCTTTGGATAGTCCCTTCTCAGTGGCTATCTTTTTGTCTTCTTCTTTAAGTACTTCTTTATTGACCAAGATGTACTTTTTGACCAATTTCTTCTTGGTTTCTAGGGTGATCCACGACCTTAGGACTTTCTCGATTTATTTCGATTGGTTGATCGATCGAGAATCTATTGCGACCTTGAGAGAGTTGTCTTGTCGTCTCTATGATCGGTAGAGGCTCTATGATCGAAGAGAGCAGAGGGCCTCTTAGATTTGTGACTGTGTTTACTCTTCTTCAGCAGCTGAGATATGGTAGCTCTGTCTTCATCTGCCTCAGCCTGCTATTCTTTCCTTCTCAAGATCCTCAGAGTCTCAATGTCAGAACATTCTTGAGGTACATCAGTGGTTGACCCCTGGGGTTCCTCTGTCATTTGAGCCTTCAGCTTTCTTTTTCCCTTACTTTTTCTGACTAAAGCAATGGATTCTTCTTCTTCTTCTTCAGTTTCCTTGAAAACAGACATGTTTCCTGGAATCCCTGATTCCTTTGCAGCACCAGTCCTTCCACTGGACTCAGAAATCATTCTCACATTATGTGCTGGATTCCTTTTCCAGTTCTCGAACAACTGCTGAGTCATTCTTCAGTTTGGATTTATGGATTCGCCTTCATCATCCCCAATTTTATCTCCTAAAGCAGACTGTAGGATGATGCTAATGAATCGCCCGTAGAGCATCTTCCAGAGCTCTTTGATTTCTTCGAGCTTAGTATCCATTTCCCAATCCAGTCAAGTAGTAGAGCTCCATAGTTGAGTTGAATTCCACAACTTATAGCTGTCATGAGCTTGAGTTGTACTTCGTTTACAGAGTCATGGCCGGAGCTTTTGCAGCATATGCATTTCCCAACAATGTTTGCCAAGAATTTATACCTCTGAAGAAATTCCTTCTTCTTGTATCCTTTGACAGTGGGGAACTTCTTGTGGTGCATTCTTTTAAGTCCTTTATGGAAATCGATGCCATCTATGAACGAAAACCCTTTCAATTTGAAACCTAGGGATAGATTTATGTCCTCAGCCTTGAGCTTGATTTCCACGTCCCTGACCCTCGTAGTGATGATGTCATTCTCGAATGCACCATTTCTATAGAATTCCTTTATCAACTTAGGGTAGATCCACGTGCTCGTACCCAGAGCCTCTTCAAGACCAGTTTTCTTTATCGGAGATAGAGTTTTGAGAAATTTAGGATCAGCTGTCTTGAACTCATCGAAGTAGAGTTTGTAACCAGAGAAGACATTTGAGACTGCCATTGATTTCTTTGCAATGAATATGGTTGTTTGAGTTTTTCGAAAAGTTAGGGTTTCTACTTGTAGAGAGAGAGAGATGAGTTGTTTGAACTTCTGATTTCAAAAAGGTGTTTTGAAACTATACTTGTAACTTCCCTCTCTATATTTTCTTAGTGGGGCATGTGTCAAATTCTGCTTGGCCCTACGAATATGACTGATGAGGAATGTACTAATTTGCCCTTAGCTCCTTCTGAGCTAATGTGTCCTTACGATCATTGAGGTAGTTCTTCTGATCGTCAAGTATGCACTGCGATTGTCAAGTATGTTCTGTAATCGTCGAGTCTGCTCTGCATTCATCGAGTCTGCTCTGCATTCGTCGAGTCTGCTCTGTATTCATCGAGGCTGTACTACGATCGTTGAGTCTGCCCGTGTCCTTGTGATGAACTTTTGACTTAGCATTCTTCTTAATTAAAAGTAGCTCAGGAAGGGCCAACCTCATGGATTAAATCAAGGGTTAGGTTTGTTCCTGAGGCGCTTATCAGAGAGATTGCTTTGTTTTGTTGAACTTTGTCATCACTGGATGCTCCTTTGTTTTGTTGATGGAGATATGCCATCGTTGAGTCGGCACTGCGATCGTTGAGTTTCATTTCACTGCAGCTCTACGATCGTGGGCTTCCTTTGGTCATGTCTACGATTTTGAGTATAGCCTTTATATCTACATGGTTAGCACATACTAGAGCATAGATTTCATGGTTGTAAATTAAGCATGCCTAGCTCACTTATTAATTTTTTAAACCTGGATTCATCTAGAGGCTTTGTAAAGACATCAGCAAGTTGATTTTCAGTAGGGATATATTGTAAAGATATGGTTCCATTTTACACATGATCCCTAATGAAATGATACCTTATTTCTATATGCTTAGTCTTAGAGTGCATGATAGGATTATGAGTTATTGTTATAGCACTTGTGTTATCACAGTGAACATGTATAGATTTGAATTCAAACCCATAGTCTTTTGTTCTCCCATATGATTTCTCTTCCTCTTGTATTTTGAATCTTGAATGTCAAAATTTAGGGCTTTGATTTTAAACTGGTTTTAGCTAGAGATCAGCTAAAGTTGAAATCTTTGATTATATAGATAAACTAGTAACAAGAAGCTTCCTTCCTATATAGAGAGAAGGGAATGATAGTGGAGAGAGAAAGAAAGAGCAAATGATAATGAAGAGAGAGAGAGAAGGTTTTAAGAGAGAAGTTTCTTGAAAAGAACAATTCTCACCAAAGAAAATTTTTTTCGTTATCGATCACGTTTGTCTAGGTGGCATGTCTGTTAAGGGCAGGGGCATAGTTGACCTGAAATTTGTAACGTTAAGCGTACTCTTGAAAAAAAAGTTCAGAATAGAAGTGAGATTTCGGAGTAAACGTCAGGGTATTTTTAGACCTTTACCCTAAATAATTTGAATGTACATATAGATATATCATTTCGAGATGTGTGTTAACTACTTTATATTCATGAAAATTAATAAATACTTCATTCATCCTTATTATTTGTCTTTTTAGAAGTAGACAAACAGAATAAGAAAAATAATTAATACTATGTTTATTAGCTAAAAATAACTTTAAATGTTAATCATGTTTTTATATTTAAAAAAGAGTGTTATTTATTGGATATAAAGTAGATAGAAAATTAAAATTATATTTAATATTTATGATAATATTAAAAATTAAACAACTAATGATTCATTGGAATACTCAAACGATAAATATTAAAAAAAAAAATTCTCTAAATTGACATTTAAAAGGGACAGAGAGACAATGAGTACTCCCTCCATTCCAATATATTAGTAGTTTTAGGAGCTTGTGTTCCATTGTATTAGTGATTCTCTCTTATTTAGGATAAAAAATTATCTACATTTCTATGATACTCTTAATTTCTCTTCTTAATTTTGAGGATATTTATTCTCATAAAAACATTAGTAGTACTATTCTCTTCCCTCTCTTATTTAACGTTTTCCAATAAAAATATAAAAGGATATATATAGAAATTGAGACTTGTATTAATTATGAAGTTATGACAATATTCTTAATATATTTGTTTTATGTTATAACGACTAATAAATTGAAATGGAGGGAGTAGTTGAAAAATACTTAATAACTGAAAAAATTAATAAATTCTTGTCAAACTAACTATTAGAAAGACTTACAAATTTACTCCCTTTATTCCCTTTTAATTAACCTTTTATGAGAGAATACAAATATTAAAAGATGTAATTAATGATTTGTTGATTGATTGAAATTTGTACAAATTAATATTACTCTTCAAAATTCATTAAAAAAATATAAAAGATAAACAAATTAATATTTAATGTAGGGATAGTATGATAAACTAAATCATTAATGCTTTCTTGAAATATACAAACGACAAATAAAAATAAATAAATTTTACTCTCTAAAAAGAAAAATAAAAAAGAAAGGAGGGAGTAATTATATAAGTTGACGCTTACGTCTGAGCTTGTCAAATTTTAGACAATTTTGACAATTATTTGAAAGTTCAGTAATTTAGTTGAAAAAAAAACAGAACCCCAGTAATTTTGATAACTTAACCAGAGTTTAATTATTTTATCATTCATTAAGCCAATCAAAAATATACTTATTTTATGTGATTAATAATAATGGTGCTACACAATATTAAATTAAGTAAAATTTACATGCTCTTATATTTTTACTTACTTTTTATATAGGAAAAAATGTATGTATGTATCTGTTGTGTAAGTCTGTGATCGGCTATGACGATTTTTTTTGATTATATAATGACGGTAAAACCGTCGCCATAGTTATTATGAGCTACAACGACGGGTGAACCATCGTCCCCCAAGAAACCCATTGCCATAGCTTGACTATGTAATACACACATATACATATAGCCCTTTTATATATGTATGGTTAAATTATTCAAGTAAAATGTCAAAATACATTACTTCAACTTCTTGCATCGAAAAATAATACTCCCTACATTCTAAAATTAGATATATAATTAGACTTTTGAAGTCAAACGCCGACATATAAAATTTTAAATTGATGCGAATTAATTTAATTTAATTGATATAATTATTATAATTGTATAACATATAATAAAAATTATTAATAACAAATTTTATAACATTCAAAATTTTTATAAGCCATACTGATTTTAAAATTTAATGTCACGATTTGACTTAAAAAGTCAAATGTTATATTTAATTTTGATAGAGGTAGTACCCGTAACGGATTAGCATAAAGTTTATTTATGAGTAAGTTGGTCAATAGAATGTTGACATACAAAATTTCGTACATGTGTCAATATTTTATTAACTAATTAATTTATCCAAAAATAAATTTCATACTAACCATTTTTATAACTTTAAAGGCCTTGCACATGCATTGAATTGGTTTTATAAATTAGTTTGAATTTCCTAAGCAGACAACAAATGGGAGATGTGGACGTTCGTACACGTCGAAATATAAACTAATCTTTGTATTCGAGTAGGGACAAGATACAGCTTTAAGTAAATAAAATTAGTGTAAGCAAATAATTAAATAATATGAGTATTAATTTGTATGTGACTTTTGGTGACACTTGGACAAGTGTTTTTTCAAGAATTGATCATTGAAAACTAAAATAATTTTATACCCGCTTCAATCTAGTATGATTTTATTTTTTAATTAAAAAATAAGAATAGTATCTCACACGGCGAGAATTTTATATGTAGTTGAAATATGACTAGTTTTTCATAGGTGCACATGGCATGCAACAAGAACGTAGACCTTAATTGGTTTGCTAAGTTTGTCTTAATCCACCGATTATTAATGTTTTTGTCATCATATTCTATTTTTTTCTTGATTAGATCACCATGAAAAATACCCTTTAACAACTTTAATTAAGGTTTTATAATATCGTATTAAGTATGTATTTTTTATCCCTAATAAATAATTATATATAACAAAGTATTAAGAGATTTTATTTTATAATTTTATAATTTTACCGAATCATTTTGATTGATCACGAGTCAATATCAAATTAAGACCAAATCAATACTAAGTCAATCATTCAATACTCTTCATTCTTTTGATACAATGTATAAACTTTTCAGTATCTTAGTAAAATATATTACTTGGATATATATATATATATATATATATATATATATATATATATATAGAGAGAGAGAGAGAGAGAGAGAGAGGATCAAGTGCATACCCTTATCTTACTCACTAGTGCTCACCCTCCTTTAGCGTCGGACCAGATGACGATTTGGTCATACAACCATCGTCTCTACTTTTAGCGACGGACAACATATAGCGTCGCTAAAAGTATGAGCGACGGTTATATATGACCGAAAGCATCACGATCCGTCGCTAAAAGGGGTGAGCACGTGAATAAAAAAAAGGGGTATGCACTTGATCCGAACCGTAGATATATATAAAAAAAAAATCAAACCTCACTAGAAGAGAAATAAATAAACTCATATTGCTTGGATATAATATATATATATATATATATATATATATAAATCAAACATTACTAGAAGAATAAATAAACTCATAATCGTATTAACTACATAATGGAAGAAAATAAACTTACATAGTTGATCTGAGATCTAAAGGTCACAATATCTCAATCTTACCTATTAGACTAATACCTCATCAATATATTATTTTTGTTCTGACAATATTAACAACCACAATTTATAAGAGTAATGATTAATCATGGCGCCCCCAAAATAGGTATACATCACCCATCTTGGGTCGCCAGGATACATAGTACGAATACTGAAATACAATCTTAAATATACAACAAAAGTCGTGAGTTTTAATACAAATATTGTCTTCTAGACAATATTCACTCTCAGAATAAGTCCTCATTACAATTATTATCACACTATTTCATAGAATAGTGAGGACTACTAATGCTATCATCTGGACCATCACTCTGTCCCCCGACTAGTCCCTGCTACGTTCTCATTTCAAGAAGAAGAAACAGTGAAAAGAAAGGGTGAGCTCAACTAGCCCGATGAAATATTATGACTAAGATAATGCGGGATAAATTATCATTAGCCTTCAACAATGTTAAACCGATAAAATATAATAGACAACAAGTTTAAGCTGCGTAATGAATAAGCAATCCATTAAAAGAGTCAAGTAGAGAATAAAATCTACTATCTTTTATGATTTAAAAGTTTTTCATCACTTTTATCATTTGAGACTCGACAATAAATAATCCGCATCATCCACACTTTTCTGACGAGGATATTCATTAGGGTCACGACCACAAATTATCCATGCACTACTGGTGAAGGATATTCATGTATTCATCAATGGTCATGATCATGCCAACAACTATCCATCAATGCACTACGACCAATGAGGACTTTTACCACATCATTTGTAACATTACGG
This sequence comes from Panax ginseng, assembly GCA_020205605.1. Classification (NCBI taxonomy): domain Eukaryota; kingdom Viridiplantae; phylum Streptophyta; class Magnoliopsida; order Apiales; family Araliaceae; genus Panax; species Panax ginseng. Next base: position 71,717,699 of record CM035132.1, on the reverse strand, counting down.
TCATGATTATCACCGAATAATCCTCAGTCATAATCATACCAAGTCCATCTATGCACTACATGCCACGAGATGACTTTAAAAATATAAACATGAGGATGATGCCAATGATATAAGAATTCAATAAAACAAGTTCAAGAATTAGTTTATCCAGGAACTAATAACGTCCAAATTGTCAACATGATACTTTTTTGTAGAGTAAAATTCAAGAATGCTCAGAAGAATATTTTCATGAAAAGATACTGGATGAAGCGCAAATATCAATGATATTCCACTAATTTCATGGAGTATAGAAGTCAAAACTTTAACCAACTAAGTATAATAAGGAATTGAATAACAAAATAAATCACCATGCATGTGATAGATAACACAGACATGTTATTCCAACAGAATAATAAATACGGAACCAGGTCCGGCGTAAAACGCACAGACATGATATTCCAACAGAATAATAAAGAATGGAATAACATAAGCTTTTTTCAAGAATTGATCATTGAAAACTAAAAACAATTTTATACCCGCTTCAATCTAGTATGATTTTATTTTTTTAATTAAAAAAATAAGAATAGTATCTCACGACAGGAATTTTATATGTAGTTGAAATATGACTAGTTTTTCATAGGTGCACATGGCATGCAACAAGAACGTAGACCTTAATTGGTTTGCTAAGTTTGTCTTAATCCACCGATTATTAATGTTTTTTGTCATCATATTCTATTTTTTCTTGATTAGATCACCATGAAAAATACCCTTTAACAACTTTAATTAAGGTTTTATAATATCGTATTAAGTATGTATTTTTTTATCCCTAATAAATAATTATATATAACAAAGTATTAAGAGATTTTATTTTATAATTTTATAATTTCTTCAATCATTTTGATTGATCACGAGTCAATATCAAATTAAGACCAAATCAATACTAAGTCAATCATTCAATACTCTTCATTCTTTTGATACAATGTATAAACTTTTCAGATATCTTAGTAAAATATATTACTTGGATATATATATATATATATATATATATATATATATATATATATATATATATATATAGAGAGAGAGAGAGAGAGAGAGAGAGAGGATCAGTGCATACCCTTATCTTACTCACTACTTCTCACCCTCCTTTAGCGTCGGACCCAATGACGATTTGGTCATACAACCATCGTCTCTAATTTTAGCGACGGACAACATATAAGCGTCGCTAAAAGTATAGGCATTTACGGTTGTATGACCGAATCCGTCACGATCCGTCGCTAAAAGGTGAGCACGCGTGAGTAAAAGAAAAGGGTATGACTAATCGATCCTAATCGTAGATATATATATAAAAAAAAATCAAACCTCACTAGAAGAGAAATAAATAAACTCATATTGCTTGGATATATATATATATATATATATATATATATATATATATATATATAAAATCAAACATTACTAGAAGAATAAATAAACTCATAATCGTATTAACTACATAATGGAAGAAAATAAACTTACATAGTTGATCCGAGATCTAAAGGTCACAATATCTCAATCTTACCTATTAGACTAATACCTCATCAATATATTATTTTGTTTCGACAATATTAACAACCACAATTTATAAGAGTAATGATTAATCTGTGGCGCCCCCCAAAATAGGTATACATCACCCATCTTGGGTGCGCGGATACATGGTGCGAATACAAATACAATCTTAAATATACAACAAAAGTCATGTGAGTTTTAATACAAATATTGTCTTCTAGACAATATTCACTCTCAGAATAAGTCCTCATTACAATTATTATCACACTATTTCATAGAATAGTGAGGACTACTAATGCTATCATCTGGACCATCACTCCGTCCCCTGACTAGTCCCTTCTACGTTCTCATTTCCTGAAGAGAACAGTGAAAGAAAGGGTGAGCTCAACTAGCCCAGTAAGAAATATTATGACTAAGATAATGCAGGATAAATTATCATTAGCCTTCAACAATGTTAAACCGATAAAATATAATAGACAACAAGTTTAATCTGCGGCGAATAAGCAATCCATTAAAAGAGTCAAGTAGAGAATAAAATCTACTATCTTTTATGATTTAAAAAGTTTTCATCACTTTTATCATTGAGACTCGACAAATAAATAATCCGCATCATCCCCGCCTTTACTGACGAGGATATTCATTAGGGTCACGACCACAAATTATCCATGCACTACTATGAAGGATATTCATGTATTCATCAATGGTCATGATCATGTCAACAACTATCCATCAATGCACTACGGGCCAATGAGGACTTTTACCACATCATTTGTAATATTACGGTCCATGATTATACCCGATAATCCACAGTCATAATCATACCAAGTCCATCTATGCACTACATGCCACGAGATGACTTTAAAAAATATAAACATGAGGATGATGCCAATGATATAAGAATTCAATAAAACAAGTTCAAGAATTAGTTTATCCAGGAACTAATAACGTCCAAATTGTCAACATGATACTTTTTTGTAGAGTAAAATTCAAGAATGCTCGGGAAGAATATTTTCATGAAAAGATCTTTGGATGAAGCGCAAAATATCAATGATATTCCATAATAATTTCATGGAGTATAGAAGTCAAAACTTTAACCAACTAAGTATAATAAGGAATTGAATAACAAAATAAATCACCATGCATGTGATAGATAACACGTACATGTTATTCCAATGAGAATAATAAATACGGAACCGTGTCCCACAGAAACGCATGCATGTGATATATTCAACGAGAATAATAAAGAATGGAATAACATAAGCTTTTTTCAAGAATTGATCATTGAAAACTAAAAATAATTTTATACCCGCTTCAATCTAGTATGATTTTATTTTTTTAATTAAAAAATAAGAATAGTATCTCACGGCAGGAGTTTTATATGTAGTTGAAATATGACTAGTTTTTCATAGGTGCACATGGCATGCAACAAGAACGTAGACCTTAATTGGTTTGCTAAGTTTGTCTTAATCCACCGATTATTAATGTTTTTTGTCATCATATTCTATTTTTTCTTGATTAGATCACCATGAAAAATACCCTTTAACAACTTTAATTAAGGTTTTATAATATCGTATTAAGTATGTATTTTTTTATCCCTAATAAATAATTATATATAACAAAGTATTAAGAGATTTTATTTTATAATTTTATAATTTTATAATTTTATCGAATCATTTTGATTGATCATGAGTCAATATCAAATTAAGAATAGAATCAATACTAAGTCAATCATTCAATACTCTCCATTCTTTTGATACAATGTATAAACTTTTCATACGTAAAATATATTACTTGGATATATATATATATATATATATATATATATATATAAATCAAACATTACTAGAAGAATAAATAAACTCATAATCGTATTAACCACATAATGGAAGAAAATAAACTTATATAGTTGATCTGAGATCTAAAGGTCACAATATCTCAGTCTTACACATTAGACTAATACCTCATCAATATATTATTTTTGTTCTGACAATATTAACAACCATAATTTATATGAGTAATGATTAACTAAAAATATTGGAGGTCTTACTAGTGTTGATTACTATCAAAACATAAATTTAGTTAATAGTTCAGCTCTTGAAGGAGAATAATGGTACATTTGGATTAAAAGAATTGAATTGGTGAATGAATAGAATAGAGAAGGGAATGAAATAATGAGTTGAATGATTCATTCCATTCTAAGTTGGAATAAATTATTTCATACTTTTTTCTAATGAATAAAATTTATAAATTTGATAGGAATGAGAGTAGTTAATTCCATTCTAATGGAACAACCTTTGTCATATTTTTTGACTTCGCTTTGAATCACTCTCCTGAGTTGTTCTGATAAGAGAGCAACTTCATTATTATTTAAACTAAGGAGTTTTTCATTTAACTCCTCATCATTGCTTTCTACTAGTAGAGTTTTGAGAGCAATTCATTTCTTCTTGAGATTTGTATTCGATCCTGCTTTTTCGATTAACATGCCGACTTCGTGGGCACGAAGATTTCTGATAAGGCTATTAAGAGGTTAAGTAGTTAGATCTTGCATTTCCTTAATGGTTGTAACCTTCATTTTCCATACAGATGGAAGGACTTTAAGAATTCTTCTGTTTTCTCATTGGTTGTATATACCTTCCCTAGTTGTTTCATTTCATCAATAATTCTTGAAAAACATTTTTTTTATATCAATGATCTTTTCACCTTCTTCCAGCTCGAAACTTTCATACTCTTGGATTAGAGCATATTTTCTAAATTTTTTAATATGATTGGTTCCTTCTGAGATTGTAATAATTTTTTCCTAGATTTTTTTTTACATTCTTGCAATTGCTAACTCTTTTGTACTCGTTTTCCATGAGAGCAATAGTCATCACTTGTTCAGCTCTGGATGTTATGTTCACAGCCTTTTCATCATCAGTAGTGAACTCATCAACATCTTTCTCAACGATCTTTTCTCCTACAATTTTTGTAGGAACTTTTACACCTCATTCTATTGCAAAACAAACTTTGATTCCTTGTGATTTGGTAGAGATTTTGAATCTATTCTTCCAGGAATTGAGAATTTGAGCTCTATGGAAGGGCATCATGGGTAGATAGGAGAACAGCTGATTGTAATTGGCTCTCTTATACCCATCACAGCCCACAGCTATAATTTCTATCTCATCATCCTCTTCTTCTTCACTATCTTCTTTTGAGGACTCCATTACATCAATTACCTCTTTTTGACTTTCTTGCTCTGGGGATCTCTCATTCTCTTCAGGAGCAGGTTCTTCTGACATAGGGATATCATGAGGCTCCCCCTCAACATGATCATCCATTTGCATTTCGAATGGCTCCCCCTCAGCTGGAGCATTCTCCAGAGTGAGAATTTCAGGTAGCTCCCCCTCAGTTGGAGCTTTGTCCTTTTGTCTTGCTTTGGATAGTCCCTTCTCAGTGGCTATCTTTTTGTCTTCTTCTTTAAGTACTTCTTTATTGACCAAGATGTACTTTTTGACCAATTTCCTTCTTGGTTTCCTAGGCTGATCCACAGCCTTAGGACTTTCTCCAGTTTCAGCTCTGATTGGTTGATCAGTCTGAGAATCTATTGCAGCCTTGAGAGAGTTGTCTTGTCTGATCTCTATGATCGGTAGAGGCTCTATGATCGAAGAGACAGAGGGCCTCTTAGATTTGTGACTGTGTTTACTCTTCTTCAGCAGCTGAGATATGGTAGCTCTGTCTTCATCTGCCTCAGCCTGCTATTCTTTCCTTCTCAAGATCCTCAGAGTCTCAATGTCAGAACATTCTTGAGGTACATCAGTGGTTGACCCCTGGGGTTCCTCTGTCATTTGAGCCTTCAGCTTTCTTTTTCCCTTACTTTTTCTGACTAAAGCAATGGATTCTTCTTCTTCTTCTTCGCTTCCTTGAAAATGACATGTTTCCGGAATCCACGATTCCTTTCAAAGACACAGATCCTTCCACTGGACTCAGAAATCATTCTCACATTATGTGCTGGATTCCTTTTCCAGTTCTCGAACAACTGCTGAGTCATTCTTCAGTTTGGATTTATGGATTCGCCTTCATCATCCCCAATTTTATCTCCTAAAGCAGACTGTAGGATGATGCTAATGAATCGCCTCAGTAGAAGCATCTTCCGAGCTCTTTGATTTCTTGAGCTTAGTATCCATTTCCCAATCCAAATCAAGTAGTAGAGCTCCATAGTTGAGTTGAATTCCACAACTTATAGCCGCCATGATGAGCTTGAGTTGTTCGCTTCTGAGTCATGGCTAAGCTTTTGCAACATATGCATTTCCCAACAATGTTTGCCAAGAATTTATACCTCTGAAGAAATTCCTTCTTCTTGTATCCTTTGACAGTGGGGAACTTCTTGTGGTGCATTCTTTTAAGTCCTTTATGGAAATCGATGCCATCTATGAACGAAAACCCTTTCAATTTGAAACCTAGGGATAGATTTATGTCCTCAGCCTTGAGCTTGATTTCCACGTCCCTGACCCTCGTAGTGATGATGTCATTCTCGAATGCACCATTTCTATAGAATTCCTTTATCAACTTAGGGTAGATCCACGTGCTCGTACCCAGAGCCTCTTCAAGACCAGTTTTCTTTATCGGAGATAGAGTTTTGAGAAATTTAGGATCAGCTGTCTTGAACTCATCGAAGTAGAGTTTGTAACCAGAGAAGACATTTGAGACTGCCATTGATTTCTTTGCAATGAATATGGTTGTTTGAGTTTTTCGAAAAGTTAGGGTTTCTACTTGTAGAGAGAGAGAGATGAGTTGTTTGAACTTCGATTTCAAAAGGTGTTTTGAAACTATACTTGTAACTTCCTCTCTATATTTTCTTAGTGGGGCGTGTGTGTCAAATTCGCGCTTGGCCCTACGAATATGATCGATGAGGAATGTACTAATTTGCCCTTAGCTCCTTCTGAGCTAATGTGTCCTTACGATCATTGAGGTAGTTCTTCTGATCGTCAAGTATGCACTGCGATTGTCAAGTATGTTCTGTAATCGTCGAGTCTGCTCTGCATTCATCGAGTCTGCTCTGCATTCGTCGAGTCTGCTCTGTATTCATCGAGGCTGTACTACGATCGTTGAGTCTGCCCGTGTCCTTGTGATGAAATTTTGACTTAGCATTCTTCTTAATTAAAAGTAGCTCAGGAAGGGCCAACCTCATGGATTAAATCAAGGGTTAGGTTTGTTCCTGAGGCGCTTATCAGAGAGATTGCTTTGTTTTGTTGAACTTTGTCATCACTGGATGCTCCTTTGTTTTGTTAATGGAGATATGCCATCGTTGAGTCGGCACTGCGATCGTTGAGTTTCATTTCACTGCAGCTCTACGATCGTGGGCTTCCTTTGGTCATGTCTACGATTTTGAGTATAGCCTTTATATCTACATGGTTAGCACATACAAGAGCATAGATTTCATGGTTGTAAATTAAGCATGCCTAGCTCACTTATTAATTTTTTAAACCTGGATTCATCTAGAGGCTTTGTAAAGACATCAGCAAGTTGATTTTCAGTAGGGATATATTGTAAAGATATGGTTCCATTTTACACATGATCCCTAATGAAATGATACCTTATTTTTATATGCTTAGTCTTAGAGTGCATGATAGGATTATGAGTTATTGTTATAGCACTTGTGTTATCACAGTGAACATGTATAGATTTGAATTCAAACCCATAGTCTTTTGTTCTCCCATATGATTTCTCTTCCTCTTGTATTTTGAATCTTGAATGTCAAAATTTAGGGCTTTGATTTTAAACTGGTTTTAGCTAGAGATCAGCTAAAGTTGAAATCTTTGATTATATAGATAAACTAGTAACAAGAAGCTTCCTTCCTATATAGAGAGAGAAGGGAATGATAGTGGAGAGAGAAAGAAAGAGCAAATGATAATGAAGAGAGAGAGAGAGAAGGTTTTAAGAGAGAAGTTTTACTGAAAGAACAATTCTCACCAGCAAAATTTTTTCAGGTGTCAGTCACGTTTGTCTAGGTGGCATGTCTGTTAAGGGCAGGGGCATAGTTGACCTGAAATTTGTAACGTTAAGCGTACTCTTGAAAAAAAAGTTCAGAATAGAAGTGAGATTTCGAGATAAACGTCGTGGGTATTTTAGACCTTTACCCTAAATAATTTGAATGTACATATAGATATATCATTTCGAGATGTGTGTTAACTACTTTATATTCATGAAAATTAATAAATACTTCATTCATCCTTATTATTTGTCTTTTTAGAAGTAGACAAACAGAATAAGAAAAATAATTAATACTATGTTTATTAGCTAAAAATAACTTTAAATGTTAATCATGTTTTATATTTAAAAAGAGTGTTATTTATTGGATATAAAGTAGATAGAAAATTAAAATTATATTTAATATTTATGATAATATTAAAATTAAACAACTAATGATTCATTGGAATACTCAAACGATAAATATTAAAAAAAAAAATTCTCTAAATTGACATTTAAAAAGGGACAGAGAGACAATGAGTACTCCCTCCATTCCAATATATTAGTAGTTTTAGGAGCTTGTGTTCCATTGTATTAGTGATTCTCTCTTATTTAGGATAAAAAATTATCTACATTTCTATGATACTCTTAATTTCTCTTCTTAATTTTGAGGATATTTATTCTCATAAAAACATTAGTAGTACTATTCTCTTCCCTCTCTTATTTAACGTTTTCCAATAAAAATATAAAAGGATATATATAGAAATTGAGACTTGTATTAATTATGAAGTTATGACAATATTCTTAATATATTTGTTTTATGTTATAACGACTAATAAATTGAAATGGAGGGAGTAGTTGAAAAATACTTAATAACTGAAAAATTAATAAATTCTTGTCAAACTAACTATTAGAAAGACTTACAAATTTACTCCCTTTATTCCCTTTTAATTAACCTTTTATGAGAGAATACAAATATTAAAAGATGTAATTAATGATTTGTTGATTGATTGAAATTTGTACAAATTAATATTACTCTTCAAAATTCATTAAAAAATATAAAAGATAAACAAATTAATATTTAATGTAGGGATAGTATGATAAACTAAATCATTAATGCTTTCTTGAAATATACAAACGACAAATAAAAATAAATAAATTTTACTCTCTAAAAAGAAAAATAAAAAAGAAAGGAGGGAGTAATTATATAAGTTGACGCTTACGTCTGAGCTTGTCAAATTTTAGACAATTTTGACAATTATTTGAAAGTTCAGTAATTTAGTTGAAAAAAAAAACAGAACCCCCGAGTAATTTTGATAACTTAACCAGAGTTTAATTATTTTATCATTCATTAAGCCAATCAAAAAATATACTTATTTTATGTGATTAATAATAATGGTGCTACACAATATTAAATTAAGTAAAAATTTACATGCTCTTATATTTTTACTTACTTTTTATATAGGAAAAAATGTATGTATACAGCTGTGTAGTACACAGTCGGCTATGACGACGATTTTTTGGACTATAGCGACGGTAAAACCGTCGCCATAGTTATTATGAGCTACAACGACGGGTGAACCATCGTCCCCCAAGAAACCCATTGCCATAGCTTGACTATGTAATACACATACATAATTATAATATATACATATAAATACTTTTATATATGTATGGTTAAATTATTCAAGTAAAATGTCAAAATACATTACTTCAACTTCTTGCATCGAAAAATAATACTCCCTACATTCTAAAATTATATATATAATTAGACTTTTTGAAGTCAAACAAGCATAAAAATTTTAAATTGATGCGAATTAATTTAATTTAATTGATATAATTATTATAATTGTATAACATATAATAAAAATTATTAATAACAAATTTTATAACATTCAAAATTTTTTATAAGCCATACTGATTTTAAAATTTAATGTCACGATTTGACTTAAAAAGTCAAATGTTATATTTAATTTTGATAGAGGTAATACCCCGTAAATGTGGATTAGCATAAAAGTTTATTTATGAGTAAGTTTAATCAATAGAATGTTGACATACAAAATTTCGTACATGTGTCAATATTTTATTAACTAATTAATTTATCCAAAAATAAATTTCATACTAACCATTTTTATAACTTTAAAGGCCTTGCACATGCATTGAATTGGTTTTATAAATTAGTTTGAATTTCCTAAGCAGACAACAAATGGGAGATGTGGACGTTCGTACACGTCGAAATATAAACTAATCTTTGTATTCGAGTAGGGACAAGATACAGCTTTAAGTAAATAAAATTAGTGTAAGCAAATAATTAAATAATATGAGTATTAATTTGTATGTGACTTTTGGTGACACTTGGACAAGTGTTTTTTCAAGAATTGATCATTGAAAACTAAAAATAATTTTATACCCGCTTCAATCTAGTATGATTTTATTTTTTTAATTAAAAAAATAAGAATAGTATCTCACGGCAGGAATTTTATATGTAGTTGAAATATGACTAGTTTTTCATAGGTGCACATGGCATGCAACAAGAACGTAGACCTTAATTGGTTTGCTAAGTTTGTCTTAATCCACCGATTATTAATGTTTTTTGTCATCATATTCTATTTTTTTCTTGATTAGATCACCATGAAAAATACCCTTTAACAACTTTAATTAAGGTTTTATAATATCGTATTAAGTATGTATTTTTTTATCCCTAATAAATAATTATATATAACAAAGTATTAAGAGATTTTATTTTATAATTTTATAATTTTACCGAATCATTTTGATTGATCACGAGTCAATATCAAATTAAGACCAAATCAATACTAAGTCAATCATTCAATACTCTTCATTCTTTTGATACAATGTATAAACTTTTCGTATACCGTAAAATATATTACTTGGATATATATATATATATATATATATATATATAGAGAGAGAGAGAGAGAGAGAGAGAGAGGAGAAGGATAAGTGCATACCCTTATCTTACTCACGTCGTGCTCACCCTCCTTTAGCGTCGGACCAATGACGATTTCGGTCATACAACCATCGTCTCTACTTTTAGCGACGGACAACATATAGCGTCATTAAAAGTATGAGCGACGGTTTATATCAATCGAACGTCACCGGATCCGTCGCTAAAAGGTGAAAGCACAGTGAAATAAAAAAAAGGGTATGCACTTGATCGAACCATCAGATATATATAAAAAAAAAATCAAACCTCACTAGAGAGAAATAAATAAACTCATATTGCTTGATATATATATATATATATATATATATATATATATAAATCAAACATTACTAGAAGAATAAATAAACTCATAATCGTATTAACTACATAATGGAAGAAAATAAACTTACATAGTTGATCTGAGATCTAAAGGTCACAATATCTCAATCTTACCTATTAGACTAATACCTCATCAATATATTATTTTTGTTCTGACAATATTAACAACCACAATTTATAAGAGTAATGATTAATCGTGGCGCCCCCAAAATAGGTATACATCACCCATCTTGGGTGCGCCAGGATACATGGTACAGAATACAAATACAATCTTAAATATACAACAAAAGCTGTGAGTTTTAATACAAATATTGTCTTCTAGACAATATTCACTCTCAGAATAAGTCCTCATTACAATTATTATCACACTATTTCATAGAATAGTGAGGACTACTAATGCTATCATCTGGACCATCACTCCGTCCCCCGACTAGTCCCTGCTACGTTCTCATTTCACAAGAGAATAAAGAAAAGAAAGGGTGAGCTCAACTAGCCCAGTAAGAAATATTATGACTAAGATAATGCAGGATAAATTATCATTAGCCTTCAACAATGTTAAACTGATAAAATATAATAGACAACAAGTTTAATCTGCGGTAAATAAGCAATCCATTAAAAGAGTCAAGTAGAGAATAAAATCTACTATCTTTTATGATTTAAAAAGTTTTCATCACTTTTATCGGCCGAGACTCGACTTTAATAAATAATCCGCATCATCCCCGCTTTCTACTACCAAGGATATTCATTAGGGTCAATGCGACCACAAATTATCCATGCACTACGGTGAAGGATATTCATGTATTCATCAATGGTCATGATCATGCCAACAACTATCCATCAATGCACTACTACGGCCAATGAGGACTTTTACCACATCATTTGTAACATTACGGTCATGATTATACCGAGATAATCCTCAGTCATAATCATACCAAGTCCATCTATGCACTACATGCCACGATGACTTTAAAAATATAAACATGAGGATGATGCCAATGATATAAGAATTCAATAAAACAAGTTCAAGAATTAGTTTATCCAGAACTAATAACGTCCAAATTGTCAACATGATACTTTTTTTGTAGAGTAAAATTCAAGAATGCTCGGAAGAATATTTTCATGAAAAGATCTTTGGATGAAGCGCAAATATCAATGATATTCCACTAATTTCATGGAGTATAGAAGTCAAAACTTTAACCAACTAAGTATAATAAGGAATTGAATAACAAAATAAATCACCATGCATGTGATAGATAACCACGGACATGTTATTCCAATGAGAATAATAAATTTGGAACCAGTCCCAAGTAAAACGCATGCATGACAGGATATTCAACGTAATAATAAAGAATGGAATAACATAAGCTTTTTTCAAGAATTGATCATTGAAAACTAAAAATAATTTTATACCCGCTTCAATCTAGTATGATTTTATTTTTTTAATTAAAAAAATAAGAATAGTATCTCACGACAGGAATTTTATATGTAGTTGAAATATGACTAGTTTTTCATAGGTGCACATGGCATAAAACAAGAACGTAGACCTTAATTGGTTTGCTAAGTTTGTCTTAATCCACCGATTATTAATGTTTTTTGTCATCATATTCTATTTTTTCTTGATTAGATCACCATGAAAATACCCTTTAACAACTTTAATTAAGGTTTTATAATATCGTATTAAGTATGTATTTTTTATCCCTAATAAATAATTATATATAACAAAGTATTAAGATATTTTATTTTATAATTTTATAATTTTATTAGAATCATTTTGATTGATCACGAGTCAATATCAAATTAAGACCAAATCAATACTAAGTCAATCATTCAATACTCTTCATTCTTTTGATACAATGTATAAACTTTTAAGTATACTAGTAAAATATATTACTTGGATATATATATATATATATATATATATATATATATATATATATATATATATATATATAGAGAGAGAGAGAGAGAGAGAGAGCAAGGATCAGTGCATACCCTTATCTTACTCACCGTGCTCACCCTCCTTTAGCGTCGGACCAATGACGATTTATTTTAATTATACAACCATCGTCTCTACTTTTAGCGACGGACAACATATAGCGTCGCTAAAAAGTATAGACAACAGTTGTATGATAATCACCGTCGCCAGATCCGTCGCTAAAAGGGGTGTGAAACACGGTGAGTAAGAAAAGGGTATGCACTTGATCCTACCGAATATATATAAAAAAAAATCAAACCTCACTAGAAGAGAAATAAATAAACTCATATTGCTTGGATATATATATATATATATATATATATATATATATATATATATATATATATATATATATATATATATATAAATCAAACATTACTAGAAGAATAAATAAACTCATAATCGTATTAACTACATAATGGAAGAAAATAAACTTACATAGTTGATCCGAGATCTAAAGGTCACAATATCTCAATCTTACCTATTAGACTAATACCTCATCAATATATTATTTTGTTCGACAATATTAACAACCACAATTTATAAGAGTAATGATTAATCGTGGCGCCCCCAAAATAGGTATACATCACCCATCTTGGGTGCTTGAGATACATGGTACGTAATACAAATACAATCTTAAATATACAACAAAAGTCATGAGTTTTAATACAAATATTGTCTTCTAGACAATATTCACTCTCAGAATAAGTCCTCATTACAATTATTATCACACTATTTCATAGAATAGTGAGGACTACTAATGCTATCATCTGGACCATCACTCCGTCCCCCGACTAGTCCCCGCTACGTTCTCATTTTTCAAGAGAACAAAGGAAAGAAAGGGTGAGCTCAACTAGCCCAGTAAGAAATATTATGACTAAGATAATGCAGGATAAATTATCATTAGCCTTCAACAATGTTAAACTGATAAAATATAATAGACAACAAGTTTAACTGCAGCGGAATAAGCAATCCATTAAAAGAGTCAAGTAGAGAATAAAATCTACTATCTTTTATGATTTAAAAAGTTTTTCATCACTTTTATCACGAGACTCGACAAATAAATAATCCGCATCATCCACGCACTACTACCAAGGATATTCATTAGGGTCACGACCACAAATTATCCATGCACTACGGGCGAAGGATATTCATGTATTCATCAATGGTCATGATCATGTCAACAACTATCCATCAATGCACTACGGGCCAATGAGGACTTTTACCACATCATTTGTAATATTACGGTCATGATTATACCGAATAATCCTCGGTCATAATCATACCAAGTCCATCTATGCACTACATGCCACGTATGATGACTTTAAAAATATAAACATGAGGATGATGCCAATGATATAAGAATTCAATAAAACAAGTTCAAGAATTAGTTTATCCGGGAACTAATAACGTCCAAATTGTCAACATGATACTTTTTGTAGAGTAAAATTCAAGAATGCTCGGAAGAATATTTTCATGAAAAGATCTTTGGATGAAGCGCAAATATCAATGATATTCCACTAATTTCATGGAGTATAGAAGTCAAAACTTTAACCAACTAAGTATAATAAGGAATTGAATAACAAAATAAATCACCATGCATGTGATAGATAATACGTACATGTTATTCCAATGTAATAATAAATACGGATCAGTCCCAAGTAAAAAACGCATGCATGATGATATTCCAAATGTAATAATAAAGAATGGAATAACATAAGCTTTTTTCAAGAATTGATCATTGAAAACTAAAATAATTTTATACCCGCTTCAATCTAGTATGATTTTATTTTTTAATTAAAAATAAGAATAGTATCTCACGGGAGTTTTATATGTAGTTGAAATATGACTAGTTTTTCATAGGTGCACATGGCATGCAACAAGAACGTAGACCTTAATTGGTTTGCTAAGTTTGTCTTAATCCACCGATTATTAATGTTTTTTGTCATCATATTCTATTTTTTCTTGATTAGATCACCATGAAAAATACCCTTTAACAACTTTAATTAAGGTTTTATAATATCGTATTAAGTATGTATTTTTTTATCCCTAATAAATAATTATATATAACAAAGTATTAAGAGATTTTATTTTATAATTTTATAATTTTATAATTTTATCGAATCATTTTGATTGATCATGAGTCAATATCAAATTAAGACCGAATCAATACTAAGTCAATCATTCAATACTCTCCATTCTTTTGATACAATGTATAAACTTTTCATACGTAAAATATATTACTTGGATATATATATATATATATATATATATATAAATCAAACATTACTAGAAGAATAAATAAACTCATAATCGTATTAACCACATAATGGAAGAAAATAAACTTATATAGTTGATCTGAGATCTAAAGGTCACAATATCTCAGTCTTACACATTAGACTAATACCTCATCAATATATTATTTTTGTTCTGACAATATTAACAACCATAATTTATATGAGTAATGATTAACTAAAAATATTGGAGGTCTTACTTAGTGTTGATTACTATCAAAACATAAATTTAGTTAATAGTTCAGCTCTTGAAGGAGAATAATGGTACATTTGGATTAAAAGAATTGAATTGGTGAATGAATAGAATAGAGAAGGGAATGAAATAATGAGTTGAATGATTCATTCCATTCTAAGTTGGAATAAATTATTTCATACTTTTTTCTAATGAATAAAATTTATAAATTTGATAGGAATGAGAGTAGTTAATTCCATTCTAATGGAACAACCTTTGTCATATTTTTTGACTTCGCTTTGAATCACTCTCCTGAGTTGTTCTGATAAGAGAGCAACTTCATTATTATTTAAACTAAGGAGTTTTTCATTTAACTCCTCATCATTGCTTTCTACTAGTAGAGTTTTGAGAGCAATTCATTTCTTCTTGAGATTTGTATTCGATCCTGCTTTTTCGATTAACATGCCACTTCGTAAGCACGCGAAGATTTCGATAAGGCTATTAAGAGGTTAAGTAGTTAGATCTTGCATTTCCTTAATGGTTGTAACCTTCATTTTCCATACTGAGATGGAAGGACTTTAAGAATTCTTCTGTTTTCTCATTGGTTGTATATACCTTCCCTAGTTGTTTCATTTCATCAATAATTCTTGAAAAACATTTTTTTATATCAATGATCTTTTCACCTTCTTCCAAATTTCGAAACTTTCATACTCTTGGATTAGAGCATATTTTCTAAATTTTTTAATATGATTGGTTCCTTCCGAGATTGTAATAATTTTTCCTAGATTTTTTTTACATTCTTGCAATTCTTAACTCTTTTGTACTCGCTTTTCCATGAGAGCAATAGTCATCACTTGTTCATTCTGGATGTTATGTTCACAAATTTTTCATCATCATCGATAGTGAACTCATCAACATCTTTCTCTCAACGATCTTTTCTCCTACAATTTTTGTAGAACTTTTACACCTCATTCTATTGCAAAACAAACTTTGATTCCTTGTGATTTGGTAGAGATTTTGAATCTATTCTTCCAGGAATTGAGAATTTGAGCTCTATGGAAGGGCATCATGGGTAGATAGGAGAACAGCTGATTGTAATTGGCTCTCTTATACCCATCACAGCCCACAGCTATAATTTCTATCTCATCATCCTCTTCTTCTTCACTATCTTCTTTTGAGGACTCCATTACATCAATTACCTCTTTTTTGACTTTCTTGCTTTCTGGGATCTCTCATTCTCTTTGGGAGGCGGAGTTCTTCCGACATAGGGATATCATGAGGCTCCCCTCAACATGATCATCCATTTGCATTTCAATGGCTCCCCCTCACCGGAGCATTCTCCGAGTGAGATTTCGGTAGCTCCCCTCGGTTGAGCTTTGTCCTTTTGTCTTGCTTTGGATAGTCCTTCTCGTTGGCTATCTTTTTGTCTTCTTCTTTAAGTACTTCTTTATTGACCAAGATGTACTTTTTGACCAATTTCCTTCTTGGTTTCCTAGGCTGATCCACAGCCTTAGGACTTTCTCCAGTTTCAGCTCTGATTGGTTGATCAGTCTGAGAATCTATTGCAGCCTTGAGAGAGTTGTCTTGTCTGATCTCTATGATCGGTAGAGGCTCTATGATCGAAGAGACAGAGGGCCTCTTAGATTTGTGACTGTGTTTACTCTTCTTCAGCAGCTGAGATATGGTAGCTCTGTCTTCATCTGCCTCAGCCTGCTATTCTTTCCTTCTCAAGATCCTCAGAGTCTCAATGTCAGAACATTCTTGAGGTACATCAGTGGTTGACCCCTGGGGTTCCTCTGTCATTTGAGCCTTCAGCTTTCTTTTTCCCTTACTTTTTCTGACTAAAGCAATGGATTCTTCTTCTTCTTCTTCAGTTTCCTTGAAAACAGACATGTTTCCTGGAATCCCTGATTCCTTTGCAGCACCAGTCCTTCCACTGGACTCAGAAATCATTCTCACATTATGTCTTTGGATTCCTTTTCAGCTTCTCGAACAAGCTGCTTTGAGTCATTCTTCGCTTGGATTTATGGATTCGCCTTCATCATCCCCAATTTTATCTCCTAAAGCGCATCAGTAGGATGATGCTAATGAATCGCCCGTAGAGCATCTTCGAGCTCTTTGATTTCTTGAGCTTAGTATCCATTTCCCAATCCAAATAAGTAGTAGAGCTCCATAGTTGAGTTGAATTCCACAACTTATAGCTGTCATGAGCTTGAGTTGTACTTCGTTTACAGAGTCATGGCCGGAGCTTTTGCAGCATATGCATTTCCCAACAATGTTTGCCAAGAATTTATACCTCTGAAGAAATTCCTTCTTCTTGTATCCTTTGACAGTGGGGAACTTCTTGTGGTGCATTCTTTTAAGTCCTTTATGGAAATCGATGCCATCTATGAACGAAAACCCTTTCAATTTGAAACCTAGGGATAGATTTATGTCCTCAGCCTTGAGCTTGATTTCCACGTCCCTGACCCTCGTAGTGATGATGTCATTCTCGAATGCACCATTTCTATAAATTCCTTTATCAACTTAGGGTAGATCCACGTGCTTTCACTCTGCAGCCTCTTCAAGACCGAGTTTTCTTTATCTGAGATAGAGTTTTGAGAAATTTAGGATCACCGTCTTGAACTCATCAAGTAGAGTTTGTAACCGGAGAAGACATTTGAGGCCGCCATTGATTTCTTTGCAATGAATATGGTTGTTTGAGTTTTTCAAAAGTTAGGGTTTCTACTTGTAGAGAGAGAGAGTGAGTTGTTTGAACTTCCGATTTCAAAAAGGTGTTTTGAAACTATACTTGTAACTTCCTCTCTATATTTTCTTAGTGGGGCATGTGCCAAATTCGCTTCGGCCCTACGAATATGGTGATGAGGAATGTACTAATTTGCCCTTAGCTCCTTCCTCGCTAATGTGTCCTTACGATCATTGAGGTAGTTCTTCCGATCGCCATCAGTATGCACCGCGATTGTCAAGTATGTTCTGTAATCGTCGAGTCTGCTCTGCATTCATCGAGTCTGCTCTGCATTCGTCGAGTCTGCTCTGTATTCATCGAGGCAGTACTACGATCGTTGAGTCTGCCCGTGTCCTTGTGATGAACTTTTGACTTAGCATTCTTCTTAATTAAAAGTAGCTCGGGAAGGCCAACCTCATGGATTAAATCAAGGGTTAGGTTTGTTCTGGTGACTTATCGGAGAGAGATTGCTTTGTTTTGTTGAACTTTGTCATCACTGGATGCTCCTTTGTTTTGTTGATGGAGATATGCCATCGTTGAGTCGGCACTGCGATCGTTGAGTTTCATTTCACTGCAGCTCTACGATCGTGGGCTTCCTTTGGTCATGTCTACGATTTTGAGTATAGCCTTTATATCTACATGGTTAGCACATACTAGAGCATAGATTTCATGGTTGTAAATTAAGCATGCCTAGCTCACTTATTAATTTTTTAAACCTGGATTCATCTAGAGGCTTTGTAAAGACATCAGCAAGTTGATTTTCAGTAGGGATATATTGTAAAGATATGGTTCCATTTTACACATGATCCCTAATGAAATGATACCTTATTTCTATATGCTTAGTCTTAGAGTGCATGATAGGATTATGAGTTATTGTTATAGCACTTGTGTTATCACAGTGAACATGTATAGATTTGAATTCAAACCCATAGTCTGCTAACGATTTTTCATCCGGAGGATTCGAAAGCACAAAGAATCGCCAAAGAAGAATGTATTCACCACCGCAGCTTGTTGAGATAATCTTGAGTTTTGCTTCTTGCTAAACCAGACACAAGTCTGCTTCCCAAAGAATTTGACAAAAAAGCCATCGGTACTTTTTTCTCTATTTTTGCAACCTCGCAAAGTCGAGATCTCAGATATCCTGTTAGTTCAAATGAGGACTCCTTGGGATACCAAAGCCCCAAGTGAGGTGTGCCCTTGAGGTACATACAAATCCTTTTCACAGCAGTTAAGTGTCATTCCTTAGGATTAGCTTGAAATCTAGCACATATGCATGTTGCAAACATTATGTCTGGTCTACTGGCAGTCAGATATAGAAGAGAGCCTATCATACCTCTGTATTGAGTTATGTCAATACTTTTACCTTTTTCATCTTTGTCAAGCTTGGTTGCTGGAGCAATTGGGGTTTTTATGGGAGAGGCTGATTCCATGCCATACTTTTTAAGTAATTCTTTGATGTACTTGGCTTGGTTTATGAAGATTCCTTCATCAGTCTTCTTTACTTGCAGTCCAAGGAAGAAGTTCCGCTCACCCATCATGCTCATTTTCAACTTGCTCTGCATAAGCTTGGAAAATCTCTTGCATAACTTTTCATCAGTAAATCCAAAAATAATGTAATCAACATATATTTGAACTAATAATGCTTTGTCTTTATGCTTTCTAAGAAATAGTGTGGTATCTACTCTACCTCTAGTGAACCCATTTTCAATAAGAAAGTTAGTTAATGTTTTATACCAAGCTTTAGGTGCTTGTTTAAGACCATATAAGGATTTGTCTAATTTATAGACGTAATTTGAAAGAGATGGATTGATGAAACCTGGAGGTTGCTCTACATATACTTCTTCTTGAAGTTCACCATTTAGGAATGTACTTTTGACATCCATCTAAAAGACTTTGAACTTCATATGAGCAGCAAAGGCAAGGAATATTCTGATGGCTTCTAGTCTGGAAACAGGTGCAAATGTCTCATCGTAGTCAATGCCTTCTTCCTGAGAGTAACCCTTAGCCACTAGTCTTGCTTTATTCATGGTTATTACTCCATCTTCATCCATCTTTTTTCTGAAGACCCACTTGGTTCCAATGACATGATGACTTTTTGTTCTTGGAACCAATCTCCATACTTTGCTTCTTTTAAATTAATTAAGTTTTTCCTGCATGGCTTCTATCCAGCTGGAGTCTTCCATAACATCCTCAATCTTCTTAGGTTCCATTTGTGACAGGAAGCTTAGATAGAAACATTCATTTTGGGTGGCAGCTCTTGTTTTGACTCTTGCACTAGGATCTTCAATGATTAAGTCTTGAGTGTGATCTCTTGCCCATCTATTTCCTGTTGGGACATCTGTCCTTATGCCTTCTTGTCTGAGATTTTAAGATCAATTTCTACTTCTTGATGTGGGGGTTCGTTATCTTGCGTAGGCCTCTCTACGATCTCATTTCCTTGCTCAATGATTCCACTGTCTGGAACTACGATCGTAGTATTGAGCTCGACGACCTTGTTCTTAGTGTCTGAACTATCGTTCGTAGAGTCTTGAGGCACTGTTTTGTCCAAGTTTGTTTCATCGAAGATGATGTGGATTGAGATTTCAATGCTCAATGTCTTTTTGTTGAATACTCTGTAGGCCTTACTCTCTGTGGCATACCCAAGAAAGATTCCTTCATCTGACTTGGGTTGGAACTTTGTCAAATATTGCTTTCCATTATTGAGAATGTAGCATGCACAGCCAAATGCATGGAAGTAGCTGACATTTGGGTTTCTTCCTTTCCACAGTTAGTAGGGAGTATTCTTAATCGCAGAGTGTATCAGTGATTTGTTCTGAGTGTAGCATGCAGTGTTGACAGCTTCTGCCTAGAAGTACTCAAGCAGATGGGCTGCTGCTAGTAGAGTTCTTCCAACCTCAATTAACGTTCTGTTCTTTCTTTCAGCTACTCCATTTTGTTGAGGAGTTCGTGGAGCTGAGAAGTTGTGACTGATGCCATTGTCTGTGCAGAACTGGTCCATTTTAGAGAAGTCGAATTCTCTGCCATGATCACTCCTTATAGCCTTAATTTTCTCCCCTTTCTCGTTCATTACTAGTCTGAACATCTTGATCAGTTGTGAGCTTGTTTCATCTTTCGAGGTTAGAAAGAACACCCATGTAAATCTGGTATAGTCGTCCACTACGATTAATGAGTATCTCTTCCCTCCAAGGTTCGTTGTTGGAATTGGCCCAAATAGATCCATGTGAAGCAACTACAGGAGTTTGTCAACTGAGCTTGCAGTTTTGCTCTTAAAAGAGCTTCTAGTTTGCTTTCTAAGCCGACATGCATTACAAGGCCTTTCTTTGACGAAGCTGAACTTGGGAAAGCCTGTAACTAGATCTTTTGAGGCCAGTTTAGACATGTTCTTGAAGTTGAGATGAGATAATCTTCTATGCCATAGCCAGCTCATTTATTCAGATGTTTTATCCAGAAAGCATATTATCTCATCTGAGCTTAGTTGACCAAGATTTACTGTGTAGACATTTCTTTCTCTTGTTTCGGTCAGCTTTATGGCGGATGTCTTCAGATCTCTGACTTGACATTGATTATTGAGGAATGTTACTTGATGACCCTTGTCGCAGAGTTGGCTTATGCTCAGAAGATTGTGTTGTAGTCCTTCCACATAGGCCACTTTGCTGAAGGACACTGCACCATTTCCTACTGAGCCATATCCTCTTGTCTTGCCAGAGCCATTATCTTCAAAGATGACTGAAGGACCCTCTTTTTCTGTGTAGTTAGACAGAAGGGCTTTTTCCTAGTCATGTGCCTTGAGCATCCACTGTCCAGATACTAGGTTGTGACCGTGGAGCTCTATTCTTGTGGTAACATTAAACTTTTATTTTGGTACCCATACTTGCATGTGTCCTACTTTGTTAGTACCCTTGGGAACCCAAATCTGCTTGATTTTGGGTTTCACATGCGTAGGATTATAATAGCATATTGCAGCCTTGTGACCAACCTTATTGCTCACAAAACATCTAATATGATGCATGCTTGTGTGTGTATGAGGATTCTTCCTTCATTTGGACTTTTGTGGGTTATTAGTCATCCTTCTATTAGACTGATTCTTCTTCTTCAATATGTCCTTGTGTTTCATGATTTGAGATGAGTGTTTCTTTCCTCTATTGTTCCTTCCCAGTTGGTTCGTGGAGTTGATTTTACTCGACTCTACGATCCTTCGAGGTTGGAAAGTAGTCGCTGAGTTACTCTTCTCTTTTCTGAAACCCAGGCCAGCATGAGATCCTTTATTCCTTGGAATATGGATTGAATTAGAAGGGTAGGGTTGGACTGGTTCTTCCTTCTGTGAGGATTTCATAAATATAATGCCTCTACTAAATCTTGAAGCGTTACTAGTGCTAGTTTCGTTTACATTTTCCACACATGGCTCTGAGATGGATTCCCCAAAGCCTAATCATGTTCTGTCAGAGATGTTTCTCTGGCTAGAGATCAGGGAGTCCATGGATAAAGAGGATTTGTTCCATGTAGAGACTGTCCTTTCTAGTTCCTTAATTTTAGAGGTTAAATTTGACTCTATTTGTGCATTAAGCTCATTGGTCTGTTTTAGAAGCTTATTCTCAGCTTCAAACTTGGAGAGAGAGTCAGTACTTAGAAGGGTTGTGTCCAGTTCTTCCTGAACTTTCTTTTTCTCCTTTTGAAGAAGTGAATAATCTTTGGAAAAACTCTGAACCATTTCATGTATTGATGCAGATTAGATGTTATGTCATACAGAGCAGTTCTTAAATCATCAATGTCTACATCAGGAGAGTTAAAGTCAAATACCTCATCTATACTTACTTCATGAATGTTGGAGGTCTTTTTGTCCTTTGCATGCTTGGCCATCAGGCAAAGATTTGCCATTTAAGGATCTTCATCATCTCCAGATTCGGGAGTTGAGTCATTGTCTGAGTCACTCCATGATCCTCCAGCTATAAGACCTTTGTCTTTCTTCTGAGGCCTTTTGTTGCCTTTGAATTCATTCTTTGGATGTGATTTCTTCTTTAGTTCTTCTCTAAGAGGTTTGTTGCAGTTTGTAATGAAATGTCCAGGCTTCTTGCAATTGTAGCATAGATCATTTATCTGCTCCTGGCTGCTGTAGTTGTTGACTATCTTTGGTTTGTTGCTTTTGCCTTGACGTATGAACCTTCTGAGTCTTTTTACCAGCATTGCAAGGTCTTCATCATCATCTTCATCATAGTCAGAGTCATTTTCAGTGTTGACTCTGGAGATGTTGTCAGTTGCTTTGAGAGCAACTCCTTTATTCTTCTTTCTCCCTTTAGATAGAGTTTCTGCTCGTTGAGTCAACTCTAGTTCATATGTAAGAAGATTGTCATATAGCTGTCGAACAATCATTCCATGGAGATTTTTTGACTTTCTAATAGCAGTGGTTTTTGCATCCCACTTGCTAGGTAAGGCTCTCATGAACTTTATGATCAGATCTTTATTTGGATAGATCTCATAGGCTCGTAGAGAGTTGAGCAGTACGTTGAATCTTTCGTAGGTGGAAGTAACGTTTTCTTCTTGAACGTGTGCAAACATCTCATATTGTTGAGTCAGGAGAGATTTCTTGTTTTCTCTGACTTCTTCTGTTCCTTCATGCATGATGAGCAACTCTTTTGTCGATTTGAACAGCTCTCTTTTCGTTGTATGTCCATTCTTCTTTGACCTTGATCTGTATTCTGTTTGGGTTGTCTGGAGTTGGTGCAAGATTTATAGGAATGTAGGGCCCATTCTAAACAGTTTCAAATAGATCTTCATCTATTTAATCCATGTATGCTTGCATCCGAACTTTCCAGTTGGCGAATTTGTCTTTGTTGCACATAGGTATCTTACTGCTTCCTTCAGTCTTTGATTCGCTTATCAGTTGTGCCATTGGACCTACTTAATCTTTGTAGGCTATTTGATAGAACCTGCTTTGATACCAATTGTTAGTTCCCGGAGGCACATTAGTTATCTAGAAGGGGGGTTGAATAGATATTTAAAATTCTTCCTTAAATACTTTGTTAGTTTTATTATTGATTCAAACACAGTGGAATTAAGATTTGTTTGAACTCCCTCATAGATATGGTGAGTTAATGAGAGTGAGGTAGTTATAACAGTTATATCAGTTATAGCAGTTATGGCAAGAATGTAATAGACACAACAGTTTTAAGTGGTTCAGAGCACTTAAAGCTCCTAATCCACTCTTCTACTCCTTAAGTAGGAAATCCACTAAGGATATCTTTTACACTTTCTGAATCTCACAGATTCCTTCTAGACCAGCAGTCTAAGTACTTCTTAGTTCACTTTTGAACTATTCAAGTCCAGCAGGCTTGGTTCTTCATAGTTTACTTAGAACTCTTCAAGTCCTTCTGACTTGGAACTTCTTACTTCACTTGATTGGTAGTTGATGAGTTCTTGATTTGTGCTACTCAGTTGCCGTTAAGCTCTTGTTCGAAAGAACTGAGTAGCTGAGCAAGCTTTCTCTTTTTCAGATCGTAGAGTTGAGAGTTGAGTGTTCTTCAGCGTTTTGTTCAATGATTGCTTACCCTTTTTCATCTGCAGATTTTTTGCATATATGTGATCCTTGAAATGTATCCGTTGAAGCATTAAATGCGTTTGACATTTTTGAACTTTGATGGAGACTTTTCTGCACATCTTCTGATTAGTATCCTGGCCCACTGACACAGCAAACTGCTATCTCACCTAACACCTGAAAAGGTGTTTTCCTCTGACCCATGGTACTTTTCTTATCTTCTTCAATATATTTCTTTGTTGTATACTAAGGATATCTTCTGTGTCATTGGGACTGGCGAGGACTTTAACATTTATAACCTATTCCACATTTGTTGGGATTTATCTTTAAGCAAATGTGCAAGGCTCGATGCTTCTGACATAGACATATGATGCTCTATGATTCTGGTCGTGGTGTCTTGCCACCTTGATGCTTGATCTGATACTTAACAGACAAGAGCACTACGATTTCTCTTAAGGACTTGGCACACTACGATCTTCACTTGCTTGTCTTGCAGACTCTACGTTTTCGAGAGCAAATTACGATCTCTGAGTTAGCTCGGCAAATGTTTGGACCATTCTACGATTTCGGGAGAGGCCCTTCAAGGAAGACACGCTACGATCCTTGATGCTCTACGATTCAGCCTTGGCTTCTGCAAACTCTCGATCAGCTCAATAGACTACAATTTTGTTGAAGCCTATCTATTACATCTCAAGACATAGATCAACTTAACATCTTTGATCTCCTCATAAATAAATTCATTTACAGAATGATAAACATTAAAAGCTTAGATCAACTTAACAGATTTGATCTATCACTAAGTCCTTGTACATGTATTCCTTGAAGGACTTTACATAAAATCATGAGCATTTACTTTAAACATCAAATCAAAATATGTAGTTTCCCAACATACTATATGAGATTGACGCCACATATGTCATAGTCTCATGGATTATATGTTTATTTCCTGAAAATCATGTCCCTTAATTTACAAAAAGAAAATAAAAATTATGACTTATATAAGTTCAATCTCATATCTTGCTAAAGACTGTACAAGTTAATTTTCGTATAAGATAGGTAAAATAATGTATTTTTGAATTTTTTTTGCTTGACAATCAAATCAGTCGGATCTAAAATACATACATACATAAATAATGATGTATTTCTGAAAAGTTAATTTTCCTATAAGATAAATAAAATGATGTATTTTTGATTTTTTGTTTGACAATCAAATCATTCAGATCTAAACCACACACACACATATATGAAAAGCTCCTCAAATCCAAATACTTATGAATATGAGGGTACCAAAATACATCCATCTCAATACACAGAGATTTCTTATCGAAAAAAAAACTGAACATAATATGCAAGCATACATAATTGTTTACAGAACTTTGCCTTAATAGATGTCTTCAGAGTTCTTCTCGATGATTGGAAGAGCTCTTGATATGAGAGCATATAAATTTTCATATAATTTGGGTGTTTTTAGATATATAATTTGGGCAAAGGTACAAAAATGCATCTGATGTTTTTTCCGAAGTCCCACTTTTACCTTAAACTTTTTTTTTTCAAAAGTACGCTTAACGTTACAAATTTAAGGTCAACTTTGCCCCTACCTCTAACGGACATGTCACTTAGACTAAGTCCGTTTACACTTGAACATTTTTTAATGACGATACTAAAATTTTGGTGACGAACCATTACTATTCAACGTTATATTACAACACACATTCTTTGGTCTCTGTGTTTGAATTTCCTCTTAAAGCAAAGACTCAGGGGCTTTCTTTTTGTCATCCAGGATTTTGATTTTTAAAAGCAAAGTCTGATTTGAGTATGCTTTTACCCTGATTCCTTTTTCTTTTTGGGTTTAGGGTTTGAAACTAAAGTTGTTTTCTTCAGGTTTAGTGTTATATGGGCTAAACAAATTCTTTCTATCCTGGTAAAACTTTTGTTGTTAGTTCTTCTTGAATTTTCTTGTAGTTTGATTATACAGATAAACAGAGCACTGGGCTTTTATGTATCCATTAAATACACAAAATTACATATGCTTGTTATATTCGGTCAAAACTATAAAGCTAGTAATGGACCACACCTTTTTAACTTTTAATCGGACTATAATTTACAATGATGTGGAGTATGTAGAGGATTGAAGCTCAAATTAGACACCTTTAAAAGAAATTAGAAAATAGAGTGAACTTCAGTTGAATGAATTGAAATTGTGAGCATGTTGTGGTAATTGTGGTAGATTGAGATGGAAAATTTGTTGTTGATGAGGTTGCAGGCCTTGTTTGGGTCTGGAAAGAGAAATTTGAGTAGCTTTTTTGTTTTGTTTTTATATCTTGTTGATGCTTGTTATTGTTATTAATAGAATCTCTCTTCCAATTAAAAGCCTGAAATGGAAAAGTCTTAATGGTAGAAGAGGGCAGAATCTACATAAATTACATGATAACATAGTCAGACCTTTTAATTCCTGACATCAATAGTAATTTAAAGACGATTTCATACATTTTCATCTGCAAATGTTTCCCCTCTTCCTCTGTTTTGTTCTCCCATATGATTTCTCTTCCTCTTGTTTTTTGAATCTCGAATGTCAACATTTAGGGCTTTGATTTTTAACTGGTTTTAGCTAGAGATCAGCTAAAGTTGAAATCTTTGATTATATAGATAAACTAGTACTAAGTTCCTATACAGAGAGAGAGAAAGGAATGATAGTGGAGAGAGAAAGAAAGAGCAAATGATAATGAAGAGAGAGAGAGAGAGAAGGTTTTAAGATAGAAGTTTTACTGAAAGAAAAATTCTCACCAACAAAATTTATCCAGGTGTCAGCCACGCTTGTCTAGGTGGCATGTCTGTTAGGGGCAGGGGCATAGTTGACCTAAAATTTATAACGTTAAGTGTACTCTTGAAAAAAAAAATTCAAGATAGAAGTGGGATTTCGGAGTAAACGTCAGGGGCATTTTTAGACCTTTATCCTAAATAATTTGAATGTAGATATAGATATATCATTTCGAGATGTGTGTCAACTACTTTATATTCATGAAAATTAATAAATACTTCGTTCGTCCTTATGATTTGTCTTTTTAGAAGTAGACAAACAGAATAAGAAAAATAATTAATACTATGTTTATTAGCTAAAAATAACTTTAAATGTTAATCATGTTTAACATTGAAAAAAGAGTGCTACTTATTGGATATAAAGTAGATAGAAAATTAAAATTATATTTAATATTTATGATAATATTAAAAATTAAACAACTAATGATTCATTGGAATACTCAAACGACAAATATTAAAAAATAAAAAAAATCTCTAAATCGACATTTAAAAAGTGACGGAGAGAGTATGAGTACTCCCCCCATTCCAATATATTAGTAGTTTTAGGAGTTCGTGTTCCACTGTATTAGTGATTCTCTCTTATTTAGGATAAAAAATTATCTATATTTCTATAATACTCTTAATTTCTCTTCTTAATTTTGAGAATATTTATTCTCATAAAAACATTAGTAGTACTATTCTCATCCCTCTCTTATTTAACGTTTTCCAATAAAAATATAAAAGGATA
Source organism: Panax ginseng (assembly GCA_020205605.1). Lineage (NCBI taxonomy): Eukaryota > Viridiplantae > Streptophyta > Magnoliopsida > Apiales > Araliaceae > Panax > Panax ginseng. The sequence goes on along the minus strand of CM035132.1, from coordinate 71,689,704 downwards.
TATATAGAAATTGAGACTTGTATTAATTATGAAGTTATGACAATATTCTTAATATATTTGTTTTATGTTATAACGACTAATAAATTGAAATGGAGGGAGTAGTTGAAAAATACTTAATAATTGAAAAAAATAATAAATTCTTGTCAAATTAACTATCAAAAAGACTTACAAATTTACTGTGACGCCCCCAAAATAGGTATACATCACCTATTCTGAGTTGCCAAATATATGGTACAGAATACAAATACAACTTAATTATACAACAGTCGTATAAAATACGACATAATATAATCTAAGAGTTTTAATAAGAATATTGTCATCTAGACAATATCCACACTCAAAGGAGTCCTCATTACTTTTATTGTCACACTATTTAACAGAATAGTGAGGACTACTAATGCTATCATCTGAACTGTCACTCCATTTCTCGACTAGTCCCCGCTACGTTCTCATTTCCTGAAGAGAACAATGAAAGCAAAAGGGCGAGCTCAACTAGCCCAGTAAGAAATATTATGACAAAGATAATACAGAATAAATTATCGTTAGCCTTCAACGATGTTAAACCGATAAAATATAACAAACATCAAGTTTAATCTGCAATGAACAAGCAATCCATTAAAAGAGTCAAGTAGAGAATAAAATCTACTATCTTTTATGATTTAAAAGGTTTTCATCACTTTTATTGCGGGACTCGACAATAAATAATCCACATCATCCCCATTAACGGCCAAGGATATTCATTAGTATCACAACCACAAATTATTCATGCACTACGGGCCAAGGATATTCGTGTATTCATCAATGGTCATGATCATGCCAACAACTGTCCATCAATGCATTACGGGCTAATGAGGACTTTTACCACATCTTTTGTAACATTACGGTCATGATTATACCGATTAATCCCTGGTCATAATCATACCAAGTCCATCTATGCACTATAGGCCACATATGACTTTCAACATAAAATAAACATGAGGATGATGACAATGATATAAGAATTCAAGAATTGAGGATATTCAAGAATGCTCAGAAGAATATTTTCATGAAAAGATACTAGATGAAGCGCAAATATCAAGGATATTCCACTAATTTCATGGAGTATAGAAGTCAAAACTTTAACCAACCGAGTATAATAAAAATAGAATAACAAAAGAAATCACCGAGCATGCGATAGACCACACGTATACAAAGTTATTCCAATGTAATAATAAATAACGGAACAAGGTCAAAGTGAAATTAAGCATGCAAGCGAGGATATTCAAATGAAACAATAAAGAATGGAATAACAACGAAATCACCATGCATGCGATAGATCGCATGCATGACGAGTTATTCCAACGGAATAATAAAGAATGGAATAACAACGAAATCACCATGCATGCGATAGATCGCTTGCGATAGGTTATTCCAATGAATAATAATTAATGGAACCAGTCAAACGTAATACATGACCGACAAGATATTCTAATGAATGATAAAGAATGGAATAACGTAAGAATTTCACCATGTATGCGGTGCTTGATAGACAAAAGTTATTCCAACATAATAATAAAGAATGGAATAACGTAAGTTCTCTTCATGAATACGAAAGAAATAATACCCCTTATGAGTACAACAAATAATATCCCTTACCTTAGAAGAAACCTGGATATAGGAGTAGTGAGTAGCAGCGTATACTTTTCTTCTTTCTCTCTATATAGTTTTTCTCTCTAGAGTTTCAAAGAATTCATAAGAAATTATGAAGGAATGAGCTTCTATTTATAGGAGAATGGATCTAATAAGAACTAATTCATGAATGGTCCAGATTGATTTACTTTTAAGCAGATCGGTCCATATTGATTTACTATGAAGTATTAATAAAATATTCTAATAAAAAAAATCTTTTAAATAAAATATAATATATTCTATTTATAGTCTAATAAAACAAATAACTTTATAAAAGTATTCTGTTTTGTATAAAAAGATTTTACTATGCAAACACTCACTACACCAAAAATGGCCTCTAGTGAAGGAAAAATCCTTCACAAGACATACTATATCACTCACAAGAGATTTATTGTGAAGAAATATTTTCTTCACACGATTGCTCGCATTAGACCTCCTCGCAATTGGGTATCCTTCGCTAAGTAGTAACTAAATATTTTTTGTGAATGATATATTGTGTGAATAACTTTTTTATTCACAAATTGTATTTAGTAATGGAATATTGTTATTTATTGATGGATTGGTTTCCTTCACAAATAATATTTTAAGAAGGACTATTTGAAATTAGTGAATAACTTGATTCCTTCACAAATAATATATTGTGAAGAACAAATTTATTTAACGAGAGAATATTTTCCTTCATTAATTATAAATTGAGAATCTTTCTTCAAATTAGTGAGAGAAAAATTCTTTCACAAATTATAAATTTATAAATAAAAAATTAATTGCTAAAAATCAAAATTAATTAAAAATTATAATTAATTTTTAAATCAATGATTTCATATTTATTATTATTATTATTTTTATTAATTGCTATAATAAATATTAAATTTAATATTTCAAATTAATATAAATATCATACATATTTCAAACTAATTGATAAACTAATGCATAAAAAGCCAATAATTAAAACTAATACTCCATATATAAATAGATAATGCTCAAGTCACGATAAGTACAAAATTTGTTATTATGTCTTGATCTCCCAAAGATCATAGTACTTACAATATTTAATAACTAACATGAGAAAATTGAATGAAGTGTACAACGTGTTAGGTCCACTTCATCATCATTTTCTTCAAGGAAATCAGGGTTGAACATGCAAAATTCCTGCTGCAAAAGAAACACCAAAATTCAATTTCAAGGAATAAGAAAAAATGAGCCTGGTGAACTTATGCTCTAGTGTGTTAAATGTGTACTGATCAATGTGTACGTTACTTCTGGGAAAAAGAGTCGCGATAATTGAAAAGAGTCGATCAATGTGATGCAAACTTTCTCTCTCCTATTTCTAGCTTGTTTCCTCTAAATCATTGGAGCTCTCCTCCAGTTCTAGTTCTTCAGCATTTGTTAGAATTTTAGCATCTTTTGTTAGAATTTCATCAAGACCTATAAAAGAAGCCATAATGCCATTTACTGCGACAAAATCGTATTGTGTGGGAGAAGATCAACTCTTGAGGTATAAAGTTTTGTAAGAAGTAACAAAGTGGAACTCAAGCATGGAATTCTCTTGTTCTGCTTTATCGCCAAAGGGCTGCTTAGAAGCTCAACAACATTTCACTCTAATTGCTCAAACCTGAAGTAGCAGAGAATTAGTATGAACTATTGTTTAACATTATAAGCTATGTAGAGACGTTGAAAGAAAGAATTCGGCCACAAAGCAATCATATGCTTTATTAACTTCTAATATTCATATCAAAGTATTTCCAGGAACATGCATGGATGAAATTAACATGGAGAAATACAAACTTTGCAGAAGATCTCTTTTTTCCTTTTCATAAACAAGAAACAAGAAACAAGAAATCTAGTTTGTTTTAGTAAAGGCAAGAAAAAGAGATAAAATAATAGATCATTCAGAAGCACCATTACGAGAAAGGGTATACAATCTTAACCTACATATATAATCATAGTGGGAAAATATGAAATGACACTTATCTCATAGTTCAAAACAATTATGAAGTCACAGCCAGAATTGGCATTCAAACAATATACTATAAACCACAAAATAACTCTCAGTTAGGATTGCTACAAAAAAAAAGGTGTTGCATAAAATTTTTTTTTTGACACATTTATTGAAGAATAAACACCATCATCGTCTTGTTCATAAGAATATAAATGATAAACCCCCTCCTAAACATGCTATCTGCTTCATCGCTAAGTTTCACACAAAACTTTAATACAAATATGCAAAGGGGATTAGTAGATGAGATGAAAACTGCACAGTGACATTCTTGACATGACAGTAGAGCATGCTGACAGAAACAGGCAGTGTCCACAGTAAAAAGAGAGAGAGAAAGATGTAACTAAAAACTCCAAAGCCACATCCCATCAAACTTTTTTCAATATGCTATGTTAGGTTAGTAAACAAAAGGCAAACACAGGAAAAAACAACATCTAGGCCTACATAACAAGAAGATAACTACAAGAACTGTGCTAGAAGAAGTTCTGATATACCTTCGCACTCAATTGCCGTCGATTATCATGCTTCACCATCTCCATCAAAGCAGTTTCCAACTCCTCAGCTCTGGAAAAAGAGAAAAACAAGTAAATTAAACAATAACACTGCATTGTTAAAATTACTGATATGATTGTCAGTTTGTCATGGTTGACTGAATAAATTATTCCATAGGGTACCTACATTTTCTGGAAGCGGCTAAATCATTTATGGAATATGGACCAACAAAACCACACATCGAGTAAATATATTAATAACTTTGAGTACATCGAAGCGCTTATCCTCCAAAGAACTTGCATAATTCAACCTTCACCACACCACACCTATGTAGATTTTATATATTAAAACTACAAACAAGATTGTAACTTAAGCGAGATGCAACCAATAAGAAACTAAAAATTATGTATACCACACTCAAGGGCGCCAAGGAACAAAATCAAGGAATACATAGATCCCATTGCATTGAAGAGATCTTGTTGAGTTTGCTCACGAATACATTAGACATCCATATATAAAAAAGAGCTACGTGGAGAATAAGAAACTAAACAAGTCCGAGCTCCGAATAGTAAGTTACTTGTGTTAGTAAATTTATTACCTTCGAAACCAATATCCCGAACATTGTCCCAAATGTCAAGGCTATCGCAGCATTATGAAGAGAAATCATCATGGTATATGGTGGATTTCGCCAATATGACCTTCATTGTTTTCCATAGGCAAGCCACAAATTGGTGAGGAAAGACTATGAATATTGAGTAAGGAAATAAAGATCCTTTGACCTAGGACACTACGTACTTAGTTCCTTAATAAGAGTTTTGTTTGTACTTTGCAATACGTGACATTTATAAACAAACGTTTGTATGATAACATTGAGACGATATATTCAAAGGCAAAGCCGTAAAAATTCAAATGCCTCAGCAATAAAATGTAAATGATTGTAATAAATTGAACCAACTTGTATAGATCCGATTTTTGTACACTTCAAAGAAAGTCAACCCCAAGAATCATTTCTTCTTTGAGGACTAGTAACTTCCAACATCCAGGTCGCTGGATTATATCCAATCATGTATTTTCATTATTCCTTCAATTTCCTTATTGGAAGAAAATTCATATGAATCCAACCAATGCCCTTATACCTATCTAATACCAGAATGCATACTGGAAGAAACCTCGAGCCTTTAAAATTATAACTCCTAGAGGTTCTGCTGTATTAGGGAGAACCTTTGGCAAAAACAATTCAAAGCATAAGTTTTAGTAATGCCTGCCTTGTGACTCACTGACTCTTGTCACCAAAAGAGAAATCTCAAAAAACAAACCAAACAAAAGACAATTAAGTATTAGCCTAAAAATTTGTAGGTCCTGCAAAAAAATTTGAGAATCAGCAAGAGTACAGGAAAGCAAGATTAACAAAAGCCTGTTCTATACAAAGGTCAATCAGTAATGTAATAGGCTACAAAATTGGTAAGGCAACATTACTGCACCAAAGCTCGTGTGATACCTACACTTAACCCAGATCACGTCAAAGCTTGGGTTTGCAGTATAGTAAAAGATGACAAACCCCAAAGAAGTGAGATGTACTACTGAAAGCAAAGACATATAGCCGATTTATTGCACTAGCTCAAATTTACCAAAAAAGGATGCAAAGATACCTTTGATAATGCAATTGAGAATACCAAATCTCATTGTAAAAACAATAATATATTAATATCCCACTTCATTTAACAAGAAACTATAATCAAAGTTAAAGAAGATAGAGAATTAAATAAACAAGTCGGGCTTTCTCCAAATCACCAAAGTGCTATATAAGTTAAGGAAAATAGGAAGAATAAGAAAAACCGTAAAAAGACATGTTAGCTAGACATCGAATGGAAGTTATTACAAACTACAAGGAAAAATATAGGAAGAAATGAAATGCTACCTTTAAGTTCTCAATGAACCTATCAATATGTAAGCGCACCCCACGAAGGAGCTCAAAAACAAACTCATTGCTTTGGCAGGGAATCTTTGTTACTTCGTAGATATGAGAACAAAGCTTGGGCTCTACTACGCCTACGCTGAACTTAGGCTTTTTACCATCCTTGACTTTGGGGAGAGTAAGTGCCAAAAAGTTCTGTAACTCATCGGTCATTTCCCCTAAGTTCACATTTAACATTAGAAATATACTCTATAAAAGACACATGCACCAAATTCAAACTTAACATAATGCTCTTGTAAACCAAATACCCCAAAAATAGGTGAGGGAACTAGACAAATCAAACCAATAAATGAAAGTTGCAAAGTCCCAGTTCCCATTTCCATTCAATAACAAGATGTGATCATATTGTGGAGTCTTTGTACCAATAACAAAACAATAAAAAAAAATCTTCAAAACCATGGCTACTTCAAGCACCAATAGAAATATTCTAAATCACTAGCTCACGACAATATTTTTTAAAACAACTGAAAGTAAACACTCAAAATTTTCATGTCTTCCGTTTAACCAAGTGGGTAGGGAGTCTAGAGAAAGTAATCAATGTTTTTGTTTTTTTTTTGCTAAATTAAAAGTCACTATTGTTGAATGCTCAAAACTCAAATTATACACACTAAGCAAAGTTAAAAATAGAAAAATCAGACCCCTTTCACTAACAAAGTTACGAAGATTATCAAACAAAATGGAGCCCAAAAAAAAAACCTTTAAAGTAAAGGTTTCAGATATCATCACTAGTGTATCAACTTCAAACATATGAAGGTATCCAATTAAACTTAGACAAAGCACAAGAACAAAGAAGGAAATATAGATTACTAAAAAGAAATCGCAACAACCAAGCAATCATTTTGTAACATTCTATTCCGATACTCCATTAAGCAAACTAGGGTTCACTGTTAGCTACGCGAAGTTTAATAACAAGAAAATATACGAAAAAAGCAAAGTAGAACAAACCCTAATTACAACTAAAACAAATGCGTGAAACTCGTGGATACCTTCGAGACAAAGTGTTCATTTGGTTGCGAGAAACATCGAGAGTTGACTCAAATGGACTAAAAGCCGCAAGTTTTACCACTTTCCCAAATCGATTGAGATCGATTCATCGAGTTCGAATCGCTTCTTTGTGTTCTCATCCAATTTCATCAAGTCCATGGCCATGAAATAGAGAATACCACAGTCTTACTTATGTAGAGAAGGTAACCTTGGACATCGATCTCAGATATTAATGGGGTGAATGGAATGATGGGTGAAGGAGAAGGAAGGACATGCTCGCCGGATAAGAGCCCAACAACTTTCATACCCTCCACAGTGGTAGCTGAAGGTTTGGATCGTAGGAGAGCTCCGTCATAGAGAGAGAAATTACACAAATAGGAGATAGAAGAAAGTAGATCTAAAGAACTTTTGGTCCTATTTTAATTTCAAATTTTCAGTTCTGCCTTTCAATTTTTGGCTCCTTATTTTTTACATAGATAACGTCTTTTTTAAAAAAAAATGTTATCTATTTAAAACCAAAAATTACCCTTATAAATACATAACGCTTTTTCATATGTATCTATAACATTTTGTTAAAAAACGTTGAAAAAAAAATACCACAACGTTTTTTATAAAAATGTCATCTTTTAAGTGTTGTCTTTTTATGATTTTGTACTAGTGTTAAGTTACTTAAAAAGTGTGATTATTATAAGTAAATTTACTACTATAAAAAAAATTAATGTATTTATATTATAATTTATATTCACCACAATTAATTCAAAAAAAATTATTTAGAACAAGATAGCGACCAATTTTATCCCTCGCAAAAAACTTATGAATAAGTATATATAGTGAATAATAATTCCTTCACTAAATAGATTTTTTCCTCGCAAATTTTCATCATAAATTGGCTCCAAAAATCTTTCTATCGCCCCAATTTTACGAGGAAAAAATATAAATTGTGAAGGATATTTCTTTCGCTAATAACTATATTGTCACTATACGTTTTTCCTTCACTGTTCCTTCGCTAAACAACTCCTCATGTGAAGGAATAAATTCCTTCACAAAATTTCCTTCGCTAGAGGCCATTTTTGGTGTAGTGACTATGCAGGCACTATTCAAATACCATGCATAATAAAATATAATATATTCTAATTATTGTCTAATAAAATAAATAACTTTATAAAAGTATTCTGTTTTATATAATAAGATTTTACTATGCAAACACTATGCAAGCACTATGCAAATACTATGCATAATAAAATATAATATATTCTAATTATTGTCTAATAAAACAAATAACTTTATAAAAGTATTCTGCTTTTATATAAAAAAGATTTTACTATCTGCAAACACTATGCAAGCACTATGCAAATACTAAGCATAATAAAATATAATATATTCTAATTATTGTCTAATAAAACAAATAACTTTATAAAAGTATTTTGTTTTATATAAAAAAGATTTTATTATGCAAAACACTATGCATAATAGAATATAATATATTCTATTTATAGTCTAATAAAACAAATAACTTTATAAAAGTATTCTGCTTTTATATAAAAAGCTTTTCTGCTTTATTACATTAATAATACTAATGAAACAAATTTTTTTATATATATATATATATAAACTTCCGTGACTTCATAAAAAGACACCTCAATATATTTAACAACATTTATCATCATTATTATAATTCACAATATTAATAGACCAGTCGTTCCTGTGAAAGAGGGGCTTTCCAATAAGGATTTCTCCTATTGGTAGCAATTAGGTGACCAAACCTCTCCTCGCGTAACTTCTAGACATCGTTAATATTGCAAATAATAATACTAATAACTTTGTTATCTCAATTATTGATTTAATAATATATAAAATATCGACAATAATTGAATCAAATAACGTGAAATACTATGCAACAATTCATCAGAGTAATAATTGAACAAAAGCGAGTGACTTCTCACGTAAGCATCAATAATCAATATCGTATGCTACTATGCAACCACGCCAGACATCGTATTTTTAACACCGTGTGTTTCAACAAATGATTAACAGTAAAACTTTCGTCGTTATTTTCATATAAATATTTTTGTCATTTTCTCAATCCGATAATAATTCCGTTGTGGGGTCCACCAATGATTGTGCCGTCGTACGAATATTCCCTATTAAAACGAATATTCCCCGACCAATTGAATATTATATAACAACTTGCATACTTTGCAAAATTTATAAATATTACCCACAACTGTAACATTATATCAAATCCACACCATAATTTTGAAAAAAATATTTCAAAAAATTTAAATCTTTATTCATAAAATTTGGGGTCTCACAATCTCCCCTCCTTATGAAATTTTGCCCTCGAAATTTACGTACGTACCTGGTATGCCGAAGAGGTGAGGATACATTGACTTTATTTCAGATTCTAACTCTTGAGGTATAACCCTTGAGTGTTGAATACGATCCTTCGTATCTCCTCATACGTTAAATCTTCTGTTATCTCGTCTAGTTCTAATTTAATAAAGTGGTTCGGGTCATCCACATATTTACGTAACATCGATACGTGAAAAACGTTATGAACACGTGACATACTTGGCGGTAAAATGAGTCTATAGGCCACAGTTCCTACTCGATCAAGGATTTCAAATGGGCCAATAAAATCGAGGGTTGAGATTTCCTCTCTTCATCGATTCTTACTTCTAGAATAATGCCCTCTTGAACCTTCTTCTTCACATTCATCAGCTCTGAGTATGTAGCTTTAGCAGCTTTGACCTTATCGACTAGAGTCGGTTCTAATCGTATATTCGTTATCTTCACGTAGGTTCATATATTCTCACTCGTAAACGCATACGATTTTCTACTCAACACATCAGCTACCACGTTCACTTTTCCACGATGGTATTGAATGGTCGTAACCTTCAACAGCTCGAGCCATCGTCTTTGGCGCATTATACGTTCGTTTTGGTTGAAAAAATATTTTGTACTGGGGTCAATACAAAATTGAATTTCACGCTCTAGGGGTAGGCTAAGAAGTTTTCAGGAATACGTCAAGAAATTTATTAATGATAGAGATATCATTCAAAACTGTGACCCTCATCCAAGACTTGGATAACACGTCACATTGATACCTATCAACTTGCCATCGTCATTCACAACGTCCCCTACAGAAAGTCTGGCTTCGGTGCATTCCACACAAGGAAGTCAACAATGAAAGGATCGGGGCTTTTTTACTTATGGCTTGATATAACAATGATTGACTTTAGTGGTTTGGTTACTTAAATTCGCATAACAGGTTGGTTAGGAATATGAAAGCTAACAACCTTACGAAAATAATCAATTTTGGCATAATGAGTAGTTAACCAATCGATTCCTAAAATCACATCAAATGCAAGTATTTTCAAAGAGATAAGATTGACAGATAACGTGAAAGTGTCGATTTGAATCAGCAAGATTTATAAACAGTGGAGGTAACGAAGGTTTCTCCTAATAGAGTTTCAATAGATAAAATTGAGTTAAATGACCTTCCTTTCTTGAAATTTTCACTTCTATTATCTTGGCCATGATTACCACCGAAGTGGTTACCATTCTTGGCATGATAATTTCTCCCACGATGGTCATCATTGTTCCGATGGTCGTTGCCACCGCAGACGATTATTATTATCGTGTTGTTGGTCGTTACCTTTTGGTTGTGCTAACTCATTATCGTGCTCCAATAACTGAACCCTATTCACAACATCTGAATATAAACAAAGTTTATGAGAAATGAGGTATTGACGTATATCGGGTTTCAAATCTCTTAGAAATATTCACGTCATTCGCTCCTCATTATCGACCAAATGGGATGCAAACTGGGATAACTCCTCAAACTTAGCCTTGTACTGCGATACGGTCATATTATTTTGCTTCATTGCTTATCTCAACATTTTTAGATGCCATTTTCAAACACAGTCACAAAACAAGGGTTAATTGACATATCACATATTATCCCTATACTCTGACCGACCAATTAAATACCAAATAAACTTAGGTAGGTCATACTAGCGAAGAATTCCCTGTCAATCCCTCCTAGTTCTTGTCTCACATCTTAGCCAGGGATCATATCCTAAAGCTTTGATACTAAATCATGGCGCCCCCAAAATAGGTATACATCACCTATTCTGAGTCGCCAAATACATGGTATAGAATACAACTTAATTATACAACAGTCGTATAAAATACGACATAACATAATCTAAGAGTTTTAATAAGAATATTGTCATCTAGACAATATCCACACTCAAAGGAGTCCTCATTACTTTTATTGTCACACTATTTAACAGAATAGTGAGGACTACTAATGCTATCATCCGAATCATCACTCCGCTTTCTCGACTAGTCTCCGCTACGCTCTCATTTCAAAGAATAATGAAAGCAAAAGGGTGAGCTCAACTAGCCCAAAGAAGAAATATTATGACTAAGATAATGCGAATAAATTATCGTTAGCCTTCAACAAGTGTTGTTAAACCGATAAAATATAACAAACATCAAGTTTAACTGCAGCGGAACAAGCAATCCATTAAAAGAGTCAAGTAGAGAATAAAATCTACTATCTTTTATGATTTAAAAAGGCTTTTCATCACTTTTATCGCTGGGACTCAGCTTAATAAATAATCCGCATCATCCCTGCACTACGGCCAAGGATATTCATTAGTATCACAACCACAAATTATCCATGCACTACGGGCCAATGATATTCGTGTATTCATCAATGGTCATGATCATGCCAACAACTATCCATCAATGCACTACGGCCCAATGAGGACTTTTACCACATCATTTGTAACATTACAGTCATGATTATACCGATTAATCCCTGGTCATAATCATACCAAGTCCATCTATGCACTACAGGCCACAGATGACTTTCAACATAAAATAAACATGAGGATGATGACAATGATATAAGAATTCAATAAAACAAGTTCAAGAATTAATTTATCCAGGAACTAATAACGTCCAAATTATCAACATGATACTTCTTTGTAGAGTAAAATTCAAGAATGCTCAACAGAATATTTCCATGAAAAGATACTAGATGAAGCACAAATATCAAGGATATTCCACTAATTTCATGAAGTATAGAAGTCAAAACTTTAACCAACTGAGTATAATAAAGAATGGAATAACAAAAGAAATCACCAGACATGCGATGAGATCGCATTGTGATAGGTTATTTTAATGAATAATAAATAATCGGAACCGTGTCAAAGTAAATTACATGCCGACGTGATATTCCAACGTAACAATAAAGAATTAAATAACAATAGAAATCACCATGCATGCGATAGATCCTTGCATGCATGTGTTATTCCGGCTGAATAATAAAGAATGGAATAACAACAGAAATCACCATGCATGCGATAGACACATTGCATGATGACTTATTCTAACGTAATAATAATTAATGGAACCAAAGTCACCATAATACGCACCGACGTGATATTCCAAATGAATGATAAAGAATGGAATAATGTAAGAATTTTCACCATGTATGTAGTAATTATATAAAGCGAGTTATTCCAACATAATAATAAAGAATGGAATAACAGAAGTTCTCTTCATGAATACGAAAGAAATAATACCCCTTACGAGTACAACAAATAATATCCTTTACCTTAGAAGAAACTGGATATAGGAGTAGTGAAGTAGCAGAATACTTTTCTTCTTTCTCTCTCTAGAGTTTCAATGAATCCGTAAGAAATAATGAATGAATGAGTTTCTATTTATAGGAGAATGGACTGAATAGTAACTAATTCATGAATAGTCCAAATTGATTTACTTTTAAACGAACGGTCCATATTGATTTACTATGCAGTATTAAAAAAATATTCTAATAAAATAAAATATTTTAAATAAAATATAATATATTCTATTTATAGTCTAATAAAATAAATAACTTTATAAAAGTATTCATTTTATATAAAAAGATTTTACTATACAAACACTATGCAGAGACTTATGCAAATACTATGCATAATAAAATATAATATATTCTAATTATTGCCTAATAAAACAATGCAAAAGCTTTTCTGTTTTATTACATTAATAATACTAATAAAACAAATTTTATATATATATATATATATATATATATATATATATATATATATAAACTTCCGTGACTTCATAAAAAAACACCTCAATATATTTAACAACATCTATCATCATTATTATAATTCACAATATTAATCGAATTGTGTCGTTCCTGTGATAAAAGGGCTTTTCAATAAGGATTTCTCCTTATTGGCACACAATTAGTGACCAAACCTCTCCTCGCGAACTTCTAGACATCGTTAATATTGCAAATAATAATACTAATAACTTTGTTATCTCAATTATTGATTTAATAATATATAAAATATCGACAATAATTGAATCAAGTAACGTGAGATACTATGCATCAATTACTGTAGCAATAATTAAATAAAACTGATTGACTTTTCACGTAAGCATCAATAATCAATACCGTGTGCTACTATGCAACCACGCCAGACATCAGATTTTTAACACCGTGTTTCAACAGATTAATCTGTAAAACTTCCGTCGTTATTTTCATAAAAATATTTTTATCGTTTTCTCAATTCGACAATAATTCTGTTGTGGGGTCCACCAATGATTGTGTCGTCGTACGAATATTCCCTATTAAAATGAATATTTATTGACCAATCGAATATTATATAACAACTTGCATACTTTGCAAAATTTATAAAAATTACCCACAACTATAACATTATATCAAATCCACACCATAATTTTGAAAAAAATATTTCGAGAAATTTAAATTTAAATCTTTATTCATAAAATTTGGGATCTCACATTTACTCCCTTTATTCCCTTTTAATTAACCTTTTATGAGAAAATACAAATATTAAAAGATGTAATTAATGATTTGTCTGATTGATTGAAATTTGTACAAATTAATATTAGTCTTCAAAATTCATTAAAAAAGATAAAAAGATAAACAAATTAATATTTAATGTAGGGATAGTATGATAAACTAAATTATTAATGCTTCTTTAAAATATACAAACAACAGATAAAAATAAATTAATTTTATTCTCTAAAAAGAAAAATAAAAAAGAAAGGAGGGATAATTATATAAGTTGACGCTTACATCTGAGCTTGTCAAATTTTAGACAATTTTGACAATTATTTGAAAGTTCAGTAATTTAGTTGAAAAAAATAAAACAGAACCCCCGTGTAATTTTGATACCTTAACCAGAGTTTAATTATTTTATCATTCATTAAGCCAATCAAAAAATATACTTATTTTATGTGATTAATAATAATGGTGCTACACAATATTAAATTAAATAAAAATTTACATGCTCTTATATTTTTATTTATTTTTTATATAGGGAAAAATGTATGTACACAACTGTGTAGTACACAGTCGGCTATGACGACAATTTTTTGGACTATAGCGACGGTGAAACCGTCACCATAGTTATTATGAGCTACGGCGACGGGTGAACCGTCGTCCCCCAAGAAACCCGTCGCCATAGTTCAACTATATAATATACACAACTGTGTATATACATATATCCCTTTTATATATGTATGGTTAAATTATACAAGAAAAATGTCAAAATACATTACTTCAACTTCTTGCATCGAAAAATAATACTCTCTGCATTCTAAAATTAGATATATAATTAGACTTTTGAAGTCAAACGCCGATATATAAAATTCTAAATTGATGTGAATTAATTTAATTTAATTGATATAATTATTATAATTGTATAACATATAATAAAAATTATTAATAACAAATTTTATTACATTCAAAATTTTTATAGGTCATACTGATTTTAAAATTTAATGTGTCGCGATTGGACTTAAAAAGTCAAATGTTATATTTAATTTTGATAGAGGTAGTACCCGTAACGGATTAACATAAAATTTATTTGTGAGTAAGTTGGTCAATAGAATATTGACATACAAAATTTCATATGCGTGTCAATATTTTATTGACTAATTAATTAATTAATTAATTTACCCAAAAATAAATTTCATGCTAACCATTTTTATAACTTTAAAGGCCTTGCACATGCATTGAATTGGTTTTATAAATTAGTTTGAATTTTCTAAGCAGACAACAAATGGGGAGATGTGGACGTTCGTACACGTCGACATATAAACTAATCTTTGTATTCGAGTAGGGACAAGATACAACTTTAAGTAAAATAAAATTAGTGTAAGCAAATAATTAAATAATATGAGTATTAATTTGTATGTGATTTTTGGTGACACTTGGACAAGTGTTTTTTCAAGAATTGATCATTGAAAACTAAAAATAATTTTATACCCGCTTCAATCTAATATGATTTTATTTTTTTAATTAAAAAATAAGAATAGTATCTCACGGCAGGAATTTTATATGTAGTTGAAATATGACTAGTTTTTCATAGGTGCACATGGCATGCAACAAGAACGTAGACCTTAATTGGTTTGCTAAGTTTGTCTTAATCCACCGATTATTAATGTTTTTTGTCATCATATTCTATTTTTTCTTGATTAGATCACCATGAAAAATACCATTTAACAACTTTAATTAAGGTTTTATAATATCGTATTAAGTATGTATTTTTTTTATCCCTAATAAATAATTATATATAACAAAGTATTAAGAGATTTTATTTTATAATTTTATAATTTTATAATTTTACCAATCATTTTGATTGATCACGAGTCAATATCAAATTAAGACCAAATCAATACTAATTTAATCATTCAATACTCTCCATTCTTTTGATACAATGTATAAACTTTTTCAGATATCGTAAAATATATTACTTGGATATATATATATATATATATATATATATATATATATATATATATATATATATATAGAACAAGGATCAAGTGCATACCCTTATCTTAATCACTGTGCTCACCCTCTTTTAGCGACGGACGGCGACGAGGTTTGATCATACAATGGCGTCGACTATACGTTTAGCGACGAATAACATATATAGCGTCGCTAAAAGTATGTATTTACGGTTGTTATATAACCAAACCGTCATTTGGGTCCGCTCGCTAAAGGGGGGGTGAGCAAGGATAAGTAAGATAAGGGTATGCTGTTGATCCGAATCAGATATATATTTTTATATATATATATATACGGTCATACTCACTGAAGCTCACCCCCCTTTTTAGCGACGGACTGACGATACTCGATCATACAATCGTTGTCTATACTTTTTAGTGACGCTATATATGTTGTCCGTCATTAAAAGTATGAAACAACAGTTGTATGTCCGAACTATCGTCAGGTCCGTCGCTAAAAAGGGGTGAGCTCAGGTGAGTTGGATAAGGAGTGAGCTTAAGATTCGGACTCTATATATATATATATATATATATATATATATAATTTGGGGGCGGAAGAAGAAGAATGGCGCATAAAACAACACAATGTAACTACTAAACATAAATAATTTTATTGATAACTGAAAAATATTTACAAAACTGAAAGTTAAAGTTGACTTACAAATTTATTTAGATCATTAAGAAGAGAAGAAGGAGGGGTTGAGAGAGGCTAACAGCGGTGGAGGCTAAAGATTAGTCTGAGAAGGAACTCAAAGTCTTTTCAAGTCTGCCTCACTAACTAAGTTCAGTTTTCTTTTATAGAATAAGGAAAGAACTATTACAAATTCACTATTACATAAAGTAAATGATTACAGACAAGATTTACTATTGATGAACAGTAAAATAGTGCTGACTTTTTTACTATTCATGGACGCGTCTGGCAACTTTTGACGAAGTGGATACATCTTTTGACTTGGAGGATGCTTTCGGTGGAAAAACAGGAACATACTCAAGTGGTAGAGGACTGCTTTCGGCTGAAGAGCATCTTTGAGCTGACTGGCTGCAGGAGCAGGTGCAAGTGGCTGGAATGTGACTGGGATGTCAGGCAAATGGGTCTTGAGCATCTTACAAGTTGATGGTGCCATATGGGTCATCATCATCACCATATTGACTGGTAGAAGCATTCTGAGAAGAAGATGAAGAACCTGCAGAGGCTTCTTCATGCAATTCATCAATTCTTTTATTTAATGCTTGAGAAATTAATTTTAATTCTTTACTGGAACAGTTCTTGAAATCAAAAATGTCACGAGAACAAGACGAACCAGTAGGACTGACTCTAGACTCTTTGGGTTTTGACTCTTTTGTTTGACTGGAAGGTTCTTTGGATGAAACTGGAAGAACCTTAAGAGGAATAGTGGGAAATTCTAACTGAACTTGACCTACAATTCTATTAACATCAAACTTATCCCACCATTTGATGAAGAATTGACGTGAGAGAAGGGGAAATTGATTGACTGTGGTACAAGCTACCACCAAATTGAAATCTTGACCATGAGGATCGGTTACTTTAGTTGATGTTTTAATATCATACAGCCATTTAAGAATCCAAGGAATCTTATATTTACTAACAAATTGAAGAATGACAGGGACACCATCATAATTTGGATTATGTTTACTGTGGTTGCAAAAATGACTAAGTTGAACTTTCAAAGGTTGAGGAAGGAGATCATAAGTGGAACCAAACCTTGTCCACCAGTGAGAGAACCAATAAGGGAATTGGCTTTTGAACTTATGATCGAACTGAAAAAACCATGAATGACTGTGTGACTCATTCTGAAAAAGGAAAACTCTATACCAAGCTTCCATATAATGATAATAACAATAAAAGTTATTTTGATTAGAAAGATGCATAAGATCAGAGGGATGTTTTTCCCAATCAGACATTAGAATGAACTGTTTAATATATAATGAATGATAAAGTACTTTGAATTTATCATTATTAGCATAAATGAGTTTAATAAAGATTGACTCGGTTTCAATAAGAATATCTTTATAATACACAAGGGATTTATAAGGAGCAAGGGGTTGGAAATGCCATCCAGAAAGAAAGAACTGGGCGACCAAATTGACTGGGTCATCTTTAGGTTTCATATGGGGTTCAATATGAAACAGGTGATTGGTCCATCTAAGCATGTACTCAGAAGGAGGATAACTGTGGTTTGAAACGGAGGCCTTTGACTGATTGGAAAAATGGTCAACTGGGACTGGGTCACTAGCTAAGGCAGAACTGTATGGCCTGGGTATTGTACCAAGACTGGTAAATTTGTTAGTGGTTTGATAAATTGGGTTAACTGGATGAGGAACCAAGGTTCCTTTTGGTTGATTACTTGGGCCAGTAGGGCGACCCGGACCACGAGAGGAAGATGTTCCTCGGATACTCATAGTGAATGAACGGTACCTATATTAATAAATTCCCGAGTGAGAAAATCAGGAATTGAATTGTTACTGCCTTTAATGTATTCAATCTCAAAATCAAAAATGCTCAATAGGGCTTGTCATCTAGCAAAGGAATGTTTAGAGGCTATGTTTTCAACATCTTTTCCTAAAACATATTTTGCTGATTTGCAGTCAATGCGAACTAAATTTTTTTGATTTAATAAGTCACTTTGAAATTTGTTAATACGTAATACTAAAGAAAGTATTTCTGTTTTAATAGTTCTGTAATTTAACTGTGTACTGTTCCATGCATCGGAATGAAAACGAATAATTTGTTCAGGAGAATTGAGACTAAGTTTTTGCTTGAGAATTCCTCCGAATCCAATATCAGAGGCATCGGTTTCAACGATTTTAAAAGCTGAATCGTTGGAGATGCCAAGGTAGGGCAAGGCCTTAACATATCTTTTAACTTATTGGACGAAGGAAGTATGAATGTCAGTCCAAGGGGGAGGATTGTCCTGCAAACGCTGAAAGAGAGGTTTGCAGATCTTCTTGAGATTTTTATAGAACTTTCTAATATAATTGAGCGAGCCCAAAAATCTCTGTAGCTGGGTTTTATTGGTAATTTTATCTGGGAATCTGTCAGCAAATTGAATAGCTCTACCAATAGGCTGTATGAGTCCGCGATAAATATTTAAACCAAGAAACCGAACTTTAGCTTGAAACAAGCTGCATTTGGAAGGTGAAAGGACAAGTCCATTATCTTTAACTGTTTTGAAGAATGATTTCAGATGTTTAATGTGTTATTCAATGGAATTGGAAAAATGAGAATATCATCAATGTAAACAACAACAAAATGACTGAAGGGATTCAAAATGTCATTGAGGATATTTTGAAATTCACTGGGAGCATTTTTTAGGCCAAATGCCTGGACATTCCATTTATAGTGACCGAATGGGGTGGTAAAGGCTGTTTTGTACCTATCATCGGGGTGAATGACAACTTGCCAAAAACCAGACTTAAGGTCAAATTTACTGAAAATAGTGGCATTACTTAACCGATTAATGAGGTCATCCTTATTAGGTAAACGGTACCTAATCCATTCTAAGACCTTGTTTAATGGCTTGTAATTAATTACTAGACGGGGCACACCTCTCTCCTTTTCTGCTTCATTGTTAACATAAAAGGCGGGACATGACCAAGGGAATTTACTAGGTTTAATTAATCCTTTACTAAGAAGATCATTAATCTCCTTTTTACATAACTCCATTTGTTCGTGATTCATTTGTATTGGCTTAGCCTTAGTAGGAATCAGGTGCTCTTTGAATTCCTTAGCGTAAGGGAGCCTTACAACGTGCTTCTTCCGATGCCAAAAGGCATTAGGAGAATCAGAACAAAAGTTGTCTTTTAAATAAGTTCTTAACTCTTCTATTTTTTCTTGAACTTCTTTATTCTATAGTTGTTCTTCAATTCTTTTGTACTTAATTTCTTCCTTTAAGAAATTCAAATGGGTGGATTTAACATTTAATAACTTTAATGATTTGGAAATAGATTCATCTTGAATAAATTTTAAATCTCTTTCTTTAGGTTTATATTTTATTTTCATTTGACTATCGTTAGCCGAATTTAATTTTTCATTAGTTTTCTTATAGAATTTATTTGGGATTAGACCTTCTTGGATACAATTAAGATCTACGTCAGTGTCCACTAGGGTAGGAAGTTGTATCGAAAAGGTTTTATCAATGACCAAGTTAATAGAAATATACCATTTCTGAATGGTAATATCTTTAACTCTTTTAAGAGAAAGACCTTGAACAGAAAGATCTGGCTCTTCTTTAGTTCCAGATGATTCAGGCTCATCGTGATCGTCATCACTAGAGGAGGAATCATGGACTTGAAGATCAGATTTTTTGTCTTCAAACTCTTTTCTTAAATTAGAGACTTCTAATTTTAAGTTAGAAATTTCCTTGTTTAGTGTATTAACTTCTTGATTTAATTCTAGAAGGGTAGCTTCCTTTGCTGGGGTTTTAAATCTCTCAAGAGTTTTATTAAGACTAAATACGGGTTTTTCTTTAGCTTTAATAATCTTATCCTTAACTCTATTATCTTTGGTTAATAAATCTTTTAATTGTTTAGTATATTGAGATTTTAACTCGAGATCAGAAATCTTACTAATTAAATCAATTAGCAAAGAACTTTCTTCTTCATCTTTAGTGATTACATTAACTTGTTTATTGCAACACTTCTCGTTGCAATTGTTAGTACAAATAGTGACTTTGTCATTATCACTACCTATTTTGTGGTTACTAGTACTGCTATTAGAGGAATAAGGAATGTCAGAACCTTCATCATTACTGACGTTGTTCTCTATTCTCATTAATTCTAATAGTTGTTCAGTATCTTCACTTGAAATATTTAATTGAGATAATTTTTTTTTAATTTTGCACTCATTTTTGTAGTGCCCTTTCTGCCCACAATTGTGGCAAAAAATTTTACTTTTATCAAATTTTTTAGACCCTTTATTATATTTTTTATTTGTTGGCTTGGGTTTATTATAATATTCATCTTGATTTTTATTCTTTTTATGACTGCGTTTGTGTTTACGATGCTTGTGACTTCTATGGT
Source organism: Panax ginseng (assembly GCA_020205605.1). Classification (NCBI taxonomy): domain Eukaryota; kingdom Viridiplantae; phylum Streptophyta; class Magnoliopsida; order Apiales; family Araliaceae; genus Panax; species Panax ginseng. The sequence goes on along the minus strand of CM035132.1, from coordinate 71,668,699 downwards.
GATCAATATGTTTATGCAATTTCTTTCTTCTAGAGGGAGCAACTAGTGGTAAACCATATTGTTCGCAGAAGGTTCCTAACTCGTATTTATCTTTTTTCTTATCTTTACTAGCTTGTTTGGCCAATTTAAAATCAATACACATTTTTAATCCATTTTTTTGAATATAACTGATTATGTCACCATAAGTTAGGTTATCATAATCAATATATCCTAAATTTTTGCTTAACTCTTCACGAACCTTGTGTGCAAATAATGAAGGTAAACCATTGATGAATTTTTCTTTCCAGAATGGTTTATTGCTATCATTACGCATCATAACTCGGGAAGTAAAGACATCTTTGTACCATCTAAAATCACTTAGAGTGGGACAAGTGAGATTACTTAATTGATAATGAATACTTTTCAGTGATATTACTGGGGGTACCAACAAAATGTTTAATTATGGTAAATATTAAAGTGTTAACTCCATCAGGCGGACCAATACCAACATCTTCATCAAAGATGGGGTTGCCGTCATCATCTAACTAGACAACATGAATTATTGATAGTCTAGTATCTTCAGTGAGATGTTTTTCCCACCAAGATTTGAGAATACCAGTGAATCCACTAGCTATTAAATCAACAATATCTGGCTGAGTCAGATTGTTGAATTTAGTTATATAGCTATTTGCTACCATTGACATGTGATTTAACTTGTTTAAAATTTCTTGTTCACTGAAACCATCTATGTTTCATTCATAAATTTTATTGAACGAAACAGAGAATTGTTTATCTAGATTTCTCTCTTCGAATTGTAGATCCGGAGGAGTAGGTCTAGAATACCAATTCCTAGTTATACTAGCGCGTTTTAATCATTAATTTATTTTAGCGATCGTTAAAAATGGGAATCAAGAAGTGTCGTAATGATCGACTTTCTTTACTTGCTCTCATTGTCAGTTTCTACTTGATCAATGATTGCTATAGTGCCACTTGATTCAAGCTCAGTTTTTAATTTTTTAAATAACTTATCAATAGCTCGAGTGAGTTCACTATCTTTATTAGGTAAACCTAATTTACTTCTATTTTCTGGTAATTTTAATAAAGGATGTTCAATTTTTGAATCAGGTTTTTTAATATTGGTTTCTTCGATTTTTTCTTTAATTCTATCTAACTGTCTTCCAACGGTCGCTAGATATTGATTACTAAAGTTTAATTGTTCAATAATTTTTTTATCACCTTTATTACCATCCGAAATCTTAAAAGGACTGACAACAACAGATGTATTTTTAACCGGACATAGTACAGTTTTTAGTGGGGATGACTAGAAGAGACCTTTGATTTATCTTCTTTGATCCATTGTGTTTTAGTTATAATATTACATTTACCTTGATATTGATCATACCAATCATAAAAGGTAATGTTTATTTTTTCACTGTTAATAAATCGTTTCCATCTATTAATAATTTTATCGCTCACTTTTTCTGATGAATGATTAGATCTAAATAAATGTCTTTTTTCTTTATTAGATTTGGAATTAAAATCTTTTACAAGATTGTTCCAATCTAACTTGAATTCTTTTTTAATAACTCATAATTGATTGTTAATTGGAATCTCAAAATCTGACTGAGTTGGGTACTCAGAAGGGGTAGGAGAAGAAGAGTCTTCCTCTTCTACAGGGTCCTTTTTAGTATAACAAGGATGACTAGCTTGACCTTGATTCAGGATACCCTTTAATTTAATATCCCTAACAGAAGGGTTACTAAGTACTTCAGTATCTCTTCTGGTGTGAACTGAAGGTGCTGAAGAACTAGTAAAATCTTCTATAATAACTGGTCTTCTAGTACGCTCAAAACTTATCTTAACCGTTCCATCAGAAAATTGTTTAACATTTTCAATATTTAGTAGGTTGTTAACTACAGGTTATTGAGGTATTTCACTGGGTAAAGTCCATTGACTAGGTAACGTAATATCCTTCCAGAGGATGGTTCTCGGGATCTGAATATTAGCATCACTAGTTGAACTTTGAATTAATACAGTTTGATCTTTATGACTTTTATTAAGAGCATGCACGTTCAAGTTCGTTTTCATGGTATTATAATAAATCCTGTAAATCAAAGCTATGGGCTGTGAACCCTCAATCATATGAGTAATTTCTCCAGCAGTTTTAATGTTTAATGGCTTTTAATAAATGTTGATCACTCAGACTTAAAGTGAAATCAGGAAAGCAATTGAAATGGATAGGTCCATTGTATAAACTTGATTCCATAGCACCAATCATACTCGGATAGTAATTCAAGAATCTGGCATCTTTGAGACAGAGATAGATACTTGAATTAATTCCTTTATTATTCAGAGGTTTAACTACAACTTGAACTAAACCGATGTGAATGAAATTATAACCCTTTTTCCTATGTTTTTTTAATAACATCTGGAGATAAAAGACTATAATTTTTGTATTCTTTGTTGATTGCATAGACCTTTTCAACTGTTTTTACATTATAATCAGTTTTGAAATTGTCTAAAAAGGTTGACTGATAAATTTCTTTGGGGAAAACCTTAGGTATGTTCCAATTGTGTAAAGCTTGACTTATATTTTCATAACTATGTGTTTCCTGGTTAACTATGTCAGGGACTGGAGGCAAAGTTGATCGGTTACTAGCTAAGGAGTTAGATCTGAACAATCTACTCATCCTTTACTAAGTTCAAAATAAAGTTTCACTCTCTATTCTTCCATTCATACCCTCTTACCTTAAGTAGACTCATACCTATGTTCTTTAACCAGACACTGCTCACCCAAGAGACTTACACAGGTTAGACACGAACCAGGTGGACTACAGTAAGTTAGGTGACTTCGGAACAAGAGAGAAAGAGAGATTTTGAAAATAGTAAGTAGATGAACAAATTACTGATGTGACAACCGAGATTTTATAATTTAATTTAAATATTTATTGGATTGAATAAATATTTTTCGATGAATTAATTATTAGAATAATTAATTAATTGATGAAGTTGTGATAGATTAATTTAATTATATGTGTTATTTTTATTAAATTAATGTGGAGAATTTTATTATTCAAAGTATGTGATTATGTGAGCTTATTGTATTAAAAGAAATATTTAATAAGCTTAATGTTATTTTTAATTAATTTAATTATTAATTAGAGATTTAATAATTTGATATTATTATTAAATGAGAAAATTAATTATGTGACTATGTGCATTATTGAGAAATTATTATATTTTATTAAATTAGATATTGGTTTTATTTATAAAGGAGTGTGACATTATTTAAACTATATAATAAGGCTTTATTAAATTAAATGGTTTTGAAATCCTATTCTTCCTAAACAAACAAGGGCCCAAGGGGAATTGATAGCAGTTACCCATGATTGGGTAATCCATCACTCATCTGCGCTTGATTCATTTTATTTATACGTCTTCTTTTCATCTTCCATCATAATTTGGCTAAGTCTCGCTAAGCACGTTAGAGAGAGATTGAGAAATTGTGAGGAAAATTGTGAGTTGGGTGATTGAAGAACTGTTGAGAAGGAGTTTATCTCTTGCAAATTATATTCTACGCTTTGGGTAATTTTTCCCCAATCCAATTCTTATTTTACGTCTTTTAAGTTTTCATATAATGGCTTTCATACTTCTGTGAGTCTCTGTATTTGGGAAATTTTGTTGTTATGAGAATATACGTAATAATTTGAGTTGTATGACATATTTTATATATATATATATATATATTATATGGGTTTCCATATCTTCAGTTTCATGAAATTGTACAGTAAAAGATTTCAGAGTATGTTATATGGCCATATGGCCTTATACGTATTTTTTTAATATGTCAAACATAATTGGTTTTACAAAATTTGCACTAATATGTGATTATGCATGCTAAAACGAACTAAATGAAAGTTGAATGGGTGGATTCGGTCTTATAACTAATCTATGGCGTTGAATTTTAGGATTTATGTTCAAAACTTCAAGAACATCAAGAATGATTACAATTTGCATGCTTTAATTACATGATTATGTGTTTTAATGGGTTAAAATCACTCTATAAACGTTGGGTATTGATTATATATGAATTCTAACATGTGGGTATGTTTAATTTGGGGAATTAATAATCAAGTAGTGTTTAATTATTTGAACTCTGTTTCTCGCGAATCGAATCAAATCAAATGAGGTGTCAACGCCACGGCTAACAACTCTAGAATCGATGTCCCATACGGCAATACTAACCCAAAGATCGATGCCAGCATACCACAAAGTGCCACATACAATACTATACCGATACAAAAGTGGTATATATGCCTACTTAGTAGAATAGTCGAAATGAGTTTTTAAAAGTGTACAAGTATGGAAATGTGATAGCAACTTAGTCTAATGATTATAAAGACTTGTTAGACCTATAATGAGATGTTAAATAAATTCTTAACATGTCCATAACACAATTACGTGTGGATTGAATGATCGAATGCATAATTAGTTTATTTTTAGTGAAGTCTTAATTTTACACTAAGTGTAATAATTGACTAAGTATAGTCATGAATTGAGTTAAACAAAGAGTAAAATTATGATGTTTAGTACGTTATTATTGATTGGTGTTGTGAACATGAATGATATGTAGGATTTAAATCAAAGAACGAGTTTTATTAACGTGTAATCTACATACGAGGCAAGTTTCTAAACCTTATTTTGTTACATTGAGCAAGTTTCTTAACTCTACATTTACGTTCGACTAGTTTCTTACCCTAAACTTTAGTTGAGCAAGTTTCCTAATCCTACTTGTTATTGTTATATAAGTTGATTAATTCATCTTCGATATTGAGCATGTTCTCATTATTATTAATCAATTCTACCTTATATATTAAAGCTTATTAATCTTCAAGCATGATGTTGTTATACAATAATTATTCTATTGTATACCTTTTAGATGTTATTCAAGTTAAATATTCATTTATTTGTTAAACCTTGTTAGACTAGTGAACCCTTATTGATTCGACTAGTCCATAGTTGATGAGCGTTCTAAATTTCAGAACCCCTTGATGAATTATCCAAACTAAACTTCCTTTGGTGCGGACTCGAATGTCAAACTGAGATGAACAATCCTGTATAGGGGATTATTTAAGCTTTAGCGTTAAGATATTGTGCACAGTATGGTACTAAGGGCTGATCCCCCTAAGTACGAGAAGAAGAGTCCATAGTCTTATGACTGTTAAAGGTTTCAAGTAAAAAACACTTGACAACCTAGGACATAGTTCAAGGTCCTATGCCCCTCAGAATTTCTTTTGATTCTTGTTATTAATTCTTGATTCAAAAGTTGAGCTTCATATCAGAGGTTATTATTTCTCTCGTATGTTATTATTCATTATTATATTGTTATATTGTTATATTGTTATACTTGTGGGCATGAGCCGGAGACTGATCCAGAGGAGGATCCTAAGGAAGAGGAAGAAGAAGAGGAAAAAGAGGAGTTCCCACCGAACTCCATTGATGCAGAGATGTATGATGCACTCTATGATCGTAACGTAGAGTTGCAGGATAATGTTCGAGATTTGACTGAGCAGGCGGTTAGTCAGGAGATTACTATTGAGCAGAAGGATAGAGAGATTGTGACTTTTCACACATGTTTAGGAAACGTGGAGTGGGATCTGGTTCACGAGAAGGGTCAGACCGAGGATAAGTCTGCAGAAATAGAGAAGTTAAAGAAGGATCTGAAGGAGACCTCAGAGAGGCTTGCCATAGTAGAGGAGGGCTGGGTACGAGAGTTACGCCATGCTGATCATGCAGAAGATGATCGCCGTGCGAAGAAGGCTAAACTTGAGGAGACGTACTCTATACTACAAAATGCAATGGATGCGGTCCAAGATCGAGTTAGGAAGTATCCAATCCAGTTTGAGGATCTACCATCATATATGCTAGATCGTAGAACGATGTCTTGCATCATGGAGGAGGAATGTAGCAAGGCTATCCAGCGCCTTAACAGAAAGTGATAGTATTAGTTTAAATATGTGAAAACTATTTGATAGTTAATGATGTAAATTCTGATATGTTCATAAATAAAGGAATATTGTGATGTTTTAAATCCTGTAGATTCTTTATCTCGGGATAGTTGATGTAAATAGCAGTGATGCTATCTTATGATGTAAAGACTTTTGAATTAAATGAAATGTCAAAGTTTATTTGAAGTAATGTGTTAAGTGAGTTATGATTAAATGTTTAGTTAAGTCTTAAATGTTTTAGAGATTGAGTAAAGATCTAATAAGCGTATATTCTTAATAGAAATATGCCGCCTAGAAGACAAAATCGTCAGCAAGCCCAGGAAGGGTCAACAAACAATAACAACGACGCCAATGCTAACTTCATTCAGCAATTGGTAAACCTTTTAGCTGGAGCACTTAATAATCAACCCCAAGCTCTACCAAATACTTCGTTTAAGGAATTCAAGGCGGTGGGACCGCCAGAGTTTAAGGGTTCCATAAACCCAATTGAAGCTCAGACGTGGGTAATGGAGATGGAAAAGGTGTTCGATGTTGCTAGGGTAAGGGAAGATCAGAAGACTGCTTATGCAACGTTTATGCTGAAGTCCGAAGCTAGCTATTGGTGGCAGGCAAACAAAGTGAGAGGAGGTGAAGGTGTAATATCCTGAGAAAGATTCAAAGAGATGTTCTTCGAGATGTATTTTCCGACTAGTTCGCAAAATCAGCTGGAGGTTCAGTTTCTAGAGTTAAAACAAGGGAATATGTAAGTAGCCGATTATGCGGCAAGGTTCAATGAGTTGGCTAGGTTCGCCACGTACCAAGTACATACCGATGAAAGGAAGGCAATACAATTTGAGCAGGGACTGAAGCCCTGGATGTATAGCAAAGTGTCAATGTTCTAATTGAACACTTTTGCTTGAGTGTTAGAGAAGGCCATACTTGCTGAGGGTGGAAGTGATGCAGTAACAAGGTATAATCAGGAGCAGAAGAAGAAGAAGAGTGAGAAGGAAGGTAATAACAAGGCCGTGGGGGTAGTAGCCTTTGGGGGTAATCACGATCGAGAAGAGAAGTGGTTTGATAGTTCGTTTGCTGGAAGTCAACAGGGAGGGCAGAAGAAGAAGATTGAACCGTTCCCAACCTGCGGAAAAACACATTTGGGAGTTTGTCTGAAGGGGAAGCGGGTGTTCTAAAATTGTGGTCAGGAAGGCCACATAGCACCAAATTGTCCAAACCCAAAGAAGGGTGCATGTTTCACATGTGGATCAAAGGACCATCTTGCAAGAGATTGTCCTAAGAAGGGATCGGGAGGGACGAGTTAAGGAGGAAACAGAGGAAATACTGGTGGAAACACTCTAACCATTGCTGGAACAACCGCAACCAATAGACCAACAGACCGTAGCGCTCAACATGACGGTCTGAGGCGCGATGCAGTCCTCACGATGTGGTGTCGGTATAATTAGATCAATAAAGTTAATGCTTATGTGTTATTTGATTGGGTGCTACTTGTTCATTTATATCCGGTAACTTCGCTAAGAACTTAGAATTGTTTAAGGCGAGTTAGAATACCCCATGAACATAGAAATTGTGAATAGAGAAATTATCCTCATTAAGTATGTGCACAAGAACTGTAGAGTAGATATTAAGGGTAATATCATGAGCGTAGACCTTATCCTATTCGACTTGGAGAATTTGATGTTATTTTGGGTATGGATTGGTTATCCAATTATGGGGCGTAATTTGATTGCCGGAAGAAGCGTATTAACCTTATAACTCCGTCAAAGGTTGTGTTTTATGGTAGCAAGTTGCCTAGACAAGCTAGTTATCGACACCATGATGCAGGCCAGAAGATTGTTAAGGCAAGGCTGTGTAGGATATCTAGCTTACATAGTCGATAGTCGTAAAGAGAATCCGAAAATTGATGAGATTCCAGTAGTGAGAGATTTCACAGACGTATTTCCGGATGATTTATCGGGACTTCCTCCAGATAGAGCAGTTGAATTCTTTATCGATTTGGCTCCAGGAATGGCCCCAATATCGAAGGCACCGTACCGAATGGCACCGGTAGAGATGAAAGAACTGATGGTCCAACTACAAGAATTACTGGACAAAAAGTATATTCAACCAAGCGTATCACCTTGGGGAGCGCCGATTTTATTTGTGAAAAAGAAGGATGGGACGATGCGGCTCTGCATCGACTATAGAGAACTGAATAAGGTCACGATTAAGAATAGGTATCCATTACCGCGAATCGACGACTTGTTCGATCAGTTAAAGGGAGCAAAATATTTTTCAAAGATAGATTTGAGAAGTGGTTATCATCAACTAAAGGTGAGACCAGAGGATGTACTGAAGACAGCGTTTAGAACACCATACAGTCACTACGAATTTCTGGTAATATCATTTGGTCTAACGAATGCTCATGCAACATTTATGGGCTTAATGAATGGAGTGTTCAAGCCATTTTTGGACAAATTCGTAGTGGTATTTATAGATGACATTTTGGTATATTCGAAAACCAAGGAAGAACACGAAGAGCATTTGAGGTTGACATTAGAGACATTGAGAATGGAGAAGTTGTATGCTAAGTTTTTGAAATGTGAATTCTAGATTGAAAGAGTACAATTTCTTGGACATGCGATTGATAGAGACGGAATTTCGGTGGATCCCTCCAAAGTCGAAGCTGTGATTAACTAGGATCAGCCGAAGACACCGTCGGAAGTAAGAAGTTTTCTTGGATTGGCAGGTACAGAAGATTCATTCAGGATTTTTCCAAGATCGCAACTCCGCTGACGAATTTGACTAGGAAATCGGTGAAATTTGTTTGGATGGAGAAGTGTGAGGAAAGCTTTCAAGAGTTAAAGAAGAGGTTGAGTACAGCACCTGTGTTATCTCTTCCGGATGACACATAAAATTTTGTGGTATATAGTGATGCATCGCATAAAGGACTCGGCTGTGTGCTTATGTAGAACGGTAGAGTTATTGCGTACGCGTCACGACAACTAAAGGATTATGATAGGGGGTATCCGACCCATGACTTGGAGTTAGCTGCAGTGGTTTTTGCTTTGAAAATCTGGAGGCACTATCTCTATGGGGAGAAGTGTGAAATATATCTGAGACCACAAGAGTCTCAAATATATTTTTACACAAAAGACTTGAATATCGCCAAAGAAGGTGGTTGGAGTTAATTAAGGACTACGATTGTGAGATTCTATACCATCCGGTAAGGCAAATGTGGTGGTAGCCGCGCCCTAAGTAGAAAGGGTCGGGAGAAATTGATGACGTTGACCGCTCAGGAGGAGCTAATTTTAGCAATGGAAAAGCTGGAATTGGAAGTGAAGTATCCTATGGAAATTGATGAGAAACTGTTCCAGATGCAAGCTGGTACAACTTTACTGGATAAAGTTAAGGAGGCTCAACTTCGGGACGAAAAATGTGAGAAAGTGAAGAAGAAGATATCTGAAGGGACTGAACTGAGATTCAAAATAGACAGTGAGGGACTATTAAGATTTGAGAGCAAAATTTGGGTACCGCCAGTAACAGAGATTAAGGAAGAAATTTTGAGCGAAGCTCACAACTCAAGATATTCGATTCACCATGGTAGCACCAAGATGTACCAAGATCTTCGACAACACTTTTGGTGGCCAAATTTGAAACGAGAGGTTGCAGAGTGTGTTGTCAAGTGCCTAACATGTCAGAAAGTGAAAGAAGAACATCAAAGACCGAGTGGGTTGCTACAACCTTTAGAGATTCCAGAATGGAAATGGGAACACATTACGATGGATTTCATGATTGGCCTACCGACAACTCAAAAAGGCTACGACACAGTATGGGTTATTGTTGACTGATTGACGAAATCCGCACACTTCCTTCCGAGCAAAATCAGATTCAACCTAGATCAGTTAGCAAGGTTAGATGTGAAAGAGATTGTTTCAAGGCACGGAGTTTCGGTGTCAATTATTTCTGATAGAGATCCACGTTTTACGTCGAACTTCTGGAAACGTCTGCAGGAATGCATGGGTACACAGTTGCGAATGTGCACGGCATATCACCCTCAGACAGATGGACAGAGTGAGAGAACAATTCAGACATTGGAAGATATGTTAAGAGCTTGCATAATGGACTTTAAAGGAAATTGGGATGATCATTTACCGCTTGTAGAGTTCGGTTACAACAACAGTTACCACGCTAGTATTGGAATGCCACCCTATGAAGCGTTATACGGCAGAAAGTGCAGAACTCCACTATATTGGGATGAAGTTGGCGAAAGACAATTACTAGGACCAGAATTGGTACAACAAACAGCAGAGATAGTCAAAGTGATTCGAGCAAGACTGACAACAGCTCAAGATAGATAGAAGAAATACGCCGATCCACACCGCAAGAATGTTGAGTTCGAACCAGGTAGTTATGTATTCTTAAAGGTCTCTCCTTGGAAGGGAAAGATCAGATTCGGAAAGAAAGGGAAATTGAGCCCAAGATTCATCGGACCCTTTGAAGTTTTGAGAAGGGTCGGAGAAGTTGCTTATGAGGTAGCCTTACCTCTATCTCTAGAGAATGTCCACAATGTTTTCTATGTCTCAGTCCTACAACCCTACAAACCCGATTACAAGCACGTGATTGAATATGAACCCCTACATTTTGACAAAGACTTGTCTTACGAAGAAATTCCTGTTCAAATTGTCGATCGAAAAGAACAAGTTCTGAGAAATAAAGTAATACCTTTTGTTAAGGTAATTTGGAGGAACCACAACGCTGAAGAAGCTACGTGGGAACTCGAAGAGAATATGATGAAGAATTATCCTCATTTATTTACTTAGATTGTTATAAGCGATTCTGGGGACAGAATCTTTGTAAGGGGGGAGAATGTAACGAGACGAATTATTGAATTGTGATTCTGAGGACATAATCCTTTTAAGAGGGGAAAGATGTGACAATCGAGATTTTATAATTTAATTTAAATATTTATTGGATTGAATAAATATTTTTCGATGAATTAATTATTAGAATAATTAATTAATTGATGAAGTTGTGATAGATTAATTTAATTATATGTGTTATATTTATTAAATTAATGTGGAGAATTTTATTATTCGAAGTATGTGATTATGTGAGCTTATTGTATTAAAAGAAATATTTAATAAGCTTAATGTTATTTTTAATTAATTTAATTATTAATTAGAGATTTAATAATTTGATATTATTATTAAATGAGAAAATTAATTATGTGACTATATGTGCATTATTGAGAAATTATTATATTTTATTAAATTAGATATTGGCTTTATTTATAAAGGAGTGTGACATTATTTAAACTATATAATAAGGCTTTATTAAATTAAATGGTTTTGAAATCCTATTCTTGCTAAACAAACAAGGCCCTACTAAGGGGAGTTGATAGCGATTACCCATGATTGGAGTAATGATCACTCTCTTGATTCATTTTATTTATACGTCTTTTTTTCCTTCTTCTGTCATAATTTGGCTAAGTCTGGCTAAGCATTACAGAGAGAGATTGAGAAATTGTGAGAAATATTGTGAGTTGGGTGATTGAAGAACTGTTGAGAATGAGTTTATCTCTTGCAAATTATATTTTACGCTTTGGGTAATTTTTCCCCAACCCAATTCTTATTTTACGTCTTTTAAGTTTTCATATAATGGCTTTCATACTTCTGTGAGTCTCTGTATTTGGGAAATTCTGTTGTTATGAGAATATACATAATAATTCGAGTTGTATGGCATATTTTATATATATATTATATGGGTTTCCCTATCTTCAGTTTCATGAAATTGTACAGTAAAAGATTTTAGAGTATTTTATATGTCTATATGGCCTTATACGTATTTTTTTAATATGTCAACCATAATTGGTTTTACAAAATTTCCACTAATATGTGATTATGCATGCTAAAACGAACTAAATGAAAGTTGAATGGGTGGATTTGGTCTTATAACGAATCTATGGCGTTGAATTTTAGGATTTATGTTCAAAACTTCAAGAACATCAAGAATAATTACAATTTGCATGCTTTAATTACGTGATTATGTGTTTTAATGGGTTAAAATCACTCTATAAACGTTGGGTATTGATTATATATGAATTCTAAAATGTGGGTATATATAATTTGGGGAATTAATAATCAAGTAGTGTTTAATTTAATTTGAATTACTGTGTTCTCGCGAATGGGAATCAAATTACGAGTGTCAATATTGCTACTGACTCGAATCGATATCCCGTCTTGTGACCATACATGATGCCATGTACCGAGTAGCAAAGCCAATACCGATACAAAGTTTACAAAATATAGCAGCTAATACCAATACTAAAAAGTGGCGTAAGTAAGCGCCACTTATCGTAATAATCGAAATGAGTTTTTAAAAGTGTACAAGTATGAAAATGTGATAGCAACTTAGTCTAATGATTATAAAGACTTGTTTGACCTATAATGAGATGTTAAAATAAATTCTTAACATGTCCATAACACAATTACGTGTGGATTGAATGATCGAATGCATAATTAGTTTATTTTTCGTGAGGTCTTAAGTTTACACTAAGTGTAATAATTGACTAAGTATAGTCATGAATTCGAGTTAAACAAAGAGTAAAATTATGATGTTTAGTACGTTATTATTGATTGGTGTTGTGAACATGAATGATATGTAGGATTTAAATTAAAGAACGAGTTTTATTAACGTGTAATCTACGCACGAGACAAGTTTCTAAACCTTATCTTGTTACATTGAGCAAGTTTCTTAACTCTACATTTACATTGAGCAAGTTTCTTACCCTAAACTTTCATTGAGCAAGTTTCCTAATCCTACTTGTTATTGTTATATAAGTTGATTAATTCATCTTTCGATATTGAGCAAGTTCTCATTAATATTGATCAAGCCGGTCTTATATATTAAAGCTTATTAATCTTCAAGCATGATGTTGTTATACAATAATTATTCTATTGTATACTTTTTTAGATGTTATTCAAGTTAAATATTCATTTACTGTTAAACCTTGTTAGACTAGTGAACCCTTATTGATTCGACTAGTCCATAGTTGATGAGCGTTCTAAATTTCAGAACCCCTTGATGAATTATCCAAACCAAACTTCCTTTGGTGTGGACTTGAATGTCAAACTGAGATGAACAACCCTATATAGGGGATTATTTACGCTTTAGCGTTAAGATATTATGCATGATGATGGTACTAAGGGCCGATCCCCCAAGCACGCGAGAAGAAGAGTCCATAGTCTTATGATCAATTAAAGGTTTCAAGTAAAAAACACTTGACAACCTAGGACATAGTTCAAGGTCTTATGACCCTCAGAATTTCTTTTGATTCTTGTTATTCATTCTTGATTCAAAAGTTGAGCTTTATATCAGAGGTTATTATTTCTCTCGCATGTTATTATTCATTGTTATATTGTTATACTTGTGGGCAATCGTGCTCACTCTTGCGTAATAATAACATTGCGATTAGAAACGAAAAAAGCGACGAACCTTCCACTAGTAAGGGCAAGGGCAAGCTTAGCAAGTAATGAAGACTGTTTTATTATTGTGGTTATGTGATGTAATTAGAATTGATGTTACTAAGACTTATTTGTTTATGTTTTTCGCACAAATGTTTTAAGGTTAGAGTAACCTGGGATTTATTTATTATTCAGTTGATGTAACCCCATAAGGGGAGAGATTTTATTATTATTTCTATATATTGTACGGTTTGCATTTTATTTACGGGTAGATAGATAGATGATGTTTGTACAGTGAACACCAAATCCTGTGGAAATGGAAGTACCGGATTTGGGGGTGTCTCAACTGAGATCTTAGTGGCAACTAGAACAAAAACAACTTGGCTCTGATACCATTTGGGGCCGGAAGATGTGGCCACTTCGTCAAAAGTTTCCAGACGCGTCCATGAATAGTAAAAAAGTCAGCACTGTTTTACTGTTCATCAATAGTAAATCTTGTACATATAATACATATAAATCAAACATTACTAGAAGAATAAATAAACTCATAATCGTATTAACTACATAATGGATGAAAATAAACTTACATAGTTGATCTGAGATCTAAAGGTCACAATATCTCAGTCTTACCCATTTGACTAATACCTCATCAATATATTATTTTTGTTCTGACAATATTAACAACCATAATTTATAAGAGTAATGATTAACTAAGAATATTGGAGGTCTTACTAGTGTTGATTACTATCAAAACATAAATTAAGTTAATAATTCAGCTCTTGAAGGAGAATAATGGTACGTTTGGATTAAAAGAATTGAATTGGTGAATGAATAGAATAGAGAAGGGAATGAAATAATGAGTTGAATGATTCATTCCATTCTAAGTTGGAATAAATTATTTCATACTTTTTTCTAATGAATAAAATTTATAAATTTAATAGGAATGAGAGTAGTTAATTCCATTCTAATGGAACAACCTTTGTCATATTTCTGACTTTGCTTTGAATCACTCTCCTGAGTTGTTTTGATAAGAGAGCAACTTCATTATTATTTAAACTAAGGAGTTTTTCATTTAACTCCTCATCATTGCTTTCTACTAGTAGAGTTTTGAGAGCAATTCATTTCTTCTTGAGATTTATATTCGATCATGCTTTTTTGACTAACATGCCGACTTCGTGGGCACGAAGATTTCCGATAAGGCTATTAAGAGGTTAAGTAGTTAGATCTTCCATTTCCTTAATGGTTGTAACCTTCATTTTCCATACGGGTGGAAGGGCTTTAAGAATTCTTCTGTTTTTCTCATTTGTTATATATACCTTCCCTAGTTGTTTCATTTCATTAATATTCTTGAAAAACATTTTTCCATATCAATGATCTTTTCACCTTCTTCCAGCTTGAAACTTTCATACTCTTGGATTAGAGCATATTTTCTAAATATTTTAATATGATTGGTTCTTTTTAATATTTTAATTTAGCTCTGGATGTTATGTTCATAGCCTTTTCATCATCAGTAGTGAACTCATCAACATCTTTCTCAACGATCTTTTCTCCTACAATTTTTGTAGGAACTTTTACACCTCGTTCTATTGCAAACCAAACTTTGATTCCTTGTGATTTGGTAGAGATTTTGAATCTATTCTTCCAGGTGGCAAAATTTGTGCCATCAAATAGTTGTGATCTGGACATTGATAGTCTTTCTTCGCAACTAGTAGCATTTGTGTAGGCCATAGATGGGTCTACTCTTAGATATGTCTATATTAACTCAACAAACAAGTTAAAGAGCACCGCTTTAATACAAATTGAATGTTCAATAATAATCTAGAAGGGGGGTTGAATAGATTATTATCGTTTAAAAATTTATTTTAGGCATTTTTGAACTTTTATTAATTAATTTGCAGTGTTAAAATTAATATGCATGACAATAAAAATTCAATCACACGATGCACAGAGATTTGTCTAGTTCACAACATACATCCTGGGTATGTTGCTACGTCCAGTCTCAACCTTCTCTCTAGGACGTCAGATCCTATTACTCCCATTAATAAATACTCATTTAATAGGCAGAGAAGATGTAAGACCCCAAATTTTTATGAATAAAGATTTAATTTTCTCTAAATATTATTTTAAATAATAAGGTGTTGATTTGATATAATGTTATAGTTATGGGTGATATGTGCAAATTTTGCAAAGTAAACAAGTTGTCATAAAATATTCGTTTGGTCGGCGAATATTAACGGCAAAACTTTTACCGTTAACTATTGAAATACCCGGCGATAAAGTACAGTAATACGCATGGTTGCACAGTAGCACACGGTATTGCACAATATCTCTGATTATTGATTCTTACATAAGAAGTCACTCAGTTTAATTCAATAATTGTCACAGTAATTGTTGCATAGTATCTCATATTATTGATTCAATTATTGTCACAGTATCATCTACATAATATTTTATATTATTAAATTAATAATTGACACGACACAAGTATTCATATTATTAGTTAGCATTATTGACAATGTCTAGAAAGTTCTATCGAGGAAAGGGGTTAGGTTATATAATTGCGCGCTAATAAGGATAAATCCTTATCGAAAAGCCTCATCTTTCCTGGGAATGATCTGGTTGTTAATATTGTGAGCTTATAATATTAATTGTGAATAATTATTATGTGGTGGATATTCATTCAATTTTGATATAAATGAAGGAATTTAGGATGAAACATTTGTTGAAAGTTTAACATATTTTTCTATTGAATCACAACTATTTTCTCTGATAAAATATTTATTTAAATATATTATTATAATATTACATTATAATAGTATAATGTGATAATATAATAGTATAATTTTATAATTTAAATGGTAATATTATTATAATAATAAATAATTTTTAGCATGTGAATAAAAGTGGAGTGAATGTTATCATTTTAGTTTTGAATTCCTTTTCCAAAACAATTGCGTGCACAATTCTCCTGCAAATCAATTATTGCAAAGCTATGGGCCCTCAACCATTGGAAAATGAGAGGTTGTTAGGCAGAGAAAGAAAGAAAGAAAGAAAGAAAGAAAGAAAGAAAGGCGGATGTTTCCTCCTGCAATTCTTTTCTCCAAATGGTGGGCCTCACTTATAAGAAAATGAGAAAGTTAGGCAGAGAAATGAGAGGTTAGGCGGAGAAGAAAAAAAAAAGCAAAGTTAGGCAGATTGAGTTTGTTTCCTTCCTCCGTGTTGCACTATAAAAGGGGAGGTAACCCCACACCAAAATTTACAAGCAATCCTACTGCAATATTGTGAGTATTTCTTTTGAGTATAAGAATACTTTGAGTGTAGCTTTTAGTGCAATATTTTTGCAAGATAATATCCGATATTCCAGTCAAATCTAGTTTTCTGCTAAGGTAAAGGATGTTATTTTCTTTCTATATTTGTAAAGGATATTATTTTATTTCAATACTCATAAGAAATATCCTATTCTTTCATACTCCATATTATGTAAGTGATATTTCATTTTATATTCCTAAATTTAAACTTACTATGGTAAGAAGTACTTCTATAATTCCTGAAATGATTAGAAATTCCTTAAGTTTTGCGCTTCATCTAATATCATTTCTCAGGAATATTGGTCTGAACTTTCTTATTAAATTTTAATCTTTTTATGGCGGGGTACTATTCATAGTTACTATTCATACTGTACTATTCATACAGTACTATTTATATGGTACTATTCATGAGTATTGTTCACAACAGATAGTGTAATAATAATTATAATGAGAACTTTATTTGAGTTTGAATATTGTCTACGAGATAATATTTGTATTGAAACTCACAGCTTATGTTTTTTCGTATTTTACACGACAATTAATAGTTATATAAATGAAGTTATATTTGAATTATGTACCATGTATTTGGCGATCAGAATGGGTTGTGTGGACCTATTTTGGGGGCATCACAGTTGGAATTAGAGCTTAAGGATATGATCTCTGGTGGAGATCTGGGATTAGAACTTTAGGGGAGAGATGAGTAAATCCTTCACTAGTGTGTCTTACCTAAGCTTATTTGTTATTTAATGAGTCTGTCAGAATATAGAGATAATATGTGGTATGTTAATTTCTTTAATTAACCCTTATTTTGTGGCAGTATTTGAGAATGACATATAAAAATTTTTAGATAAGCAATGGAGCACATGCGACCATTGAGTCACCGCCAATCAATAACCAGGATAATGTGCATCAGAAAGGTAATAATCCTCCTCTAAACAATAACACCGACCAAACGATGACCGATGGGATGTTTAGGAGCTTTCAACAACTCATGTAACACCAAAAGAGAGAGACTCCTGTTCAAAATCTGGTTGGAAACAATGATAACTCACGGCTGGTCATTGCTAAGCAATTCAAGGAGTTGGGACCGCCAGAGTTTTTGAAAAAGTTAGAGCCATTTAAGGTAGAAGCATTACCACCAAGATATTTTGATGTCTTGGGATGCACGAAGAGCAAAAGGTTCCCTTTGCCACCTTTATATGGTGAGGCAGAAATTCTTGGTGGGAATCTAAAGCGTAATCTTTACTTAAGATGTCTTGGGAGAGGTTCGAGAATTGTTCAAAGATAAATATTTTCCGAAGTAAATTAAATCATCATATGAAGGAGGTGGAATTCATCAAACCGAAATGAAAAATATGATCTTATGAGTTTAAATACAAATCACCCATTCTCGAAAGTCTTACATGACGAAATAACAATTATCAAAATACACACAACACATATATTGTGAGTTTAAATCAAATCATTCTTCTAGACAATATCCATTGATAAAAAGTTCTCATTACAATTATTGATACACTATTTTATAAAAATAGTGAGGACTGCTAAAACAACTATCTAGGACCATCACTCTATACCCCGACTGGTTCCTGCTATATTCTCGCTTCTTGAGAAGAAAAATAGAATAAAAAGGAAAATGGTGAGCTCAACTAGCCCAGTAAAAAATATTCTGACTATGATAATGTACACAAATTATCCTTAGTCCTCAACAGGGAAAAATCTAATAGAATATAATAGACAACAAGTTTTAGATCAACAACTGCAACGAAAATAATAAATCATTAGAAGAGTTAAGTAGAGAATGAAATCTACTATCATCTATGAATTTAAAAGTCCATCATCAATATTTTATCCCTGTAACATCAATCAATATACATCTTGAATCAAATATTCATCTTTGCACTACGGACCAAAGATATTTATTTGTATCACCGATTAGTCATGTTCATCTCAACACCTATTCATCTTTTGCACTACTGGGCCAAAGATATTCATCGAGTAATCATTCATCTTTGCACTTCTGAGGCCAAAGATATTCATTTATATCATCATTTAGAATTTGAGGATGATGAAAAATATTTTAAAGAATGAATCCGATGAGACACAAAGAACAAAGATTAGGGATTCGAACTTTAGATAATTCAAGTTCAAAAATACTCCATAATAAATCATAGTGGAGTAAAATTCAAGAATGAAGATCAAAACATGGATACAATCAAAGATTGTAACCATAATAGACATCTGGGACAAAGAAGAGAAAATTTTATTTTTTAGTGAATAGTACCGTATTTATGAATAGTGCCGTATACGTAAATAGTATCGTATACATGAATAGTAACTCTGACACAAAAAGGTAGAAATTTCACAATAAAATTCATACCAATATTTCAACATAATGATATTGAAAGAAATAATATCACTTACGAAGAAAATAACATCCCTTACCTCGGAAAAGCGATATTTTTATTTGGAATATCGGATGAAATGTTGAAGGAAACTTGCCGAATGAATAACAACTCTCAAAGTATCTAAATACTCACAAAATAAACTCGATAATATAGAGAGAAAAACTTGTTTTTTATTGTGATTTTTAATTCTAACTAAGCACCTATTTATAGGAAAATGCTAGAATGCAAAGAGACTAAATTAATAAAATAATATATTCTTATAACCATTTCAAGCATACAAACCAAGACCATCCCACCACCACTTTTGAACACAAATTTTCAGCACAAGTTTTCAAAAAAAACAAAGGTGGGTCCCACCCATAATTTTAATAAAAATATTTAATTTCCGAAACTTCAATAATTCATAATAAATAGCCCTTTTATCAGAAAAATACGAATTTTATGTCCAATCTATAGGAAATTAAATTCTCTACAACTTTGTAGCTTTAAGTTTTTCCAAATTCCAAACGAAAAATGCCCGAAATCCACATACGGACAATTTTTAATACCTCTATTCCGACAAAATATTGATAAAATACCTTAACATTAATTACTTCATTTATATCCACACAAAATAAATATTTTCCTATCCATCATTTATGTCCACATAAAATAAATATTTTGTAATCATATAAATCAATAATTAATTATTCACAAATAATATTATAGAATCACAATTATGACAACCAAGTCTTTCCCAGGAAAGAGGGGGCTTTTCGATAAGGATTTCTCCTTACTGGCGCGCAATTAGGTGACCAAACCCTTTTCCTAGACACAACTTCCTTAGACATTGCCATTAATGTTATCTAATAATATTATTCAAGTAAAATGAATTATTGATTTGATAATGGGAAATACTGTGCAATGATAATTATTGAAACAACAATAATATAAAATATCAACGCATCAATTATTGAATCAATAAAATAAAATATTGAATAGTAATTACTGTAACAATTATTGAGTAGTGCCTTCCTACGTAAGAATCAATAATTCAAAAATATTGTGCAATCTAAGTGTCTTCTTTATGCGACCACGCGTATTCTTGTATTTTAACCACCGGGTAATCAACGATGTTATTACGGTAACAATTCTGTAGTTATTTATAAAAACTTAAACTTGTCGTTTTCTTCATCCGATAGTTTTTTTTATGGGACCCACAAATGGTTTTTGGTAAATAAATACGAATATTCCCACGCGACAAGAGAATATTCCACGACCAAACGAATATTCCCGATAAAAATGAATATTTTATAACCACTTGCTTATTTTGCAAAATTTGCACATTTCACCCATAACCAAAGCATTATATCAAATTAACTCCTTATTATTTCAAGATAATGAATAGAGGAAATTCAATTTTATTTATAATAAGTTGGGGTCTTACAACCTCCCTCCTTATGAAATTTTGTCCTCGAAATTGGCGTCGTACGTGCAGTGTTTTGAAAAGGTGAGGGTACCTCTCTTTCATTTCGATTCCAACTCCGGTCATTTCCTCAATAGCATGGTTCCTCCACAAAACCTTGACTTGTGGTATAACCTTTGTTAAGTAGGACATGCTCTTTCCTATCCAATATCTTGACAGGTACCTCCTCGTATGTTAAATCTTCGGCTATCTCGTCTGGTTTTAATGTAATAATGTGGTTTGGGTCTTTCACATATTTACGAAGCATAGATATGTGAAAAACATTATGAACACGAGACATGCTTGGAGGTAATGCGAGTCTATAGGCCACATTTCCTATTCGGTCAAGAATCTCAAATGGACCAACAAATCGTGGATTGAGCTTTCCTCTCTTCCCGAATCTTGTAACTCCCTTCCATGGAGCAATACGTAACAGTACATGATCTCCAATATTAAATTCCACGTCCTTTCGATGAAGATCCGCATAACTCTTTTGTCGATCCTGTGCCATTTGTATACGTTATCGAATCATTTGGATCTTTTCTGTAGTCATACGTACCAATTCTGGTCCCAACAACATTGCTTCACCCACCTCATCCCAGCATACTGGAGAACGACACTTTCGCCCATATAACGTCTCGAATGGAGCCATGTCTATACTTGCTTGATAACTGTTGTTGTAGGAGAATTCCACCAATGGCAAGTATTTATCCCAACTTCCTTTGAAATATAAGACACAGAGTCTTAATAGATCTTCAAGGGTTTGAATAGTCCTTTTTGATTGCCCGTCCATTTGAGGATGGTATGCCGAACTGAATCGTAAATCCGTGCCCATAGATTTTTGCAAGCTAACCCAAAATCATGAAGTGAATCTTGGGTCACGATCTGAAACTATGGATACTGGCATGCCATGCAATCTCACAATCTTATTTATGTACATACGAGCAAGACGTTCAAGGAATAAGTCTCACGTATAGGCAAGAAAAATGAGCAACTTGGTTAATCTATCAACAATAACCCAAATCGCATCTATGCCTTGAGAAACCTTTGGGAAGACCCATAACGAAATCCATAGTAATGTGTTCCCACTTCCATTTGGAATCTCAAGTGGTTGCAATGGACCCTTTGGCACTTGATGCTCCACCTTTACATGTTGACAAGTTAAACACCTCGAGATAAACTCATGATCTCTCTCTTCATATTACTCACCAAAATGTATGTCGAAGATCGTGATACATTTTGGTACTCCCGAGATGGATTGAAAATGGTGTGTTGTGTGCCTCCATCATGATTCTATGCTTCAAGTCGAAATCGTTAGGAATGCAAAATCTGGAGTTGACTCGAAGTATTCCTTCTTCATCGATTCTTATTACGGAATAACACCTTCTTGTACTTTCTTCATCATACATATCATCTCTGGGTGCGTGGCTTGGCGGCTTTAACTTTATCGATTAAAAGTCGGTTCTACTCATATGTTTGATATCATCACGTGGGTACTTGGAGCCTTTAACTCTATCTCCATCCTTTGTAAGTCATACAAAATGGGTCTTTGTGTTAACAACATTGCACTTTTCGTACGCATATGATCTTACACTCGATCGTCGATTCTGACGTTTGCTTTTCAGGATGATATTGAATGTTATGGTGGTCGTAATCTTTCAATAGCTCGAGCCAACGCGTCGTTTCCTCGCATGTTGAGTTCCTTTTGGTGAAGAAATATTTGAGGCTTTTATGATCCGTATAAATCTCCACTTTCTCCCCATACGGTGTAGTGTCTCCAATTTTTCAATGCGAAAAGCGATTGTTTTGCCAACTCCGGATCATGAGTAGGATAATTCCTCTCATATTCTTTGAGTTGTCACGGCATATATGCTATGACTTTCCCATGTTGCATGAGAACACATCCTAACCCTTTTCACTAAAGCATCATTGTGAGATAACAAATCCATCCGAACCGGATGGTATTGTCGAGCAGTGCGAAAAATGAGTCTCCTCTTAAGCTCTTGGAAACTCTTCTCGCATTCCTCACTCCATACAAATTTTGTATCTTTCAAAGTCAAATGAGTTAACGGAGTAGCGATTCAAGAAAATCCTTCCACGAATCTCCGATAATAACCATCTAAGCCCAGAAATCTACGTACTTCGGTCACCAACTTCGGCTGCTCCCAACTTTGGATTGATTCAATCTTCGTCGGGTCAACAGATACTCCATGTTTTGACACCACGTGCCCAAGGAATGCTACTTTCTCAAGCCATAAGTCATATTTCTTCAGCTTGGCATTTAGCTTGTTTTCATGAAGCCTTTGAAGTACCAGCTTCAAATGGTGCTCATGATCTTCACGGCTTTTGGAATAGATGAGGATGTCATCAATAAAGACAACAACGAACTGATCTAAATATTCCTTGAATACAAGGTTCATCATATCCATGAAAGAATCGGGAGCATTAGTCAATCAAAAGACATGACTAAGAATTCATAATGCCGTCTGGGGAGTTACGAAGCGGTCTTTGGAATATCCTCAGTTTTAATCTTCAGCTGATGATATCCAGAACGAAGATCGATCTTTGAAAAGAATTGTGCTCCTTGCAACTGGTCGAACAGGTCATCAATGCGAGGTAGCGGATACCTATTCTTGATGGTGACATGGTTCAATTCTCGGTAGTCAATACAAAGTCGCATACTCCCGTCTTTCTTCTTTACGAATAAAATAGGAGCACCCCAAGGAGATGTACTAGGACGAATGAAACCGATGTCTAACAACTCCTGTAGTTGGACCTTTAACTCCTGAAGTTCAATAGGAGCCATTCGATATGGGGTTTTAGAAATGGGCTTTGTACCAGGTTCAAGGTCAATAAAGAATTCAACTTCACGTTATGGGGGTAGACCGGGAAGTTCTTCAGGAAATACGTCAGGAAATTCACTAACAATAGAAATATTATTCAAATCGGCGTGTTTTTGTTCAAGTCCATAACATGGGCTAAGAAAGCTTGACATCCATTTTTTATAAATGAATGGCTTTATGGCTTGATATGATAGTGATTGACTTTAGTGGTTTGGTTGCTTGAATTAGCATAACGAGGTTGGTTAGGAATATGAAAACTAACAACCTTATGAAAACAATCAATTTTGGCATGATGAGTAGTTAACCAATCAATCCCTAAAATCACATCAAATGCAAGTATCTTTAAAGAGATAAGATCAATAGGTAATGTGATGGTGCCAACTTGGATCAAGCAAGATTTATAATAGTGGATGTAATGAAAGTTTCTCTAACGGAGTCTCCACGAGATAAGTCAAAGTCTAATTTCTCCAAAGTCAAGTTTAAACGTTGAGCACAAGCGGGAGATAAAAGAATGGGTAGAAGCAGGGTATCTAGTAAGGTATAAACTTACAAGAGTTCAAGATTAGCTTACTGCGTGATCACCTCGTTTGGGTTTCTCGCGTTTTGGTGATCACGACAAACGCTCTCCCTTGAACCAATGACTTTGTTTTGTCCGTAGTCGCCTTTGGTGCCACCAGTCCAATTGGACTTGACTTATTACTGAGGACAAAAATTGGGCTATATGACCTTCTTTTCTGGCTGAAACACACCTTGGAAGGTGTGAACAGTTTTGGACTTATGTGTCCCTCTCTCTCGCATCTGTAGCATCTAAGCTGGCGGTTGTTCTTCTCTCCCTAGAATTTGTTGTTGGTCTTTGGTCTTTGATGATCTTCCGTCATTGTTGAATCTCCTCTTTTTGAAATTTCCACTTGACTCACCTCTCTCTATTATCATGGCCACGATTACCACGGAGTGGTTCTGCTTTTGTCCATATTTTTCCTCCTCATTTGGTTATCATTTCTTCGATGATCTTTCTTTATCATTAGGTATGACCACATTGTGGTCCCTCGGTTGAACATACTCATTATCTCGCTCTAATAATTGAGCCTGTTGACAACATCTGAATATAGAGAAAATTTGTGAGAGATAAGGTATTGGCCAATTTTGGGTTTTAGACCTCTCGAAAACATCCAGCGTCATCGTTCCTCATTTCTCTACCAAATGAGGTGCAAACACAGGATAACTCATGAACTTTGCCTCGTCTTTGGGACACCGTCATGTTGTTACATTCGATCTAATAAATTCTACCTCCTTCATATGATGAATACTTTTAGGAAAGTACTTGTCATTGAATAGTTTATGAAATCTTTCCCAAGACATGTTGAGTGCGGTGGATGGAGTGCGCTTCTGATTCCCACCAATGATCTGTCTCACCACGGAACATAAAGGTGGCGAATTGAACCTTCTGTTCTTCTGTGCATCCCAAGACATCGAATATCTTGGTAATTTATTTGACCCACGTTTCCGCCTTAATCGGATCCGACTTTCCCCAGAACTCTGGTGGTCCCAACTATTTGAACTGCTTGGCTATGACAAACCGCGCGTTGCTATCATTTCCACCTGTATTTTGTACACAAGTCTCCCTCGTCTAATTTTTCATGAACTGCAAAAAGCTTCTAAACATCCCATCATTCATCATTTGCTTAGTAGTGTTGTTTACAAGAGGAATATTGCCTTTCTGTTGCACGTTCTCTTGGTTGGTGATTGAAGGTGTCTCCACGGTCTCATACACTCCATTGTTAACGTTCTCAACCGCCATTTTCAAATACTGCCACAAAACAAGGGTTAATTAAAGAAATTGACATATCACATAATACCCCTATATTCTGACCGACTAACAAATAAGCTTAGGTAGGACACACTAGCGAAGGATTTACTCGTCTCTCCCCTCTTAGTTCTATTCCCCGATCTCTACTTGGAAGACCATATCCTAAGCTACGATACCAAGCGTGGCGCCCCCAAAATAGGTATACATCACCCATTACGAGTCGCCAAATACATGATACAAAAAAACTACTAAACTTCATTAATACAATTATAAATGTAAAAATCGACAACACATATCTTGAGTTTAAATACAAATATTGTCTTCTAGACAATATCCACACTCGAATAAAGTCCTCATTACAATTATTGATACACTATTTTACAAAATAGTGAGGATTTGCTAAAACAACTATCTTGAACCATCACTCCATACCCCAAGCTAGTTCTTCTTATATTTCTCACTTCACGAGAAGAAAAATGGAACAAAAAGGAAAAGGGTGAGCTCAACTAGCCCGATAAAGAATATTATGACTAAGATAATGTACAACAAATTATCCTTAGTCCTCAACAGGAAAAATCTAATAGAATATAATGGACAACAAGTTTTAGATCAACAACATGCGGCGAAACAACAATTCATTAGAAGAGTTAAGTAGAGAATGAAATCTACTATCATTTATGAATTTAAAAGTCCATCATCAATATTTTATCCTGTAACATCAATCAATATACATCTTGAATCAAATATTCATCTTTTACTACTGAGCCAAAGATATTCATTTGTATCACCAGTTGGTCATGTTCATCTCAACACCTATTTATCTTTTACACTCTGGGCCAAAGATATTCATCGAGTAATCATTCATCTTTTTGCTTTTCTGAGCCAAATATATTCATCAATATCATCATTTAGGGTGAGGATGATGAAAAATATTTTAAGAAAACGAATCCGATGAGACAAAAGAACAAAGATTAGGGATTAGTACTTTAGATAATCCAAGTTCAAAAATACTCCATAATAAACCATAGTGGAGTAAAATTCAAGAATGAAGATCAAAACATGGATACAATCAAAGATAGTAACCATAATAGACATCTGGGACAAAGAAGAAAATTTTATTTTTGGTGAATAATATAAATGTTATTGAATAGTATAAATATCGTGAATAGTCTTTATATCGTGAATAGTAACCCCACACAAAAAAGGTAAAAATTCCACAATAAAATTCATACCAATATTTTTGAAGATAATGATATTGAAAGAAATAATATCATTTACGATGAAAAAAATAACATCCACTTACCTCAAAAGAACGATATTTACATTTGGAATATCGGATGAAATGTTGAAAGAAACTTGCCTTTGAATAGCAACTCTCAAAGTATCTAAATACTCACAAAATACACTCGATAATATATAGAGAGAAAAAACTGTTTACGGTGTGATTTTCAATTCTAACTAAGCACCTATTTATAGGAAAATGTTAGAACACCAAAAGAGACTAAATTAATAAAATAATATTATTCTTATTCCATTCAAACACATACTTGACCGAATTTTCCACTTTTTGAACACAAATTTTTAGCATATGTTTCAAAAAAAACAAAAGTGGGTCCCACCCATAATTTTAATAAAAACATTTAATTTCCCAAACTTCAATAATTCATAATAAATAACCCTTTTATTAGAAAAATACGAATTTTATGTCCATTCCATAGGAAATTAAATTCTCTACAACTTTGTAGCTTAAGTTTTTCCAAATTCCAAATGAAAAATGCCCGAAATCCCCATACGGACAATTTTTAATACCTCCATTTCGACAAAATACTGATAAAACACCTCAGTATTAATTCCTTCATTTATATCCACACAAAATAAATATTTTCCTATCCATCATTTATGTCCACATAAAATAAATATTTTCTTATCATATAAATCAATAATTAATTATTCACAAATAATATTACAGAATCACAATTATGATAACCAGGTCGTTCCCAGGAAAGAGGGGGCTTTCCGATAAGGATTTCTCCTTACTGGCGCGCAATTAGGTAACCAAACCCCTTTTCTAGACAGAACTTTCTTAGATATTGCCAATAACGCTATCTAATAATATTATTGAAATAATATGAATTATTGATTTGATAATGGGAAATACTGTGCAATGACAATTATTGAAACAAAAATAATATAAAATATCAACGCAGCAATTATTAAATTAATAAAATAAAATATTGAACAATAATTACTGTAACAATTATTGAGTAGTGCCTTCTTACGTAATAATCAATAATTCAAAAATACTGTGCAATACCGTGTGCTACTGTACAACCATGTGTATTATTGTATTTTAACCACTAGGTAATCCAACAGTGTTAACGGTAACAATTACGCTATTATTTAGAAAAACTTAAACTTGTCATTTTCTTCATCCGACCGTTTTCCATTATGGGGCCCACAAATGGCTGCTCCATCGTACGAATATTCCCTGACAGCAAGAATATTCCACGACCAAATGAATATTCCTCGACAACAATGAATATTTTATAACCACTTGCTTATCTTGCAAAATTTATACATTTCACCCATAACCAAAGTATTATATCAAATTAACTCCTTATTATTTCAAGATAATGAGTAAAGGAAATTCGATTTTATTTATAATAAGTTGGGGTCTTACAGTATCATAATACGAGGCTAAGTTTGCAGAGTTATCCCGGTTTGCATCCCATTTGGTGGATAATGAGGAGCGAATGACACAAATGTTTCTGAGAAGTTTGAAACCTGAAATTTGTCAATACTTCATTTCTCATAAACTTTGTTTGTATTAAGATGTTGTGAATGGAGTTCAATTATTGGAGCAAGATAATGAGACTTTTCAACCAAAAGACAACGACCAACAACACAATAATAATGATACCAGTGGCAACGACCATCGGAACAATGATATGCATCGTGGAGGAAATTATCATGCTAGAAATGGTAACCACTTCGGTGGTAATCATGGCCAAGATAATAGAAGAAGTGAACTAAGTGGGAATAACTTTAAGAAGAGAAGATTCAACAATGACAACAGAAAGACATCGACAGCAGCACCAATACCCGTTTCTAAGGAAGGGGAACGACCACCGATTGCATGCTACAAATACGAAAAGGAGGGACACATCAGTCCAAACTGTACGCAGCAACCCAAAGTGTATTACAATTGTGGAAAGGAAGGTCACTTAACTCGATTTTGTAATGCAGCGAAGTCAAGTCCAGTTGGGATGGTGATACCAAAGGCTGTCCCAGACAAGTCAAAGTCGGTGGTTTAAGGGAGAGCGTTTTTCATGACTTTCCAAAAAGCGAGGAACCCGAACGAAGTTATCACGGGTAAGCTAATCATAAACTCTTGCAAAGTCTACGCCTTATTAGATACCGATTCTACCCATTCTTTTATTTCACCTACTTGCGCTCAACGTTTGAACTTGACCCCTGAGAAATTAGACTTTGACTTATTTGTTGAAACTTCGTTAGGAGAAACCTTCATTACATCCACTGTTTATAAATTTTGTTTGATTCAAATTGGCACCCTCACATTACCTGTTGATCTCATCTCTTTGAAAATACTTGCATTTGATGTAATTTTAAGGATTGATTGGTTAACTACTCATCATGCTAAAATTGATTATTTTTCATAAGGTCGTTAGTTTTCATATTCCTAACCAACCTGTTATGTGAATTCAAGTAACCAAATCACTAAAGTCAATCACTGTCATATCAAGCCATAAAGCCATTCATTTATTGAAAAACGGATGTCAAGTTTTCTTATCCTATGTCATGGATTTAAACAAAAATACGTCAAATTTGAATGATATTTTTGTTGTTAATGAATTTCCTGACGTATTTCCTGAAGAACATCCTGGCTTACCACCAGAGCATGAAATTGAATTTTATATTGACCTTGAACCCAGAACAAAACCCATTTCCCAAATCCCATATCGAATGGCTCCTATTGAACTTCAGGAGTTAAAAACCCAACTATAGGAACTGTTAGACATTGGTTTCATTCGTCCTAGTACATCTCCTTAGGGTGCTCCTATTTTATTTGTAAAGAAGAAAGATAGGAGTATGCGACTTTGCATTGACTATCGAGAGTTGAACCATGTCACCATCAAAAATACGTACCTGTTACCTCGCATTGATGACCTGTTTGTCCAGTTAAAAGGTGCTAAATTCTTCTCAAAGATCGATCTTTATTCTGGATATCATAAATTAAAGATTAAAACTGATGACATTGCAAAGACTACATTCAGAACTTGGTACGGGCATTATGAATTCTTAGTCATGTTTTTTGGATTAACTAATGCTCCTGCTGCCTTCATGGATATGATGAACCGAGTATTCAAGGAATATTTGGATCATTTTGTGGTTGTATTTATTGATGACATCCTCATCTATTCCAAAAGTAGTCAAGATCATGAGCAACACTTGAGGCTGATACTCCAAAAGCTTCGTGAAAACAAGCTTAATGCCAAGTTGAAGAAATGCAAGTTCTGGCTTTAGGAGGTAGCATTCCTTGGGCACGTGATATCGAATCATGGAATATCAGTTCACCCGGAAAAGATTGAAGCAATACAAAGTTGGGAGCAACCTAAGTCAGTAACTGAAGTACGTAGCTTTCTGGGCTTAGCTGGTTATTATCAGTGATTCGTGGAAGGATTTTCTTGAATCGCTACTCCATTAACTCAGCTGACTCCAAAAGATACAAAGTTCGGATGGGAGCGAGGAATGTGGGAATAGTTTCCAAGAAGTTATGAGGAGACTCATTTCAGCACCTATTCTGACAATACCATCAGGTTCGGAGGGATTTGTCATCTAAAGCGATGCTTCAGGCAGAGGTTTAGGATTTGTTCTCATGCAACATGGGAAAGTCATAGCCTATGCCTCATGACAACTCAAAGAATATGAGAGGAATTATCCTACTCATGATCTAGAGTTGGCAGCATTCGTTTTCGTGCTAAAGATCTGGAGACACTACCTGTATGGGGAGAAAGTGGAGATCTATACAGATCATAAAAGCCTCAAATATTTCTTCACCTAAAAGGAACTTAACATGCGACAACGACGTTGGCTAAAGCTGTTGAAAGATTA
Organism: Panax ginseng; assembly: GCA_020205605.1. Taxonomy (NCBI): domain Eukaryota; kingdom Viridiplantae; phylum Streptophyta; class Magnoliopsida; order Apiales; family Araliaceae; genus Panax; species Panax ginseng. The sequence goes on along the minus strand of CM035132.1, from coordinate 71,638,330 downwards.
TGACCATACCATTCAATACCATCTTAGAAAAGCGAACGTGGTAGTTGACGCGTTAAGTAGAAGATCATATGCGGGTACGAGTGCGATATTATCAACACAAAGGCCCATTTAGTATGATTTACAAAGGATGGAGATAGAGTTAAAGACTCGAAGGACCCACGTGATTATGTTAATTATAAGAGTAGAACCAACTTTAATCGATAAAGTTAGAGATGCTCAAGCTACAGACCCATAACTGATGAATATGAAGAAGAAGGTGCATAAAGGTGTTATTCAAGAAGCAAGAATTCATGAAGAAAGGAAATCTCAACCCTCGATTTATTGGTTCATTTGAAATCCTTGACCGAGTAGGAACTGTGGCCTATAGACTCGCCTTACCACTAAGTATGTCTCGTGTTCATAACATTTTTCACATATCCATGCTACATAAATATGTAGAAGACCTAAACCACATTTTTAAATTAGAACTAGACGAGATAGTAGAAGATTTAACGTATGAAGAGGTACCTGCTAAAATCTTGGATAAGAAGGAACATATTTTACGCTCAAAGGTTATACCTCAAGTCAAAGTTTTATGGAGAAACCACGATATTGAGGAAATGACCTGGGAGTTAGAATCTGAAATAAAAACAAGGTATCCTCACCTCTTCGACATACCGGGTACGTACATCAATTTCGAAGATAAAATTTCATAAAGAGGGGAGATTGTAAGACCCGAACTTTTTATGAATAAAGATTTAATTTTCTCTAAATATTATTTTGAATAATAAGGTGTTGATTGGATATAATGCTATAGTTATGGGTGGTATGTGAAAATTTTGCAAAGTAAGCAAGTTGTCATAAAATATTCGTTTGGTCGAGAAATATTCTTTTTTTCGAGGAATATCCGTACGACGGAGCAATCATTGTGGACCACATAACAGAATACCTTTTAGATATAAAAAGCGACATAAATAACTTTTTTATAAATATAACAATAAAACTTTTATCGTTAACTATTGAAATACTGGTGATAAAAGTACAATAATACGCGTGGTTGCACAGTAGCGCGCGGTATTGCACAATATCTCTGATTATTGATTCTTATGTAAGAAGTCACTCAGTTTCATTCAATAATTGTCACAATAATTGTTGCATAGTATCTCATATTATTGATTCAATTATTGTCACAGTATCATCTGCACAATATTTTATATTATTAAATCAATAATTGACTCGACACAAGTATTCATATTATTAGTTAGCATTATTGACAATGCCTAGAAAGTTTTGTCGAGGAAAGGGGTTAGGTTATATAATTGCGTGTCAATAAGGATAAATCCTTATTTGAAAGCCCCCTCTTTCCTGAGAATGATCTGGTTGTTAATATTGTGAGCTTATAATATTAATTTTGAATAATTATTATATGGTGGATATTCGTTCAATTTTGATATAAATGAAGGAATTTAGCATGAAACATTTGTTGAAAGTTTAACATATTTTTATATGGAATCAAAACTATTTTCTCTGATAAAATATTCATTTAAATATATTATTATAATATTACATTATAATAGTATAATGTGATAATATAATAGTATAATTTTATAATTTAAATGGTAATATTATTATAATAATATATAATTTTTAGCATGTGAATAAAAGTGGAGTGAATGTTATCATTTTAGTTTTAAATTCCTTTTCCAAAACAATTACGTGCACAATTCTCCTGCAAATCAATTGTTGCAAAGCTATAAGGCCCTCAACCATTGGAAAATGAGAGGTTGTTAGGCAGAGAAAGAAAGGAAAAAACAAAGAAAGAAATAAAGAAAGAAAGGCGGATGTTTCCTCCTGCAATTCTTTTCTCAAAATGGTGGGCCTCACTTATAAGAAAATGAGAAAGTTAGGCAGAGAAAATGAGAGGTTAGGCGGAAAAGAAAAAAAAATACAAAGTTAGGCAGATTGAGTTTGTTTCCTTCCTCCGTGCTGCACTATAAAAGGGGAGGTAACCCTCCTTCCTAAACACACCAAAAATTACAAGCAATCCTACTACAATATTGCGAGTATTTTTTTTTAGTATAAGAATACTTTGAGTGTAGCTTTTGGTGCATGATTTTCGCAAGATATATCTGATATTCCAGTCAAATCTAGTTTTTTGCTAAGGTAAAGGATGTTATTTTCTTTCAATATTCGTAAAGGATATTATTTTATTTCAATACTCGTAAGAAATATTATTTTCTTTCATACTCTATATTATGCAAGTGATATTTTATTTCATATTCCTAAATTTAAACTTACTATGGTAAGTAGTACTTTTATAATTCCTGAAATAATTAGAAATTCTTTAAGTTTTGTGTTTCATCTAATATCATTTCTCAGGAATATTGGTCTGAACTTTCTTATTAAATTTTAATCTTTTTATGGGGGGTACTATTCATACTGTACTATTCATACGGTACTATTCATGAGTACTGTTCACAAAAAAAAATTAATTTTCTTTTCTGTCCAAATTATTTTTGATACATGAATATCATTCTTGAATTTACTCCACAATTAGTTATCATGTTGACAATTTGGACATTCTTGAACTCTAGATAAATTGAATTATAAATATCTAACATTTATCCTTGATCTCACTTGATTGATTTTTTATATCATTATCATCATCCTCATGCTTATATTGTACTGGAAGTCATCTTTGGCCCGTAGTGCAAAGATGGACAGTTGATTGGTATTATTATGACCAGAAATTGTGTATTGGTATAATCATGACCTGTAATGTTATAGACAAAGATTTGTGGTGAAAGTCCTCTTTGTCCCGTAGTGCATAGATGGACAGTTGTTTGGCATGATCATGATCACTAGTGATATAAACAGATATTCTTGGCCCATAGTGCATGAATAATTTGTTGATTTGAAATATTTATTGATTGGTGTTACTGGGATAAAATATTGATGATGGATTTTTAAATGATAATTTGTTCTTCATTATCTTAGTAATAATATTATTTACTGGGCTAGTTGAGCTCACCCTTTTCCTTTTGGTTCCATTGTTCTTCTCAGGAACCGAGAATGTAGCTGGGACTAGTCGGAGAGTGGAGTAATGGTCCAAGATGGTTATTATAGTAGTTATTTTATAAGATAGTGTGAAAATAATTATAATGAGAACTTTATTTGAGTTTAGATATTGTCTACGAGACAATATTTGTATTGAAACTCACAGCTTACGTTTTGTTGTATTTTATACGACAATTAATAGTTGTATAAATGAAGTTGTATTTCAATTTTGTACCATGTATTTGGCAACTCAAAATGGGTTGTGTGGGCCTATTTTGGGGGCGTCACAGAAGCCTTTACAAAATTTTATAGACAAACTTCCAACTATACACAACTAACTATTTTGGACATCAATCTCCCAGCTCCCAGCTCCCAGCTCCCAGCTCCCAGCTCCCTCCTCAAGCTTAATTTCACATTTTCCTTTGAGTTCAGTTCTACTTTATAAGTTGGTCATGAAATGACAGCCTCTTACTCACCTCACAAGTACACTAGACCCAACTCCCAGCTTACCTCTCTAAGACTCTGATCTTGGTTAAAGAATTACTCGTCTTTCTCAAAGATATATAAAATAAACTAACTCTATCATTTTCCCTTTTACAAAGTGTTTGACAAAATTTTACTTCTTACATAAGCATATATATATATATATATATATATATATATTAAAGTTTAAATAAATTTTATATTTAAGGCTTCTCAAATAAGCACATAGCAGTTAAAGAGCATATATATTTACAAAAGTTCAGAGACTTTTATACTTGAGAAAATATGCTTCTTTGCAAATAAATATTAATTTATTCTTAGATCCAATAATGCTTCTACATAAGAAAATATATAAATTTGTGCACTGTTATAAAAGTTTAAATGATTTTTATATTTGTGGGAGAAGTGTTTCTTGAATAAGCAAGTATATACCATTGAGCTTGATTTAAATGTGCTTCTGAATAAGCATATATATAACTTTTTTTAGGATTTATAGAGATTTAATTTTCTTTATAAATAAAGAATGTGTTTCTATGGAAAATAGATTTAACTTTAATTTTAGGTATAAAAGTTTAAATAACTTTTATAGTTATGTTTCTTGTTAAGCAGATAAATTCACATAAGTTTGTGATATAAAAGTTTACATAACTTTTATATTATGCAACAAGTATTTTATGAATAAATGATTTTATGTTCAAATAATTACAATGACAAATATCAAGTATAATAAATTAAATAGTTAAATGATATTTGATATAACAAATAAATTTGTTAAACTCGAAAATATATAGTGATATATTTTATCTATCATGTGAATATTAAATAAGGTCACTTAGAACTTTAAACATCGTTCAAATGATATTCTTGTTTAAGGAATATCTCCAAAGTGCGGTATACGTATCTAAAACTGACAGAATTTAAAGTTTCACTATTAATATTTATAAAAATATTTTCGATAGATCACTTTAGAACTTTAAACATCGTTCGAATGATATTCTTGTTTAAGGATTATCTCCAAAGTGAGGTATTTAAAATTGATGTACTTTACGATATTTATATAAATAAATTATATCGATAAAGAGACACTTATAACTTTAAACACCGTTTGAATGATATATAATATCTTCAAAGTGCGGTATCTAAAATTGACTTTTTATTAATATGAATAAATAAAATACAGATACATATAAATGTGTATAATAATTTATATTTGTATATCTATATTTATGCACACGTGTGAGATAATAAAAATAAATCAATTCAAGAACTTATGTCAAAATAATTTGACCAATTTTTCTCTTCTTTAAAAAATCAAAATTTTGAGTAGAAGAGAGAGTTTCTTTAGAGAGAGTATGTAGGCAAGGAAGAATGAACTTTTATTTTCTTGTAAATTGACAAGTTAGAAATGAAGAAAAATTTCCTATTTATAAAAAGTTCTTAGCCAAGGGCATATGTAAGACCCCAACTTATTATAAATAAAATTTAATTTTCTCTATTCATTATCTTGAAATAATGAGTTAATTTGATATAATGCTTTAGTTATGGGTGAAATGTGCAAATTTTGCAAAATAAGCAAGAGGTTATAAAATATTCATTGTTGTCGGTGAATATTCGTTTGGTCGTGGAATATTCTTCTTCTTTGTCGGGAATATTCGCATTTACTGGTAGCGACCATTTTTGTGTGCTCCATAACGAAAAACGGTCAGATGAAAAAAATGACAAGTTTAAGTTTTTATAAATAACGGCGTAATTGTTACCGTTAACACTGTTTGATTACCTAGTGGTTAAAATACAGTAATACGCTTGGTTGCACAGTAGCACACGGTATTGCACAGTATTTTTGAATTATTGATTCTTACGTAGGAAGGCACAGTATTGCACAGTTTTTATTAAAATTATGGGTGGGACCCACTTTTTTTTTTTGAAAACATCTGCTGAAAATTTGTGTTCAAAAATGGAGGGCTGCTCAGTGACGTGCTTGAATGGTTATAAGAATATATTATTTTATTAATTTAGTCTCCTTTGGCGTTCTAGCATTTTTCTACAAATAGGGTGCTTAGTTAGAATTGAAAATCACACCAGAAACAAGTTTTCTCTCTCTATATATTATCGAGCGTATTTTGTGAGTATTTAGATACTTTGAGAGTTGCTATTCAGTGTAAGTTCCTTCAACATTTCATCCGATATTCCAGTCAGAAATACTGTTCTTCTGAGGTAAGGGATGCTATTTTCTTTGTAAATGATATTATTTCTTTCAATATCATTATGCTGAAATATTGGTATAAATTTTATTGTGAAATTTCTACCTTTTTGTGTTGGGGTTACTATTCACATATACGACACTATTCACATATACGTCATTATTCATAAATACGACACTATTCACCAAAAAATAAAATTTTCTCTTCTTTGTCCCAGATGTCTATTATGGTTACTATCTTTGATTGTATCCATGTTTTGATCTTCTTTCTTGAATTTTACTCCACTATGGTTTATTATGGAGTATTTTTGAACTTGGATTATCTAAAGTACGAATCCCTAATCTTTGTTCTTTTGTCCCACTGGATTCGTTTCTTAAAAACATTTTTCATCATGCTCTCTTAAATGATGATATAACTGAATATCTTTGGCCTGTAGTGCAAAGATGAATGATTACCTGATGAATATCTTTGGCTCGTAGTGCAAAGATGAATAGGTTGAAAGGTTTTGTGAAAATCAAAGTAGCAATCAAATTACAAAATTAGCGGAAGCAAAATAAAATCAGATTTTTAAAATTTTTCACAAACCAATTACCCGGATCATCCTTTATGCATATTATTAATTAGAACGAAGAACAAGAAGTTATGGAATCATACCCTTATAGATACGAGCTTCCACTGGTACGAGTTCACCTCCTACTTCTCCGCGATCTCCTTGAATCTCTAGGTAGATTCCTTTCTTTGATCAATATTAGCCACCCAAGTGTATGACCTCTAGACGTGATCCACCAAGGAAAAAGAATTTTCAAGAAGAAGGGTGTATTATCTCAAACCCTAATTTTTTCTATCTCTATAGAAAAAGGGGGCGTACTCTCCAACTATTGGAATTACGTATATTTGATATATGATATAAGACTCCTCTTACAAAGATATCAGGTAACCCTATTTAATTAAAATAAGATATTATTTATTTAATTAAACTCTTTTAATTAAATGGGTTCCCTAATCTTATTAGGGATAATTAATTAAACTTCTTTAACTAATTTTTCCTCCTAATTTTATTAGGAATAAATGAGAGTATTTATATTAAATTAATTCCTAAACTCTTTTAGAAATTAAAATAATAATAATTGTAATAATATTAATAAGACTCTTTTTATTAATTTATATTTAATATTTCTAAAATATTAAATAATAAATATTAAGCTATTTAATTTATCCTATCACCATATATTAAATTAAATATACTTAACATAATATTACGATTATGTCATTAACTTCTTAAATAATTATTCTTCCTTTTATGGTGTGACCCTTTAGGTTCTCCATATTAAACCAGTTGTGAAGAAATCAATTAGAACAATTCTAATCTTATTTAAATAAATAAATTAAATAATTAATTTATTTAAATAAATAATATTCATTCTACAATAGGGATAAGCCTCCTTAGAGATCAACGACTTTTCAGATAATATAGATTTCAACATTAATCATAAAAGAACCTTTGAGTTAATAGTTACCGTACAATTCAATCCTTCCACCATACAATGTCCCAATTAAATATAAGACATGGAATTACTGTCAAGTCTTATTTTATTTAATTATATGTATTTCGATTCCTAAAGGCACAACTCCTAATGAATGCAAATTAGAAACTACTTTCTAATTTCATTCCACCTTGGCCAAGGATTCATGGGTTGTCATTTATCGAATCACATAGGATATATCTCTTCTTTTACTAGAAGTGATAGATTCTTTATTGATCATTCATTATCTCCATATATAACTTATTACACCCAAGCATACCCTTTGATATACCCTAAAGGTCTTAAGGAATAAGTCAAAGTGTAAATCATTATATACAAGATACTATGATGATCTCAAGTCTAAGGATTACTTGTACTACTATCACTACAGGAATTCCTATTGACAGGCAAGTAAAACTCAATTAGGTATTCCTTAGCGAGTCACGTTTAGTGAACTTATTCTCTAATAAGCACCTACATACTTGCTTTAGTATCTCCACACAAATGATCATGAGATCAATCATCCTCATCTAATGAGCAAGCAACGTACGTACCAATCTATCCGGATTCACTAATCCCCTTTTTAGTAATCCATTGATTGGGAACATTTTAGTTTTAAGCTATCTAATAATTTAGATCTCATTAGCATGATCTCATCATGATTCTAAAAGCATTGCTTAAAACTATGGGTTTATCACATATTATTAAAACAGCATCATGCTGATAATTAAATGCCTTTAGTAAATACTTCTTTTATTAATAAATAAATAAGATTGATTACAAAGTATATGCTTTATCATCATAATGATTGGCTTGTATGCATACTACTTTCAATCTCCCACTTGCATTAAAGCCAATCGCCGTGGTATCTCATACCCATCTTCTCTAAGTGACGATCGAACTGTTGTTGTGTTAACACTTTAGTAAATGGATCTGCAATATTGTCTTGAGAGTCCACACGCTCTAGGGTGACGTCTCCTCTTTCAATGATCTCTCTGATCAAATGAAATTGCCGCAATACATGTTTAGATTTCTGATGAGACCTGAGTTCCTTAGCCTGCGCAACAGCTCCGGTGTTGTCACAGAATAAAGGTATTGGTCCTGTAATGCTAGGAACCACAACAAGTTCGGTAATGAACTTCTTCATCCAAATAGCTTCCTTTACAGCTTCACTTGCAGCTATGTACTCGGCCTCTATCACTGAATTAGCAACTGTTTGCTATTTGGAACTCTTCCAACTCACTGCCCCACCATTTAAGGTAAACACATACCCCAAAACGGATTTACTGTCATCTTGGTCCGTTTGAAAACTTGAGTCTATGAAGCCCTCTAGTTTCAATTCGGACCCACCCTAGACAAGAAATACATCCTTAGTTCTTCTTAAGTACTTTAGGATATTTTTCACTACCTTTCAGTGTTCTTCTCCTGGATTTGACTGATATCTGCTTGTTAAACTAAGTGCATGAGCGACATTTGGTCTAGTACATATCATACCGTACATGATAGATCCTATTGCTGAAGCATAAGGAATCTTACTCATACGGTCTCTCTCCTCAGGTGTCTTTGGGGCCTGTTTCTTGGAGAGATGTATTCCATGGCTCATCGGCATGAGACCTCTTTTGGAATCTTCCATGCTAAACTTCTTTAGCATCGAGTCAATGTACGTTCCTTGGGACAAGCCAAGCATCCTTTTAGATCTATCTTTATAGATCTTTATTCCCAAAATATAGGATGCTTCTCCCAAGTCCTTCATGGAGAAGTGTTTAGACAACCAGATTTTAATTGATTGTAGCATAGGAATATCATTCCCTATCAGTAATATATCATCAATATATAATATGATGAATAAAACAACGCTCCCACTAACCTTCTTATGCACACATGGTTCATCCTCATTTTTGATAAAATCAAACTCTTTAATTGTCTCATCAAAACGGATGTTCCACCTACGAGAAGCTTGCTTCAATCCATAAATGGATCGTTGTAGCTTACAGACTTGATTTATTCTAACCTTTGAAACAAATCCCTCTGGCTGTGTCATATACACATCCTCCTCAAGTTTCCCATTGAGGAAGGCCGTTTTCACATCCATCTACCAGATTTCGTAGTCATGGTAAGCTGCAATTGCAAGCAAAATCCGAATGAACTTGAGCATCGCTACTGGTGAGAAGGTTTCGTCATAGTTAACTCCTTATCTTTGTTTGAAACCTTTTGCGACCAATCGGGCCTTATAGGTCTCTACCTTGCTGTCTGCTCCAGTCTTTCTTTTAAAGACCCATTTACACCCAATAGGCTTAATGCCTTCAGGTGGTGAAACCAAAGTCCATACTTGGTTTTCATACATGGAGTCCATCTCGAATTTCATGGCTTCTTGCCACTTCTCTGAGTCTTTATTACTCATAGCCTGTTCATAATTCAATGGATCATCATCATCTATGATGTGTACCTCATTATCATCATCTATGACAAATCCATACCTATCAGGTATCTTTGGTACTCTTCCACATTTACGAATAGGGTGTGGTGCAGAAGGAATCTTTACTTGGACAGGTTCATCCATTTAATCTGTAGTGTTTTGTGGTTCTTAAATTTCTTCAAGATTTATTTTCCTCCTGCTGACTCCTTCAAGGATAAACTCCTTTTTCAAGAAGGCAACATGTTTGGCAACAAACACCTTTTGTTCAGTAGGATTGTAGAAATAATATCCTAAACTTTCTTTAGGATATCCCACAAAAGTACACTTATTAGATCTTATCCCAAGCTTATCATTTTGAAACCTTTTCACATAAGCTGGACATCCCCAAATCTTAACATGCTTAAGATTAGGCTTCCTCCCTATCCACATCTCATATGGAGTCTTAGGGACGGATTTTGAGAGAACCTTATTAAGTAGATATGTAGCTGCTTCTAGGGCATATCCCCAGTGTAAAATCCCAAATTTTACGAATAAAGATTTAATTTTCTCAAAATATTTTTTTTCAAAATTATGCTATAGATTTGAGATAATGTTATAGTTGTGGGTAATATTTATAAATTTTGAAAAGTATGTAAGTTGTTGTATAATATTCGATTGGTCGCGGAATATTCTTTTTGTCGGGGAATATCCGTATGACGGTACAATTATTGGTGGACCCCACAACGTAATTATTGTCTGATTGAGAAAATGACAAAAATATTTTTATGAAAATAACGGCGAAAGTTTTACCGTTAAAACTATTGAACTACTTTCATAGTAAAAAATGCGAATACGCGTGGTTGCATAAGAGCACACGGTATTGATTATTGATGCTTACGTGAGAAGTCGCTCAGCTTTTGTTCAATAATTGCTACAGTAGTTGTTGCATAGTATCTCACATTATTTGATTCAATTATTGTCAATATTTTATATATTATTAACTCAATAATTGAGACGACGAAGTAATTAATATTATTATTTACAATATTAACAATGTCTGAAGTTCTGCATCGAGGAGGTTTGGTCACCTAATCATTGCCGCCAATAGGGAGAAATCCTTATTGAAAGCCCCTCTTTCCGGGAACGACACGATCGATTAATAGTGTGAATTATAATAATGATGATGAATTTTGTTTTATTATTATTATAAATGTAATAAAATGAAAAACTTTTTATATAAAATGTAATACTTTTTATAAAGTTTTGTTTTATTTGATTATAAATAGAATAAAATATATTTTATTATGCATAGTATTTGCATAGTAAAATCTTTTTATATAAAATGTAATACTTTTATAAAGTTATTTGTTTTATTAGATTATAAATAGAATATATTATATTTTATTATGCATAGTATTTACATAGTGTTTGCATATAGTAAAATCTTTTTATATAAAAATGTAATACTTTTATAAAGTTATTTATTTTATTAGATTATAAATAGAATATATTATATTTTATTATGCATAGTGTTTGTATAGTGCTTGCATAGTGTTTGCATAGTAAAATCTTTTTATATAAAATAGAATACTTTTATAAAGTTATTTATTTTATTAGATTTTAAATAAAATATAAATATAAATATATATATATATATATATATATTTATAAATAGAATATATTATATTTTATTGCATAGTATCCTTTTCATTCTCCTATAAATAGGATGCTTAGTTAGAATTGAAAATCACACCAGAAGTTCAGAGAATTTTTCTTCTATAATCTTGAGTGTATTTCTTTAGAGTTTAAGAAAGCTTTGAGCGTAGAAAATAGTGCAAGTTTTCTTCAAGTATATCCCCGCCCTACCAGTCGGAATACTCTTCTTTCTAAGGTAAAAGGTATTATTTCTTTCGTATTCATGAAGAGAAATATTTTCTTTCAATACTCGTAAGGAATATTATTTCTTTCGTATTCATGAAGAGAATTATTTTCTTTCAATACTCGTAAGGGGTATTATTCTTTCGTATTCAAGAAGAGGGTTATTTTCTTTCAATACTCGTAAGGGTTGTTATTCCATTCTTTATTATTACGTTGGAATAACCTGTCTATGCGAAGTACCGCATACATGGTAAAATTCTTCTTTATTCCATTCTTTATTATTCTGTTGGAATAACCTGTCTGTGCGGTCTATCTCATGCCTGCTGAATTCTGTTGTTATTCCATTCTTTATTATTATGTTGGAACATCCTTTCTGTGCGGATTACACATGACCTGGTTCCATTCTTTATTATTCCGTTGGAACATCCGGCCATGCGTGATTACGCATGACACGTTCCATTCTTTATTATTCATTGGAATATCCCGTCTGCATGCGTGATTACGCATGACTGGTTCCATTCTTTATTATTCTATTGGAATATCCTGTCTGTGCGGATTACGCATGACCTGGTTCCATTCTTTAATATTATGTTGGAATATCCCATCATGCATGCGGTTTCGCATGACTGGTTCCATTATTTATTATTCATTGTAATAACCAAATAGATGCGCATTATGCACACCTGGTGAATTCTTCAGTTATTCCATTCTTTATTATTATGTTGGAATAACCTGTCTATGTGGATTACCGCATGCATGGTGAATGATCCTTTGTATTCATTCCTTATTAAATTATGGAAATGATCTGTCTATGTGGATTACCGCATGGCGGGAAAAAAAATCCATTTACAGTTTCATATATTCTATTATACTTAATTAGTTAAAGTTTTGGCTTCTATACTCCATGAAATTAGTAGAATATCCTGGATATTTGCGCTTCATCCAGTATCTTTTTATGGAAATATTCTTCTGAGCATTCTTGAATTTTACTCCACAAAGAAGTATCATATTGACAATTTGGATATTATTGATTTTTGGATAAACTAAAATTTTAAATCTTTAAAATTTATCTTTGAACTTGTTTTATTAAATTATTATGTCATTGTCATCATCCTCATGCTTATATTGTAATGAAAGTCATCTTTGGCTTACGTGCATAGATGGACTTGGTATGATTATGACCAGGGATTATTCGGTATAATCATGACCTGTAATGTTATAAATGATGTGGTAAAAGTCCTTAGTGGCCTGTAGTGCATTGATGGATAGTTTTTGGTATGATTATGACCAGAGATTATTCGGTATAGTCGTGACCATTGATGATTTAATGAATATCCTTGGCCCGTAGTGCCGAGATGACTCGATGATGTGATTTATTTATTAAGCTGAGTCTCAGGATAAAAATTGATGAAAACATTTTAAATCATAGAAGATAGTAGATATCATGCTCTACTTGACTCTTCTAATGGATTGCTTATTCATTATGCAGCTTAAACTTGATGTCTATTGTATTTTATCGGTTTAACATTGTTGAAGACTAATGATAATTTTTTACGCATTATCTTAGTCATAATATTTCTTCTTGGGCTAGTTGAGCTCACCCTTTTGCTTTCATTGTTCTCTTGTGAAATGAGAACGTGGCCGGGACTAGTCGTGGAACCGGAGTGATGGTCCGAGATGGTGTATTAGTAGTCCTCACTATTCTATAAAATAGTGTGACAATAAATGTAATGAAGACTCTATTTGAGAGTGGATATTGTCTAGAAGGCAATATTCCTGTTTAAACTCTCAGCTATGTTTTGTCGTATATTACACGACGTTTGTATAATTAAGCTTGTATTTGTATTCTGTACCATGTATTTGGCGACCCAGAATAGGTGATGTATGCCTGTTTTGGGGGCGTCACAGTTGGTTTCAGAGCTTAGGGATATGATCCTTGGCTGAGATATTAGACAAGAACTAGGAGGGGAGAGACGGGGAAGTCCTTCGCTAGTATGACCTACCTAAGTTTATTTGGTATTTAATTGGTCGGTCAGAGTATAGGGATAATATGTGATATGTTAATTAACCCTTATTTTGTGACAGTGTTTGAAAATGGCATCAGAAAATGTTGAGATCAACAATGAAGCACATGAGACCGTTGAGTCACCAACGATCAATACCCAGTATAATGTGCAACAGGAAGACAATAATCCTCAGGTAAATAACAACACCAATCAGATGATGAACGATGGGATATTCAGAGGCTTTATGCAATTCATGCAACATCTGGCGAGAGAGACTCATGTTCAAAATATAGGTGGAAATAATGGCAACCCACGGTCAGTCACCGCTAAGCAGTTCAAGGAGCTGGGACCACCAGAGTTTTTGGGAAAGCCAGAACCACTTAAGGCAGAGACGTGGTTAAAGCAGATCAACAAGATATTTGATGTCTTTGGATGCTCCGAGGAGAAAAAGGTTCACTTTGCCACCTTTATGTTGTGTGAAGAGGCAGATTACTGGTGGGAATCTGTAAAACGTACCCAGCCTGATGCACTCAAGATGTCTTGGGAGAAGTTCCAAGAGCTGTTCAACGACAAGTACTTTCCCGAAAGTATTCGTCACATGAAGGAGGTGTAGTTTATCAAGTTGAGCAAAACAATATGACGATGTAATATGATACGAGGCTAAATTTGCGGAGTTATCCCGGTTTGTATCCCATTTGGTCGATAATGAGGAGCGAATGATGCGAATGCTTCTAAGAGGTTTGAAACCCGATATACGTCAATACCTCATTTCTCACAAACTTTTTTTATATTCAGATGTTGTGAATAGGGGTCAGTTATTGGAGTGAGATAATGAGTCAGCACAACCAAAAGGCAACGACCAACAACACGATAATAATCATACCAGTGGCAACGGCCATCGGAACAATGATAACCATCGTGAGGAAAATTATCATGCCAAGAATGGTAACCACTTCGGTGGTAATCATGGCCAAGATAATTGGAGTGGAAATTTCAAGAAGAGAAGGTTCAACAATAATGGAAAGACGTCGACACCAAAGACCGTTGTTAAGGAAGAGAGAATGGCACGGTCAGATGTTACAAATGCGGAGGGAGGGACATATCACCAAATCATGTGATGTAGTCCAAAGCATGTTACAATTGTGGAAAAGAAGGTCACCTAGCCCGATTTTGTCGTGCACCAAAGTCAAGTCCAGCTGGGACAGTGGCACCAAAGGCGAATACGGATAAAACAAAGTCGATGGTTTCAGGAAGAGCATTTTTTGTGAATTCTCAAAAAGCGAGTAACCCGAATGAAGTTAGCACGAGTTAGTTGATTATAAATTCTTACGAAGTCTATACCTTATTAGATACCGGTTCTACCCATTATTTTATCTCTCTTGCTTGCGCTCAACGTTTAAATTTGACTCCGAAGAGATTAGACTTTGATTTATCTATTGAAACTCGGTTAGGAGAAACCTTCGTTACCTCCACTGTTTATAAGTCTTGTTTGATTCAAATCGACACTTTCACGTAACCTGTCAATCTTATCTCTTTGAAAATACTTGCCTTTGATGCGATTTTAGGAATCGATTGGTTAACTACTCATCATGCTTTTCGTAAGGTTGTTAGCTTTCATATTCCTAACCAACCTGTTATGCGAATTCAAGCAACCAAACCACTAAAGTTAATCACTGTTATATCAAGCTATAAGTAAAGAGCCCCGAGCCTTTCATTGGTGACTTCCTTGTGTGGAATGCACCGAAGCCAAACTTTCCGTAGGGGACGCGTGAATAACGATGGCAAGTTGATAGGCATCAATGTGACGTGCTATCCAAGTCTTGGGATGAGAGTCACAATTTTGAATGATATTTCTATCGTTAATAAATTTCTTGACGTATTCCTGAAGACTTCTTGACCTACCCCAGAGCGTGAAATCGAATTTTGTATTGACCCCAGTACAAAACACATTTCTAAAAATCCTTAAATATTTCTTCAACTAAAACGAACGTAACATGCGCCAAAGACGTTGGCTCGAGCTGTTGAAGATTATGATAATACCATTCAATACCATCGTGGAAAAGCAAACGTAGTAGCTGACGCGTTGAGTAGAAGATCGTATGCGTTTACGAGTGTGAATATACGAACCTACGTGAAGATAACGAATATATGATTAGAACCGATTTTAGTTGATAATGTTAAAGTTGCTAAAGCTATAGACCTAGAGCTGATGAATACGAAGAAGAAGGTTCAAGAGGGCGTTATTTTAAAAGCAAGAGTTGCTGAAGAGAGGAAATCTCAACCCTCGATTTAATTGACCCATTTGAAATCCTCGATCGAGTAGGAACTGTGGCTTATAGACTCATTTTACCGCCAAGTATGTCGCGTGTTCATAACGTTTTTAACGTATTGATGTTACGTAAATATGTGGACGACCCGAACCACATTATTAATTTAGAACCGGATGAGATAGCGGATAATTTAACGTATGAAGATATACCTGTTAAAAACTTGAAATATATTTTACGCTCAAAGGTTATACCTCAAGAGTTAGAATCTGACGAAGTGTCCTCCTTTGTTCGGCATACCAGGTACGTACATAAATTTTGAGGGAAAAATTTCATAAGGAGGGGAGATTGTAAAATCCCAAATTTTACGAATAAAGATTTAATTTTCTCAAAATATTTTTTTTCAAAATTATGCTGTGGATTTGAGATAATGTTATAGTTGTGGGTAATATTTATAAATTTTGAAAAGTATGCAAGTTGTTGTATAATATTCGATTGGTCGCAGAATATTCTTTTTGTTGGGAAATATCCGTATGACGGACAGACAATCATTGGTGTACCCCATGCGGAATTATTGTCGGATTGAGAAAACGACAAAAATATTTTTATGAAAATAACTACGAAAAGTTTTACCGTTAAAACTATTGAACTACTCGGTAGTAAAGTAATCTGATGTCTGGCGTGGTTGCATAGTAGCACACGGTATTGATTATTGATGCTTACGTGAGAAGTCACTCAGTTTTGTTCAATTATTGCTACAGTAATTGTTGCATAGTATCTCACGTTATTTGATTCAATTATTGTCAATATTTTATATATTATTATATCAATAATTGAGACGACGAAGTAATTAATATTATTATTTGTAATATTAACGATGTCTAGAAGTTCTGTCAAGGAGAGGTTTGGTCACCTAATTGCGTGCCAATAGGGAGAAATCCTTATTGGAAAGCCCCCTCTTTCCTGGGAACGACCTGATCGATTAATAGTGTGAATTATAATAATGATGATGAATTTTGTTTTATTATTATTATAAATGTAATAAAATGAAAACTTTTTATATAAAATGTAATACTTTTGATAAAGTTTTGTTTTATTTGATTATAAATAGAATATAATATATTTTATTATGCATAGTGTTTGCATAGTTCTGCGTAGTGTTTGCATAGTAAAATCTTTTTATATAAAATAGAATACTTTTATAAAGTTATTTGTTTTATTATATTATAAATAGAATATATATATATTTTATTATGTATAGTATTTACATATAGTGCATGCATAGTGTTTTTATAGATAGTAAAATCTTTTTATATAAAACAGAATACTTTTATAAAGTTATTTATTTTATTAGATTATAAATAGAATATATTATATTTTATTATGCATAGTATCCTTTCCATTCTCCTATAAATAGGATGCTTAGTTAGAATTGAAAATCACACCAGAAGTTCAGAGAATTCTTCTTCTATAATCTTGAGCGTATTTCTTTAGAGTTTAAGAAAGCTTTGATCGTAGAAAATAGTGCAAGTTTTCTTCAAGTATATCCCCGCCCTACCAGTCGGAATACTCTTCTTTCTAAGGCAAAGGGTATTATTTCTTTCGTATTCATGAAGAGAATTATTTTCTTTCAATACTCGTAAGGGTATTATTTCTTTCGTATTCATGAAGAGAATTATTTTCTTTCAATACTCGTAAGGGTATTATTCTTTCGTATTCATGAAGGGTTATTTTCTTTCAATACTCGTAAGGGTTGTTATTCCATTCTTTATTATTATGTTGGAATAACTTGTCTATGCGAAGTACCGCATGCATGGTGAAATTCTTCTTTATTCCATTCTTTATTATTCTATTGGAATAACCTATCTGTGCGAATTACACACGCCTGGTGAATTCTTCTGTTATTCCATTCTTTATTATTATGTTGGAATAACCTGTCTATGTGGATTACCCCATGCATGGTGAATGATCCTTTGTATTCATTCCTTATTAAATTATGGAAATGATCTGTCTACGTGGATTACTGTATGGCGGGAAAAAAAATCCATTTGCAGTTTCATATATTCTATTATACTCAGTTGGTTAAAGTTTTAGCTTCTATACTCCATGAAATTAGTAGAATATCCTGGATATTTGCGCTTCATCCAGTATCTTTTCATGGAAATATTCTTCTGAGTATTCTTGAATTTTACTCCACAAAGAAGTATCATGTTGACAATTTGGACATTATTGATTTTTGGATAAACTAAAATTTTAAATCTTTATAATTTATCCTTGAACTTGTTTTATTGAATTATTATGTCATTGTCATCATTCTCATGCTTATATTGTGATGAAAGTCATCTTTGGCTTACGTGCATAGATGGACTTGGTATGATTATGACCATGGATTATTCGGTATAATCATGATCTGTAATGTTATAAATGATGTGGTAAAAGTTCTCAGTGGCCTGTAGTGCATTGATGGACAGTTTTTGGTATGATTATGACCAGGGATTTTTTGGTATAGTCATGACCATTGATGATTTAATGAATATCTTTGGCCCGTAGTGCAGGGATGACTCGATGATGTGATTTATTTATTAAGCTGAGTCTTAGCGATAAAAATTGATGAAAACATTTTAAATCATAGATGATAGTAGATATCATGCTCTACTTGACTCTTCTAATGGATTGCTTATTCCGCTGCAGTTAAACTTGATGTCTATTGTATTTTATTAGTTTAACATTGTTGAAGACTATTGATAATTTTTTCTGCATTATCTTAGTCATAATATTTCTTACTGGGCTAATTGAGCTCACCCTTTTGCTTTCATTGTTCTCTTCAGGAAATGAGAACGTAGCCGGGACTAGTCGGGGAACGGAGTGATGGTCCGAGATGGTGTATTAGTAGTCCTCACTATTCTATAAAATAGTGTGACAATAAATATAATGAAGACTCTATTTGAGAGTGGATATTGTCTAGAAGGCAATATTCTTGTTCAAACTCTCAGCTATATTTTGTCGTATATTACACGACGTTTGTATAATTAAGTTTGTATTTGTATTCTTTACCATGTATTTGGCAACTCAGAATAGGTGATGTATAACTGTTTTTTGGGCGTCACACCCAGAATGACACCGAAAGATCGGTAAAACTCATCATCGAACGAACCATGTCCAACAGTGTTCGATTTCTCTTTTCAGATACACCATTCAGATGTGGCGTCCCTGGTGGAGTCCATTAGGGGATTATACCATTTTCTTTGAGATAATTAAGAAACTCACTGCTTAAGTATTCACCACCTCGATCTGATCGAAGAATCTTAATACTTTTGCCCGTTTGTTTCTATACTTCATTTCTGAACTCTATGAACTTTTCAATGATTCAGATTTGTATTTCATTAAATACACATATCCAAATCTTGAGTGATTGTCAGTGAATGTAATAAAATAAAAATACCCTCCTCGTGCATTCGTTGTCATAGGTCAACATACATCTGTGTGTACCAACGCTAATAACTCTGTAACTCTTTCTCCTTTTCCACTAAAAGGAGATTTAGTCATTTTTCTCATGAGACAAGATTCACAAGTTGGATATGATTCATAATCCGATAGCTCTAGGAGCCCATCGTTATACAACTTGGATAATCTTGTTTCATTAATATGACCAAGTCTACAGTGCCACATATAGGTATAATTAGCATCATCTCTTTTCCTTTTCTTAGTTTGTTCAATTTGAAGTATATTTTCATTCAAGTCAAGAACGTAAAGTCCATTTCGTAAACTACCAACACCATATAAAATATTATTATTATAAATAGAACAACTATTGTTCTTTATTATAATGTCAAAACCATCCATATCCAATACAGATATTGAAATAATGTTTCTAATAAATGACGGAACAAAATAACAATTATTTAAATTAATGGACTTGCCCGTAGGCAGTGCTAAATAATAAGTCCCTACAACTAATGTAGCAACCTTTGCTCCATTTCCCACTCATAGGACGACCTCATCCTTGCTCAGCTTTCTACTTCTGACCAGTCCCTGCATATTATTACATATGTGAGAACCACAGCTGGTATCCAATACCCAAGTAGAAGATTGACTTTTAGAAAAATTAATTTCAATCATAAACAAACCTTGATTATGATTCGAAGCTTCTCCAAGCTTTTTATACTTTTGTTCCGCAAGATAATCCTTGCAGTTCCTCTTCCAGTGACCTTGCTTGTTGCAATGGAAGAAAATTCCTTTGCTAGCTGGATCAGGTTTCTTTTGATCCTTCACTTTCGCCTTTCCCTTAGCCTTCTTGGATTTCTTCTTTTCAGAAGATACCTTGGGCCTCTTCATTTTCTTGGAAGAATCATCCACCAGTAAGACATGGTTCTTCTTGGATGGGAAGTGACCTTCAGCAGTTTTCAACATGTTAAGAAATTCAGGTAAGCTGACATCTAACTTATTCATGTGAAAATTCACAATAAATTGTGAGAAGGTGACCAGGAGTGACTGCAAGACTAAATCTTGACTCAACTCCCCATCCATAACGAACCCAAGCTGTCCAAGACGTTCAATCAGATTGATCATCTTTAAGACACGAGTCTCAATGGTAGTGCCCTCGATCATCCGAGATCGAAAGAGCTCCTTAGATATTTCATATCTAGCAGTCATACTTTGCTCACCATACAACTCTTGAAGGTGCAGTAACATAGTAGGAGCATCCATGCTTTCATACTGACGTTGAAGCTCGTTGGTCATGGATGCGAGCATGATGCATTGAGCCACAGAAGCATCGAGCCACAACTGCATCATCTTGCCACTATTTAAAAGTAGCAATCTCTTCGTCAGAGGCTATCTCTGCAACTTTTATATTGGTATCTCCCACTATTTTCTTCAAACTATATCATGAATATAGTTCGGTAATATCTAATTAAAGATTTGCTAGTGAGAATATGGATCCTATTTCAAATGAATATAGCCTTGTGTGTGCACAACAAACTATATATAAATAAATAGGTAGACAACTCTTGTCAATTACATCATCATGTAACTCCTTATATTTTGCCTCTTAAATCATAATAGTCAAGTGTGTGCACATCCGAACTAAAATGATTTAAGTTAAGTCATACCCAACATTTTTATATAAGTGAAAAGAAAACTACAGTCCTTGTGTGCGCACAACAAAGCGGTAATGTTCAATTCCTTATAAACATTAAATATAATAAAAACAACATCTCAAATATTTAATACTCGCCTTGTGTGTGCACAACAAACTCATATTAAATATTCAATGCTCTATTGTTTTTATCGTCTTTGAAAAGCGGCGTTCAATATTCCAAATATCTTTGAACGTTACAACTTAATATAATTTCATTGAGGGGTTTGTTATTATTAGTCTCATCTTGTTTAGCAAGCATGCAAATATATATATATATATATATATATATATATATATATATATATATATATATAAATAAAATCGTCATATTATTAAACATGCTGAAGCATGTTTGCATAATATATAATATATATAATACTAGCATGCACATATAGAATACTATATTCTACCCAGATTGATTATGGACTTTTATTCTAGTTTGGTTCACTAGAGCCACCAAGTGAACCAAAAGGTCAAACCCTAGGGTGCAAGAATAAACATTTAAATATAACTATTATATTTAAACCCGGACTCCATTACAAACGGGTCTTCAAGTACTGTTTGCTCCTTGATCTCCGGTTCTTCGAAAAATTCTAACTAATCCTATACAATTAAACTATTTAATTTAAATAGAAACTTTCATCAGTAGTCAAGGGGAAGTACATAAGAGAGAGATAGAATTTACATCAAGAAGAAAACCAGAAAAGACGAGGTATGCAGACCCCATTTAATAAAACTCATTCATTCAAACATCCAACCAAAATAAATCCAATCATATTGGTCAATAGTCCATAATCAATCCAATTTATTATCATATATATCATCATATGTATCAATAAATAAAATATTCATCTTATGAATTAAAATCATTTCATATATATATGAGTATCATTTAATAGATAATTTTATGTTGCATGAAATCCAATTTCAACATTAAAATAAACTCTTTATTTTAATTATAAAATTATTATATATATATATATATATATATATATATATATATATATATATATATATATATATATATATATATATATATATAATTCCGTGCTAGAGTTAACATATATTATATATATCTGCGCCTTAATATTCGTGGCCACCATATATCAATCATCAGATTAAATATATATGCGTGGGCCAGACAAAATCACTTATATCTATCACCTGCTAAGCTTTTAACGTAATATAACATGATAATATGCCAGGAAGTATTAAGCAGGACAAGTAACATATATTTATAACTATAATATATGTATATAGAAGTTATAGTATATGTATATAGAAGTTCAGATCACGGATATATATAATATATAAATATATTCACCGAAGTAATGATGCATATTACACGGACTCAGCCACGACTTAAAAAAAATAAAATAAAACGTTTTCCGAAAACTTTTTTTTCGACAATTTTTTTTTCTTTTCATAAAATAATAATTTTATACAATAAATTATGCTCAACAAATTATTCTAAATACATACTCATACATATATGGAATCAAAACTGTTGGGTCATGATATTTTATGTATATTGGACCGAACTCCTTGGTGGATCCATTGGGTTATCACAGTTGGATCCTGGTGTTATTGGGCCTAGTCATTAGGCCAAATCATTTGATTTATATCTGTTGGGTCTTAAAAGCCTTGGGCCGGATCGTTGGGCCGACCCATTGGATGATAAATATCTTCACTTGGGTTTTGACCGGTGATGATGACAAAGATAATGGCTGACTGATATCTTACATCGCATTAATAAGGATTGAGCAATTACCATGGTGGACAAAGGGATGTGATCAATGTAAGCTACCCGCGATGGGTGGTGTCGTCATTGGTTTGCATAAAACCGGATCTTGTGGTATATCATAGCAAGGAGGTCGTACATAAAAAGGTAACTGATAATTTTATCTCTCTCAATACACTAGATATTTTATCCTCCATTGTTAACCCTTGTGATCACCTGTACTGACTCTCACGCCTGAGCTATCCCCCGACGGTCGAAGCCGTCAAGATTTGGGTGTTGATCGTGTTTACTGTGCAGGATCAGGACGTCTTACGTGATTGGGACGTGACAGAAGATCTTGGCGTTAACAAAATTAATTAATAATTTTCATAAAGTTTGGCTCTTGATACCACTGAAAGGTTTTGTGAAAAATCAAAGTAACAATCAAATTGTAAAATTAGCGGAAGCAAAATAAAATCAGATTTTTAAAAATTTTCACAAACCAATTACCCGGATCATCCTTTATGCATATTATTAATTAGAACGAAGAACAAGAAGTTATGGAATCATACCCTTGTAGATACGAGCTTCCACAGGTATAAGTTCACCTCTTACTTCTCTGCGATCTCCTTGAATCTCCGGGTAGATTTCTTCCTTTGATCAATATTAGCCACCCAAGTGTATGGCCTCTAGAGGTGATCCACCAAGGAAGAAAAATTTTCAAGAAGAAGGGTGTATTGGCTCAAACCCTAGTTTTTTCTATCTCTATAGAAAAATGGGGCGTACTCTCCAACTATTGGAATTACGTATATTTGATATCTGATATAAGACTCCTCTTATAAAAATATCAAGTAACCCTATTTAATTAAAATAAGGTATTATTTATTTAATTAAACTTTTTAATTAAATGGTCTCCCTAATCTTATTAGGGATAATTAATTAAACTCATTTAACTAATTTTCCCTCCTAATCCTATTAGAAATAAATAAAAGTACTTATATTAAATTAATTCTTAAACTCTTTTAGAAATTAAAATAATAATAATTGTAATAATGTTAATAAGACTCCTCTTATTAATTTATATTTAATATTTCTAAAATATTAAATAATAAATATTAAGCTATTTAATTTATACTATCACCATAGATTAAATTAAATATACTTAACATATTATTACGATTATGTCATTAATTTCTTAAATAATTATTCTTCTTTTTATGGTGGTGTGACCCTTTAAGTTGTCCATATTAAACTTAGGTTGTGAATAAATCAATTAGAAAATTCTAATCTTATTTAAATAAATAAATTAAATGATTAATTTATTTAAATAAATAATATTTATTCTACAATAGGATAAGCCTCCCTAACGATCAGCGAATTTTCGGATAATATAGATTTCAACATTAATCATAAAAGAACCTTTGAGTTAATAGTTCTTGATACAATTCAATCCTTCCACCATACAATGTCCCAATTAAATATAAGACATAAAATTACTGTCAAGTCTTATTTTATTTAATTATTTTATTTAATTATATGTATTTCGATTCCTAAATGCACAACTCCTAATGAATGCAAATTAGAAACTACTTTCTAATTTCATTCCACCTTGGCCAAGGATTTCTGGGTTGTCATTTATCGAATCACATATGACATATCTCTTCTTTTACTAGAAGTGGTAGATTCTTTATTGATCATTCATTATCTCCATATATAACTTATTACACCCAAGCATACACTTTGATATACCCTAAAGGTCTTAAGGAATAAGTCACAAAGTATAAATCATTATATACAAGATACTCTGATGATCTCAAGTCTAAGGATTACTTGTACTACTATCACTACAGGAATTTCTATTGACAGGCATGTAAAACTCTATTAAGTATTCCTTAGCGAGTCACGTTTAGTGAACGTATTCTCTAATAAACACCTACATACTTGTTTTAGTGTCTCCACATAAATGATCATGAGATCAATCATCTTCATCCAATGAGCAAGCAACATACGTACCAATCTATCCGTATTCACTAATCCCCTTTTTAGTAATCCATTGATTGGGAACATTTTAGTTTTAAGCTATCTAAGAATTTAGATCTCATTAGCATGATCTCATCATGATTCTAAAAGCATTGCTTAAAACTATGAGTTTATCACATATTATTAAAACAACACCATGTTGATAATTAAATGCCTTTAGTAAATAATTCTTTTATTAATAAATAAATAAGATTGATTACAAAGTATATGCTTTATCATCATACATGATTGGCTTGTATGCATACTACTTTCACATGTGTTAAGATGAACATAACCAACTGGTGATACAAATGAATATCTTTGGCCCGTAGTGTAAAGATGAATATTTGATTCAAGATATATACTTATTGATGTTACAGGGATAAAATATTGATGATGGACTTTTAAATTCATAGATGATAGTATATTTCATTCTCTACTTAACTCTTCTAATGAATTGTTGTTTCTGCTGCAGTTGTTGATTTAAAACTTGTTGTCTATTATATTCTATTAGATTTTTCCCTGTTGAGGACTAAGGATAATTTGTGTACATTATCTTAGTCATAATATTCTTTACTGGGCTAGTTGAGCTCACCCTTTTTCTTTTTGTTTCATTTTTCTTCTCAAGAAGCGAGAATATAGCAGGAACCAGTCGGGGTATAGAGTGATGGTCCTAGACGGTTGTTTTAGCCGTCCTCACTATTTTTGTAAAATAGTGTATCAATAATTATAATGAGGACTTTATCTGAGTGTGGATATTATCTAGAAGACAATATTTGTATTTAAACTCGTAGTATATCTGTTGTCGTATTTTGCACGATAATTATATTAATGAATTTGTAGTTTTTTTTGTACCATGTATTTGGCGACTAAGAATGAGTGATGTATACCTATTTTGCGGGTGTCACAACATACTTGTCATTTGAAAGTTCTTTTAAAAAAATCAAAGGCTAAGATTTCTTTAGTTCAAAATCAAAGGTTATAATGGATTAAAAAGTAGTCACATGGATTGACTCTTAATGAAAGTACACTTACTTTTTAATCAAAGGCTAGGATTTCTTCCTTTTCAAATCAAAAACTATGATTGATCAAAAATTAGTCACATGAATTGACCCTTAAAGAAAGCACACTTACTTTTTAATCAAAGGCTAGTATTTCTTTCTTTTAAAATTAAAAGCTAGGATTGATCAAAAAGTAATCACATGGACTTGCCTTTAAAGAAACACAAACTTCGATAAACTAGCACATGCTCAATTTGATCTTCCCTTTCAATTTTTGGATAACACATGCACAATTAATTCAAACATTCCGTGTTTATCATTTCATATTAATTATTTAAGTCAAGAAAATATTAATTTAATAAGATTTAAAAAAAATAAGATAATTAAAATCAATTATAATATAAATCCTATGAAGAGGATTCTAATATTTACTTAACCTATTTACTAATTATTATTATCATCAAAATAAACCTAAAAATTGAAGACCCAACAATTTCCCTCTTTTTGATGATGACAATCAACAAAAAAATATTTTCTTTAATAGCTCCCCCTTAGTTTATGCACACTTTAAAAAAATTATTTTTGAAAATTAATCACATAGCAGCATATATAGCATGACAGAATGATTTTTCAGTATATATGGCAGAATATGGCAATATATAGCATAACATGACAAAATAAAATATTTATTTTGCCCCATCAATATTTTTCTTCTCCCCCTTTGTCAGCATAAAAAATAGGGTAAAATGCAAGGTTGACCACTGAACTTTAGGGGTTTTTAGGTATTGAGCCCTTTTCTTTTGGTCAACGCATTTTGAGCCCTTTTCTATTAAAAAATTTGGACTTCGAGCCCCTGTTGCCAGATATGCATCAACTTACTCACGTGGCGCCTACGTGGCACACGTGGCATATCTGACGTGGGTATTTTTATTTTAATTTTACATGTGGCATATATGACGTGGATATTGGACTTGAACCCAAAAAGTTTGTCGCTGCTCAAATTCGATCTCCAGAACTCCAGCTTGAAATTTCGATCCAAGACCACTCGAGCACCACGAGTTAGCTGCTATATTTTTGCAAGGATTATGCTTTATAACTGAACAAAGAATTTCCCTCAAATTAAAACAAATCCCCTTTTCTTGGATCTGCTAAGTCTTAGTCTCTATCTCATTTCATTCTTTCGATCTTCATCTGTCGTCTCCCTCTCTCATCTAAAGCTGAGGGAACTACGCCTATTTCTAGCTGGCTCTTCCTCTACCTCTTCTGCCCCTCCGATCATCGTCTTCCTCGGGCTTCACGCTAGCTGGCTCTTCCTCTACCTCTTCTGCCCCTCCGATTCACCTCTCGTCGTCTTTGGCCGCACTTATTCGGAGAGGGAAACCCTAGGCATCCTCATTCTTTCTACAATTGTAGAAATTTTACTCACCAACGCCAGATCCATTCTGATTTCCACTCCTTTAGGGTTCTGGAGGATCTCTTTCTTGATGAGCAAGAGCCTGCCGCCACCGGATTTCTCTATTTTCTCTCTGGCGCCGCATCTAATGCTACCTCGTCCGCAGCCCCTCTTGTTGCTTCTCGCATTTAAGGATTCGGATTTGTGTTGTATTTGCGAACTCTTAATTTCTTGTTTCAAGAGTTTTTTACTTGATACAACTTGTCTCTTCTCATTGCTTATTATTTGATTGATCAGTAATTTTTGAGTCTTATCATCTTATTATCCGAAACTAAATATAATTATCCGATTGATTTTAAGTTTTTGAACCCAGATCGTCACTAGTGTGAATTTTGAAATCAGGTAGTTGCAGCGATGGGGTGACTTGTTTCAGATTTGCGATTGTGTTTTTAATGGTAGTGTTCGGGCATGAAGCAACAAAAAATGATTTGTGAAATCCAATTTAAGGAATTCAATCTGAGGAGCAAATAATGTTAGGAATTTTATCTGTTCTTCAGCTTGAAGGATTATAACGGAGGAGTGATTCTCTGTGTCCAAACTCAATTAAAGGTTCTTGTTTATTGTCTTTGATTTTATCTTCATATGTTTGGATAATGGGGATTTGTTTTGTTCTATAAATTACAAAACTCTCTTTAAAATAAATAAAATCTTACATTATTATACGAATTTTATTTTACATAAAACACGAATATTTTTTTTATTGAGAAAAAAAATTAATAACTTTTTTTGTTCTTCCCTTACATGCATCTATAGTGAAAACGATGAATAATAATAATAATAGATTAACGATTGAAAAGTTTTTATTTAAAAGTTTTAATAACACTTATTTTGTTTTAATCTGTTGGGAGAAATGAATTGATTTGGTATAAATATTAATTCTTTTGATAAATAAGCATAAATTTTACATAGCTCAGTTGGTTTGATGACCAAAATCTCAAAATTGAGGTTTTGAGTTCGATTCTTGGGAAACTGAGATTTTAACAATTAATTGGAAAATGCACATGTAAGCGGTTCCACATGGCAAAAATATTCATGTCAGCGCTGCCACTGTGCCACATAGGCAGGTCAATGCCCATGTGGCACATGGGGGCTTAATATCCAAATTTTTGAATAGAAAGGGACTCGATTTGCGTTGACCAAAAGAAAAGGGCTCAATACCCAAAAACACCTAAAGTTCAATGGTCACATTTGTATTTTACCCCATACAAAAATAATGGGGGATCTAAAAAGTAGCATTTTTCATAAAATAATGTGCTTTTTAGAATCTGCAGAAAAATGGTTACTATCTGAAAAGTAGTGTTTTGAGTGATTCAATGGTTTTAAACAAATCTAAAAAATAATCAACGACTGAGATGGATTCTGACTTCACAAGGTTGAGATTTGTTTTTGACTTTAGATCGAACGGTTGCATGATTGAATCCGCGTGGTTGTTCATTATTGGTCCAAATCACTATACAAGGATGAATGTTATTTACCATTAGATTTATACATACTCAAATAAATAGTCCAGATTAAATCTATTATATATTAAATATATTTAAATATTAAATATTAGATAAAAACTTATAAATAATAATTTTTTTAAAAGAATACTTATATATTTTAAAAACTATATTATCTAATAAAAATTTGCACAATTAAATATTAAATATTTCTACTATGTTCTAATTAATTAATAATCCTTTAAACTCACACACACACACAAACATATATATATATATATATATATATATATATATATATATATATATATATATATATGCATAAATAATTATGAGAAGATTAACAGATGCCACTTGTACTTTTACGATCATGATGACCTGCATAGTCGGAATAATTTTCACCTTGTTTAATTCGCAATCTTAGGAAGAAGTTTAATTCTCCTATCATACCATTTCAAATTCCTTACTCATGATTTCAAAAAAAATCATTGCCTAAAGTAATACTCCCTCCTATTCAGATTAAATGACGTTTTAGGGAGTTTAATTTTATTCTATATAAGTGTCGTTTTGGAATCTCTATGCAATATTGCACTATTTTTTCCTAATTTACCCCTCTATTTAATATGCTTAGTAAATGAAATTGTGGAGAGAGAAATAATTAATTAGGGACAATTGTGGAGAATGAGAAGAGACAATTGTGGAGAGAGAAATAATTAATTAGGGACATAAAAGATATTTTGTGTTATTTCTTAATAAGTGTGCTTAACTCTAAAATGTCATTTAATCTAAATAGGAGGGAGTATTAGTAGACCCAAAAGTGATGTTGTCATTTACTTTTACTAGAGTCAGCTGCAAGACATACCTGTAACATATACTAATTTCACGAACTAGTACCCTTTAATAAGAAGGGTCCTTTGGGTAAGTTTTTCATTTTGTATAAGGAGTATTTGTATTTTTCTTTACAAAACTAGGTACAGAATAATTAGTCTTAGTAGACACAAGCATTTTATGAGTAGCAGGTCTATAATGTACATGATTTACTTTATTTTTATTTCCTGAAAAACTTTGATAAAAATTTCTATAAGATTTTTGAATTTTATTTTTTTGATAATTATAAAACTCTTTCTTTGTATTTTTAATAATTGGCAGTAGCGGAACCAGAACATTTTTAGACGGGGGTCAAAATACATCAGAAAATAAAATTATTTATTGACGCTTGAAGTGTTTATTTCAAATTCATTTTGTCCAATTATATTATTTCACAACATCCTATTCCAACCATTGTCAACCTTTGAGTTGTGAGTCTAATAACTTTAAATATATATATATATATATATATATATATATATATATATATAAATTTCCCTGCAACTATGTGACTATTAATTAGAATTTCAATTTTTTAGTCAACTAATTAGATACCTTTATAGATAACTTTCAAATTATAATATTATATATTCAAAAACTTATATTGTGGTTCTGGTCATCTTCCTTAGAGACAACTGAGAAGAGCCACTCAAAGCAAGAAAATTAATTAAGTTATTCTCATTTACAAAAAATTGGTATTAAGGTATGATTAAGTCAGTAAGACAAATGAGTGCAATATTAAATAATTAATCATCAAACTTATTTAACATTATTTTATCTTATAGTAATATTGTTAATTTATTATAGGTGGAAGGACATGAGAAAATAAATAAATTAATATTATCTCATAACAAAGATCAAATTTAACTAATATTAATATGCTTCAGATTCCAGAGTTAGGGGGGGTCATATGACCCCCCTAGCCCCCAACTGTTCCGTCCATGATAATTGGTGCAGTGTAAGTTTCTTTTGGCACCCAAATTATTTTTCTTTTATAGTTTCCATTTCGAGCATTACACATGTGAATGGAATGACCATTTCTATTACAATAAGTGCATTTAGTAAAGGGAGATGTATGAATTTCTTTTTCTTTACTTTCAACATGAAAGAGTCCTTTATCTTTTGTTTTACTAGATCATCTAATATATCCTAATTTTTCTTTGTTAAATCCACATCTTTTTTGATTAAGCTTGACATTAAGGTTCTCTTTTCCTTTTGTGAATTTAATAACTATAGTGTTTAAATCGTTACGTTCTTTAGTTAAAATTTTAATTTGATTTATTAAAGAAGAATCTTCACTCTATTTTTCTAATTTTATCTTTAGAGATGAATATTCAAACTTGATATTTTTAATATCTTCACTTAACACTTGATTTTGTATTTGATTAGCTTCATTAATTACAACAAATGTTGAATTTTCAACTTCGAGATTTTTAATAGAAATGATAAATGTTGAATTTTCTATCTCAAGATTTTTGTTTATTTTTTGTTTATTTTTCTAATTCTTCCTTTAATAATAAACTTTCTGAAAAATCATTTTCTAGTTTTTCTTTTTCTTCTTTTAACCTTTCATTAACCATAATTAAATTTGAATTTTTTATTTTTAAGATTTTATTACTTTTGATTAGCTTTTCTAATGAGATTTTTAATTTAATAAAATCTTCTTTAGTAATTTAATTATTTTTATATAAACAGTTATAAGTTTATTGTAGTTCATGATGTTCTTTACTTATATTATCTAAAGTATGTGCAATAAATGAATTACTAGGTAAATAATGGTCAGAATTTATCACATATCTTGGTGATGAATCATTATCTACAATTAAGCATAAATTTGCACTTTCCTCGGTGTGATTATTAGTTTCTTTTTCTCCTCGTGCTTTTGGCTCAAGGACATGTTTGCCTTTGAAGTTGTTATTTGTCTTCAAACAACCTTTTTCATATTTTCTAACTTTGCTTTGAATCACTCTCTCTTGAGTTGTTTTGATTAGAAAGAAACTTTATTATTATCTAAACTGAGGAGTTTTTCATTTAAATTCTCATCATTGCTTTCTACAAGTAGGGCTATGAGTGCAATTCCTTTCTTCTTGAGATTTGTATCCGATTTTACTTTTTCGACTAACATGTCAACTTTGTGGGCATGGAGATTTTCAATAAGACTATCTAGAGGATAAGCATTTAGATATTGCATTTCCTTAATGGTTGTAACCTTCATTTTTTATACGGATGGAAGGATTTTGAGAATTCTTATATTTTTCTCATTGGTTGTATAAGTCTTCCCTAGTAGTTCCAGTTCATTAATGATTCTAGAAAAAACGTGTTTTCGTATTAATGATCTTTTCACCTTCTTCCAACTTGAAACTTTCATACTCCTTGATTAGAGCATCTTTTCTGCTTTTTTAAATATGATTGGTTCTTTCATAGGTTACAATTAATTATTCCCAGATTTCTTTTGTATTCTTGGAATTGCTAACTCTTTTGTATTATTTTTCAATGAGATCATCGATCAGCACTTGTTCAGCTCTCGATGCTATGTCCATAGCCTTTCATCGTCAGTAGTGAACTCATCAACATCTTTCTCAACGATCTTTTCTCCTACAATTTTTGTAGGAACATTTACATCTCGTTCGCAAAGTGAAACTTTGATTTCTTGTGATTTGGCATAGATTTTCAATTTATTCTTCCTGGTGGCAAAATTTGTACCATCAAATAGTGAAGGTCTGGACATTGATAGTCCTTCTCCGCAACCAATAGCATTTGTGTAGGCCATAAATGGATCTACTCTCAGATATTTCTGTATTCACTCAACAAACAAGTTAAAGAGCACCACTTTGATACCAATTGAAAGTCCAATAATAATTTTTTTTAAATTGATCTTAGGCCTTTTGAATTTTTAGTTAATTAATTTGCAGTGTTAAAATTAATATGCAAGATGATGAGTGAGTTTTATATCTACAAATTGAGTACTTTTGATTTGATGATTTGTGAGCTTTCGAGGATTTTCTATTCCAGTTTATGTGTTTTTGTGTTTTTATGTATGAAATGAAGTTGGAAGCCATTTGGTTGCTTTTTAGCTAAATTGGAACTTTTAGGTTTCATTTTAGTCAAATTGGATAAGTATTCCAATTTTCAGCTTTTAGGCAAGTTGATCTCTGGAGCTTCAATGGAGGTTTTAATTATTTTTAAGTTTTGGAATGTGAAAATGGTCTTATTGATGTTGTAGAGGACGTCTCAAGATTTTCAGAAAGGTATGGTTTGCAAAAATTCAAGTTCGTTTGGGTCTCCAAATAATGTGTCAAAGTAAAGCTAGTTGGAGTAAGATTCCTGTTTAGACTAGTGAGCTTAAAATGGCCATAACTTTTTATCCGAGAAGAGTTATGGGATGAGCCACTTGTCAAATCGAAGAACACAAAATATTTTACAATCTGGTGTGCAGCGCCGAGGCGTTGGGTTAGATTGTCGGGGACCTGGAGGACAGAGAGCTGAACGCGTTTTTGTTGAGTTTTGTTATCCTATTTGATTTGGGTCTTGCCATATTAATCCTAATTGGATTAAATGACTACAAAGTGACATAAAGGCTATAAAAAACACATTAAAAGTTTGAGATCAAGGGGAGGAACCTACCATAACATCACTAACACACATCAAAGTTAGGGTTTCTCATAAGATTTTTCAAGAGCAAGTTGGAGGCTAAGCGTGGAGATCAAGAGGCTGCGTGACACATATTTTTATCTCTTCTCGTATCTATTTATTGTTGTAATATTAAGATGTTATTTAGTTTATTGATTATGATTCTCAACCTTATTATGACTTAACTTTTTATTGAGATTGCAATGGAACCCAATGCGTAGTTTATATTAATTTGCTCTCATTTTGATTATCGTTGATCATATATAACTTGTTTATCATATTTTGTGTTTTATGAATTATTTTCTGGCTAGCAATTATATTTGATAACCTAAAAGGAATTGGAAGATGAATTTTAGGGTTAGATCTGAATATGATAACATGTGATTATGTTTATTTTTCTTAGGACAATACATAATTTGTGTATAGGATAGAAATATACCTATATGTCGCATATATCCAATTTGGGAATCTGGTCTTAATGAATTTATTCATAATTATTTTGCATAGGAATATAGTGAAAAAAGATGAATGAATATGTTATATAATTACTTGGGAAAGAGTTATATGGATAATTACGTATTTTTGGTTAAAAATTTGTTATGATTAATTAGTTGATAAAAGAAAGAAAGGATTGAGGCGAAACATTAGGGGAAATTATAATCTCATGCTTTTAATTTGTTAATTTCTTTGTTAATTAGTCAAACTCCTAATTTAGATTATTTAAATAAAACTAAGTCGATTATGAATTAGTAATTGGAGTAATTAATTGTTACTATTCCTCATGGGTTCTCCAACTCAACTTATCATTATATTATTTGTGGATCGTGTATACTTGCACGAGGATTTTACTAGTACAGATTTAGCCCAACACAAGACAATCTTTTTCGCGTTCAACTTGAATCCACCGAGTTTGGTTCATTTCTTTGATCAATGTTAGTCACCCAAGTGTTTGGCCACTAGAGGTGATCCACCAAGGAAGAAGAAAAATTCAAGAAGATGAGTGTTTAGAAAAATCCTAGTTTTTCTATCTCTC
Source organism: Panax ginseng (assembly GCA_020205605.1). Classification (NCBI taxonomy): domain Eukaryota; kingdom Viridiplantae; phylum Streptophyta; class Magnoliopsida; order Apiales; family Araliaceae; genus Panax; species Panax ginseng. The sequence goes on along the minus strand of CM035132.1, from coordinate 71,604,236 downwards.
ATAGAAAAAGTTTACTCTCCCAACTCTTGAAATTACGTCTGTTGTGAAAGCGTCAACCACCCTCACCCATAACAAGACTCCTCTTATTTATAGATGTGGGCAACCCTCCTTAACAATTAAGGAATTGAGTTTTAATTAATTAAACTCCTTTAATTAATTATGCTCGTGATCTTATTAGAAATATATGAGAGTACTTTTATTAATTAATTTCCAAACTCCTTTAGGAATTAAATAATAATAATAGTAATAATAATAATAAGACTTCTCTTATTAATTTATATTTAATATTTCCAAAATATTAAATAATAAATATTAAGCTATTTAATTTATTCTATCATCATAGATTAAATTAAATATACTTAACTTATTATTACGATTATGTCATTAACTTCTTAAATAATTATTCTTCCTTTTATGGTGTGACCCTTTAGATTCTCCGTATTAAACTGGTTGTGAATAAATCAATTAGAACAATTCTAATCTTATTTAAATAAATAAATTAAACTATTAATTTATTTAAATAAATAATATTTATTCTACAATAGGGATAAGCCTCCCTAGAGATTAACGACTTTCTAGATAATGTAAATTTCAACATTACTCATAAAAGAACCTTTAAGTAAATAGTTACCATATAATTTAATCCTTCTACCATACAATGTCCCAATTAAATATAAGACATGGAATTACTGTCAAGTCTTATTTTATTTAATTATATGTATTTCGACTCTTAAATACACAACTTCAAATAATGCAAATTAGAAACTCCTGTCTAATTTCATTCTCGCCGTCAAGGACTCTTTGGGTTGTCATTTATCGAATCACATATGACATTTCTCTTCTTTTACTAGAAGTGGTAGATTCTTTATTGATCATACATTATCTCCATGTACAACTTATTATACCCAAACATACCCTTTGATATACCCTAAGGGTCTTAAGGAATAAATCAAAGTATAACTCATCATACACAAGATACTATGATGATCTCAAGTCCAAGGATCACTTGTACTACTATCACTACAGAATTCCTATTGACGACAGCAAGTAAAACTCCATTAGGTATTCCTTAGCGAGCCACGTTCGGTGAACTTATTCTCTAATAAGCACCTACATACGTGCTTTAGTGTCTCCACACAAATGATCATGAGATCAATCATCTTCATCCAATGAGCAAGCAACATATGTACCAATATATCCGGATTCACTAATCCCCAATTTAGTAATCCAACGATTGGGAACTATTTTAGTTTTAAGCTTTCTAAGAATTTAGATCTCATTAAAATGATCATCATCATTATTCTAAAAGCATTGCTTAAAACTATGGGTTTATCACATATTATAAAGCAGCATCATGTAGATAATTAAAAGCCTTTAATAAATTAATATTTTTTTATTAATAAATGAATAAGATTGTTACAAAGTATATGCTTTATCATCAAACATAATTGGCTTGTGTGCATACTACTTTCAATCTCTCACTTGAACTAAAGCCAATCGCCATGGTATCTCATACCCTTCTTTTCTAAGTGACGATTATCCTGTTGTTGGGTAAATTTTAGTTAATGGATATGTAATGTTGTTCTTGAGAGTCCACTATCTCTATAGTGATTTCCCATCTTTTAATAATTCCTATAATCAAATGAAAGTGCAACAACACATGTTTAGATCCAAGATGAGACTTAGGAACTATTCCTAGTTTTGTAATGAACTTTTCATCCAAACAATCAACTTGTAGCTTCATTTATAGCTATATACTTTGTCTTTATCACTAAACCAGCAACTCTTTGCTATTTAAAACCTTTCCAATTCATTGCACCACCGTTCAAGGTAACGCTTTATCTTAAAGTGGATATTCTGTCGTCTTGGTCTGTCTGAAAAACTTGAGTCTGTTAAGCCCTCTAGTTTTAATTTAGACCCACCATAAATTTTAATCATATCCTTAGTGCCGGTTAAGTACTTTAAGATATTTTTCACTGTCTTATAGTGATCTTCTCCAGAATAAGACCGATCATCATCAGGTCTCATATATTTCATTGTATACATGATTGTCACTCATGCGATCTCTCTTATCAGGAGTCTATGGCGACTATTAAGAGAGATACACTCCATATCTCATCAACATGAGACATCTCTTGGAATTTGCCATGCTAAACGACTTTAGCATCAAATGAATATACGTTCCTTGGGTTAAGCTGAGCATCCTTTTAAATCTATCTATATAGATTTTTATCCCCAATTTAGATACTCTTCCCAAATCATTCATAGATGAATGTTTAGACAACTTAATCTTTACTGATTATAGCGTTGGTATGTCATTCCTTATCCGTAGTATATTAAAATATAATACTAAGAATGTCACGACGCTCCCACTAACCTTTTGTACACACTAGGTTCATTCTTGTTTTTGAAAAAATCAAACTCTTTTGATTATTTCATCAAAACAAATGTTTCATATTTGAGAAGCTTACTTCAACCCATTTCTCTGAGTGTCTACAACTCTTACCTCATCATATGTAACTGGATCATCATCTTCTATGTTTTGTATGTCATCATCATCATCTATGATGAATCCATACCTCCTAGGTATCTTCACTACTATTCTAGATTTACGATTCGGTTGTGGTACAATAGGTCTATCTACAGGTTCCTCTTATTTGACTTATAGTGTTTTGTGATTCTTGAACTCTTCAAGATGTATTATCCTCCCACTAGCCCCTTCAATGATAAACATCTTTATCTTAGAAGGCAACATGTTTCGCAACAAACACCTTTTGCTAAGTAGGATTATAGAACATATACCCTAAACTTACTTTAGGATGTCCCATAAATTTGTACTTGTCAAATCTTGTCCCAAGCTTATCTTTTAAAACCTTTTCACATAAGTTGGACAACCCCTTATCTTAACATACTTAAGATTAGGAATCCTCCCTGTCCATAACATTTATGGAGTCTCGGGTCAACCCCTTTTGTAGATATGCAGCCATTTCTAGAGTATTACCCCAAAAGGATACTGGAATGTCGATAAAATCATTATAGACCACACAATGTCCAACAAGGTACGATTTTTCCTTTCAGATACATCAATCAATTATTGCGTATCAAGAGGCGTCCATTGTGAGAAAACCATTTGATATGATCTAGAAACTTATTGCACAAATATTCCTTCCTCAACCTGATCAAAGAATTCGAATACTTTTCAATTAGTTTCACTTCTGAATTCTTTGAACTTTTCAAATAATTTAGACTTGTATTTCAGCAAATACACACATTCAACTCTTTGAATGATCATCTCTTTTTTCTTATAGTAGTTTGTTCAATTTGCAAAATAATTTTTCACGTAAGTTAAGTATACAAAATCCATTAAGTAATGTTCCAGTTCTATACAAAATATTATTATTATAAATGGAACAACAATTGTTCTTAAATATAATACCAAAGATTTCATTGTCCAACAATAAAATGGAAATAATGTTTCTAACAGGAACTGGAATACAATAACAACATATTGACTTAATAGATTTGCCCGTAGACATTGCTAAACTATAAGTTTCTATGGCTAATGTTGTAAGACCCCAACTTTTTTGAATAAAGAATAATTTTTCTCAAAATATATTTTTGAATATTATGGTGTAGATATGATATAATGTTATAGTTATGGGTAATATTTAAAAATTTTACAAAGTAAGCAAGTTGATATAAAATATTCGTTGTGTCGGGGAATATTCGATTGGTCGGGGAATATTTGTTTTAACAGAGAATATTCGTATGACGGCACAATCATTAGTAGACCCCACAACGGAAGTATTGTCGTAGTTAGAAAATGACAGAAATATCTTTTTATAAAAATAACGACGAAAGTTTTACCGTTAAACTGTTGAACTACCTGGTGGTAAAAGTATAGTAATACGCGTGGTTGCATAGTAACACACGGTATTGATTATTGATGCTTAAGTGAGAAGGAACTCAGTTATACTCAATTATTGCTACAGTAATTGCTGCATAATATTTCTCTTATTATTGATTCAATTATTGTCACAGTATTAATATTTTATATTATTAAATCAATAATTGAGACGACAAAGTTATTCATATTATTATTTGCAATATTGACGATGTCTAAAAGTTCTGTCGAGGAGAGGTTTGGTCACCTAATTACGCGCCAATAGGGAGAAATCCTTATCGAAAAGCCCCCTCTTTCCTGGGAATGACCTGGTTGTTAAATATTGTGAGTTATAATATTAATGATGAATAATTGTTAATAGATTAAAAATGTGTTTATTAAAGATAAATAATTTATGATAAATATTTATTCAATTTTTGATATAAATATAGGGATTGTTATAAGGCGTTTGTTGTGAGTTTGACTTAGTATTCCATGGGAAGGTTTACTAATTTTAAAGACCGTCGATGGTGGTTTTTATTAGATAACCAATCTGGACCATTGATGGTGGTTTTAATATTTAATCAATTTGGACCATTGATGGTGATTGTAATAGTAAATCAATCTGGATCATTGATGGTGATTTTAATAGTAAATCAATCTGGACCGTCGGTGGTGGTTTTAAAAGTAAATCAATCTGGACCGTCAGTTGTGGTTTTAATAATAATCAATATGAACTGTCCGTTCTAATAGTAAATCAATCTGGACCATTCATGAATCAGTTACTATTTAGTCCATTCTCCTATAAATAAAAGCTTAATTCTTCTTTCATTCTCATCAATTCACTGAGATTCACAAGAGACGCTATAGAGAGAGAAACTATAGAAAGCAAGAAGAAGAGTATTCTGCTACTTCACTATTGTAGTATCCAGTCTTCTATTAAGGTAAGGAGTATTATTTCTTTCGTATTCATAAGGAATACTATTTTTCGTATTCATCTATATAATAAAACAGAATCCAATTTGAATTCTATAATTTGAGAAAGCACAACAACGACTCAGATTTATTCTAACTTAATCTAAAGGCTCACATTTCATCTCACATACACACAATTCCGCCCAAATTTCCTCCTCCTTCTCCTTCTCTCTCCTCTCTCCTTTTTTATTTCCTCCGCCTTCTCTCTTTCTCTCTCCTATTCTTCTCCTCATTTTCTTTCTCTCTCCCCTCTCAGCTTTTTCTCTCTCTCTCTTGGGTCTCTCTCTTCCTCTCTTCCTCCATTTACTTAATTAATTGGTATTTTAATATTTTATTTTAAATTATAATAATTTTTTAGAGTATGGATACATTTAAAATATATAATATATAAAAATATCAATGGTAAGAAAAAAAAAATTAAAAACAAGATCATAATTTACTTATAAAAAATTACTTATAAATAGATTCTTTTTCTTCTTTTTCTTTTCTTTATCAAATAGAACAAATGTTAACAAATTAGAAAATTTGTTAATTGTTATAAGTATAATATTATTATAATTATAATAATAATTATGATAATAGTAATAACAATAACAACAATAATAACAACAATAATTTTAATAATAATAATAATACTAATAATAATAATAATAATAATAATAATAATAATAATAACAACAATAACAACAACAACAACAACAACAACAACAACAACAATAATAATAATAATAACAACAACAACAACAACAACAACAAGAACAATAACAATAACAATAACAAAAATAACAACAATAACAATAACAATAACAATAACAATAACAACAACAATAACAACAACAACAATAACAACAACAACAACAACAACAACAACAACAACAACAACAACAACAACAACAACAACAACAACAACAACAACAACAATAATAATAATAATAATAATAATAATAATTGTTATTGATGATTTGTAAGTTTTGTAGACATGTTTAGATTTTTCTAAATATCTATTTTTAAAGAAAAATTAATTATTACGGTGGTGTGGTGAATTATGATAATTTTTATGTGTGATTGTAAATTATTTAAGGTTCTAAAAAGTCTTTAGGTAATATAGTATTTTTTAAATTTTAATCTAATTTTTCGTTACATCGTGCCTTCAGGCACGGGTAATTACTAGTCCTTTATTATGTCGAAATAACCTGTCGACGCGGATTACGTACCGTATGACAGGTGAAAATCCATTTGCAGTTTCATATGTTATTTCTTTTCATATTCTTAAATCTAAACTTACAATGGTAAGTATTGCTTCTATAATCCTTGAAATTAGTGGAATATCCTTGAGTTTTGCGCTTCATCCAGTATCGTTTCATTGAAATATTGATATGAACTTTCTTATTAAATATCAATATTTTCACCCGGGATACTATTCATGGGTTACTATTCACCTGGTTACTATTCACTAGATATTATTCACTCGGGTATTGCCGGGATACTATTCATGGGTTACTATTCACCCGATTACTATTCATTAAAATATTATTCACTCGGATATTCGAGGCACTTTTAATGTCGGGGTACTATTCACGGGATACTATTTCCGAAGTACTATTCATAGGATACTATTCACGGGGTACTATTTACTGAAAAAATTATTTCTTTTCTGTCTAAATTATTTTTGATACATAGATATTATTCTTGAATTTTACTCCACAAAGCAGTATCATGTTGACAATTTGGACATTATTAAATTCTGGATAAATTAAATTATAAATCTTTAAAAATTTATCCTTTACTTTCTTTTAATTGAATTCTTATATCATTGTCATCATCCTCATGCTTATATTGTGATGAAAGTTATCTTTGGCTTATGTGTATAGATGGACTGTTGATTGGTATGATTATGATCAGGGATAATTCGGTATTATCATGACCATTGACGATTACACGAATATTCTTGGCCCGTAGTGCAAGAATAATTTGTGGACGTGATACTAATGAATATCCTTGGCCCGTAGTGCAGGGATGATTCGATGATGTGATTTATTTATTAAGCTGAGTCCCAGCGATAAAGTTAATGATAAACTTTTTAAATCATAGAAGATAGTAGATATCATGCTCTACTTGACTCTTCTAATGGATTTCTTGTTCTGCTGCAGTTAAACTTGTTGTCTATTATATTCTATCAGTTTAACATTGTTGAAGGCTAATGATAACTTATTCTGCATTATCTTAGTCATAATATTTCTTACTGGGCTAGTTGAGCTCACCCTTTTACTTTCATTGTTCTCTTCAGGAAATGAGAACGTAGCCGGAACTAGTCGGGGAATGGAGTGATGGTCCGAGATGGTGTTATAGTAGTCCTCACTATTCTATAAAATAGTGTGACAATAAATGTAATGAAGACTTCATTTGAGTTTGGATATTGTCTAGAAGAGTGTAAAAACTCTCAGCTTATGTTATATAATTAAGTTTGTATTTGTATTCAGTACCATGTATTTGGCGACCCAATTATGGGTGATGTATACCTATTTTGGGGGCGTCACAAATGTTGCAACCGTTGCTTCATTTCCCACACATAGGATTACTTATCTTTATTTAGCTTTCTCCTTCTGCTTGGTCCCTTCATAAATCTATATTTATGATAACCAAAGCCGATATCTAATACCCAAGTAGAACCTTGACTTAAAGAAAAATTTATTTTAAATCATGAACAAATTTGTATTTGTAACTGAAACTTCACTAAGCTTCTTCTAGTTAGCATCTGCAAGATGCTTCTTGCAGTTTCTTTCCAATGTCCAGGCTTATTGCAGTGGAAACAAACTCCTTTGCTATCCGTATCAGTTTTGTTCTTATTATCCTTTGTTTATACCTTTTCTATTTACCTTCTTAGAATCATTCTTCTTTTTAGAAGATCCTTTGGCCCCTACCAGTAAGACTTGGTCTTTCTTGGTTGGAAAGTGACTCAACATTTTTCAACATGTTAAGTAAATCAGCGAAGCTGATATCTAGCTTGTTCATATGAAAAAAAATTCACAACAATTGTGAAAAGAGTCCAGGAGTGAGTGCAAGATCAAATCTTGACACAACTCTCCATCCATGACAAAACCCCTTGTCCTAATTATTCAATCAAATTGATAATGGACTTTTGTCTGTACTGTAGTGTCATCGGTCATTCTAGATCGAAAGAGCTCCTTAGATATCTGATATCTATCAGTCCTACTTTCCTCATCATCAACTACTTGATATGCATGAATATAGTACGAGCATCTATAATTTCATGCTAACGCTGTAGCACGTTACTCATGGATGCAAGAATGATGCATTGAGCCAACTGTGCATCATCTTGTCACTTTCTAAAAGTAGTAATCTCTTCCTCAGAGGCATTGTCTGCAACCATTGCAGGGATAGGCGTATTAAGGACATTAGAAAGCTTTTCAGCCATGAGAACTATTCTCAAATTCCTTAACCAATCCATTTAATTCGGTCCGGTTAAATAACATATAATATGCTTCGCAGTGATAGTAATTTAGACATTGTAAAATTGTGTAGATGAATTTGTAATTAACAACATTTTAGCATACATTCTTTTATTAATTACCAAAATAATTTAAGTCTTATTTTAAATTGGTATCTCCCATTATTTTTATCAAACTATATTACCCTTACATATATAGTTCGAAAAAATCTAATTAAAGATTTGCTAGTGAGAAAAAGGATCACATTTCAAATGTATATAGCCTTGTGGTGACACAAAAAACTATATATAAATAAATAGGTAGACAACTCTTGTCAATTACATCATTATGTAACTCCTTTTATTTTGCCTCTTAGATTATTTTGATCAAGTGGTGGTACATCCGAATCAAAATTATCTAAGTTAAATCCAACCTAACACTTCCATATATTCAAAAAAGAAAAACATTATCCTTGTGGTGACACAACAAAACAACATTGTTCAATTTTCTTTATAAGCATCAAATGTGATAAAATTAACATCTCAAAAAATTAAGATAAGCCTTGTGGTGGCACAACAAACTTATAATAATTAATTGATACTCTATTATTTTTATCATGCTAGAAGGCGACGTTCAATATTCCAAGTATCTTTGAACGCTTAGGACTTAATATAAAAATTTGAGGGGTTTGTTATTAATTTGTCTCATCTTTTTTAGCGCGCATGCACACACATATATATAAAATACGTGTCATATTAATTAACATGCGAAGCATGTTTGCATAATATATAGTATAAGCATGCACATATGGAATATTATATTCTACTCGGATTGATTATGAACTTTTATTCTAGTTTAGTTCACTAGAGCCACCAAGTGAACCAAAAGGTCAAACCCTAGATGTGCATGAATTAATATTTAAATATAACTATTACATTTAAACCCGGGCTCCATTACAAACGGGTCTTCAAGCGCTCCTTGCTCATTGATCTCCAATTCTTCAAAATTAATTCTAACTATTCCTATTACAAGACTATTTAAAATAAATAGAAACCTTGATCACCGGTCAAGGGGAAGTACATAAGAGGGAGTTAGAATTTACATTAAGAAAAAATTAGAGAAGACGAGGTACGCAAACCTCATTTAATAAAACTCATACATTCATGCATCCAACTAAAATAAAATCCAATCACATTGGTCAATAGTCCATAATCAATCTCATTTATTATCATACACATCTACATATGCATCAATAAATAAATTCATCTCATGAATAATAAACATTCAATATATATATACTGATATCATTTAATGGGAAAATTTAGTTAGTATAAATTCTAATTTTGAATCAAAATAAACTCCTTTATTTTAATCCAAATTTAAATCAAAATAAATCTCTTTTATTTTAATTTATCCAATTTTGAATAAAATAAATTATTTTATTTTAATCAAAATCTTTAATCAAAATAAACTCATTTATTTTAATTAATTATGGAATCTAATTCCAAGTCAAAATAAACTCCTTTATTTTGGATAATATGAAATCTTATTCTATATCTAAATAAACTCCTTTATTTAAGGAAATACGAATTTTCTTTCCTATTCACAAATAGACTCCTTTATTTTGAATAATATGAAATCTTATTTCATATCTAAATAAACTCCTTTATTTAAGAAAACATAGAATCTAATTTCAACTCCAATTAGTTATCATGGAATCCAATTCCAACTCTAATTAGTTAGCATGAAATCTAATTTTAAGATTAAAATAAACTTTTAATATATATATATATATATATATAACTGTTTTCCGTTCGTAATATATGCAAGTTCAGGATCAGTTTTATAAGCGATAACTGTTTTCGTGAATAGGCTTCGCGTATAACCGGCTTCATGAACAGGCCTTGCGAATTTCATAAAAAAATAAAAAAATAATTTTATACAATAAATTATGCCTAATTAAATTATTCTAAACACATATCAATATACAAATCAAATTAAAACAATTAATAATTCGCATAAAGGTTTGGCTCTGATACCACTGTTAGGTTTGTTAGATTCATGAACGCTATCAAATTGCACAAAATAAGCCAAAGCATGAAAAATTAGAGTTTAAAATTTTTACAAATCATATACTTGGATCATCATTTATGCACAATTATTAATTAAACGAAAAGAATAAAGAACAATAATTATACCCTTGAAGATTCAAGCTTCCTCAGGTACAAGTTCACCTCCAATCCTTTTCGCGTTCAACTTGAATCCACCGAGTTTGGTTAATTCCTTTGATCAATGTTAGTCACCCAAGTGTTTGGCCTCTAAAGGTGATCCACCAAGAAAGAAGAAAAATTCAAGATGATGAGTGTTTGGCAAAACCCTAGTTTTTCTATCTCTCATAGAAAAAATATACTCTCCCAACTCTTGGAATTACGTCTGTTGTGAAAGCATCAACCACCCTCACCCATAACAAGACTCTTCATATTTATAGATGTGGGCAACCCTCCTTAACAATTAAGGAATTGAGTTTTAATTAATTAATCTCCTTTAATTAATTATGCTCCTAATCTTATTAGGAATATATGAGAGTACTTTTATTAATTAATTCCCAAACTCCTTTAGGAATTAAATAATAATAATAGTAATAATAATAATAATAAGACTCATCTTATTAATTTATATTTAATATTTCTAAAATATTAAATAATAAATATTAAGCTATTTAATTTATTCTATCATCATAGATTAAATTAAATATACTTAACTTATTATTATGATTATGCCATTAACTTCTTAAATAATTATTCTTCCTTTTATGGTGTGACCCTTTAGGTTCTCCGTATTAAACCGGTTGTGAATAAATTAATTAGAACAATTCTAATCTTATTTAAATAAATAAATTAAACTATTAATTTATTTAAATAAATAATATTTATTTTACAATAGGGATAAGCCTCCCTAGAGATTAACGACTTTCCAGATAATGTAAATTTCAACATTAATCATAAAAGAACCTTTAAGTAAATAGTTACCGTACAATTCAATCCTTCTACCATACAATGTCCCAATTAAATATAAGACATGTAATTACTATCAAGTCTTATTTTATTTAATTATATGTATTTCGACTCCTAAATGCACAACTCCAAATAATGCAAATTAGAAACTCCTGTCTAATTTCATTACATGCTCTCGCCAAGGACTACTTGGGTTTGTCATTTATCGAATCACATAGGACATTTCTCTTCTTTTACTTGAAGTGATAAATTCTTTATTGATCATACATTATCTCCATGTATAACTTATTATACCCAAGCATACCCTTTGATATATCCTAAGGATCTTAAGGAATAAGTCAAAGTATAACTCATCATACACAAGATACTATGATGATCTCAAGTCCAAGGATCACTTGTACTACTATCACTACAGGAATTCTTATTGACAGGCAAGTAAAACTCCATTAGGTATTCCTTAGCGAGCCACGTTCGGTGAACTTATTCTCTAATAAGCACCTATATACTTGCTTTAGTGTCTCCACACAAATTATCATGAGATTAATCATCCTCATCTAATGAGCAAGCAACATATGTGTTGGGAAACTGCTTAGTTTGATTTGATGTTTAAAGTAAATGCTCATGATTTTGTGTAAAGTCCTTCAAGGAATATATGTACAAGGACTTAGTGATAGATCAAATTTGTTAAGTTGATCTAAGCTTTTAATGTTTATCATTCTGTAAATGAATGTATTGATGAGGAGATCAAAGAAGTTAGGTTGATCTATTTCTTGAGATGTAATAGATAGGCTTCAATAAAATCGTAGTCTATTGAGCTGATCGAGAGTTTGCAAAAACCAAGGCAAAATCGTAGAGCATCGAGGATCGTAGTCTGTCTACCTTGAAGTGCCTCTCCGAAAATCGTAGAGTGGTCCAAATGTTTGCCGAGCCAACTCAGAGATCATAGTGTGCGCTCAAAGCAAGTGAAGATCGTAGTGTACCAAGCTCTTAAGAGAAATCGTAATGCTCTTGTTTGTTAAGTAACAGATCAAGCATCAAGGTGGCAACACACCACGATCAGAATCGTAGAGCATCATATGTCTATGTCAGAAGCATCGAACCTTGCACATTTGTTTAAAGATAAATCCCAACAAATGTGGAATAGGTTATAAACGTTGAAGTTTTCGCCAGTCCCAATGACACAGAAGATATCCTTAGTATACAATAAAGAAACGTATTGAAGAAGTTAAGAAAATTACCATGGGACAAAGTAAAACATCTTTTCAGATGTTAGGTGAGATGGCAGTCTGCTGTGTCAGTGGGCCAGAACACTAATCAGAAGATGTGCAGAAAAGTCTCCATCAAAGTTTCAGAAATGTCAAACGCATTTAATGCTTCAACGGATATCTTCAACGGATACATTTCAAGGATCACATATATGCAAAACATCTGCAAATGTAAGAGAGTAAGCAAGTATTGAACAAAACGCTGAAGAACACTCAACGCTAAACTCTCAACTCTATGATCTGAAAAAGAAAAAGCTTGCTCAGCTACTCAGTTCTTTCGAACAAGAGCTTAACGGCAACTGAGTAGCACCAATCAAGAACTCATCAAGTACCAATCAAGTGAAGTAAGAAGTTCCAAGTCAGAAGGACATGAAGAGTTCTAAGTGAACTATGAAGAACTAAGTCTGCTGGACTTGAAGAGTTCAAAAGTGAACTAAGAAGTGCCTAGACTGCTGGTCTAGAAGGGATCTGTGAGATTCAGAAAGTATAAAAGATATCCTTAGTGGATTTCCTACTCAAAGAGTAGAAGAGTGGATTAGGAGCTTTAAGTGTTTTGAAACACTTAAAACTGTTGTGTCTATTACTTTCTTGCCATAACTGCTATAACTGTTATAACTATCTCACTCTCATTAACTTACCATATCTAAGAGGGAGTTCAAACAAATCTTAATTCCGATGTGTTTGAATCAATAACAAAACTAACAAAGTATTTAACAAAGAAATTTAAAATATCTATTCAACCCCTCCCCCCCCCCCTTCTAGATCACTATTGCGCCTCAGGGAACTAACAATATGTACCAATATATCCGGATTCACTAATCCCCAATTTAATAATCCAACGATTGGGAACTATTTTAGTTTTAAGCTTTCTAAGAATTTAGATCTCATATAATGATCATCATCATTATTCTAAAAGCATTTGCTTAAAACTATGTGTTTATCACATATTATAAAGTAGTATCATGTAGAATTAAAAGCCTTTAATAAATTAATACTTTTTATTAATAATTGAATAAGATTGTTACAAAGTATATGCTTTATCATCAAACATGATTGGCTTGTATGCATACTACTTTTAGTTCTTGTTTAAGGAATACCTCCAAAGTACGGTACCTAAAACTGACTGAATTTAAAGTTTTACTCTTAATATTTATATAAATATTTTTGATAGATCACTTTAAAAATTTAAACACCGTTCAAATGATATTCTTGCTTAAGGAATACCTCCAAAAGTGCGATATCTAAAACAGATCTACTTTACGATATTTAGATAAATAAATTATATCGATAAAGAGTCACTTATAACTTTAAACACTGTTTGAATGATATATAATATCTCAAAAGTACGATATCTAAAACTGACTTTTTATTAATTTAAAGAGATGAAATATATATATATATATATATATATATATAATGTGTATAAAAATTTATATTTGTATATCTATAATTATGTACTAGTATGAGATAATAAAAATTAATCAATTCAAGAACTTATCTCAAAGTAATTTGACCAATTTTTCTCTTCTTCAAGAAATCAGAACTTTGAGTAGAAGAGAGAGCGCTTCTTTAGACAGAAAGTATGTAGGCAAGGAAGAATGACCTTTTCTTTTCTTGTAATTTGGCAAGTTAGAAATGAATAAAAACTTTCCTATTTATAGAAAGTTTTTAACCAAAGGCATACTTGTCATTTGGAAGCTCTTTTGAAAAATCAAAGGCTAGGATTTATATAGTTCAAAATCAAAGGCTATAATGGATTAAAAAGTAGTCACATGGATTGTCTCTTAAAGAAAGTACACTTACCTTTTAATTTAAGGTTAGGATTTCTTTCTTTTCAAATCAAAGGCTAAGATTGATCAAAAAAGTAGTCACATGGATTGACCCTTAAAGAAAGTGCACTTACTTTTTAATCAAAGACTAGTATTTCTTCCTTTTCAAATCAAAGGCTAGGATTGATCAAAAAGTAGTTGCATGGATTGGCCTTTAAAGAAACACAAACTTCCATAAACTAGCACATGCTCAATTTAATCTTCTCTCTCAATTTTTGGATAACACATGCTCAATTAATTCAAACATTCCATGTTTATCATTTAATATTAATTACTAAAGTCACGAAAATATTAATTGAATAAGATTTGAAAATATTTTTGGTCATAGTAAATCAGAGAATTAAAATCAATTATAATATAAATCCTATGTAGATGATTCAAATATTTACTTAACCTATTTACTAATTATTGTTATCATAAAAATAAACCTAAAAGTTGGAGACCCAACAAAATTACATACCGAAAATATTTTTGTAACTTTTTATGTTTTCCCGGAACATTTGGATTTGGATCAAAAGATGTGGACATTATGACTTTCTTTACAAATTCTATCATTCCATTCAACATCTCGTGAAAATATTTATAAACTATTTGTGTAGAATGTTGAAATCTTCGTTTCACTACTCTAATTTGTTCGTTTTGTGACCTATTATTGTTAAGAATATAACAATATTTTCCTTAACAGTTGCATACTTACTATCTTTTACCTATTTTTTTTTGCCTAAAATGATTGCATAAATGCACATATGCAACACGTGAAATACTCATCAATTCTTGACATTGCGTACTTGATCCATATAATAACTCCAATGTATAAGCATGTCCACTCAAGACTGAAATGTTATCTCTAATTCTTGGTATGTTTCTTGAATGAATTCGTTTAAAGTAACAACACATAATGATTAAGCATAAAAGTTGATCTTCAATATTAATGTTTGACCTATTTTCAAAATAAATATAATGAATGTGCATTATAAATATTTCATTAATATAAAATAAAATTTACACAAGTGGTCTACATAATGAATATTAGACTTTTATAATGCATAACAAAAGTAACAAGTTCATATAAAAGTTTTGGCCAAATATCAAAACAATAACTCTTTGCACCCAAAATAATAAGTTTTGGCCATCGATCCATACAAAATATAAAAGTTTTAACTAGAATCATCCAATAGTAAATAATAAACTAAACTACAAATCCTAATTTGCATGAAATGATTTCAACTCAAGCTTCATTCTTATCGTCTTCTAGGAGCATCATTTGTTCCCTATAACTTGAAATCTAACAAAAAATCCCAAGTGCCATTTTGTTCAATGAATTTTTTAATCCCCACCCAAGTCGATTTAATTTATCTTTGCACTCCTTCAAGGAAGGTCCACTATTGTTATTCACAATTTGTGAGACCCCAAATTTTATGAAATGAAAGTATTCAATTTTCTTATTATTATTTTATTTAGTAAATGGTTAAATTGATAAAGGGTTAAAGTTAATGGTGATATTTGAAAATTTTGCCAAGTATGCAAGTTGTTATATAATATTCGATTGGTTGGGGAATATTCGTACACCGACACAATCATTGGTGGACCCCACAACAGAATTATTGTCGGATTGAGAAAACGACAAAAATATTTTTATGAAAATAACGACGGAAGTTTTACCGTTAAAACTGTTAAACTACTCGGTAGTAAAAGTACGATGTCTGAGTGGTTGCATAGTAGCACCGGTATTGATTATTGATGCTTACGTGAGAAGTCACTCGGTTTTGTTCAATTATTGCTACAATGGTTGTTGCATAAGTATCTCGTGTTATTTGATTTAATTGTTGTTGATATTTTATATATTATTAAATCAATAATTGAGATAACAAAGTTCTTAATATTATTATTTGTAATATTAATGATGTCCGTAAGTTACATCGAGGAGAGGTTTGGTCACCTAATTGCATGGCAATAATAGGAGAAATCCTTATTGAAAGCCCCTCTTTCAGGGAACGACACAGTCGATTAATAGTGTGAATTATAATAATGATGATGAATTTTGTTTTATTATTATTATAAATGTAATAAAATAGAAAGCTTTTTCTATAAAAATGTAATACTTTTTATAAAGTTTTGTTTTATTTAATTATAAATAGAATATAATATATTTTATTATGCATAGTATTTGCATAGTGTAATACATAGTGTTTGCATAGTAAAATATTTTTATATAAAATGTAATACTTTTAGAAAGTTATTTGTTTTATTGATTATAAATAAAATATATTATATTTTATTATGCATAGTGTTTGAATAGTGCTCTGCGTAGTGTTTTGCATAGTAAAATCTTTTTATATAAAATGAATACTTTTATAAAGTTATTTGTTTTATTAGATTTTAAATAATATATATATATATATATATATATATATATTATAAATAGAATATATTATATTTTATTGCATAGTATCCTTTCCATTCTCCTATAAATAGGATGCTTAGTTAGAATTGAAAATCACACCAGAAGTTCAGAGAATTCTTCTTCTATAATCTTGAGCGTATTTCTTTAGAGTTTAAGAAAGCTTTGAGCGTAGAAAATAGTGCAAGTTTTCTTCAAGAATATCATCGCCCTACCAGTCGGAATACTCTTCTTTCTAAGGTAAGGGGTATTATTTCTTTCGTATTCATGAAGAGAATTATTTTCTTTCAATACTCGTAAGAGCTGTTATTCCATTCTTTATTATTATGTTGGAATAACCTGTCTATGAGAAGTACCGCATACATGATGAAATTCTTCTGTTATTCTATTTTTTATTATTCTGTTGGAATAACCTGTCTGTGCGGTCTATCACATGCCTGATGAATTCTGTTATTATTTCATTCTTTATTATTATGTTGGAACATCCTGTCTGTGCAGATTACGCATGACCTGGTTCCATTCTTTATTATTATGTTAGAACATCCTGTCTTTATGGATTACGCATGACCTAGTTCTATTTTTTATTATTCTGTTGGGAATAACCTGTCTGTGCGGTCTATCGCATGCATGGTGAATTCTTTTGTTATTCAATTCTTTATTATTCTGTTGAAATGATCTGTCTACGTGGATTACCACATGGCGGGAAAAAATCAATTTGCAGTTTCATAATTTTTCTGACTCTCAAAAATTCTGGAAAAATTTAAAATGATAATTTGATGAGTTTTCTATATTATGTCCAAAAATGACGATTTTTAAATGTATAGATTAAGAGTTATGAATTTTATGGGAAAAGACTATTTTAAAAGTAAACCCTTATAACTCCTTGTGGTTAACTCCAAAATTGGTGAAATTTTTATTGGGAGTACATGTATATAACAGAAGTATACCGTGTAAATTTCGGAATTTTTGGACAAAAGTACAGTTTATAAAAAATGTCTAAATATTCAGCAGTTTTGGCCATATGAAAAATAGTAAATAAATTTTTAAAATTTCGAGAAAAATATATGTTTAATATGAGACTATATTCTGCTAAATCCCAGAAAAGAAATATTTTTGGGACTGATTTGGTATTTTTCATGAAAATGAACTAGTTATGAGTAAATGAATTAAATATGTTATGTGAAGTAACAAAATTGGAAAATAGAATGTTATGGCTTGGAAATCCTATATAAGGTATATGCAGATTTGTAATGAGAGTTTTGGTTATTGATGATGAAATCTTATGAGTTTGGAATTTTAGGATGATTAAATGCATTAATTAGTAAAGTGTAAACAATTAAAATAAATTGTTTATAAGTTTAAGAAATGATTAAAATATTGTTATAATATTAATGATATTAGATTATGAGATTATTAAGTGATTGATAACATTTGGTTATTATTGAATGCTGGATAAATTGTATTCTAAATGTTTAATATTTATCATTTATCTCATTTGATTGATTTTTTATATCATTGTCATTATCCTCGAGCTTATATTATGATGAAAGTCATCTGTGGCCTATAATACATAGATGGACTTGGTATGATTATGACTAGGGATTATTCGGTATAATCATGACCGTAATGTTACAAATGATGTGGTAAAAGTCCTCATTGGCCCGTAGTGCATTGATGGATAGTTTTTGGTATGATTATGACCATGGATTCTCTTCGGCCAAGGGTACAAAGATGAATTATTTTATGGCATGATCATGACCGTTGATGAAAACACGATTATCTTTTGCTCGTAGTGCATGGATAATTCATGGATGTGATATTAACGAATATCCTTGGCCGTAGTGCAGGGGTGATTCGATGATGTGGATTATTTATTAAGTTAAGTCTCAGGGAGAAAATTTTGATAATAAACTTTTAAATTCGTAGAAGATAGTAGATATCATGCTCTAGTTGACTCTTCTAAAATACAGTTGTATGTCTTCGGCCTGTAGTGAAAAGATGAAATGATAATGAATATCTTTGGCCCGTAGTGCAAAGATGAATTTATTAAGTATGATTATAAACAGGAACTGTGATTTGGTATAACCATGATCTTTAATGTTTCAGGTAAAGATAAGTGATAAAAATTATCTTCGTCCTGGGTGCGAAGAGGGATTTAGAATAACAATTATGATTATGAGTTATTCATATGATCGTGGAAAGGAACTGTTGATTGATGTTACAGGGATAAAACATTGTTGGTGGACTTTTAACGTAGAGAAGATAATAGACTTTATGGTCTATTTGACTCTTCTAATGGATTGCTCGTTCCGCTGCAACTATGGTTGAAAAGTTTTATCATCTACCATATATTCTAAATATCTAATTTATTACTGACAAAGGCTATTGATAATTTAATTATCTTTAGTCATGATATTCTTTACTGGGCTATTTGTGCTCACCCTTTTGCTTCACAATTCTTTTCAGGTAATAAGAGTGTAGCTGGGTCGAGCGGGGATAGTAGGAGAATAGAACGATGGTCTATAGCTGTTGAGGTTCTCCCTAAATAGTATGAAAATAATTTTATTGAGAACTTTAGATAAGTGTGTCGTATTGTATACGCCATTTGATATTTAATTTTGGTGAACCAAATAGGGTGAGGTGAACCCAACTTTGGAAGGGTGTTTTGCCACTATCATACAAGATGTCTAATGACATAAAACCTCATGTTATCATAAGACAGGGTTGTGCACATCCACTTGCTGAGTATATCTACAAGCACTACCTATATAATATTGGAGTTTGGATAAAATATAGTTCTCAATTGCAGACAGTGGAGATAGTTATATATCAAGAGAAGACTCACCGTTGGAAGGAACATGATAGTAATCTTCTCGTTTTTCTTTGGGGTCTATTGGGTCAACCAAGGATAATTCTGTGGATATATGATATCTATCATAACCTAGATGCATGGCCTCCCATGTATGAAGGTTTTCTTGAGCACTTTCCAAAGATTTTAATTTCTAAAACAGTTATTGACTGTACCTTTATGTAAGGTGCAATTGTGACATGAGTCAGAGTTGGTATATATATTTGTATTTAAACTCACGGTATACATGTCGTCGTATTTTGCACGACAGTTGTATAAATGAAGTTGTCAGTAGTGTATTTTCTGGTGACTCAAGATGGGTGATGTATACCTATTTTGGGGGCGTCACACAATTAGCTTTATGATTTTGCACATCTCTTCCTCTATTTCGGAGTTGTTAGATTTCTTTGTTGAATTCTTAGCTTTTTTCTTTGGCCTTTGTCCTTCAAAGTTGGGAGTGGAAGCATATGATTGGGTACCTGGAGTTGATGGATTAGGAGGTGAGTTCGAGGAATATTGAGCTTGAGTACTAAAAGGTATATCCTCGATACTAAGAATTTCCAAATCCTTATTTGGTTCAACGGTCCTATCCCTTTTAGAGCTAGGTCCCCAACAATCAATCCCCGTAATAGCAACTCCATCATAGAGTTGAGTGGAAAGCTTAGGAAAACTCAAAGGTGAAGTACTCAAGAGTTAACATGTTTATTTACTTGTATCCAAAAATTATAACCAACGTGTAATTAAAAGAACATACCTAACATGTTTAATAATTTAACAAGCTTTTATAGTTACCTTAAAAAAACTAGTTACGTAACCTTTGACTCTACCTTTCATTCCTCATCCGTGAAGTTGAACTTGTTAGTTGTGGGATCAAAATGATTTCCAGTCATAATCATATATGTTCCCTTTATATAATCATAATGAATTTTCATTTGTTTATAATCTACAATAAAGTTATAGGTGCTTTTTAGTATTTATCTCACTTTTAGTCATAAATATGGTTTAAGACAACCGTCTTGCCTACTATTTTCTGTAACTTCGCGAATACATGTTTCAATAAAAGTTTTCATTACACTTTTATTTCTCCAACTCACTTTCGATTTCCTTTGATTTTGAATTTCACCCGATTGTTCCATGCCTAACACAAATAGAAAAATGGATTTAGAGATTATAATCCTAACATGCATATTGAAAACAAACAAAACCAATATAAAAGCACATGGAAATATTTAATCTGTCCAGTTATTGAAGTCATATTACATTGTGATAAATTAAATAGTTTTACCTAAAGCAACTCTACTTTATTAAACTTGCCCAGACAATTTAAATAATATGGCACTGCACTGCCCAAATCAATGTTCTGAAACGGTAAAAAGTACAAAATTTCAAGTCTCCAAAACTAAAGATTTCTGAAGAGTTTTGCTCTTTACAGCCTTCCTTGTCTCTATTTTTTCTTAAAAACAAATTGCAAATCTCAAAAAGTATCAAGGTAAATCAGAAAACTTAAAATGTTATTATATAGAGGAAGATATTACAAGATAAGAATAATGTGTCCATAAAAATAATTAGAAAAGATAAAGAAGCATTCAACAAAGGCAGGTATGCTTTTATGTTAATCTCTGGTAATTGAAATATAGCCAATGAAATCTCAAGACTGCTATCAAAATAATTTCTTAATCAAAACTAATAAAGCTGAATCACATACCCATCATATACAGGAAGAAACAGAGATCAAATTATGGCTTAAATTTTAATATACATGTGTGCATACATATACAGGAAGAAACAGAGAGAGATATCAAAACTACATTGTAACACCCCCTTTCCGAAATAGAAAGAGAGGTTACTCAAAACACAACAGAACTAACGAATTTTACAAGGCTCTAAACCACAAAAGGTTAATCTCATAATAATTAAATGTCATAAGACATACCATAATAAATGTCACATGGGCTCAAACCACAATCTAAAATAATTATTACTATTTCAAATAAACTGACATATCAAGCCTACATAGAATATCTCTAAACCATTGGAATGAAGGGAGCTCTCATCACACTTGCCCTTGATCCCCCTGATTACCTGCCGAAAGAAAAATATAGCATGAGACAAATGCCCAGTACGGATATAGAATACAAATAATGAAATAAAATAATTAATTCAATTAAATGAACTGAACTGAAACGAAACGAACAAAGCTAACACAACGAAATAATAGGCTGAAACAAATGGCTGGGGTTATTTTATACCGAGTTCAAAACAAATAATAATTTAGCTTGCCACACATGCAAGTCAAATAATGCCACACAGGCAATCACACATCGGACTGCACAATCCAAATGCATGCAAAATTGGAAGGCGTGTTTGGCACAAATATCACCAATCCGCAGAACATAACAGAAAACTAGGGTCGACCCATACGCCTCCTGTGATGCCCACAAAATAGGTATACATCACCCATTCTGAGCCGCCAAATACATGGTACAGAAACAACTACAACTTTATTAATACAATTGTCGTGCAAAATACGACAACACATAAACTGTGAGTTTAAATACAAATATTGTCTTCTAGACAATATCCACACTCAAATAAGTCCTCATTACAATTATTGATACATTATTTTACAAAAATAGTGAGGACTACTAAAAAAACTTTCTAGAACCATCATTCCATACTCCGACTAGTACTCGCTATATTCTCGCCTCTTGAGAAGAAAAATAGAACAAAAAGGAAAAGGGTGAGCTCAACTAGCCCAGTAAAGAACATTATGACTAAGATAATATAGAACAAATTATCGTTAGTCCTCAACAGGGAAAAATCTGATAGAATATAATAGACAACAAGTTTCAGATCAATATTCGCAGCGGAAATAACAATTCATTAGAAGAGTTAAGTAGAGAATTAAATCTACTAACATCTATGAATTTAAAAGTCCATCATCAATATTTTATCCCTGTAAAATAAATCAATATTCATCTTGAATCAAATATTCATCTTTGCACTACAGGCCAAAGATATTCATCAGTTGGTCATGTTCATCTCAATATCTGTTCATCTTTGCACTACGGCCAAAGATATTCATCAGAAAATCATTCATCTTTGCACTACAGGCCAAAGATATTCAGTTATATCATTATTTAGGACTGAAGATGATGAATTTTTTTTTAAAGAAAACGAATCCAGTGAGACAAAAGAACAAATATTAATGATTCGTACTTCGATTTATCCATGTTCAAAAACACCCCATAATATACTATGATGGAGTGAAATTCAAGAATAATGATCAAAACATGGATGCAATCAAAGATAGTAACAGAAATAAACATCTGGGATAAAGAATGAAAATTTAATTTTTCTGTAAATAGTGTCGTATTCGTGAATAGTGTCGTATACGTGGATAGTAACCCCGACACAAAAAGACAAGAATTTCACAAGAAAAATCTTACCAATATTCCGGCATAATGATATTGAAAGAAATAATATCAATAAAAAAAATAACATCCCTTACCTCAAAAGAATAGTACTTCTAGGTGGAATATCAGATATAACTGTGACGACCCCAAATCCAGGTACTTGAAACCCGAACTCGGTTCTCCATGATACCATTTCTTTAAGCTGAATAATACTAAATAATAATATATTCGAACTTAATTTACATACATCAAAGTTTACTTCCCCAGGTACGTGACCTTCAAATACATTCCTTACAATACTTGAATAGATACCAATACAACTATAACCATTAACTCATAATACACACTTATTCGATCGACTTTCCTTTTCCTTTGTTCGTGCACGAGCCTTGAAAGTTGCTCATCATAATCGAAAACATTTAATTTAAGCAAGGATGAGCATTTAAGTGCCCAAAGAAGTAATAACAATTATATATAAGTTGAAAGAATATAAGTATTCTCTTTACATAACACTTCTACAACGAATTGAAAGTTGTGAAGTAATGCAGATCTTGATAAAAATTCACATAACAACTCTCTTTCAAATTCTTTAAATTTGGCTCGCCTCTACCCTTGAATAGGGTTTAAGAAACATACTATGAACATTCTTTTCATTTTCGAAAAGGTTTAACTGAATTCTATCCTCAAACCGTCATAACTTATGGGCACGGAGGGTGATCAGCCCCGTTGTACCCTGTATTGATCAATACTACATAACTTGAACGAAATTCATCACTCACTCTATCCGCCTTGCGCAAAAATATTAAAAGTCATTAATTATAACTTAAAATATTTTTAAATCCTTAATATCCTCTTTAAATGGTTTTTAAATAAGTAAAACCATTTTTAAACTATTTATTTAATATTAATCATTAAATAAACTAAATATCATTAATATTATCTTAATATCATTAATATTTAATTATTAATGAAATTATCATTTAAATATTAAAAGTTATATTTTATAACTTAAAATATTTTTAAATACCTTATTTTCATTTAAAATGATTTTTATAATATTAAAATCATTTTAAACTAAATTATTTAATATAATCATTAAATAACTTTAATATCATTAATGATTATTAATTAATGAAATTCATCACAAAATATTAAAAGTCATCACAAATAACTCATTTACATAATCAATTCCAAGCCAAAATAAACATAGTAAACTAACTAGTTTATTAACAACACTAACTAAACTTCAAAAATTTAAACTTTAACTAACAATTAAAAATAATAACATCACAAAATTAAATAAGAAACATACCCTAAATACGAATTCCACAAACCGAATACGACTTCCACGCCTAAAATTTAACTAAGGAGATCTTTATAAAAAGTTCTCCCACAACAAAAGCCTTTCACAAAAAATTGGAGGCCTTATTGTTGGTGAATGAAACAAAGGCCAAACCCTTCTATTTATAGGTTTAGAAAATGGTGAAGTTCTCAATTTAGTCGATGTGGGACTTGGTTTATACTAATTTTCAATAGCTCACTTTGCGATTTTCTAACGCATTGCTCATAACTCCGATTAATCTGATTTTTGGATATGTTATACATGGTATGTAAGACTATTTTAAAAAATACGAATTACCCAATTCGGGTTCATTAGGTAGCCCAAACAAAGTCGTCAAAAGTGGGCGTTCATAACAGCTTTTTAATCTCATTTCAGCTTTACCCTCTTTCGCTAAAACAGTCATAACTCTTTCATTTTTAAACATTTTTGAGCGATTCTTGAGCCCACGCGAAGCTAACTTCTGGGGCTACAACTTTTATTCTTTGACCATTTCCAAATTCCAAATACATCAGCCCAGAAATTCCGTTCAAATAGACTGCACCGCACTTGTTGGGAAGTTTTGACACCACTACTTTGAAATGTCATAACTCTCTCCTCCGATATCGGATTTAGTCCGTTTCGGAGTCTATGGAAAGCTTATTCGGTGTAATATAACATACCAAAAGCCCAGAAGGTTTTGGAAATATTAACTGATCGAAACAGTGTCCCGAATAGCACATCCATTTGCTGACTTTTCAGCTTTGAGAAATTTGACACATTTCCTTCCAATCACCGTAATTCCCTCATCCGAGGTCGGAATGAGGTCATTCCAAAGCCTATCGCTTCCTAACTTAGTGCACTACAACATATCAAAAGCCCAGACCTTTTAAAGCACAAAAAGTGGACGAGAATGCCCCCATTACAGACTGCCCAAAAACAGTTTATCATGATCGGTCAACCATGTTTGACCATCTATAACTTCTAATCTATACATGATATGGACTTGATTCTTTTTGAAGATTAAAGACCACATATCAGGCTACACATAACAACTTTTGAAGAACAAAACTCATGATCGAGCAAAGAGTTATGGCCTCTGACATTTGGTGAAAAAATAACAGAATTCGGTTTTTCCAACTTGCTTAAATCTTCAAATTCGTGCACTTTGATGTTATGGGTCTTTGATTTATCAACCCATATCATCAATTAACATTCTATTACACAAATTTAAACAATCAATTGCATCAAATAACATCGAATCAAAGGATTTCTAGGTTTAGTGTTCTTATACCCTTTTTGCCAAAAATTCTTGATTCTTGTTTCTGATTTGTTATGGGTGATGGTTGGGCTTTGTTTAAGAGTGTATGGGCAATCTTGTACAAGGCAATTAAATGTAATATTTAATCACTAGATTTAATTCTTATAATTTACCAATTAACTTCTATCCTTTGGTAAATTAAAACACTTATACAATAACATCGAAATTAAACACGGTAATTAAAATTAGGGTTTCTCAACGCGTCATCAATTAGGGTTTCTAATTGACCATTAGTGGTTCTTTAATTATACGTGTATGTTACTAACACGATTTACGGTTTCTAATTTCAACCTGTTAGGGTTATAATAATTAGGGTTTGTCCTGATTATGGACGTCTGACGATAATTAGGGTTTCTTCTAATTACCGATATTCTTATTCACGGTAACTTCATATACAAATCACTACTCGAAATATCCCATAATCGAGTTTAATAATTAGAGTTTCACAAAGACGGTAATATCTATGACCTAATTGGTAGTCATTGCTCAATATTATCTCGTCACATTTATACCCAAGTACATAATTATGGTAATCTTGTAAAATCATTATATAAATAATATAATATTATTATTCTCATCTCTTGATCACAATCCCAATCCGAGTTTGGATCTCATGTCCGACTTATTCTTCGTACACAAAGATCAATAATCAAGTTAAAATAATTAACTTAAATATTACGAACAATTCATATAATAAAATATTTATTATATAAATCTAATTATCACTTCATATATTATTTCCAATCATGTTTTCATGGAAAATAATTAATAAAATATTTAAAACTACGAAAATTTATTACCATATAATTTGTGGTAATTAATAATTCCAAAATTTTTCTAATTTTTCAAGTAATAAATGTATTCGCATTTATCGTTCACTTTACTTGACACTTAGTCTCGTCATTAAATAATAATAATAAAAAATTATACATAAAATTTCTTATTTATTTTATATAGAAAATCTCTGGTTATTACATTCACCTCCCTTATAAGGATTCCATCCGGAATCACCGCTTTAAAAACTCATATGCGAAATTACATAGCATATAATCATTGTGCGTAGATCTCGATCATACTTGATCGAATCGATCTTTAATTATTCATCATAACACTTGTCTGTCCGATTAAGCGAAATATAAGATATATAAGTTATTCAAATAAAGACTTTTTGAGTTACTGTTTCCGGTTGCCACCGTATCCTGGACCGTCATGTTATAAACCCTCGGAGTTGCTTTCGTTGGAGTTCTTGGTTGAGTTTGGTCCTGAAATTGCTAACGTTCACTTTGCTTCTCCCAGGTGGTTACGTTCCTCGCCTCCATTCCCCTCGTGGACAGTTCCTCACCTTATGCTCGATCGATCCACATATGAAGCATCCATTGATCATCCTTGAGTTAGGCGATTGGGAGAGATATGACCCTCTTGCCAAGACTTGTAGCATATAAACTTTCCTTCGACACTTTCGCCAGTGATTCTTCCCATGATTCTTGCCTTTTTTACCTTCTTTTTATACCTTCATGCTTTACTTGCATTTTCTCAGAAAAATTCGTTATTCTTTTCACACCCCTATTCCCACTACTACTTTCTATCTTTACTGTTCCTCCTGACTTGATTTTGTTCTTCTTCTCCTTATGGTAGAGGCTCATGGCCTCACTTCCCACTGCTCAAAGAATGATAGCCTTCTCCATGAGTCTTTAAAAGTATTGATTTGCGATCGACGCCTTTATCAGAGCCGGGTTTTAAGCCCACTCAAATCTCCTTACCTTCCTAGCCTCTGTATCCACTTGATGTGGAGCAAACCTAGCCAACTTATTAAATTTTGCGGCATACTCCACAACAGTCATATTATCCTGCTTTAACTCCAGGAATCTCACCTCCATTCTAGACTGCATACTAACAGAGAGATAGTTTTCAAAAAATAAATCCTTAAACCTATCCCAAGTAATTTCTTCTTCTCCTGCCCGAGTCTTATTTGCCTCCCACCAAAAGTTAGTTTCCCCTTTCATCATATAAGTGGCAAAAGCGGTCTTTTGCCCCTCATCTACTTTAGTGATTACGAACGCCTTCTCTATCTCGTTCACCCAAGTCTGGGCTTCTATAGGTCGGTGATCCTCCAATCTTCGTGGTCCTACTGACTTTGAAGTCTTTGAATTTTGCCAAGCGATTATGTCTGGTTTCCATATTCGGTGTTCCTATTTGCGCATAGCTTTGAGCTACCATGTTTGCAAAGTTTTGCATCGATTAAAATTTATGCGTTCCCCGACATTAGTAGATTCTTCTATCCTTTGGTTTTGAGTTTGACGTCTTGGCGGCATTATCTCGGTTAAATAAAACCATAAATTATACCCTTACATTTTAAACCTTATTGCATAAGATTAATGTATTAAACTTCGTTTCATTTCTCAAACTTAGATTCATATTCATTTATCGAATATTTACACAAAGACATCCTCGCTTTAATCAACAACTATCCCTTTGTGACTACGAAAGTCGGGATTTAAAATCTTAACCAACATAAAAGTTAAAAATAGTTCATTACTTATCACACATATTACATACATAACCCATACTACTTATTTACCAAGCCTTTTCTCCGACATTCATTCGCTCGATGTCCTTCCATCCCACAATTAAAACATCCATCTTTCTTATAGTCGGGCACGCGAGGAGAGGTGTGTCCTTCACGGATGTGTCGCTTGAGGCTCCATCTGGTCAATTTGGATTTTGAGCTTATCCTCGCTTCTTCCATTGTTTCCATTAACACCGACGCATCAACTTTTCTATCTCCCACAACCTTTCCAATGAAGAAACCTTGTTCTCCAAATCCTGCACCTCCATTGATGCTTGAAAGCGGCTTCAACTTTAGTGTCCGAATCACTATCTGTCAAATCCAACATTTACGGATCCGATGCTACGTTTTTTCCACGATAGCCACCTCGTCCGATTTGGGTTCTAGTGAGCTTCTATTTCATCTGTTGGCCTCGATATTAGCTCGGGGTGTGAATATGATCCTTCTTATTCCACATATCTTTCTCACCGACATCTACAAACATAAGTTACCTTGATTAACATATAGTATATATACCACGACAATCAAGAGTTCTATATACGTTGTCTCTTATTTTGATTGACGATAAATTTATTCAATTCTCATCAACGCTATCTCTCTAGAAAGGCGCTCCATCCACTCTGCATCGAATCGCATTAAGGTGATGACTAAAGCACTGTCCAAGGTATGTATCTGGTGTCTTTGGCTTCTATTTCAACCTTCAACTGTCTTATCTCAATATCTCCTCTCGCTCCAACCTCCCTCATAACTCTCATTAACTCTATCATGCTTTACAACATTCACACATATCATCACATGCTACCCAATACACCTCTCACAAGAGTAAAAGTTTTCAAATTGTCTTTGAGGGTCATATAGACCATGAACATATAGTTTTAACGGTATTCATACCGCAAAAACAAAACATTACCGCTATGTTTACAATCACAAAGAAGGTAAACTACCATTAATAGTACTTTAGGTGATTAGCCTATTGTACCCCTACGTAAATGCATAACGTATTAATCATACCTAGCGAATATTTACGCCCATTAGATTGGATCATTTATCCAAACAATATTGTTCACCTCGGTCTTATCATAGGATTCCGCACCAAACAATTTGGTTAGGAAATTTCTTCAATGAACACTTAGAGTTTTCATGAACATTAGTCTAGTGATTCAAATAGCATAGACTCATATCAATAATTCACTTCAATCGAATTATTTAGATGTAGCCAAACCTCGTTGGCAAATTAAACTTTTGAAAACATTTTCGAGAATGACGTCATGATCTTTGTCTTTGTATTAACAATCCGTTGAGGATCTTGGTCATTGTATGACTTTGTCATAACACATCATACAATAGTGGAACAATGACTTGGTCAAATTCACATTAAGTATTCTGTATTTACAACTCCATCACATTTTTATCATCTCTTTTTTTTGAAAGTACATGGTACATGAGTGATAATTAAAAACAAATTTTGATATTTCAAATCATTTATGCGTCTAGCCAAAATAAGTAGCATAAATAGTACTTTAAAACCGTTTCAAAAATGATTACGAGTCTACGTTTTTGTTTTCAAAAGCACATAGTGCGTGTTTAGCTTGATGTCAAAAATTTTGAAGTTTAACATAGCTAGGAGTTTAGGAAAACCTAACACCTTGACTAAAAATCATTTACTTAACAATTTATCTGTTCCTGTAATCCATAATACTCCATTCACACAAAACTATACCCAGTTCATCAAACCACACTTATGAGTTCATAAATTGCCACAATTATATGAGTTTAAGAACTTATCCTAGTCGGACCTTTGGCGTCCATTCATTTGAGGGTTCATAAACATTTCATATAATTATGAGTCAAGATCGTCTCATAGGTATGAGTTTTAAGAACTCGAACTTAATCTTATATTCTCTATCTATGACTGACCTATCTACATTATACACACGAGAATGGAGTCATCCTCTTAATGTGCATATAACAAATAAGCATGACCTGACGACATTTCAATGATTATCGATGCGAAAACTAAGTGGTTTTTACACCAAGTATAATTCAACTCCCATACGAAGAATCATACAACTCAATTTGCCGACATGAGTCCTCAATTGAATCCCCATCTAACATTAACCCCATTCTCCATACAAATTTAATTCGTATTTATAATTCTCTTCCGGATCATGCATTGATTGATAGTACAATTCATACATAGCAATCTTCTTTGTAAACTTTCCAATCATCGATTGATTCCTTCCATTTGTCATAGCCTTATCAGATCACGGGGTGATCTCATCGTATATATTATGATTTAGTTCTATATCTTGATCGTTTTATTTTACGATCTCTCATAACTGCACTTTCAGTCTTTTAGACTCAATCTATTCCCCACTACTGTTTAACTTTATAATCAGAGTTAGGGAACTCTATGTCTTTACACTCGTCGAGATTCATCTTTGAATCTTATTGACCAACTAACTCTATATAAGTTAATACTTATCCTAATCATTATTGCGTTATTAGTCTCAGGTATTCCTACCTAAGCTTCATAACCAACGACTTTGATACCAACTCATGACGACCCCAAATCCGGTACTTGAAACCCGAACTTGGTTCTCTACGATACCATTTCTTTAAAATTTGAATAATACTAAATAATAATACATTCGAACTTAATTTACATACATCAAAGTTTACTTCCCAGTGCGTGACCTTCAAATACATTCCTTACAATACTTGAATAGATACCAATACAACTATAACCATTAACTCATAATACACACTTATTCGATCGACTTTCCTTTTCCTTTGTTCGTGCACGAGCCTTGGTTTGCTCATACATAACTGAAAACATTTAATTTAAGCAAGGATGAGCATTTAAGTGCCCAAAGAAGTAATAGCAATTATATATAATTTGAAAGAATATAAGTATTCTCTTTACATAACACTTCTACACAACGAATTGAAAGTTGTGAAGTAATCTGATCTTGATAAAAAATTCACATAACAACTCTCTTTCAAATTCTTTAAATTTGGCTCTGCTCTACCCTTGAATAGGGTTTAAGAAACATACTATGAACATTCTTTTCATTTTTGAAAAGGTTTAACGAATTCTATCCTCAAACTGTTATAACTTACGGACGCGGAGGGTGATCAAATTTCATTGTACCATGTATTGATCAATAATACTACATAACTTGAACAAAATTCATCGCTCACTCTATCGCCTTGCAAAAAATCTTCCCATATAGGGATGTTCATACATGCACAGTTCTAAACCCAAGGTTTTAATCTTGCTCAACAATAATATGTAATTCAACATATATATACGGGTAATTGACAAAGGTGTATCAACATGTGAACAAATGCCATGATTATCCAAGTGGGGACACTTGTATAACCATTTATAGAAATCAATGAATGTAATATATATCCGAGCTAACATGTCGATCATCAAAGAGTACATAATGCATGACAGGGATAGAATAATTACAAACTTCTTACTCATGTCCATTGCATAAAGGAAGTGCAAAGGTAGGATACTTTTTGATTCACGATTACAAATCTCAACTTAGGTTTTATCTCTTTATCACAACATATCAATAATCGGATCATTCGTTCGATTAGAACAATATATCTTAACACATAGTATCTTTTATTACAATTTGACACATAGTCTAATCACATAATCACGGTGATCATACTTTTAGTTCCTATTCTATACTTGAAATATTTTTATACATTTTCAAATATCTCATCCATGCTCTTACGATAGTCTTTTCTTTTTTTTTAAGGTCCGACATTTGTTTATGATCGATCACTTTTTTTTCGGGTAAATCTTGAGTCTAAGACTCTTATTCTATACCTCAACATCATCAGAATATCGGACATCTTATTTTTAATCATTTTGCAATTTCCGAAATTAAAAATTTTAAAATAATTCAAATCATCACTAAAGGGACTATAGTGATATAAGCATTACTATAGGTGTTCTTCTTCAAATTCATAACTTCATAATCGGTTCTCAAGTCATTTAGTTTGGTAAATTATAACTTTCAAATATCGAATCATAATTAAATGATTTAAACATTAAACAATTCCATTATCATTAATAGTTTAATTAATACTAAACTATTAATGAAACCATTACTAAAATATAAAAGTTATTTATAATAACTCAAACTATTTTTAAAACATTTATATTACCCAAATAATTACCATTAATATTTAAATATTAATGTACTATTTATCAAATATTAAAAGTCATTAATTATAACTTAAAATATTTTAAATCCTTAATATCCTCTTTAAATGGTTTTAAATAAGTAAAACCATTTTTAAACTATTTATTTAATATTAATCATTAAATAAACTAAATATCATTAATATTATCTTAATATCATTAATATTTAATTATTAATGAAATTATCATTTAAATATTAAAAGTTATATTTTATAACTTAAAATATTTTTAAATACCTTATTTTCATTTAAAATGATTTTTATAATATTAAAATCATTTTTAAACTAAATTATTTAATATAATCATTAAATAACTTTAATATCATTAATAATTATTAATTAATGAAATTCATCACAAAATATTAAAAGTCATCACAAATAACTCATTTACATAAAATCATTTTTATTATTTAATATTTTTTTCCGAGTATTACATACATACCTAAATTGTTTATCGTAACCATAACAATTTCAAAGATGAGGGTTAACTGTAAAAAATTGTGGAAGGAGATGGAGATCTAAACGAATCGAAACTTTGGTAGAGGTAAGTGAAGAATAGAGAGTGGCGATGGAGATAGAGACGATAGAAGCTGTAGATAAGCGATGACTATTTGGGTAAAAAAAATGTTGCTTAGATCTATTAACTCAATTCAGGTAATTTTTTTTAAAAAAAAGAATCGGTCAAATCTATTCAGCTCAATTCAAATTTCAAAACTTGTAAATAAACAGTCTAAATGACTTATTCGCTCAGATCTTGACTCATTCAGATCCATTCAATCCTAAACAAACACCCCCTAAGATAGCATTTGTTGCAAAAGCGTAGATTTTTTTACTAAAAAATTATGCAATTATTGCCTTCAAAAATAAAATACAAAAGTAACCTTTTTTACCAAATGGATAGACTGCTTTTTTACTAAATACACATCAATTTATATTACCCATGTTGTCTTTTCTAAATGTTGCATCAAAAATATATTTTCAATGTGACATGATTTCAAAAATATTTTACATGATTAACATATGCCCAGTGCTATATATACTCTCTTTATTTTAACGTTGTAAGATTCAATATTGGCCAAACACAATGATTTTGGGTGGTATAAGTGCCGACGGCTAAGTAGAAATGTATTAAACCTCACTCAATTGAGAATGGAAAATAAATATATATATTGTGTAATTGAGAATGGAAAATAATATATATTGTGAATATTAATGTCAAATTCTTGATTAAAAGTTATGTAGATAAGTATTAGTGGTATTTTTTTTGGAAGAATATGTAATAAGTCAGACCCTCTTATAATTTTTATCAATATCATTTATTGATAAATTTTACATTTAAAATTTGGCATAAATTTATAGCAATACATAACATGACTCCATGAGAATATCATCTCATATCATTGTGTTTTTATTCAAATGTATACTAAATTACTAATTGAAACGTATAAGCACTGGTTTGACCAAAGATGAAATTTTATTATAAATTTTTATCGAAATTTAAAATATAATTTTATTTATATGTATCGGGTTATTCAAGATCTTAATGTTAAGATAATTAGATTCATATTTTATAATTTTTATTAATTATCAATGGTTTTTTTATAAATAAAAATACATCATCAAAATAAAGAATGAGTTACCACCTCATTTTTAATTATAAAAGCAATTAAAGCTATTTGGAATAGCAATAAGAGGTCGGATGCTGTAAAATATAATCTAAGCAAACAATTAAGAGAGAATAAGAGAAGTATTTCATTTCATTCTCAAATGTATTATTCATCAAACAATATGTCTCTATTTATAGGCTTACAAAGATTGAGAGGGATGAACCAGAAATAAATACATATACATGTATTAAAGAAATACATGTATTTCCTTGAATGATACATTAGAAAAGTTCAATGAATATTCATAAATTTATGTATGGACAAATGGATGAATTCGATCATAACACTCCCCTTTTAATATCCATTGTACTAAAAATATGCCTCGCTAAAACTTTACTAGGAAAAACCTCTTGGGAAAAATCCTAGTGAAGGAAAAAGAGTACACAATTCTTTTCAATAATACACTTTGAATAATGCCTCATTAAAAACCATGCCAAGAAAAATCGAGTGGAAAAATCCTTAATGAAGGAAAAGAGTTGTGACGCCCTCAAAATAGATATACATCACCCATCTTAGGTCGCCAAATAAATGGTACATAATTCAAATACAAACTTAATTAATGCAACTGTCGTGTAACATACGACAAAACATAGCTGAGTTTTTACACAAATATTGTCTCATAGACAATATCCAAACTCAAATTCAATCCTCATTACATTTATTATCAAACTAAATAGTGAGGACTACTAAAACAACTATCTCGGACCATCACTCCGTTCCCAGACTAGTCCCGGCTACGTTCTCATTTCCTAGAGAGAATAATAAAAGAAAAATGGTGAGCTCAACTAGCCCAGTAAGAAATATTATGACTAAGATAATGCAGAATAAATTATCGTTAGCCTTCAAAAGTGTTAAACTGATAAAATACAATAACTATCAAGTTTAACTGCATCGGAACAAGCAATCCATTAGAAGAGTCAAGTATAGCATGATATCTACTATCTTCTATGATTTAAAAAGTTTATCATCAATTTTATCGCTGAGACTCAGCTTAATAAATAAACCACATCATCGAATCATCCCTGGACTACTGGCCAAAGATATTCATTAGTATCACGTCCACGAATTATCCATGCACTACGGGCCAAGGATATTCGTGTAATTATCAATGATCATGATCATGCCAACAACTGTCCATCAATGCACTACGGGCCAATGAGGACTTTTACCACATCATTTGTAACATTACAGTCATGATTATACTGAATAATCCCTGGTTATAATCATACCAATCAACAATCCATCTATGCACTACGGGCCAAATATGACTTTCATAACAATATAAGCATGAGGATGATGACAATGATATAAAAATTCAATTAAATGAAAGTAAATGATAAATTTTTAAAGATTTATAATTTAATTTATTCAGAATTTAATAGTGTCCAAATTGTCGACATAATACTGCTTTGTGGAGTAAAATTCAAGAATAATATTGTATCAAAAATGATTTGGACCGAAAAAAAATTAATTTTGTTGGGAGATTGCATATTTAAAATTTGATGTTGAAAGTAAATATTCATGATTATATGTAAAGTCCTTCAAGGAACACATGTACAAGGACTTAGTGATAGATCAAACTTGTTAGGTTGATCTGAGTTTTAATGTTTATCATTCTGTAAATGAATGTATAGAAGAAAAGATCAAAGCGGTTAGGTTAATCTATATCTTGAAATGTAATAGATAGGCATCAGCAGAATCGTAGTTTGTCGAGATGATCAAAAGATTGCAGAAGCCAAGGCAGAATCGTAGAGTATCGAGAATCGTAGTCTGTCTGCTATGGAGGGCCTCTCTTAAAATTGTAGAGTGGTCTAAATGCCTGTCAAGTCAAACTCAAGAATCGTAGAGTGCTCTCGGAATCGTAAAGTCTGCAAGTTCAAGAAAGTGAAGATCGTAGAGTGTCAGAACTTTAGAGAAATCGTAGTGTCCTCATCCTTCAGTACCAGATTAAGCTCCAAGGTGGTAAAACACCCCGATCAGAATCACAGTGTATCATCTGTCTGCATCAGAAGCATCGAACAGTGTCCATTAAGGTTAACACATGTGGAATGGATTATAGACGTTGAGAGTATCGGGAGTCCCAATGACACGACAATCATCCATAGTATGCAATAAAGAAACGTATTCAAGAAGCTAAGAAAAGTACTACAAGTCAGCAGAAAACACCTCTTCAGGTGTTAGGTGAGATAAGCGATCTGCGGTGTCGATTGGGCGGGGCAATTTGGGCGAAGTGGTTTTCGAAAAGTCACCATCAATACTCTGAAATGTCAAATACATTTAATGCTTCAATGGATGTCTTCAAACGGATAGATTTCAAAAGCATCATATATACAAAACACAAGCAGATGAAAAGATAAAGTAAGCAAGAAACGAAAACGCTGAAGAACACTTAACGCTCAACTCTACGATCTGAAAAGAAAGCTTGCTCAGCTACTCAGTTCTTTTGAACTTAAGTCTAAACGACAACTGAGTAGCATCATTCAAGAATTCAACTACTATCAAGAAAAGTAAAAAGTTCCAAGTCAGAAGGACTTGAAGAGTTCTAAGTGAACTGAGAAGTATCAAGTCTGCTGGACTTGAAGAGTTCAATAGTAAACTAAGAAGTTCCAAGACTGCTGGTCTTGAAGGAATCTGTGAGATTCGAAGATTGTAAAGATATCCTTAGTGGATTTCCTACTCGAGGAGTAAAAGAGTGGACTAGTAGCTTTGAATGCTCTGAACCACTTAAAATCACTGTGTCTCTTATATTCTAGCCATAACTGCTTAACTCCTATTAACTCGTTTTATGTTAAAAGGAAAACAAACAAATCTCAATTCTGCTGTGATTAAATCTTTATCAAAATTAACAAGTATTTTGAAACGAAAAGAATTTAAAAATATCTATTTAACCCCCCCTTCTAGATAACTTTTGTGCCTCTGGAAACTAATAATTGGTATCAAAGCAGGTTCTATCAAACAACCTACAAAGCTTAAGTAGATCCAATGGCATATCTGATAAGCGAATTAAAGACTAGAGGAGGCAGCAAGCCACTTATGTGCAACAAAGATAAATTCGCCAACTGAAAAGTTCGTATGCAAGCCTACATGGATTCAATAAATGAAGATCTATTTGAAACTGCTCAAAATGGGCCCTACATTTCTACCAAGCTTGCACCTGCGGCAAACGACCCAAACAGAATTCAGATCAAGGTCAAAGAAAAATGGACTGACAAGGAAAAGAAAGTTATCCAACTCGACAAGAAGGCCAAGAACATTTTGTTCAAATCGTTAGAAGACGATCTATTTAAAAATGTGGTCAACAACAAAACAACAAAAGAAGAATGGGAGGCATTGCTCATCATGCATGAAGGAACTGAAGAAGTTAGAGAAAACAAGTAATCTCTTCTGACTCAGCAATATGAAATGTTTGCCCATATTCCAGGAGAAAATGTTACTTCCACCTATGAAAGATTCAATGTGATAGTTCCGTGAGGCACAATAGTTATCTAGAAGGGGGGGGGGGGGGTTGAATAGATATTTTAAAAAATCTTTCTTAAATGCTTTATTAGTTTTGTTATTGATTCAAACACAGCGGAATTAAGATTTGTTTGAACTCCTTCTTAGATATGGTGAGTTAATGAGAGTGAGGCAGTTATAACAGTTATAGCAGTTATGTAATAGACACAATAGTTTTAAGTGGTTCAGAGCACTTAAAGCTCCTAATCTACTCTTTTACTCCTTGAGTAGGAAATCCACTAAGGATATCTTTTACACTTTCTGAATCTCACAGATTCCTTCTAGACCAGCAGTCTAGGCACTTCTTAGTTCACTTTTGAACTCTTCAAGTCCAACAGACTTGGTTCTTCATAGTTCACTTAGAACTCTTCAAGTCCTTCTAACTTGGAACTTCTTACTTCTCTTGATTGGTAGTTGATGAGTTCTTGATTAATGCTACTCAGTTGTCGTTAAGCTCTTGTTCGAAAGAACTGAGTAGCTGAGCAAGCTTTCTCTTTTTCAGATCGTAGAGTTGAGAGTTTAGCGTTGAGTGTTCTTCAGCATTTTGTTCAATGCTTGCTTACTCTCTTTCATCTGCAGATGTTTTGCATATACGTGATCCTTGAAATGTATCCGTTGAAGATATCCGTTGAAGCATTAAATGCGTTTGACATTTCTGAACTTTGATGGAGACTTTTCTGCACATCTTCTGATTAGTATTCTGGCCACTGACACAGCAGACTGCCATCTCACCTAACACCTGAAAAGGTGTTTTCCTCTGACCCATGGTACTTTCCTTAACTTCTTCAATACGTTTCTTTGTTGTATACTAAGGATATCTTCTATGTCATTGGGACTGGCGAAGACTTCAATGTTTAACCCACTCCACTTTTGTTGGGATTTATCTTTAAACAAATGTGCAAGGATCGATGCTCCTGATATAGACATATGATACTCTATGATTCTGATCGTGGTGTCTTGCCACCTTGATGCTTGATCCGTTACTTAGAAAACAAGAGCACTATGATTTCTCTTAAGGACTTGGCACACTACGATCTTCACTTGCTTGTCTTGCAGACTCTACGTTTTTGAGCGCGCACTACTATCTCTTAGTTGGCTAGACAAACGTTTGGACCACTCTACGACCCTTCAAGGCAGACACATTACGATCCTTGATGCTCTACAATTCAGCCTTGGCTTCTGCGAACTCTCGATCAGCTCAATAGACTATGATTTTGTTGAAGCCTATCTATTACAACTCAAAACATAGATCAACCTAACATGTTTGATCTCCTCAGAAATACATTCATTTACAAAATGATAGACATTAAAAGCTTAGATCAACTTAACAGATTTGGTCTACCACTAAGTCCTTATACATATATTCCTTGAAGGACTTTACATAACGTTATGAGTATTTACTTTAAACATCAAATCAAAATATGTAGTTTCCCAACAATCTCCCCCTATTTGATGTTGACATAACCAAGGAGATTTGTGTCATGTAGTTGCTAGAAAGTAAATATGACTTAATATTTCAGTGAGCAACTAAAATTTCTAGAGAATAAGCATGAATTTATTGATGTTTGAAGATAATTATTACATTTAAGTTCAGTTACATAAATAGGAATTTAAATTTCAACTTATCTCTATTTCTTCGGCCTTTTGCTTCGTGGAGGATTGACATACTCCTCAGCTCTTCTTTTCCTACTTGCTTCGTCTCTCCTTTCTATTTCTTCCAGCACACTCTGACTTAGTCTTTCATTGTGATCATGCCTATTCATGAATGCAGGATCTCCAATTGGCATTCTTAGGCCTGTGGTGGTCACTTCTTGTGAGCTGGGAGTAGACTCTTGACTCCTTAATGGCTGAGCCATGATAATTGGCTGCTGATCAGATTATTGAGTGTGATGGCCAGATCATGGAGTCTGATGGTGAGACTACTTTAGAGGAGGAGGAATCCTTGATGATTGAGTTGAGAATGTGCCTCTACCTCTGCCCTTGCCTTGATCTCCTCTCCCTTTATTCACCCCCTTTATATCAGCATCAAATGTTCGAATGTCTTCGGATAGGCAAGTCATGCCTTAAACAAGCTCGTTAAGATGACTTTGGGATTGAGCAATGTCTTCACGATTCTCTTTAATGAAAGCATCAGATCGAGCTTCCCTTTGTTGGAGGATGGCCAGAATATCGTCGGTCTGCTTCATTTGGCCCATGGAGAATTCTTGAAATTCTTTCAACGCAGTTTGTAAACTTGTGATGTTGTTCATCATAAGGTTGTTCTGAGATTCTTGAGTCTTCTGTAAGATCAGAACAACATCCCTATGTATTTTAGCAGCTTGGAAATGGATCTGATCGCGGTCATTTATGCTCTGAAGCATCTCTTTTATAATTTCCCTAAGTCTCTTTGTGAGCTCAGAACTTAGAGTGCCTGGGAGAGCATTGGCAACATTGATCATATTAGTCAGTCTCATTTGAACGAGTTCAGTGTGATCTTTAAGACTGTCTTCTATGTCCTTGGTCACTTTCTTGGATGCTTCTAGCAACTCTGATTTGGTAGGTAGATCCGAGATGAGTTCAATGAGTTGCGGACTGTGTGGAGGAGGGGACCTTGTGTATTGATCTTGCAGGGTATAAAGAGCAAGATCAAGGTTGAAATATTCATTTGAGGATGAGGAAGGAATATCTGAAGGAGAGGCTGGTGTTTAGGCTTCATGAGGAGGTGACTCTACGATTGAGCTTGAGTCAGTAATCGTAGAGATGATAGGAGATTGGATCAAAGTAAAGTTGGGAAAATTTGGTTCATCAGTTACAAAATGTTAGGATTTTGTAAATGGTAATTAATTAAGTGGATGTAGAATTACTTCCAACCATCTTGGTAGTTCATAGAATTGGTTGAAGAATGATGGTGGACAGTGATTACTTCTGAAAGGAGATTGGGATAGATTGTCCCTCATGCCCATTCTGTGAGGAGGGGCCATTTGTGATCAGCTTTCTGGCAAAGTTAAGGTTGCCAGGAAATCCATGAGCTAGCACTGAGATTGCTGGATATGCTTTGAAGCTCCAGAACATGTGATCCCAGGAGTTG
Organism: Panax ginseng; assembly: GCA_020205605.1. NCBI lineage: Eukaryota > Viridiplantae > Streptophyta > Magnoliopsida > Apiales > Araliaceae > Panax > Panax ginseng. Next base: position 71,563,495 of record CM035132.1, on the reverse strand, counting down.
AGAATTTGAGCTATATGGAAGGGAATCATTGGTAGATAGGAGAATAGCCGATTGTAGTTGGCTTTCCTATACCCATCACAGCCCACACCTATAATTTCTATCTCATCATCTTCTTCTTCTTCACTGTCTTCTTTGGAGGTTTCCACTACATCAATTACCTCCTTCTGACTTTCTTACTCTGGGGCTCTCTCATTTTCTTCAGGAGCAACTTCTTCTATCATAGGGATATCATGAGGCTTGATCATCCATTTGCATTTCGAATGGCTCCCCCTCAGCTGGAGCACTCTCTAAAGTGAGAATTTCAGGTAGCTCCCCCCTCAGCTGGAGCTATGTCCTCTTGTCTTGCCTCATATAGCCCCTTCTCAGTGACTATCTTTTTGTCTTCTTCTTTAAGTACTTCTTTATTAACAAGAATGTAATTTTTGACCAATTTCCTTCTTGGTTTCCTGGGCAAAGCCACAACCTTAGGACTTTCTCCAGCTTCAGCTCTTATTGGTCGATCAAAGTAAGAGTCTGTTATAACAACTTCTTTGGGAGAGTTGTCCTGTCTGGTCTCTACGATCGGTGGGAACTCTGCGATCAAAGAGATAGAGGGCCTTTTGAATTTGTGACTGTGTTTACTCTTCTTCAGTAGCTGAGAGATGGTGGCTCTATCTTCATCTACCTTAGCCTTCTGTTTTTTCCTTCTCAAGATCCTCATAGTTTCAATGTCAGAGAAATCTTGAGGTGCATCAGTGGTTGACCCCTGGGGTTCCTATGTCATTTGAGCCTTCAGCTTTCTCTTGCCCTTGCTTTTTCTGACTAAGTCAATGGGTTCTTCTTTATTGATCTCTTCCTTTTCTTCTTCAGTCTCCTTGACAACAGACATGTTTCCTGGAACCCTGATTCCTTTGCATCACCAGTCCTTCCACTGGACTCTGACATCATTCTTACATTCTGTGCTAGATTCCTTTTCCAGTTCTCGAACAACTGCTGAGTCATTATTCTGTTTGGATTTATAGATTCGCCTTCATCATCCCTAATTTTATCTCCCAAAGTAGACTGTAAGATGATGCTAATGAATCGATTGTAGAGCATTTTTTCAGAGTTTTTTTGATTTCTTCGAGCTAAGGATCCATTTCCCAATCCAGTCAAGTAGTAGAGCTCCATAGTTGAGTTGAATGCCACAACTTATAGCTGTCAAGAGCTTGAGCTGTACTTCGTTTACAGAATCATGGACGGAGCTCTTGCAGCATATACATTTCCCAACAATATCTGCCATGAATTCATACCTCTGAGGGAATTCTTTCTTCTTGTATCCTTTGACAATGGGGAACTTCTTATGGTGCATTCTCTTAAGTCCTTCATGGAAATCGATGCCATCTAAGAATGGAAACCCTTTCGATTTGAAACCTATGGCTAGATTTATGTCCTCAGCCTTGAGCTTGATTTCCACCTCCCTGACCCTCGTAGTGATGATGTCATTTTTAAACACACCATTTTTGTAGAATTCCTTTATTAGCTTAGGGTAGATCCATGTGCTCATACCTAGAGCCTCTTCAAGACCAGCTTTCTTTATTAGAGACAGAGTTTTGAGAAATTTAGGATCGGCTGTCTTGAACTCATCAAAACAGAGTCTGTAACCAGAGATGACATTTGAGGCTGCCATTGATTTCATTGCACTGAATATGGTTGTTTGAGTTTTTCGGAAAGTTAGGGTTTCTGCTTGTAGAGAGAGAGAGGGAGATGAGGTTTTTGAACTTCTGATTTCAAAAAGGTGTTTTCAAATTGTACTTGTAACTTCCCTCTCTTTATTTGCTTAGTGGGGCATGTGTCAAATTCTTCTTGGCCCTACGAGTTTGACTGATGAGGAATGTACTAATTTTCCCTTAACTCCTTCTGAGCTAATGTGTCCTTTGGGAGGACTACGATCGTTGAGGTAGTCCTTATGATCTTCAAGTATGCACTGCGATTGTCGAGTATGTTCTGCAATCATCGAGTCTGCTCTGCATTCGTTGAGTCTGTACTGCGATCGTTGAATTTGCCTGTGTTCTTATGATGAACTTTTGACTTAGCATTCTTCTTGGTTCAAAGTAGCTCAGGAAGGGCCAACCTCATGGATTGAATCAAGGGTTAGGTTTGTTCTTGAGGCATTTATCAGAGAGATCGCTTTGTTTTGTTGAACTTTGTCATCACTGGATGTTCCTTTGTTTTATTGATGGAGCTCTGCCATCGTTGAGTTTCATTTTGCTGTAGCTCTATGATCTTGGACTTCCTTTGGTTATGTCTACGATTTCGAGCATAGCCTTTATATCTGCATGATTAGTACACACTAGAGCATAGATTTCATGGTTGTAAATTAAGCATGCCTAGCTCACTTATTAATTTGTTAAACCTGGATTCATCTAGAGGTTTTGTAAAGACATCAATAAGTTGATTTCAGTAGGGATATACTATAAAGATATGGTTCTATTTTGCACATGATCCCTAATGAAATGATACCTTATTTCTATATGTTTAGTCCTAGAATGCATGACAGGATTATGTGTTATTGCTATGGCACTTGTGTTATCACAATGAACAGGTATAGATTTGAATTCAAACTCATAATCTGCTAGCTGATTTTTCATCCAGAGGATTTGAGCACGGCTGACTACCGGAGTAATGTATTCAACTTCTGCGGTTGGAAGTAGAATCTTGAGTTTTGCTTCTTGCTGAACCAAGACACAAGTCTGTTTCTTAGCAGCTGACATGTGCCACTGGTACTTTTTCTGTCTATTTTGCAACCTGCAAAGTCAGCATCTGTATATCCAGTTAGTTCGAATGAGGTCTCCTTGGGATACCAAAGCCTCAAGTGAGGTGTGCGCTTGAGGTGCCTAAAAATCTTTTGCACAGCAGTTAAGTGTGATTCCTTAGGATTAGCTTGAAATCTAGCACATATGCATGTTGTAAATATTATGTCTGGTCTACTGGAAGTCAGATATAGAAGAGAGCCTATCATACCTCTGTATTGAGTTATGTCAATACTTTTACCTTTTTTATCTGTGTCAAGCTTAGTTGCTGGAGCAATTAGAGTTTTCATGGGAGAGGCTGATTCTATGCCATACTTTTTAAATAAGTCTTTGATGTGTTTGGATTGGTTTATGAAGATTCCTTCATCAGTCTACTTTACTTGCAGTCCAAGGAAGAAGTTCAGCTCACCCATCATGCTTATTTCAAACTTGCTCTGCATAAGCTTGGAAAATCTCTTTCATAACTTTTCATCAGTAGATCCAAAAATAATGTCATCAACATATATTTAAATTAATAAGACTTTGTCTTTATACTTTTTAAGAAATAATGTGGTATCTACTCTACCTCTAGTGAACCCATTTTTAATAAAAAAGTTAGTTAATGTTTCATACCATGCTCTAGGTGCTTGTTTAAGACCATATAAGGCTTTGTCTAATCTATAGACGTAATTTGAAAGAGATGGATTGATGAAACCTGGAGGTTGCTCTACATATACTTCTTCTTGAAGTTCACCATTTAGGAATGCACTTTTGACATCCATCTGAAAGACTTTAAACTTCATATGAGCAGCAAAGGCCAGGAATATTCTAATGGCTTCTAGTCTGGCAACAGGTGCAAATGTCTCATCATAGTCAATGCCTTCCTCCCGAGAGTAACCCTTGGCCACTAGTCTTGCTTTATTCCTGGTTATTACTCCATCTTCATCCATTTTGTTTCTAAAGATCCACTTGGTTCCAATGACAGGATGACTTTTTGGTCTTGGAACCAATCTCCATACTTTACTTCTTTTAAACTGATTAAGTTCTTTCTGCATGGCTTCTATCCAGCTGGAGTCTTCCATAGACTCCTCAATCTTCTTAGGTTCCATTTGTGACAGGAAGCTTAGATAGAAACATTTATTTTGGGTGGCAGCTCTTGTTTTGACTCTTGCACTAGGATCTCCAATGATTAGATCTTGAGTGTGATAACTTGCCCATCTATTTCCTGTCGGGACATCTGTCTTGATGCCTTCTTGTCTGAGATTTTCAAGATCAATTTTTGCTTCTTGATCTGTTTTGAGTATAGCATGCAGTGTTGACAGCTTCTGTCCAGAAGTACTCAGACAGATGGGCTGCTGCTAGTAGAGTTCTTCTAGCCTCTATTAACATTTTTTTCTTTCTTTCAGCTACTCTATTTTGTTGAGGAGTTCGTGGAGCTGAGAAGTTATGACTGATGCCATTGTCTGTGCAGAACTGGTCCATTTCAGAGAAGTCGAATTCTCTGCCATGATCACTCCTTATTGCCTTAATTTTCTCCCCTTTTTTGTTCATTACTAGTCTGAACATGTTGATCAGTTGGGAGCTTGTTTCATCTTTTGAGGTTAGAAAGAACACCCATGTTAATCTGGTATAGTCGTCCACTACGACTAGTGAGTATCTCTTCCCTCCAAGGGTCGTTGTTGGAATTGGCCCAAATAGATCCATGTGAAGCAACTGCAGGGGTTTGTCAATTGAGTTTGCCATTTTGCTTTTAAATGAGCTTCTAGTCTACTTTCCAAGCTGGCAGGCATTACAAGGCCTTTCTTTGACGAAGTTGAACTTGGGCAAGCCTGCAACTAGATCCTTTGAGGCCAGTTTAGACATATTCTTGAAGTTGAGATGAGACAGTCTTCTATTCCATAGCCAGCTCATTTCTTCATATGCTCTCCCCAGAAAGCATATTGTCTCGTCTGAACTTAGTTTACCAAGATTTACTATGTAGACATTTCATTCTCTTGTTCCGGTCAGCTTTATGGTGGATGTCTTCAAATCTCTGACTTGACATTTATTGTTGAGGAATGTTACTTGATGACCCTTGTCGCAGAGTTGGCTTATGTTCAGAAGATTGTGTTGGAGTCCTTCCACATAGGCCACTTTGTTGAAGGACACTGCACCATTTCCTGCTGAGCCATATCCTCTTGTCTTGCCAGAGCCATTAACTCCAAATATGACTGAAGGACTCTCCTTTTCTATGTAGTTAGACAGAAGAGCTTTGTTTCCAGTCATGTGCCTTGAGCATCCACTATCCGAATACAAGGTTGTGATCGTGGAGCTCTGTTCCTGTGGTAACATTAAACTTTCATTTTGGTACCCATACTTGCATGGGTCGTACATTGTTAGTACCCTTGGGAACCCAAATCTTCTTTAGTTTGGGTTTCACATGCGTAGGATTATACCAACATATTGTAGCCTTGTGACCAATCTTATTGCACATAAAACATCTAATATGATGCATTCTTGTGTGTGTATGATGATTTTTCCTCCATTTCGACTTTTGTGGGTTTTTAGTCATCCTTCTGTTAAATTGATTCTCTTTCTTCCATATGTCCTTGTGTTTCATGATTTGAGATAAGTGTACCTTTCCTCTATTGTTCCTTCCCAGTTGGTTCGTGGAGTTTATTTTACTCGACTCTACGATCCTTCGAGGTTGGAAAGTAGTGGCTGGGTTACTCTTCTCTTTTCTGAAACCTAAGCCAGCATGAGATCCTTTATTCCTTGGAATATGGATTGAATCAGAGAAGCAGGGTTAGACTGGTTCTTCCTTCTGTGAGGATTTCACAAATATAATGCCTCTACTAAAATTTAAAGCATTACTATTGCTAGTTTTCTTTACCTTTTCCACACATGGCTCTGAGATGAATTCCCCAAAGCCCAATCCTATTCTGTCAGAGACGCTTCTCTGGCTAGAGAATCCATGGATGAAGAGGATTTGTTCCATGTAGAGACTGTCCTTTCTTGTTCCTCAATATTAGAGGTTAGACTTGACTCTCTTTGTGCATTGAGCTCATTTGTTTATTTTAGAAGCTTATTCTCAGCTTCAAACTTGGAGAGAGAGTCAGTACTAAGAAGAACTGTTTCCAGTTCTTCCTGAACTTTCTCTTTCTCCTTTTGAAGAAGTGAGTAATCTTTGGACAGAACTTTGAACCATTTCATGTATTGATGCAGATCAGATGTTATGTCATGAAGTGCAGTTCTTAAGTCATCAATGTCTACATCAGGAGAGTGAAAGTCAAATACCTCATTTATACTCACTTCATGAATGTTGGAGGTCTTTTTTTCCTTTTCATGCTTGGCCATCAGCCAAACATTTGCCATTTGAGGATCTTCATCATCTCCAGATTTGGGAGTTGAGTCATTGTCCGAGTCACTCCACGGTCCTCCAACTGCAAGACCTTTGTCTTTCTTCTGAGTCCTTTTGTTGCCTTTGAATTCCTTCTTTGGATGTGATTTCTTCTTTAGTTCTTCTCTAAGAGGTTTGTTGCAGTTTGCAATGAAATATCCAAGCTTCTTGCAATTGTAGCATAGATCATTTATCTGCTCCTGGCTGCTGTTGTTATTGACTTTCTTTGGTTTGTTGATTCTGCCTTGACGCATGAATCTTCTGAGTCTTTTTACCAGCATTGCAAAGTCTTCATCATCATCTTCATCATAGTCAGTCATTTTCAGTGTTGACTTTGGAGATGTTGTCAGTTGCTTTGAGAACAACTCATTTATCCTTTTTCCTTCCTTCAGATAGAGTTTCTGCTCGTTGAGTCAGCTCCAGTTCATAAGTAAGAAGATTGCCATATAGCTGTTGAACTGTCATTTCATGGAGATTTTTTGACTCTCTAATAGCAGTGGTTTTGGCATCCCACTTTCTAGGTAAGGCTCTCATAAACTTTATGATTAGATCTTTATTTGGATAGATCTTTCCATAGGCTCGTAGAGAGTTGAGCAGTACGTTGAATCTTTCATAGGTGGAAGTGACATTTTCTCCTTGTACATGTGAAAACATCTCATATTGCTGAGTCAGGAGAGATTGCTTGTTTTCTCTGACTTCTTCTGTTCCTTCATGCATGATGAGCAATGCTTCCTAAACCTCCTTTTTTGTTCTGCTGTTGACCACATTTTTGACCTTCTAAGGATTGGAACAAAATGTTCTTGGCCTTTTTGTCGAGTTGAACAGCTCTTTTTTCGTTGTCTGTCCATTCTTCTTTGACCTTGATCTGTATTCTGTTTGGGTCGTCTGGAGTTGGTGCAAGCTTTGTAGGAATGTAGGGCCCATTCTGAACAGTTTCAAATAGATCTTCATCTATTGAATCTATGTATGCTTGCATCCGAACTTTCCAGTTGGCGAACTTGTCTTTGTTACACATAGGTGGCTTGCTGCCTCCTCCAATCTTTGATTCGCTTATCGGATGTGCCATTGGATCTACTTAGCTTTGTAGGATATTTGATAGAACCTGCTTTGATACCAATTGTTAGTTCCCTGAGGCACAATAGTTATCTACAAGGGGGGTTGAATAGATATTTTAAAAAATCTTTCTTAAATGCTTTGTTAGTTTTGTTATTGATTCAAACACAGCGGAATTAAGATTTGTTTGAACTCCTTCTTAGATATGGTGAGTTAATGAGAGTGAGGCAGTTATAACAGTTATAGCAGTTATGTAATAGACACGGCAGTTTTAAGTGGTTCAAAGCACTTAAAGCTCTTAATCCACTATTCTACTCCTTGAGTAGGAAATCCACTAAGGATATCTTTTACACTTTCTGAATCTCATAGATTCCTTCTAGACCAGTAGTCTAGGCACTTAGTTCACTTTTGAACTCTTCAATCCAGCAGACTTGGTTCTTCATAGTTCACTTAGAACTCTTCAAGTCCTTCTGACTTAGAACTTCTTACTTCTCTTGATTGGTAGTTGATGAGTTCTTGATTAGTGCTACTCAGTTTCCGTTAAGCTCTTGTTCGAAAGAACTGAGTAGCTGAGCAAGCTTTCTCTTTTTCAGATCATAGAGTTGAGAGTTTAGCGTTGAGTGTTCTTCAGCGTTTTGTTCAATGGTTGCTTACTCTCTTTCATCTGCAGATGTTTTGCATATATGTGATCCTTGAAATGTATCCGTTGAAGATATCCGTTGAAGCATTAAATTCGTTTGACATTTCTGAACTTTGATGGAGACTTTTTTGCACATCTTCTGATTAGTATTCTAGCCCACTGACACAGCAGACTGCCATCTCACCTAAAACCTGAAAAGGTGTTTTCCTCTAACCCATAGTACTTTCCTTAGCTTCTTCAATACGTTTCTTTGTTGTATACTAAGGATATCTTCTGTGTCATTGGGACTGGCGAAGACTTCAACGTTTATAACCCACTCCACTTTTGTTGGGATTTATCTTTAAACAAATGTGCAAGGATCGATGCTCCTGATATAGACATATGATACTCTACGATTCTGATCGTGGTGTCTTGCCACCTTGATGCTTGATACGTTACTTAGAAAACAAGAGCACTACGATTTCTCTTAAGGATTTGGCACACTACGATCTTCACTTGCTTGTCTTGTAGACTCTACATTTTTGAGCGCGCACTACTATCTCTTAGTTGGCTAGACAAACGTTTGGACCACTCTACGACCCTTCAAGGCAGACACATTACGATCCTTGATGCTCTACAATTCAGCCTTGGCTTCTGCGAACTCTCGATCAGCTCAATAGACTACGATTTTGTTGAAGCCTATCTATTACAACTCAAAACATAGATCAAGCTAACATCTTTGATCTCCTCAAAAATATATTCATTTACAGAATGATAGACATTAAAAGCTTATTAGATCAACTTAACAGATTTGGTCTACCACTAAGTCCTTGTACATATAATTCTTGAAGGACTTTACATAACATTATGAGTATTTACTTTAAACATCAAATCAAAATATGCAGTTTCCCAACACAATGTTCTGCTCAACTCTCTTCGAGCCTTTGGAAAGATCTATCCAAATAAAGATCTAATCATAAAGTTCATGAGAGCCTTGCCTAGAAAGTGGAACGCCCAAACCACAACCATCAGAGAATCAAAGAATCAACATGAAATGACTGTTCAACAGTTATATGGCAAGCTTCTCACGTATGAACTAGAGCTGACTCAACGAGCAAAAACTCTTTCTGAAGGAAGAAAGAAGGACAAAGGGGTTGCTCTCAAAGAAACATATGACATCTCCAAAGCTAACACTGAAAATGACTTTGACTATGATGAAGATGATGATGAGGACTTTGCCATGCTGGTTAGAAGACTCAAAAGGTTCACGCGTAAAGGTAAAATCAACAAGCCTAAGAAGTTCAACAACTACAACAACCAGGAACAGATAAATGACTTATGCTACAACTGCAAGAAGCCTGGCCATTTCATTGCAAATTGCAACAAACCTATTAGAGAAGAACTAAAGAGGAAATCAAATCCAAAGAAAGATTTCAAAGGCAACAAGAGGCTCCAGAAGAAAGACAAAGGTCTTGTAGCTGGAGGATCATGGAGTGACTCAGAAAACGACTCTACTCTCGAATTTGGAGATGATGAAGATCCTCAAATGGCAAATCTTTGCTTGATGGCTAAACATGCAAAGGATAAGAAGAGCTCTAACATTCATGAAGTAAGCATAGATGAAGTATTTGACTTTAACTCTCCTAATGTAGATATTGATGATTTAAGAACTGCTATACATGGCATAACATCTGATCTGCATCAATACATGAAATGGTTCAGAGTTTTGTCTAAAGATTATTCTCTTCTTCAAAAGGAGAAAGAGAAATTTCAGGAAGAACTGGAAAAAGCTCTTCTAAGTGCTAACTCTCTCTCCAAATTTGAAGCTGAAAATAAACTCCTAAAACAGACCAATGAACTTAATGCACAAAGAGAGTCAAATCTAACCTCTAAGATTGAGGAGCTAGAAAAGAAGATCTTTACGTGGAATAAATCCTCTTCTTCCATGGACTCCCTGATCTCTAGTCAGAGAAGTACATCTAACAGAACATGATTAGGTTTTGGGGAATCTATCTCAGAACCATATGTGGAAAAGATAAAGGAAACTAGCTCTAGTAATGTTTCAAATTTTAATAGAAGCATTACATTTGTGAAATCCTCACAAAAGGAAGAATCAGTCCATCCCTACTCTTCTGATCCAATCCATGCCTCAAGGTACAATGGATCCCATGCTAGTCTAGGATTCAGAAAAGGAAAAAGTAACTTAGACACTACTCTCCAACCTCGAACGATCGTAGAGTCGAGTAAAATAAACTCCATGAACCTACTTGGCAGGAGCAGTAGATTTAAGTTTCACTCTTCACCAATCACGAATCACAAGGATACATGGAAAAACCAGTATAAAGGAAGGATTGCTAAGAATCCACATAAGTCTAAATGGAGGAAGAATCAACATACACACACAAACATGCATCATATTAAATGTTTTGTATGTAATAAGATTGGTCATATGGCTGCAATATACTACCACAATCCTATGCATATGAGACCTAAAGTCAAGCAAATTTGGGTTCTCAAGGGTACTACCAAAGTAGGACCCATGCAAGTATGGGTACCAAAATGAGAGTTTAATCTCACCACAGGAACATAACTCCACGATCACAACCTGGTATTTGGACAGTGGATGTTCAAGACACATGATCGGGAACAAAGCCCTCTTGTTTAACTTTATAGAGAAGGAGGGTACGTTAGTCATCTTTGGAGACAATAGCTCTGGCAAGACAAGAGGATATGGCTCAGCTGGGAATGGTGAATTATCCTTCAGTAAGGTAGCCTATGTGGAAGGATTATAACATAATCTTCTGAGCATAAGCCAACTCTGCGACAAGGGTCATCAAGTCACCTTCCTCATCAATCAATTTCAAGTCAGAGACCTGAAGACATCTTCTATAAAGATGACTGAAATAAGAGAAGGAAACATCTACACTGTTAATCTTGGTCAACTAAGCTCTGACGAGACAATATACTTTCTGGCTAAAGCATCTGAAGAAATGAGTTGGTTATGGTATAGAAGACTGTCTCATCTCAACTTCAAAACCATGTCAAAACTGGCATCCAAGGATCTAGTAGCAGGCTTACCCAAGTTCAGCTTCGTCAAAGAAAGGCCATGCAATGCCTGTCAGCTTGGAAAATAGACTAGAAGCTCATTCAAGAGCAAAACTGCCACCTCAATTGACAAGCCTCTGCAGTTGCTTCACATGGATCTATTTGGGCCAATTCCAACGACAAGCCTTGGTGGAAAGAAAAACTCATTGGTCGTAGTAGATGACTACACTAGATTCACATGGGTGTTCTTTCTACACTCAAAAGATGAAACAAGCTTCCAACTAATCAAAATGTTCAGACTAGTGATGAATAAGAAAGGGGAGAAAATCAAGACTATAAGAAGTGACCAACAATAAGACACTAAGTGTTGAAGTCTCAATTCACATCATCTTTGATGAAATAGACTTGGACAAAACAGTGTCTCAAGACACTACGAACGACAATTTAGACACTACGAACGAGGTTGTCGAGCTCAACACCACGATCGTAGTCCCAAAAAATGAAATTTTCGAGCCAGGGGAGGAGATCGTAGAGAGAACTACGCCAATCAACGAACCTCCACATCAAGAGGAAGAAATTGATCTTGAAGATCTCAGACAATAAGGCATCTGGAAAGATGTTCCAACAGGAACCAGATGGGCAAAAGTTCACACTCAAGACCTAATCATTGGATATCCAAATGCAAGGGTCAAAATAAGAGCTGCCACTCAAAATGAATGTTTCTATCTAAGATTTCTGTCACAAATGGAACCCAAGAAGATAGAAGATGATATGGAAGACTCAAATTGGATAGAAGCCATGCAAGAAGAACTAAATTAGTTTGAAAGAAGAAAAGTATAGAGATTAATTCCAAGACCAAGAAATCACCCAGTCATTGGCACCAAGTGGGTCTTCATAAATACGATGGATGAAGATGGGGTAATTACAAGGAATAAGGCAAGACTAGTGGTTAAAGGCTACTCTCAAGAAGAAGGCATTGACTACGATGAGACCTTAGCACATGTTGCCAGATTAGAAGCCATCAAGATATTCCTTGCCTTTGCTGCTCACATGAAATTCAAAAGTATTTCAAATGGATGTCAAAAGTGCATTCCTAAATGGTGAACTTCAAGAAGAAGTATATGTGGAGCAACCTCCATGTTTCATCAATCCAACTCTCTCTAATTATGTCTATAGATTAGATAAAGCCTTATATGGTCTTAAACAAGCACCTAGAGCATGGTATGAAACACTAACTAACTTTCTTATTGAAAATGGTTTCACTAGAGGTAGAGTAGATACCACATTATTTCTTAGGAAGCATAAAGACAAAGTCTTATTAGTTCAAATATATGTTGATGACATTATTTTTGGCTCTACTAATGAAAAATTGTGTAAGAGATTTTCTAAGATTATGCAGAGTAAGTTTGAAATGAGCATGATGGGTCAGCTGAATTTCTTCCTTGGATTGCAAGTAAAGCAGACTGATGAAGTAATTTTCATAAACCAAGCCAAGTACATTAAAGACTTACTTAAAAAGTATGGCATGGAATCAACCTCTCCCATGAAAACATTAATTGCTCCAGCAACCAAGCTTGACAAAGATGAGAAAGGTAAAAGTATTGATATAACTCAATACAGAGGTATGATAGGCTCTCTTCTATATCTAACTGCCAGTAGACCAGACATAATTTTTGCAACATGCATATGTGCTAGATTTCAAGCTAATCCTAAGGAATCACACTTGACTACTGTAAAAAGGATTTTCAGGAATCTCAAAGGCACACCTCACTTGGGACTTTGGTATCCCAAGGAGTCCTCCTTTGAACTAACTGGATATCTGATCTTGATTTTGCGGTATCAGAAGATCGATAGAAAAAGTACCCGATGGCACTTTATCGATTGCTTAGAAATGGACTTGTGTCCCGGTTTAGCAAGAAGTAAAACTTCGATATCTACCTCAACAAAGGTAGTTTTGAATATATTCTTCTTTGGCAAACAACAGCTCAAATCTTATGGATGAAAAATTAGCTAGCAGACTATGGGTTTGATTTCAAATCTATACATGTTCATTGCGATAACACAAGTGCCATAGCAATAACATGCAATCCTGCCATGCATTCTAGGACTAAGCATATAGAAATAAGATATCATTAGGGATCATGTTCAAAATGGAACTATATCTTTACAGTACATTCCTATTGAAAATCAATTTGCTGATGTGTTTACAAAGCCTCTAGATGAATCTAGATTTAATAAATTGATAAGTGAGTTAGGCATGCTAAATCTACAACCTTAAACTCTGTGCTCTAGTTTATGTTAACCATGCAGATATAAAAGGCTTTGTTCAAAATCTTAGAGATGACTGAAGAAGGACGACGATCGAAGAGCTGCCTCAACATGACAAAGAAGCATCCTGTGATGACAATTTTTTTAACAACTCCAAGCAATCTCTCTGATGAACGCCTCAGGGACAAACCTAACCCTTAATTTACTCTAAGAGGTTGGCCCTTCCTGAGCTACCTTAACCTAGAAGGAATGCTAAGTCAAAGTTCATCACAAGGACCAGGGCAAACAATGTTCGTAGAGCTGATTCAGAAGTGAACTCAACGATCATAGTGCAACCTCAACGATCGTAGTGCAACCTCGACGATCGTAGTCCTCCCAAAGGATACAGTAACTCAGGGGGAGTTAAGGGCAGATCAGTATTTTCCATATCATTAAAAAATCTTGGAGCCAAGCAGGACTCGACTCATGCCTCACTATGCAGATGGAGTGGAGGGAAGTTACAAGTACAGTTTAAAAAGGGCTTTTTTGAAAACTCACCTCAGAAGTTCAAAAAGCGTATTTCTCTTTCTCTGTACTAGCAGAAACCCTAGCCTTCAGAAACGCTCAACCAACTTCAGTGCAAGAAAATCAATGGTGGCTTCAAGTGTTATCACTGGTTACCGACTCTGTTTCGACGAGTTCAAGACAGTGGACCCCAAATTTCACAAAATTTTATCTCTGGTAAAGAAAGCTGGTCTTGAAGAGGCTCTGGGCACCAGCACATGGATCTACCCAAAGCTAATAAATGAGTTTTACAACAATGGAGTTTTTGAGCACGACATCATCACCACAAGGGTCAGGGGAGTATAAATTAAACTCAAGGGTGAAGACATAAACCTAGCCCTAGGTTTCAAATCAAAGGGACTTCTATCGATAAAGGTCATAGACTTCCATGAAAGGCTGAAGAAGATGCATCACAAAAAGAATAAGACCATTAAGGGATACAAGAAGAAGGAGTTTCCCAAAAAGTATGAGTTTTGGCCGATATTATTGGGAAATACATATGCTGTAAGAGCACTAGCCATGACTCTGTGAAGGAAGTATAACTTAAGCTCATGACAACAATCTACTTTGGAATTCATCTCAACTATGGAGCCCTAATCATCGATTGGATTGGGAAATATATACTTAGTTCAAAGAAATCAAAGAGCTCTGGAAAGATGCCCTACGGGCGGTTTATAAGCATCATCCTGCAATCAGCTCTGGGTGACAAAATTGGGGATAATGAAGGAGAATCTATCAATCCCAACAGAAGGATGACCCAACAGCTGTTTCAAAACTGGAAAAGAAATCTAACAAAAGATTTTAGAACGATGTCTGAATCTAGTGGAAGGACTGGTAAAGTGAAGGAGTTAGGACTACCAGGAAATTTGTCAGTTGTGAAGGAAACTGATGAATAAGAAGAAATCAATAAAGAAGAACCCATTGCTTTTGTCAGAAAAAGTAAGGGCAAGAGAAAGATGAAGGCTCAGACAACAGAGGAGCCTCAAGGTTCAACCATTGATGCACCTCAAGGGACCTCATGTTGCCTATTTTTAGTTTAAATAAAAAGACTCTAACTCATGCAAGCATACATGGGTCAACAAGTAGTACAGAGTAAGAAAAGTATTGATCCACGGAGAAAGGTTTCAAATTAAATTATTATACATCAATTGTATAACTATTTCTTATATGCTTAAACTAAGGCTTACAATTTTTGAATTAATCTAAATCGAATAATGAATGAAATAATATTAATAGAATAATTAATCAAAGATGGAAATAATGGGATTCTAACTTCAATTCATATTTCATCTAAATAATACCATCATGCAAGATTATACATATATCATGGAAAATTAGCCAAGAGCACAAAAACTAGACATAACCATTTTTCAATGCATTATGACCTACTTATATAACCTCTACATGCAATAGAAATCATGTAATCATCAATAAAACCAATATCACTATATTTCTATGTGACTTTGCATCAATATTGAATTGAAGCGTAAGCTCTTATATAACCACACACGGTGAACCAATATATTTATATCTGATTCACAAAATATAAAGCTAAACATTTCAGCCTCATACATGCATGCTATCATGATTACAACCATACTCACAAGTCATTTTTCAATTCCATACAAGTACATAAAATGAATGGTGATCAAACATTCATGCAATCAAATCAATCATAATAGAAATTCCAACGATAATAAATAATCAAGCAATTAGGCCATTCATTTTAGACTACATATCAATATCCGTTAGAATCCCATAATGGAGTTTAGTTCATCTCTGACCCGAAAGCCATTATGGGATTATAGCAACACATGAAAAATAAATAAAATAATTGAGAGAGAAGATAGAATTGATCAAACCCAATTGCAGATTATGTTCCAAAAGTGTTGTTCAAATCTCTACTATTATCCAGCAAAATTAAAGTAGTTCTTATTCAATGAATCAATCTAAAAAGAAGATGAAGAAAATATTCAATGTATGCTCAACCCTATTTAGAATTGTATTTAACACTTCGAACCCTAGTTCTCTAATATGAAAAACTGATAAAAATAATCATAATTTGCGTCTGGTATCAACTAGAGTAGTTTAGACCAACTCCAACACTTCAAATTTCAAAATTAAAATAAAGTCAAACAACAGACTTTGATGACGCGCACGGCCGCGCGCGATCCCCATATAAAACATGCGCGGGCGCATGTGTATGCAAATTAAGCTTCTGCCGGTTGATGGCGCGGTAGCATGAAGTTCACGCTTGTGTGGCCGTCTTGTGCATGGCTTACATCGTACTCTGCATCCTTGAGTTACATTCTTTGTTGCTTCTTTGTCATGCTGCTATTGTTCCTTTGACCATCAATGCTCAGTTCCTTTTCTCCATTTCTCCACTCGTTCCTCGTGTCATGCCTTCATTAGTCTCGTGCCACCTACCAATGTCGAACTATGCCATTTCCTATATTTCACACCAGAGGAGTTCTAATTACAAGTAATGCAAAATAAAACAAAATGCCACTAAAAACATACTAAAATGTACTTGAGATGGGCATAGTTCTTGTGAATTGATATCTAATAAGTAGGTATAAAACCTACTTATCAAATACCCCCAAACTTGAACTATCGCGTGCCCTCAAACAATGCATACGACATAAAACACTAAAAAGGCAACTACATGCTATGCAACTAGATTACGATGCAAATGAGTCTCACATTTTTCCAGCTATAACAAAATTCCAGTCCAAAATGCCTCAGCAATTTATCCAGAATCGAGAATACAAATTCAAACCAAACTATAGGCATAATATCATCCACTCAAATAATTCATATATGCTATAAAGATGTTGTGCGTGTGTGTGTTGTGTTCACCAAAACTTGATTAAAGCAAAGAATACATATGCTAAACTGCTCTAAACAAAAAATTACAGTCTAAATCAAGATTCATGTATACTAATGCAACAAAGACTATTCTAACATATCTCAACAAATTAAGGTTCAACAATGGGTTTAAACTTCTTTATTTCTACTCACGAAGGCAATTTTTGCTCTTTCCTGCGGTGTTTATTGTTATTATTTTTTTTTAACATGACTGTGCAATGCCTCATTCCATTAGGCTAACAATGCTACCCCTTAGCGAGCTTTCAACCAACGACTCCCAGACCATAAAAGACCTTAGGGCGCTAGGTGTTAAGACACCCCTATGGGCGTACTTACTCAAGTAACAAAGGCCCAGAAATAAGACTAGCCACGTTATTGCTTTTATATATATATATATATATATATATATATATATATAGCATACCCATGTGTTCCCAAAGTTTAATTATCAATGTTTTGTACAGTCTAAGTCTATTTTCCACATAATTCTCTTTTTAAAACCACATTTCCTATTAAGTAATGCAACACATAATTCTTATGCCTACAAGCAATTGTGAACACGACAGTGCAAACCGAAAACATCTAAACAGCATCATGGATTACATCATGTAAAACATTATATCTAAGCTCATGTTATCCAAAATACTCAACAATCCTTCAAAATTCACTTTCATCATAGGCTAGACATAACTTCCATAAAGCTAGAAATGTGAGACATGCAACTAAACATATACTAACATAAATAATAATGACTAAAAATAGAAAATTTTTCTGCACTTATTAACTAACACAAAAACATGCAAAACTTAAACTAACATGCAAATACTACATGCAAATACCCTACTACCCAATACCCCCAAACTTAAAATATTCATTGCCTCAATGAATGAAGGTATAGGGTTAGAAGACCTCCCCTACTGCTCAGCTGCACCACCCTCTTTGGGTGATGAATCCGGTGGTGGAAATGGCACGACGGTCCCAAACTGTGGCCACTCAAGCATAGTCCCCTGCTATGCAAACGCCTCCGCTAACGACCTCGTCAGACCCATAGCAAACGCTGTAAAATTGTAGTACATAGCTTCGACCTTCCGCTCTAACCTTCGGAGCTGTCGATCCCCAGTAGCAGCAGTTGCTTGGGTTGACGTGCCTGCTTCATTTGACTTGGAGGGTTGTGATGATGGTGTAGACTATACGGGCTACAGAATAAAACCCTTTCCTCTTGAATGCGGAGTACCCCCTTGCCAATCTTCAAATCTTGCTATTATAGCATGCGTAATGTCCTAGCTTGGGAAATGCAACTTCTCATCCGTCCACCTAATTCCTGCCTTGGCACACAAATGGGTCACTATTGAAGTATGTGGAATACTGCCCGTGGTACCACCCCGCATGTATCTCATCATATTCTGATTCATCAGGTAGCCTATGTCAATATCCTTGCCCACAATAATCCCCCATAGTATAATCGCTCGCTCGACTGTAATTCATGTTGATGAGAGGATGGCATGATTTTTGCACACACAAACAAATTTCAGGTGTGAGATCCCGAATTTTATGAAATAAAAGTATTCAATTTTTCTATTTTGATAAAAAGTTATATTGATAAAACTTTAAAGTTAAGGGTCATATTTGAAAATTTTTCAAAGTAAGCAAGTTGTCATAAATTAACCGGTAGTAAAAGAACAATAATATGCGTGGTTGCATAGTAGCACACGGTATTGATTATTGATGCTTATGTGAGAAGTCACTCAGTTATACTTAATTATTGCTATAATAATTCTTGCATCATATCTCTCATATTATTGATTCAATTATTGTCACAGTATCATCTGCATAATATTTATTATTATTAAATCAATAATTGAGTCGACAAAGTTATTCATATTATTATTTGCAATATTGAAAATATCTAGAAGTTTTGTCAAGGAGAGGTTTGGTCACCTAATTGCGCGCCAATAAGGAGAAATCCTTATCAGAAAGCCCCCTCTTTCCTGGGAACGACCTGGTTGTTAAATATTGTGAGTTATAATATTAATGATGAATGTTATTAAAAATAGAATTTGAGTTCGGAGTTGAATTTGGAGACACGGACATGATATTTGAGTCCGGTACGATGAAATTAGTAGAAATAGACTATAAACACAAATTTTGCCAGGGTTGACTTTTTGGTCAAAAAAGTCAACAGTTGACTTTTTCAAAAAAAGTCAAACTTCAAAATTTCAAAAATGAAATTTTGAAGAAAAATATTTCCATTGTGTTGGGATTGTTAGTATTAGTGGAAATCGACATTTATGTCGATAATAATTGATGTCTAGAGGTTTTATTAATCAATCGGGTAATTAATCGGATAAATGAGCAATTAATTGCTATTGATTCACATGATTATAACTATTTGTTTACATGTGTGTACTATTGATTCACATTCATGTATTATTAGGGGATGTGGTGCAAGATTGATAATACTTGCATGACTAAGTTAAAAATAGAGGTATAGATGGAGGTACTATATTGTAATTCGTATTTTCACATGATTATAACTATTAAATCACATGAATGAACTATTAATTCACATGATTTACTATTAGGGGAGGTGGTGAAAGTTTGATAATACTTGCAGGACTAAATTAAAAATGAAAGAAAAGTTGAAGGTATTATACTATAATATTTTGAGCCCCAAAACGTGCAATTATTGAAACTATATTTTCCTATAAATAGAAGCTCATTCTTCCTTTATTTCTCACCAACTCACTAAAGCTATAGAGCAATTATTATAGAGAGAAATTATAGAGAGAAAGAAGAAGAGAAGTCTGCTACCTCACTATTCCAGTATCCAGTCTTCTTTTGAGGTAAGGGGTATTATTTCTTTCGTATTCATGAAGAGAGCTATTGTTATTTCATTCCTTATTATTATGTTGGAATAACTTTGTCTGTCAAAATCTTCGTATACATGGTGAAATTATTCTATTATTCCATTCTTTATTATTCTGTTGGAATATCCCGTCAGTGCGGATTACGTATGACCTGGTTCCGTTCTTTATTATTCTGTTGGAATATCCTGTCTGTGGGATTACGCATGACTTGGTTTCATTCTTTATTATTCTATTGGAATAACTCATATGCATGCGATTTATCGCATGCACAGTGAATTCTGTTGTTATTCCATTCTTTATTATTCTGTGGAATATCACATGCATGCGGATTACGCATGACCTTGTTCCATTCTTTATTATTACATTGGAATAATAACTTCATGCATGCGATCTATCACATGCATGGTGAATTTTTATGTTATTCCATTCTTTATTATTACATTGGAATAACTTTGTCTATGTGGATTACTGCATGCATGGTGAATGATCCTTTGTATTCATTCCTTATTAAATTATAAAATGATCATCTCACGTGGATTACTGCATGACGGTGAAAAAATCCATTTGCGCTTTAAATAATTTTTCGACCCTCAAAAATTTTGAAAAAATTTGAATTGATAATTTGTTGAGTTTTCTAGATTGTGTCCAAAAATGGTGATATTTGGATGTATAGATTAGAAGTTATGGATTTATGGGAAAAGACTATTTTAAAAGTAAACCCTTATAACTCCTTGTGGTTAACTCCAAAATTGGTGAAATTTTTATTGGGAGTACATGTATATAACAGAGTATACCACAGAAATTTTGGAATTTTTTTGACAAAAGTACAATTTATGATAAATGTCTAAATATTTGGCGATTTTGGCTATATGAAAAATAGTAAATGAATTTTAAAAATTACGAGAAAAATATATGTTCAATATGGGACTATATTACGCTAAATCCCGAAAAAGAAATATTTTTGGGACCGATTTGGTATTTTTCATGAAAATGTACTAGTTATGAGTAAATGAATTAAATATGTTATGTGAAGTAACAAAATTGGAAAATAGGATTTTATGGCATGAGAATCCTATATAGGGTATATCTGATTTTTGATGAGGATTTGATCATTAGTGATGAAATCTTATGAGTATGGCATTTTTGAATGATTAAAATGCATTATTTGGTAAAGTGTAAACAATTGAAATAAATTGTTTATAAGTTTAAGAAGTGATTAAAATATTGTTATAATATTAATAATATTAGATTATGAGTTTATTAAGTGATTGATAATATTTGGATAAATTTAAAGTCTTTAATATTTATCCTTGTTTTCGCTTATATCATGGTCATCATCCTCAAGTTTATATTGTGATGAAAGTCATCTTTGGCTTACATGCAAAGATGGACTGTTAATTATTGATTTTATAGTTGTATATCTTTGGCTTACGTGCAAAGATGGATTGTTAATTATTGGTTTTATAGTTGTATATCTTTGGCTTACGTGCAAAGATGGACCGTTAATTATTGGTTGTATATCTTTGGCTTACGTGCAAAGATGGACCGTTGATTATTGGTTGTATATCTTTGGCTTACGTGCAAAGATGGACTGTTAATTATTGATTTTATAGTTGTATATCTTTGGCTTACGTGCAAAGATGGACAGTTAATTATTGGTTTTATAGTTGTATATCTTTGGCTTACGTGCAAAGATGAACCGTTGATTATTGGTTGTATATCTTTGGCTTACGTGCAAAGATGGACCGCTGATTATTGGTTGTATATCTTTGGCTTATGTGCATAGATGAACTGTTTATTGGTATGATTATGACCAGGGATCATTCGGTATAATCATGACCCGTAATGTTATAGATGATGTGGTAAAAGTACTCATTGGCCCGTAGTGCATTGATGGATAGTTATTGGTATGATTATAACCAGGGATTATTCGGTATAATCATGACCATTGATGATTACATGAATATCCTTGGCCGTAGTGCAGGGATGATTCGATGATGTGGATTATTTATTAAGTTGAGTCTCAGCGATAAAATATTGATTATACACTTTTAATTCGTAAAAGATAGTAGATATCATGCTCTACTTGACTCTTTTAAAATACAGTTGTATGTCTTTGGCCTGGAGTGCAAAAATGAATTGTTAATGAATATCTTGACCATAGTGCAAAGATGAATTTATTAGTATGATTATGAGTAGGAATTGTGATTTGGTATAACCATGATTTTTGATGTTTCAGGTGAAGATAGGTGATGAAAATTATCTTCGTCCTGGGTGCGAAGAGGAATTTAGAACCACAATTATGATTATGAGTTATTCATATGATTGTGGACAGGAACTGTTGATTGATATTACAGGGATAAAACATTGTTGGTGGACTTTTAACATGGAGAAGATAATAGACCTTATGGTCTATTTGACTCTTTTAATGGATTGCTCGTTCCGTTGCAACTATGGTTGAAAAGTTTTATCATCTACCATATGTTCTAAATCTCTGATTTATTACTGACGAAGGCTATTGATAATTTAATTGTCTTTAGTCATGATATTCTTTACTGGGCTAGTTGTGCTCACCCTTTTGCTTCACATTTTCTTTCGGTGTAATAAGAGTGTAAATTTGGGTTGAGCGGGGGAGTAACAGGAGAAATAGAACGTTGGTCTATAGTTTTGAGGTTCTCCCTAAATAGTATGGAAATAATTTTATTGAGAACTTTAGATAAGTGTGTCGTATTGTATACGTCATTTGATATTTAATTTTGGTGAACCAAATAAGGTGAGGTGAACCCAACTTTGGAAGGGTGTTTTGCCACTATCATACAAGATGTTTAATGACATACAACCTCATGTTATTATAAGACAGGGTTGTGCACATCCACTTGCTAAATATATCTACGAGCACTACCTATATAATCTTGGAGTTTATTTGAAATATAATTCTCACTAGGAGACAACAGAGATAATTATATGTCAAGAGAAGACTCACCATTGGAAAGAAGATGATAGCAATCTTCTTGTTTTTCTTTAGGGGACTATTAAATCAACCAAGGATAATTCTGTGGACATATGATATCTATCATAACCTAGACGCATGGCCTCCCATATACGAAGGTTTCCTTAAGTATTTTCCAAAGATTTTAATTTCTAAAATAGTTATTAACTGTACCTTTATGTAAAGTACCATTGTAAGGTGTTGTGGTCGAGGCACCATGAGAGTTACAAATATTTGTATTAAAACTCACAGCTTATCTGTTGTCGTACTCTGAACGACAGTTCAACAGTTGTATAAATGAAGTTTATATTTGATTTCTATAGTGTGATACCTGGCGACTCAGAATGGGTCGTGTCGACCTATTTTGGGGGCGTCACACCAGGCCTTTGCATAGCGATTGAGAGTGGATGCCGAAAAGGTCTTAGGGTGATTGGTGCCCGGTGTGCATGTCCATTGAGTCCCTGGAATACAAAAATCAGTGATCACAACATCCTAAACTGTCTCCAAACGTTCAGCCTCCACCCAACATGTCCCTCCAGCCGGAGGGTCGGGTAAATTGAACACTTGGCGAATGGCTCTCGGTCTGTAGTCCACTTGAATCCCATGAACAAAAGAAAACCCATTCATTGTTTCCCTCACAATTGCATAAAACTCTCTCACAACATCCATAGGTGAAGTCGTCGGTGTAGAGCAAACTTCATGCCAACACCTTTCTCTAATCATTTTCACTAACTGCCCATCCCGTGCATCTGGCTTGAACCCTCGCTCGTGAACAAACGACTTTCCCACAATTCTTTAATATTCAATTTGAGCATCCAAGTTGACAAATTTAGAGAAATCCACATTGTCACCACTTTGACAGCTTGCAGATGATGATTTAGGGGTGCGAGATCAAGCACGCTTAGGACCTATTTGAAACTGAATGAGAAGAAGAGAATTTTCTTGCTACAATCGTGAATGATAGGTGATGAACTGAATGCCCCCAAACTTATGTTGCACAAACCCACTGAAACCCTAGTTTTATCAATGTAGATGTTGATCGTGGGTAGGAGATCTGATGCGACAATCATGTGGTGGAGAAGAGACATTACAACTGTAATTGGTAACTGTTTGGAGAAGAGGAGTCGTGCGTGTTATGTAGTATAATGGATTATGGCTCTCTGTTATGTCAAATGATGGAAGATATGTGTTAAAACACGTCTTTAAAAACCCATTTTTTTTCAAAGTCCGGTGTCGGGCGCGGCGAGCAGTTTTTTTATTTCTTACACAGACATGCAGAGCGGGCGTGTGGTTTTTCAAGGTATACATTGCGCGACCCTACTTCCTGTAATTCCAGTTTGCATCTTCCAATACATAACACAGTGATGACTTCTTTTCAATTCTCCTGCATAAACACCAATTAACCATGTCAAAGTATGAACTACTGAATACGCAAAAATGACCATCTAATCATCATACTCTCTATACTATGCTCAACCACAGTCCAATGGAAATTCAGCAACCAACGCACTTATGCAGAACAAATCAAACTATCATAATTAAAAATAAAAATGAACTAACAAAAATAATCTAAACAGAATAATTAAAAGGTAGAGATAGAAACAATGGGTTGCCTCCCATCAAGCGCTAAGTTATAGTCAATTAGCTTGACTGTCTCTGACTTTTCATGTTGAAGAAAGAATTGCGGTGACTTTTTGTCTGTCAACCTCGCCACCAAAGTAATGCTTCAGCCGCTGTCCATTCACTTTAAACGGCTTGTCCAGGAACTTATCGAATACCTCTACCGCACCATGTGGGAAAACTGTCTTCACTATGAATGGCCCTGACCAACTTGATTTGAGCTTCCCAGGAAAAAGTTCAAGTCTGGAGTTGAAAAGCAAAACTCTTTGTCCCGGCTCAAATGTTCTCTCTATGATCTTGCGATCATGCCATTTCTTCACCTTCTCCTTGTACAACTTTGAGTTTTCATACGCATATAATCGGAATTCGTCCAACTCATTGAGTTGGAGTAGGCGTTTCTCTCCTGCCGCTTTCAAATCAAAATTTAGCTTCCAAATCACCTAATATGCCTTATGCTCTAGCTCCATCGGAAGATGACATGCTTTTCCATAAACTAGTTGAAAAGGTGACATGCCCAACAGAGTCTTGTATGCAGTCCTATATGCCCAAACAACATCATCAAGCTTTAAGGACCAATCTTTTCTTGTGGGATTCAAACCTTTTTCCAGAATTCTCTTGACTTCACGATTCGAAACTTCTGCTTGGCCATTAGTTTGAGGATGATAAGTTGTAGCAATGCGATGATTCACCCCATACTTAGCCAACAAAGTTATGAACTGCCTATTGCAAAAATGACTGCCTTCATCACTAATGATGGCCCTTGGAGTCCCAAACCTCGTGAAGTTACTTCTTTGTAAAAACCTGAGGACTACTTTGGCATCATTTATTGGAAGAGCTGCCACTTCTACCTACTTCAACACATAATCCACTGCTAGCAAGATGTAAAGATTTTCACATGAAGAAACGAAAGGGCCCGTGAAGTCTTTCCCCCACACATCAAAAATTTCCACTTCGAGGATTGTGTTCAATGGCATTTCATTTCTTTTCGAAATGTTCCTGACTCTTTGACATCTGTCACATCTCTGGATGAAACTGTAAGCATCCTTAAAAATTATCGGCCAATAGAATCCTGCTTGTAGCACTCTAGCCACTGTTCGCTCTCCACCGTAGTGACCCCCATACAAAGAAGCATGACAATCCTGCAAAATTCCCTCTATCTCACTATATGGGATACACCTCCTTATCATCTGATCAGCACATTGTTTGAACAAATATGGTTCATTCCATATAAACCATTTAACATCATACAAGAATTTCTTCTTTTGATGACCCACCAAGTCAGAAGGTACCATCTTACTCACCAAGTAATTCGCATAGTCTGCAAACCATGGCACTTCCCCTTTCACCACAAACAACTGTTCATCTGGAAAGAATTCATTAATTATAATTTTGTCATCTGCCTCCCTTTCCGGATTCTCTAGTCAAGATAAGTGGTCCGCCACTTGGTTCTCGGTTCCCTTTTTGTCCTTGATCTTTAAATCAAATTCCTGCAACAATAATATCCATCTGATCAAACGAGGCTTCACATCCTTCTTTGCCACTAAATGTCGAATTGCTGCGTGATCCGTGTACACTATTACATTCGTACCAATCAGATATGCTCGGAATTTATCAAAAGCATACACAACTGCCAATAATTCTTTCTCTGTGGTGGTGTAGTTCAACTGCGCATTAGTGAGGGTCTTGCTAGCATAATATATCACGTGAAAAATCTTTTCCTTTTGCTGACCAAAAATAGCCCCCACAAACTAACCACTGGCATCACACATCAATTCAAATGGCAAGTCCCAATCCGGTGCTGTAATGACTGGTGTTGAAGTTAACTTCCCTTTCAAATGCTCAAATGCCGACACATAATACTCATCAAATTTAAACTGTGCATCCTTCTCCAATAAACTACAAAGTGGTTTAGTTATCTTGGAAAAGTCTTTTATGAATCTGCGGTAAAATCCTGCATGTCCAAGAAAACTTCGAACACCTTTTACTGAAGTGGGTGGCGGCAAATTCTCAATAGTCTCTAGTTTAGCCCTGTCCACCTCAAGTCCCCTCTTAGACACCTTGTGTCCCAAATTTATTCCTTCTTGTACCATAAAATGGCACTTTTCCCAATTCAAAACCAAATTTGTTTCAACGCATCTTTTCAAAACCATCACCAAATTGTCAAGACATAAATCAAACGAATCCCCAAAAACTGAGAAATCATCCATGAATACCTCCACATTCTGTTCTACCATATCCAAAAAAATAGCCATCATGCATCTTTGAAAGGTGGCTGGAGCATTGCACAGACCAAAAGACATCCTTTTGAAAGCAAAAGTTCCATATGGACATGTAAAGGTTGTCTTTTCTTGATCCTCTAGAGCTATCACAATCTGATTATAGCCTGAATAACCGTCCAGAAGGCAATAATACTCATGACCCGCCAGTCTATCTAACATCTGATTGATAAATGGCAGTGGGAAGTGATCTTTCCTTGTAGCTTTGTTAAGCCTGCGGTAATCCATGCAGACTCTCCACCCCGTCACTGTTCGTGTTGGAATCAACTCATTATTTTCATTAGAAACCACGGTCATGCCACCCTTTTTCTAAGACATCATTGACTTTGGGCTCACCCATGAACTATCTAAAATCGGATAAATTATGCCTGCATCCAGCCATTTCAATACTTCTTTCTTGACCACTTCCTTCATGATTGGATTAAGTCTTCCTTGTTTCTCCACCGACGGCTTGCTATTATCTTCCAGCAGGATCTTATGCATGCAAAAAGAAGGGCTGATCCCTTTTATATTTGTTATAGTCCATCTAATAGCCGACTTGAACTCTCTAAGGACTCGTAGAAGTTTTTCTTCTTGAAAAGATGTTAGTGCAGAAGAAATAATCACAGGTAGATTTGAATCTTTATTTTAAAATGCATACCTTAAATGGTCTGGAAGTGGTTTCAATTCAAGTTCTGGAGGTGTCTCAAGAGATGGCTTCAATTTTACTAACGTCTCTCCAACTTTCTTCAATGGATTAGCAGGAGTTTTGAATTTTCTAAATTGTGGAGTGGTATCAAGAAATTGCACTATTTCTTCAAATTCCTCATCCTCTAATTCTGAATTTCTAGCCATAACACTTCTCAATGGTTCATTATCCACCAAACTCTCTACTTCATCATTTAAGACCTTGTCCACCAAATCAACCCTGAAGTATTCCTCTTCATCTGTTGAAAATTTCGTTGCCTTGAATACGTTGAAAGTGACTTCCTGATCATGAACACGCATTGTGAGTTCCCCTTTCTGAACGTCTATCAAGGTCCTTCCTGTGGCTAGGAATGGTCTTCCCAGTATGATTGGTATACTCCTATCTTCTTCATAATCTAAAATGATGAAATCAAATTAGGAAAGATGAATTTATCCACTTTTACTAATACATCTTCAACAATTCCCGTGGGATAAGTGATGGATCTATCATTCACCAGTCAGAAGAAATATTTGTCGACCTTGGGTAATTCCAATTCATTGAATAATCTTACAAGAGCATCAAATTTATACTTTCCCCAAGATCACACAGACATTTACTGAAGCTCATCTTTCCGATTGTTCACGGAATTGTGAAACTACCCGGATCCTTCAGCTTTAGAGGTAATTTGCGCTGAAGCACTGTACTGCATTCCTCTGTCAAGGCTACCGTCTCAAAATCTTCTAATCTCTTCTTCCTTGACAGGATACCCTTCATGAACTTTGCATAACTCGGCATCTGTTCCAATGCCTCAGTGAAAGGTATGTTAATCTGCAGCTTTTTAAAAACCTCCAAACACTTACGGAACTGCTTGTCCTCCCTCTGCTTATTCAATCTCTGTGGATATGGAACCGGAGGGTGAACTATTGTTATTTTATTGCTGAGATTTTCAACTGAACCTGCTTTATCCTTCTCTTCTTGCTATAACTCAGAATCTTCATTATTTTCTTTCTTCTCAGACAACTTTATTGCCTCACGCGGCCGCACGTCTTCCCCTTGTAAACATGGCGCGGCCGCGCCATGCTCATTTTCTGCAACCTGTTTCCCAGACCTAAGTGTGATCGCCTGACATTTTTCCTTCCCTTCTCTTCTTGGATTTGCTTCCGTAGTACTTTGCAATGAACCCTGGGGCCTGTTGTTAAGCATGCTCGCCATCTGACCCATTTGAGTTTCCTGATTTTTAATAGCCACCGCTTGGCTTTTAATCATCACCTCTGTATTCTCCATGTACTTCATCATCATCTCCTCCATTTCTGATTTCTTTTCTTGCTGAGGTGCAGATGGAGTGTGATGTTGTTGTTGAGAAAATCCAGGTGGATAAGGTGGTCTTGGTACAAACTGTCGCTGAGCTGACTATCGCTGAAATTGGTTATTCAGTTGAAACTGACTTTGTTGATTTCCTTGATTATTTGACCAACTGAAGTTTGGATGGTTGCGGTTGTTGGAGTTGTATGTGTTCTGAAATTATCCTTGATCCTTCCTATAATTGCTCACATACTCTGTGTCACATTCAATCGATAGCACATTGATCCGTTGAATGTGACCCTGCACAAATCTCACACACAAAGGCAACTGTCTTTTCCTTGGTCTCTGTCAACGAATCAATTTTTTTCTCCATGGATGCCATCTGTGCTGACAATTGAGTGATAGCATCCACTTCTAACAAACCTGCAACTCTGGGTTGTGGCATCCTGACTGTAGGATTTTGGAAGTCATTAGCTGCCATTGTCTCAATGAGGTTATAGGCCTCTTCATAGCACTTTGCCCATAAAGCTCCTCCTGCAGCTGCATCTACAATAGGCTTGATCTGCCATCCCAATCCATTATAAAATGTGTTGATCACCATCCAATCTGGTATGCCATGGTGTGGACACTTCCTTAGCATCTCTTTATATCTCTCCCAAGCTTCATATAATGATTCACCCTGTTGCTGCTCAAACTAGGAAATTGTTGTCCTCATCTTCGCAGTCTTAGCCATTGAAGAAAACTTGGCTAAGAAATTCTGTGCTAGGTCCTCCCATGTGGTTATAGAATGAAGCTCAAC
Source organism: Panax ginseng (assembly GCA_020205605.1). Taxonomy (NCBI): domain Eukaryota; kingdom Viridiplantae; phylum Streptophyta; class Magnoliopsida; order Apiales; family Araliaceae; genus Panax; species Panax ginseng. The sequence goes on along the minus strand of CM035132.1, from coordinate 71,534,450 downwards.
TTCTTGCTTTGTCCCACAATGAGAATGAAAAATAGCCTTAATCTGATTGCATCCTCTGTCACCCCGTTATATTTGAAAGTATCACATATTTCGATGAAGCTCAACAGGTGTTCATTAGGATCATCTGTAGTAGCACCCCCAAATTGTACCGAATACTGCACCATTTGAATAGTGCCCGGCTTTATTTCGAAGGTATTAGCTGCTATCGCTGGTCTGACTATACTTGACTGGAATCCATTAATATTTGGCATTGAATAGTCTCTCAAAGCCCTATGCTCCTCTCTCTGCTCTTCTCTTTGTCCTTCGGCTGCCATATTAGATGTTGTCCCCTCTAACTCTGCTTGTATATTTCTACGCGCTCTCGATTTCCAACCTCTACCCTTAATGTCGTCCTGTGCAGGTATCAACTCGGAATTGGATGATTGCGTGTGCATAAAATATATACAAGTACCTGAAACAAAAAAAAAAAAAAAATAGAAATGAGATAAGATTAGATTTGTCAAAGTCATACAATATAGCTTAAAACTGATGATAATAATAAATTTAAACGCCTTTCCCCGGCAACGGCGCCAAAAACTTATTACCTCTTTTTAGTTTTAATAAAAAGACTCTAACTCATGCAAGCATACATGGGTCAACAAGTAGTACAGAGTAAGAAAAGTATCGATCCACGGAGAAAGGTTTCAAATTAAATTATTATGCATCAATTGTATCACTATTTCTTATATGCTTAAACTAAGGCTTACAATTTTTGAATTAATCTAAATTGAATAACGAATGAAATAATATTTATAGAATAATTAATCAAAGATGGAAATAATGGGATTCTAACTTCAATTCATATTTCATCTAAATAATAACATCATGCAAGATTATACATGTATCATGGAAAATTAGCCAAGAGCACAAAAACTAGACATAACCATTTTTCAATGCATTATGACCTACTTACATAACCTCTACATGCAATAGAAATCATGTAATCATTAATAAAACCAAAATCATTATATTTCTATATGACTTTGCAACAATATTAAATTGAAGCGTAAGCTCTTATATAACTACACACGGTGAAACAGTATATTTCTATCTGATTCACAAAATATAAAGCTAAACATTTCAGCCTCATACACGCATGCTATCATGATTACAACCATACTCACATGTCATTTTTCAATTCCATACAAGTACTTAAAATGAATGGTGATCAAACATTCATGCAATCAAATCAATCATAATAAAAATTCCAACAATAACAAACAATCAAGCAATCAGGCCATTGATTTTAGACTACATATCAATATCCGTTAGAATCCCATAATGGAGTTTAGTTCATCTCTAAACCGAAAGCCATTATGGGATTATAGCAACACATGAAAAATAAATAAAACAATTGAGGGAGAAGATAGAATTGATCAAACCCAATTGCAGATTATGTTCCAAAAGTGCTGTTCAAATCTCCAATATTATCCAGCAAAATTAAACTAGTTCTTATTCAATGAATCAATCCAAAAAGAAGATGAAGAAAATATTCAATGTATGCTCAACCCTCTTTGGAATTGTATTTAACGCTTCGAACCCTAGTTCTCTAATATGAAAAACTTATAAAAACAATCATAATTTGCGTCTGGTATCAACCAGAGTAGTTTAGACCAACTCCAACACTTCAAATTTCAAAATTAAAATAAAGTCAAACAACAGAATTCGATGACGCGCACGGCCGCGCGAGATACCCATATAAAACAGGCGCGGGCGCGCGTGTATGCAAATTAAGCTTCTACCGGTTGATGGCGTGGGCGCGCGAGTTCCAGCTTGTGCAGCTGCGCGGCTTCTATGCTCTGCATCCTTGAGTTCTGCTGCTGTTGCTTCTTTGTCATGCTGCTATTGTTCCTTTGACCATCAATGCTCAGTTCCTTTTTCCATTTCTCCACTCGTTCCTCGTGTCATGCCATCATTAGTCTTGTGCCACCTACTAATACTGAACTATGCCATTTCCCGCATTTTCACACCAGAGGAGTTCTAATTACAAGTAATGCAAAATAAAACAAAATGCCACTGTTGGGTAAAATCTATATACGCACAACACGCAAGTATACGTGGTCAACAAGTAATAAAGTGATAAGTCGAGTATTGTTCCCACAGAGATCAACTAGCAATAATCTTAAACTCACAAGTATTAATTTCCTATTAATCCTAATTTTATTAAACTATTCAACTCAATGATTATAATTAAAGAGTCTAAATTAAATAATAAAATAAACTACCACAAACCAATCACAAATATCAAAATCTAAAATTCCAAACAATCAATGGAGAATTAGACTTATGATTTCACCTTAAGCTTCACTCTGATTTTAACACCTTTATTCCAATTCAATTCACTATCCCAGTTTATTAATCAAGAACACGAATATAGTATTAACCACCTCTCGATGCACTAATACCATATTAACTTAAATCCACAATTAAGATAGAAACAAGTTAAACACCTTAATTAACTAACTCACTATATCTCTATGTGAATTACAATTAAATAAGGTTTAAGATTAAGTTCTCTATTCGACTACATGCGATGTCAAGCATATCTCTACCTTAAAATTCATCAAGATTCTGCTATTCACAAAATTCACGAACACATGCTATATTAACTAGGTCTAGATTTTAATATCCTCTCTCGATTCCATACAAATTCACACAGAATTGTTTATCAGGCAATTCATAAATTCAAGCTCAAATCAATATAAATAAACTGGACATAGATTATTGAACTGGAAATCAAAGTTTACAAAATCATCGATTCACCCAAAGATCCATCATAAGCCTAAAAAGTGAATTAGTTCATTATAAACAAAATAAATACTGAATAAATCATAGAAATCATTCTTTCAATTACAAATAATAGCCTAAGATGAAGAATATTGAAAAACACCCTTCACGTAGCCTAGAATTCCAATCGTCTTAAAAATCTCCACAAAATACTCCTCCTATGTTTGCTGAGAAAAACTGAGATTAATCTTCGTAATATGACTTGTGTCTTGCTGAATTCGTTGTTAATTGAGTAGTAGATGTTCAACACCCAAAGTCCCAGTCGAATTCTCTGCTAAATAGAGTCCATAAGCTATTCAAATGCTAAAACCAACTCCCATCAAAGTTCAGCAAGCAACAGGAGTCTTTTCAACATAGACCCCCCGCCCCGGCGGGGGTGCATGCCTTATATGAGCCCACCCCGGTGGGAATCCTTTCTGTCAAAAGTGTATGAAGACCCCCCGCCCTAGCGGGGGTTTATAGGCCAAATAAGCCCGCCCCGACGGGCTTCTATTCTGCTAACTGATTTGCCGCACTTCATGATTTCTTCCAAACTTGTACCAAATGACTCCATATCATACCGAATAACTCCAAATACACGTTAAATGCCACAGCAACCATCCTACACATGAAATAACATAAAACAAGTAAAAATGAACATGAACACAAGAAATTAGCAACAAATAAGCACGAAATGGACACTGTTTTGCGTATATAAAATCCACTTATCAAAATCCCCCAAACTTAAACTGTGCTAGTCCTCGAGCACAAAACCACTACATGCTATGAAATGAGATGAGATGAAATGAATATGATCTAATTTATATGCTTCGAATCCATCAGTAACGTAGAATCAAGATTATCTCACCGGCATCAGCGAAAACAAGCAACTATACAATATCAATCACCAAAACCAATCTACAATCTCCGTTTAATCCTCAAATCTTAAGCCATCATCACTGGTATAGTGTGTGTGTGTGTGTGATCAACATGCATGATAACTGCTACGGATTCAAATTCAATACATAACTAATTTCTTAGCAGGAATCATACAAAGCAAACTTAAAAATTCCAAAAATAGATGGCTTCAACTAAAACTAAGCAGTTACTAATCTCAGAGGTTCACATAGGGTAATTATACTTTATATATATATATATATATATATATTATTATTTTTTCTTACGGGGGCTTTTTGCTCATTTCCTGCTTTATTCATCATTTTTTTTCTATATACATACATGACTGTGCAATGTCTCATCCCATTAGGTGTGATCTTGCTACCCTTTAGCTTGACTTTCACCAACAACTCCGAGACCATAAAAGACCTTAGGGCGCTAGGTGTAAAGACAATCCCCTCGGGCGTACTTGCTCAAGTAACAAAGGCCTCGAAACAAGACTAGTCACGATATATATATACCTTCTTTTTTTTTTGGCAAAACTATGAATTTAGCCACTATAGTTGGCAAGTTTTACTTAATGCATAACTGAACTTTTAATTTTTTGAATTACCCCATTAAACAAATTAAAATTTTACAATTAGATCACTCTGTTAACTGTAGCTCAATTCTGTTAATATGAAAGTTAACTTTTTCCTACGTGGCTTTTTAAAAGAAAATAAAAATGACACAACCACTGTCCATATATAACAACTCAGCTTCTCTCATCCTCAAACCACCACCACTCATCCTCTCTTTCTTCTCTCTCCTCAAACCTCGTCAAATTCACTCATCCCCAATTGGCTTCAGCATATACTCTTTCCCAGTGGTATGATTGATCAATAAACTTTATCCAAGCTTAATTTACGAGCACATCTTCATTCTTACACTCCTCACAGATCCTCACCTCTGATTCAATGGGATAAACCTCTCCCGTCGCCACCGAATTCTTGAAAAATATCATCGCGTACGATTCTGCCACCACCGCCACTAGCCCGACGGCTCTGAGGGCCACAGGAGCGTGTTCACAGGATGAACCACAGTCAAAGTTATCTTCGACGATGAGGATTGAGTACTTGGACTTGAATTCGCCGGAGTCAACGAAGCGGGGCTGGTAGGAGGAGGGAAGGCCAACCAGAGCATATGACCTGAATTTTTTGTATTCGTTGGGGTTAGAGGGGACTAGGGTTAGGTATTCAGAGGGGATGATTTGGTCTATGTCGATGTTTTCGCCGACGACATAGCAGACGTCGTGGAATGTGGTGGATGGGGAGGTGGAATTGGAGGTGGCGCATAGGCGAAGGAAGGTAATCGGCGATCTTGGATTTGGGGGTGGGATAGGTTAGGAAATGAGGGATTTGAAGGAATGGTGTTTTTGTGTGTTATCTGTAGTGAATTTGACGTGGTTTGAGGAGAGAGAAGAAAGAGAGGATGAGTGATGGTGGTTTGAGGATGAGAGAAGCTGAGTTGATAGTGGCTGAGTCATTTTACTTTTCTTTTAAAAAGCCACGTAAGAAAAAGTTAACTTTCATATTAACAAAACTGACGTACAGTTAACAAAATGATCCAATTGTAAAATTTTAATTTGTTTAATGGGGTAATTCAAAAAATTAAAAGTTCAATTGTGCATTAAGTAAAACTTGCCAACTATAGTGGCTAAATTCATAGTTTTGCCTTTTTTTTCTTCTTTTCTTTTTTTTTAAATAAAGCTTATATACCCCACATATCATCCCCCAAACTTAGGTTCTTGCCTAATTTCCGCATTTACTGTCTATCCTTGTCATTTTCTCATTTACTCTAGCATTATCCTTTAGAGACTATTTATGTATCAATTTGAACTGACCAGTTAACAAAGATGTTATTAATCGTGCTAACCTTTCCTATACCAGTTTCAAACGAGCTCAAGATTCGATTCTTAACAGAAATTGTATCACAGTTCTAGTACTTAATGTTGTATTGGTTAACTTATTATCAATCTCATCATTGGCCCACAAATAATATGAACTACAACATTGCTGGACTTATGCAAACATAATATTTCACTAACTAATTTTTTTTTATATAGATAACAAAATGCACTATTTATAAAACTAATTACTATGCAATGACAACAATAACCTAAACTACTATGTATGCACCTAAGCTATCATGCAATATCGAAATTAATATACAACACTGAAATTAAAATGACAAAATGCAAACCTATAAGTACTACTGCATATGCATGCAAACATGTATGTATATCCCCCAAACTTATGTAATACAATGTTCTCATTGAATGATTAATCAAAACTAAGTACGTGAGGACTTCCCTGCTATCTCTTAAGTCTGAGGAGGTGGTTGTTGCTCTTCTTCGTCTGAATCACTTGGGGGAAACCTTGGCTTTGGTCCGGGCTGCTGATATGGAAATTGAGCCACCGGGTTGAAGCTTTGAAGGGTTGTGTTGAGTGAGGCGAAAGATGCGTTCATAGCATCAAACATATGATCTTGCCTCAGTACCAATCGCCGCATTTCCCGACGTGCCGCTTCATTGTGCGCATTCACTTGATTGTGAAAATCAAGGAACTGAGGACTAGATATTGCCTCAGTCTGTGGTAACTGCTCAGCCCCTTGATCTCCCATAGCTTCATCATCATCCTCCGATGCCTCTGTAGCATCAACTTCGTCTTTTCGGTTTAAGCGAAAAATAAATCCTGCACCACGCGGATGTGACTTGCCTCCACCTTACCATACGTAAATATCGTATATCATTCTAGAATCAAGAAACACGAGCGACATTTGTGTGGGCTCATCTTCAGACCATTACACCCCTGCATTGCGACATAACCCACACATGAGTGATGGGTGTTGGCAAGCCGCCCGAAAAATTTCCACATAAACACCGGTGGATGGAGAAACAGATAATGGCCCCAACGTCGATAATGAAATCTTGCACAATTGCGTACAATAGTAACGCCTTCTCTTTGGTCACGTCCGAGGTGTGTTGGGACGGAAGCAGTTTAGTGCATAGGAATGTGTACCAGATTTTTCCATACCAACTTAGGTCCTTGCTATGGAACACCGTGCCTCCCTTCCGACCTTTGATCCAAGATGTTCCCGGCTTTGTCATCTCTGTGATTATTGCATCATAGTCTGGATCAGAATTTCGTAGGAGAGCATAATGGCAGTGGCGAGGTACCCGCAGTTGATAGTAGGTGTTGATTGCATTGGCATTGAATGGAACCAACCGACCTCGTACAAACGTGTGGAATGGTTCTTTGTCCTCAGTGTTTGCATAGAATTCCTTGACAATGTTGACCACAGCGGGTTCCGGCTCTTCTGTGAATTTCGTCCACCCCTTTTGATAAATTTGAGGCATCATCTCCTCATCGTTAGGATCCGGTGCCAACCCCCGCATCATCTCCCCATCGTTAGGCATCATCATGGTTGAGATGGCCTTGAATTCTCTCCCCTTTGGTGTTTCGATGTTGAATGCGAAGCCATGCTCTCTCTCTATTGCTTAACTTTCCTTAGCTCTCCCCCAAACTTGGTTGAAACACAATAACGAACACTTGGTCTGCACAAATGGTTATCCCCCACACTTGTGAAATTGGCCCTCCAATATGGTGAATGAAGCTTAGTAATTTGAGAATAATGATATGCTTGCCTCTCAAATGCTCACAACTAACCTCTATACATTCCCTAATTCAAAATTTGATGAGTGTAAATGTAGAGTGTTGTGTGGAGTATGTGATGAAATGTGGTAATATATAGAGATGGTGTGAGGATGTTTATTGGTAAATTGAAGAGGTGGGGAGAGGTAGTGGAGCATTGGAAATCGTGGGTGTAATGGGTGGTGGTTATGGGGAGTCTTAATTGAGGGAAAAGTTATGGGAGTTGTGGAGTCTAGCATATGTAACTGCCAAATATTCAGTTGAAATCAGACCCCACCTGGCGGGTATTAAGCTTAGAAGGTTTCATTTCCGCAGTATGGCTACTCGCTATCGACTTTGGGGACCCCATACAGGCGGGTTGTAGTCTTTGAGGTTTTTTCCACGTGTGGCATGCTTACTATCAAAAAATCTGATACCCAGCCCAAGCGGGGGTTGTAGTGTAAGAGGGGCCCGCCAAGCTCTCCTATTTTCTCACTTTGCTTCATTGTAACTCACTTAATGATCCATTTTCCATCCTGCATGATGTCAAACATGAGAGTTAATGAGTTATTGATAACATGATGCATTATGAAGAGATTAACAAGACTTTTATTGTATTCTATTACCTAGCAATTTAATGAAAACTATATTGTAACAAATATGAATAAAAATACGATAAATAAACTAAAGATTGGGTTGCCTCCCAATTAGCGCTTGATTTTAAGTCGTTCAACCCGACTACTTCTTGTTCATGTTGTGTCGGCCAATGTGATGGCGATCACATCGGTGTTAGCTTCTCCAACCCAATAATGCTTTAGACGATGTCCGTTGACTTTGAACGTATCTAATGGATTATGACTGTAAAGTTCAACTGCGCCATGAGAGAATACTCGCTTGATAGTGAATGGTAAAGACCATCTCGACTTGAGCTTTCCTGGGAACAATCGCAACCGTGAGTTGAACAAAAGGACTGATTGCCTTGGCTTGAATGTTCAACGCATAATTTCCTGGTCATGCCATCTTTTTACCTTTTCTTTGTATAATTTTTAGTTCTCATAGGCGTGAAGGCGAAATTCGTCGAGTTCATTCAGTTGAAGTAGTCTCTTTTCCCCTACAGCTTCTTGGTCAAAATTGAGTTTTTGAATCACCCTATAAGCCTTATGTTGTAGCTCGACCGGTAAGTGACATGCCTTCCCGTACAGTAATTGATATGGTGACATCCCGATTGTTGTCTTGTACGCAGTCCGGTATGCCCATAATGCATCGTCTAATCAAAGCGACCAATCCTTACGATTGGGATTCACCACTTTCTCCAATATCTTCTAAACTTCTCTGTTCGATACCTCAGCCTATCCACTTGTTTGAGGGTGATAAGTTGTAGCCACCTTGTGGTTGACCCCATACTTGGCCAAAAGTGCTATAAAAGACTTGTTGCAGAAGTGACTACCTTCGTCACAGATTATTTCTCTTGGTGTGCCAAACCTTGTGAAAATGTTTTTCTGTAGGAATTTGAGGACCACCTTGGCATTGTTGGATGGTAGTGCTGCAGCTTCAACCCACTTCGATACGTAATCCACTGCGAGTAGAATATACTGATAGTTCAAAGACGAAGGGAATGACCCCATGAAATCGATACCCCATACATCAAAGATTTATACTTCAAGAATCGTTTGTAAAGGCATCTCATTCCGTTTCGAAATGTTTTCCACCCTTTGACACCTATCGCATTGTTTGACAAAATGGTGGGCATCCTTGAATAATGTAGGCCAATAAAAACCAGATTGCAACTCCTTCGTTGCTGTCCTTTCACTCCCATAATGTCCGCCATACGTAGATGAGTGACACTCATGCAGAATATTCTTCACTTCACTATAGGGGACACACCGTCTAATCATTTTGTCGGCGCACTGCTTGAAAAAATATGGTTCGTCCCACATGTACCATTTTACATCATGAAGAAACTTCCTTTTTTGTTATCTTATGAGGTCAGGTGGTAGAATGTTGCTCACAAGAAAATTTGCATAATCCCCATACCAAGGAATCTCTGCAGAAATCTCAAACAATTGCTCATCTGAGAATGATTCGTTAATTTCACATTTGTCTTCTTTCAATTTCTCTTGGTTTTCTAGCTTAGACAAGTGATCGGCTACCTGATTCTCCATCCCCTTTCTATCCTTTATTTCTAAGTCAAACTCTTGAAGTAGGAGAATCCATCGGATAAGGCGTGGCTTAACATCCTTTTTCGCTATTAAGTATTGAATAGCCGAATGGTCTGTGTAGACTATCACCTTAGTCCTGATCAAGTAAGCCCAGAATTTGTCAAACGCATACACCACTGCAAGCAATTCCTTTTCTGTGGTTGTTTAATTCATTTGAGTCTCTGTGAGTGTTTTGCTTGCATAGTATATGGCGTGAAACACCTTGTCTCGTAGTTGGCCTAAAATAGCCCCAACTGCGTAGTCACTTGCATCACACATTAGCTCGAATGGCATGTTCCAATTCGGTGCGACTATCACGAGGGCTGTAGTCAATTTCTTCTTCAATAATTTAAATGCTGACTTGCATTCCTCATCAAAACTGAAAGTAACATCCTTCTCTAAAAGACTGCATAGAGGTTTTGAAAGTTTAGAGAAGTCTTTTATGAACCTCCTGTAGAACCCAGCATGTCCCAGAAAACTCCTAATACCCTTAACTGAGCTTGGTGGAGGCAGTTTCTCAATTGTTTACAGCTTTGCTTTGTCAACCTCCAATCCTTGAGCCGATACCTTATGGCCGAAAATTATGCCCTCTTCAACCATGAAGTGGCATTTTTCCCAATTGAGTACGAGGTTCGTATCCGTGTACATCATTTTTAAACACCATGACCAGATTCCCTAGGCAAGTATCAAAGTTGTCCCCATAGATCGAAAAGTCATCCATGAAAACTTCAACATTTTTCTCCACCATATCTGAAAAAATGGCCATCATACACCGTTGGAAAGTTGCAGGTGCATTGCATAATCCGAATGACATCCTCCTGAATGCAAATGTGCCGTAAGGGCACGTAAATGTCATCTTTTCTTGATCCTCCGAAGCAATGACTATCTGGTTATAGCCCGAGTATCCATCCAATAAACAATCATATGAATGTCCCGCCAATCTATCCAACATTTGATCAATAAAGGGCAGCGGGAAATGGTCTTTTTGGGTTGCCTTGTTCAATTTTCTATAATCAATGCAAACCCTCCAACCTGTCACTGTTCTAGTCTGTATTAACTCGTTGTCCTCATTCTACACCACAGTCATTCCTCCTTTTTTTAGCACGCACTGGACTAGACTAACCCATTTACTGTCAGAAATTGGATAGATGATACCGACATCTAACCATTTCAAAATTTCCTTCTTCACAACTTCCTTCATAATAGGGTTAAGTCGCCGTTGTTGCTCCACCGTTTGTTTTGCCTCATCTTCCATCAAAATCTTGTGCATGTAAAATGAAGGTCTAATTCCCTTTATGTCCGCGATCGTCCACCCAATAGCTGATTTGTGTTCCCTAAGTACCCTCAGCAACTTTTTTTCCTGCAACTTGTTAAGTGAAGCTGAAATAATAACAGGTAAAGAGTTTGAATTACCTAAATACATATACCTGAGGTGTTTAGGGAGTGGCTTAAGTTCCAACTTTGGTGGCTATTCCAATGATGGTTTCAATTTTTCTGCGGCTACTTCCTCCGTGTGCAATGGTTCAAACGGTGTTCTGAATCTGGAAACTCATGGCAATGAGTCTAGCATTTGTAAGTAATCCACCAATTCTGGGTCGTCGACCTCTTCATCCCCCAATAAAGTTGTTTCTAACGGATCATTGGCCAAACTCTTGCTCATATCTTCACTGATGATTTGCTCAATTAAATTCATTCGAAAACATTCTTCCTCGTCCGTAGGGAATCTCATGGCCTTGAACACATTAAATTTGATTTCTTGATCTTGGACCCTCATAGTAAGTTCTCCTTTTTGTACGTCTATGAGTGTCCTTCCCGTAGCCAAGAATGGTCTCCCTAGGATAATCGGTATGTTCTTGTCCTCCTCAAAATCTAGAATAATAACGTCCGCGGGGAATATAAACTTATCCACCTTCACCAAAATGTCCTCTATTATGCCTCTCGGATATGTGACTGACCTATCCGCCAACTGCAATGAAATATTCATAGGCCTTGGCGCGGGCAAACCCAATTCTATGTATACTAACAATGGCATAAGGTTTACACTAGCCCCCAAATCACATAAACACTTGCTAAAATGCATGTTCCCGATCGTGCATGGGATAGTGAAACTCCCCGGGTCCTTAAGTTTTGGTGGTAATTTCTGCTGTAATACTGCACTACACTCCTCTGTTAGTGCAACTGTCTCAAAATCTTCCCATTTCTTCTTCCTTGACAGAACCCCCTTCATAAATTTCGCGTAGCTCGGCATTTGCTTTAGGGCTTCTGTAAATGGAATGTTAATTTGGAGTTTCTTGAACACTTCCAAAAACTTTGCGAATTGCTTGTTTAATTTCTATTTTTGGACTCTCTGTTGAAACGGTGGTGGTGGATACCCAATTGGCTTATTGTTTAACTTGGTTTCTTCACTCTGCTTATCCTCAACCTTGTTTCCTTCAACCACGTTACTATCGTCAACTTTTTCCTCCGGTGCTGCTAAATTTTTTGCTTTATCCTCACAAGATGTTTTCCACTCCTCAATGTAATTGCTTGACACTGTTCGTGGTTACCCTTCGGATTCCTCTCTGTATCGCTTGGTAGGGTCCCTTGTGGCCTGTTATTTAGTGCTAAAGAAATTTTCCCCATTTGATTTTCCAAGTTCTTGATGGCTATTGCTTGATTTTTCATCGCTGCCTCATTACTAGTTATATACTTCGACACCAATTCTTCGAAATCTGATTTCCTTTCATGATGTTGAACAGGTTGTTGGTGATTCTGAAAACCTGGGGGATATGTCTGTCGTGGAGCTTGATGTTGCTGATTATTACTCCACGAGAAATTCGTATGATTCCTATTCCCTTGATTGTATGTATTCTGATATGTATTCTGCGGAATTCTGTTATAGTTGCCCACAAACTGCACAGATGCTGGATTAATCGCGCATTGATACGTTAAGTGCTCTCCCGCGCACAATTCACATATAACTTCCACTTGTTGTGCTTGTTGTGCCTATGCCCCTGTCAGAGAATCCAACTTCTTTGAAAGTGCAGAAATCTGTGCTTATATAGTTGTCACCCCATCCACTTCTAACACCCCAGCTGCCTTTGCATGTTTCATTCTAGCTGTGGGCCACTAATAGTTATTCACCGCCATGGTTTCAATCAAATCGTAAGCTTCCTCATAACTCTTAGCCATGAATGCTCCGCCCGACGCTGCATCAATACTCGTTCTGAGATTCCCATGTAGTCCATTATAAAAGGTGTTCATTTGCAGCCACTTGGGCAATCCATGATGTGGGCATTTTCTGAGCAATTCTTTGTATCTTTTCCATGCCTCATATAACGACTCCCCATGTTGTTGTTCAAACATCGTTATCTCATTCCTCATCTTTGCAGTTTTCGCCGGTGGGAAGAATTTGGCGAGGAATTTCTGAGCTAGGTCTTCCCACGTAGTGATTGATCCCGGTGGTAGAGAGTGTAACCAACTTTTCGCCTTGTCCCGTAAAGTGAATGGGAACAAGCGAAGTCTAACCGCATCATCCGACATCCCATTGTACCTAAAGGAGTCACAAATCTCCAAAAAGCTGACTAAATGTTCATTCGGATCGTCATTTGCTAATCCCCCAAACTGAACTGAATTCTAAATCATTTGAATCATCCCAGGCTTGATTTCAAATGTGTTAGTAGCTATTGCGGGTCTGGTGATGCTTGACTCCAGTTCAGTCACCTTGGGTGTGGCGAAGTCCCTTAATGCTTTTTGATCTTCGGCTGCCATTTCCTCTTCTTTCTCAGATGTTGCAAATTCTTGCCACGTTTCCTTGATCCACTTACTTAACCTTTGAAACCTTTTCTCGATGTCGTCCTCAAAAGGCAGCAAGTCTGGATTTTTGGACCGAGTTTGCATAAACTGCTTCAAACACCTGAAATAGAAGGAGCAAAACAAAAAAAAATAAAAAATGTTTAAGTAAAACTAGATTAATTAAACGAATATTGTAAAAAAATTAAGATCTATACTAAATTGTCCCTGGCAACGGCGCCTTGTTGGATAAAATCTATATACCACAACACGCAAGTATACGTGGTCAACAAGTAATAAAGTGATAAGTCGAGTATCGTTCCCATAGAGATCAACAAGCAATAATCTTAAACTCACAAGTACCAATTTCCTATTAATCCTAATTTTATTAAACTATTCAACTCAATGATTATAATTAAAGAGTCTAAATTAAATAATAAAATAAACTACCACAAACCAATCACAAATATTAAAATCTAAAATTCCAAACAATCAATGGAGAATTAGACTTATGATTTCACCTTAAGCTTCACTCTGATTTTAAAACCTTTATTCCAATTCAATTCACTTACCCAGTTTATTAATCAAGAACACAAATGTAGTATTAACCACCTCTCGATGCACTAATACCATATTAACTTAAATCCACAATTAAGATATAAACAAGTTAAACACCTTAATTAACTAACTCACTATATCTCTATGTGAATTACAATTAAATAAGGTTTAAGATTAAGTTCTCTATCCGACTACATGCGATGTCAAGCATATCTCTACCTTAACATTCATCAAGATTCTGCTATTCATAAAATTTATGAACACATGTTATATTAACTAGGTCTAGATTTGAATATCCTCTCTCGATTCCATACAAATCCACACAGAATTGTTGATCAGGCAATTCATAAATTCAAGCTCAAATCAATATAGATAAACTGGAAATAGATTATTGAACTGGAAATCAAAGTTTACAAAATCATCGATTCACCCAAAGATCCATCATAAGCCTAAAAAGTGAATTAGTTCATTATAAACAAAATAAACACTGAATAAATCATAGAAATCATTCTTTTAATTACAAATAGTAGCCTAAGATGAAGAATATTGAAAAACACCCTTCACGTAGCCTAGAATTGCAATCATCTTAAAAATCTCCACAAAATACTCCTCCTATGCTTTCTGAGAAAAACTAAGATTAATCTTCGTAATATGCCTTGTGTCTTGTTGAATTCATTGTTAATTGAGTAGTAGATGTTCAACACCCAAAGTCCCAGTCGAATTCTCTGCTAAATAGAGTTCATAAGCTATTCAAATGCTAGAAACCAACTCCCATCAAAGTTCAATGAAGCAACAGAGTCTTTTTCAATCGAGACCTCATTTCCTACGGGTTGCATACATATATATGAGCTCATTTCCTACAGCATCCTTTCTCTGCTAAAAGCGATGAAGAAGATCCTTTGCCGGGGTTTATAGGTTAAATAAGCCCTTCTACGCTTCTATTCTTCTCTAATAGCGATTTCTTTTGCACTTCATGATTTCTTCCAAACTTGCACCAAATGACTCCATATCATACCGAATAACTCCAAATACACGTTAAACGCCACAACAACCATCCTACACATGAAATAACATAAAACAAGTAAAAACGAACATGAACACAAGAAATTAGCAACAAATAAGCATGAAATGGACACTGATTCGCGTATATAAAATCCACTTATCAGCCACTAAAAACATACTAAAATGTACTTGAGATGGGCATAGTTCTCGTGAATTGATAGCCAATAAGTAGGTATAAAACCTACTTATCACCTCAGGCATTGAAGCTCAGGAGGAAAGAAAGAGAAAAGAGAAGTAGTCTGAAAAAGAAGAAGAAGATAGAGCCACCATCTATCAGCTGCTTAAGAAGGGAAAACGCAGCCATAAGTCCAAGAAATCTTCTTTCTCTTCGATTGTAGAGTCACTACCGATCATAAAGTCCAGACTTGACACCACCCCAGAAGAGGATGTTGCAGTAGCTTCTCAGCCTGATCAAACCTTCAGAGCTGAAAGTGAAGAAAATAATGAGGCTGTGGTTCAGCCTAAGAGAACAAAGATAAAGCTTGTCAAAAAATACATTATTGTTAATGAAGAAGTATTAAAGGAGGAAGACAGAAGAATAGATGTTGAGAAAGGGCTACACGAAATAGGCAAGGAGAATATAGCTCAAGTTGTGAGGGAGCTTTCTGAAGTACCTACACTAGAGAATGCTCCAACTGAAGGGGAGCTGCTTGAAGCTCGAATGGATGATTGAATTGAGGGGTAGCCTCATGAAGTCCCTATGTCAGAAAAGGCTATAGCTGAGGAGGAATTGCCAAGAGATCACCATGAACCTTCCTCACTCCCTCAAGAGATTCTAGCTTCAGACATTGTAGAAATAGAAAGGATAGAAGCTATGGAGGATGAGAAAGCAGATAAGCAAAGTAGAGAAGTGGAGATGATTGAGTGGAAACTTCAAATGAAGATATAAAAGAGGATGACAAAGTTGAGATTATTGCAGTGGGATGGGATGGATATAGGAGAGCCAACTACAATCAACTATTCTCCTATCTACCTATGATGCCTTTTCACAGAGCTCAAATCCTCAACTCTTGGGATCACATGTTCTGGACCTTCAAAACCTATCCAGCACTATCTGTGCTAGCTTATGGATTTCTAGGAAACCTCACTTTTGCCTGAAAACTAATCACTAATGGTCCCTCTTCAGATAATGGGTGTGATGTACAATCCATTCCTATCTCTTTCAGGGTTAATCACTGTCCACCATCAACCTTTAACCAATTCTATGAATTTCCGAGATGGTTGAAAGTGATACTACATCCAATAAATCAATTTCCAGTTATAGAATCCCAAAATTTTTTAATTGATGAACCAAATGTGCATAACTTTGTATTGATCCAATCTCCTACCATCTCTCACTCTACGATTACTGATCCTAATCTAATCGTAGAGTCACCTGCTCAAATCGTAGAGTCGCCTCCTCTGAAGACTCAACCACACACATCTGCTCCTTCATCAGACATCCCTTCCTCCTCCACTAATGAATATTTCAATCTTGATCTTGCTATCTACAATATGCAAGATCAATATACAAGAGCCTCTCATCCAAATAATCAGCAACTTCTTGAACTCATATCAGATCTTACTACCAAAACGAAATTATCTGAAGCATCTCAGAAGGTGACCAAGGACATACAAGATCTTAAAGTTCATTCAGATCTTATTCATATGAGGCTAACTCATTTGATTGATGCTGCCAACACCCTCCTGTTAATCGATTTTGCAATCAATGAATACGTGCAAGTATACACGGTCAACAAGTAATAAAGTGATAAGAAAAGTATCGTTCCCACGAGGAATTATTTAATAAAAATTACCAATTACTAACTCTTAACCAAATCAATTTTATTTAAACAATCGCAAATTGTGATTAAGACAATTAATTCAAATAAATAAAGATTAAGACTCAACGAATGAATTCAGATAAATAAAGATTAAGACTTCAATATCCCCAATTATGAACTATAAATCAATTATCCAATTATCCTAATTATTATGCCTACTGAATTGTTAACAGGAATTCTCAAATGTCAAAAGTCCTTTTCCAAGTGATCAACTGACTTCTATTTAATCCAGATTAATCTTGCTATATTCCTATGCAAAACAATTAAATTAAACTCCTTCAATTCCAATTCCTTATGTGTTACATGAGGTGAACAGATATTTCCATTCAATTCATAAACGTAATTATTCAGCATGCAAATAGCTAAGTCACATGTTATCATGCCCAGTTCTAACCCTAGAATTCCTTTTTCAATTCCTTCTAGAGTAACAAGGTAATTACTGATCAGATAATTAATCAATGAGCATAAGGCAAGATAAACAATTCACTTTGACATAAATAATTGGAATAAATCGAATAATTAATTCATAGCCATAAAAGGTTCAATTGAAATCTTAATTAAAAGAGTTAGTTCATAATTAATGAATTAAAACCAAGAATCCACAACTGAATAGACATTAAAAGATAAAAGTATGATAAGAGAAGAGAATAGAATCTGCTGTCAGCAAATCTGATGTTCCCCTCTTGCTCTTGATCTTCAGTGTTCTTCAATTTGCTTCAATCATCCTCATACTTATATTGTGATGAAAGTCATATTTGGCTTACATGCATAGATGGACTGTTGATTATTGGTTTTACAGTTGTATATCTTTGGCTTACGTGCATAGATGAACTGTTGATTGGTATGATTATAACCAGGGATCATTCAGTATAATCATGACCCGTAATGTTACAAATAATGTGGTAAAAGTCCTCATTGGCCCGTAGTTCATTGATTGACAGTTATTGGTATGATTATAACCAGGGATTATTCGGTATAATCATGACCATTGTTGAAAACACGAAAATCCTTGGCCCGTAGTGCATGGATAATTCGTGGTCATAATACTAATGAATATCCTTGGCCGTAGTGCAGGGATGATTCGATGATGTGAATTATTTATTAAGTTGAGCCTTAGCGATAAAATATTGATAATACACTTTTAATTCGTAGAAGATAGTAGATATCATGCTCTACTTAACTCTTCTAAAATACAGTTGTATGTCTTTGGCCTGTAGTGCAAAGATGAATTTTAATGAATATATTTGGTCGTAGTGCAAAGATGAATTTATTAGTATGATTATGAACAAGAATTGTGATTTGGTATAACCATGATTTTTGATGTTTCAGGTAAAGATAGGTGATGAAAATTATATTCGTTCTGCGTGCGAAGAGGAATTTAGAATCACAATTATGATTATGAGTTATTCACGTGATTGTGGACATGAATTGTTGATTGATGTTACAGGGGTAAAACATTGTTGGTGGACTTTTAACATGAAGAAGATAATAGACTTTATGGTCTATTTGACTCTTCTAATGGATTGCTCGTTCTACTGCAACTATGGTTGAAAAGTTTTATCATCTACCATATGTTCTAAATCTCTGATTTATTACTGACGAAAGCTACATATAATTTAATTATCTTTAGTCATAATATTTCTTACTGGGCTAGTTGAGCTCACCCTTTTGCTTCACAATTCCTTTCAGGTAATAAGAGTGTAGCTGGGTCGAGCGGGGATAACAGGGAAATAGTGTGATGGTCCGAGACTGTCGAAGTTTCTCAATACATTATAAAACGACATGACATGCAATATATAATTGTGTTGAGGACCTAAGATGTGTGTGTCGTATTTTATATGTCACTTAATAATTGATTTTGGTGAACAACAATAGGGTGATGAGAACCCGACCTTGAAAGCATCAAAAGTGCACCACATTAAAATGGAGAGAACAGAAATCTTCTCGTATCCCTTTGGAGACTTGAAATATTTGCTACTGTACTTTATATGGCATGTAATAATTTGAGTATGAATATTGTCGTATTATATACGTTACAATATTAGAATTTAAACTCACAATATATATGTCGTCGTATTTTGCACGACAGTTGTATAAATGAAGTTATCAGTAGTGTATTTTCTGGCGACTCAAGATGGGTGATGTATACCTATTTTGGGGGCGTCATATTTGGTATTAGAGCTTAGGGATATGGTCATTGGCGTAGATATGAGTCTAGAACTAGGAGGGGAGATGAGTAATATACTTCGATAGTGTATAAGTTACCTAAGCCGAAATTTTGACTTGATAAGTTGATAATTTGTGATATGTCAATTTACCTTTGTTTTGAAGATATATTCTAGAATAATATCTGAAATACAGGAGATGAGCAATGGAAAAATCATGATACAGAGGATATAACCGAGAAGGTACAATCCGAAAAGAAAGCAAGGTATTCTCATCTCTTCGAATACCAGGTACGTACGTAAATTTTGAGGGTGAAATTTCATAAGGAGGGGAGATTGTTCCCTGAATTTTATGAAATGAAAGTATTCAATTTTCTTATAATTATTCTATTTAATAAATGGTTAAACTGATAAAAGGTTAAAGATAAGGGTGATATGTGAAATTTTTCAAAGTAAGAAAGCTGTCATAAAATAATCGGTGGTAAAAGTATAGTAATACGTGTGATTGCATAGTAGCACACGGTATTGTAGAGTATCTTTGATTATTGATGCTTACGTGAGAAGTCACTCAGTTTTATTCAATTATTGTCACAATATTTTATATTATTAAATCAATAATTGCGACGACAAAGTTATTTATATTATTATTTGCAATATTGACAATGTCTAGAAGTTCTGTCAAGGAGAGGTTAGATAATCTAATTGCCCGCCAATAGGGAGAAATCCTTATTAGAAAGCCTCATCTTTTTTGGGAACGACCTGGTTGTTAAATATTGTGAGTTATAATATTAATGATGAATAAGTTCATGTTGATTAAAGATAAAATTGATAGTTCCATTGTGTGGGAATTATTAGTGTTAGTGGAAATCGATATTTATTTCGATAATAATTGATATCTGGAGGGTATATTGACCAATCGGGTAATTAACCGGAAAAATGAGCAATTAATTGCTATTAATTCACATGCTTATAACTTTGTGTTCACATGTGTGTACTATTGATTCACATGATTTACTATTAGGGGAGTTGGTGCAATATTGATAATACTTGCATGACTAAATTAAAAATGGAGGTATAGATGAAGGTACTATACTGTAATTAGTTTTTGTCACATGATTATACTATTGAGTTACATGATTTTACTATTGATTCACATGATTTACTATTAGGGGAGGTGGTGCAAATTTGATAATACTTGCAGGACTAAATTAAAAATGAAGAAAAAGAGGAAGGTATTATATTGTAATATTTCGAGCCCCAAAATGTGCAATTATTGAAACTATATTTTTCTATAAATAGAAGCTCATTCTTCTTTTATTCTCACCAATTCACTAAGTCTCACAAGAGCAATTATAGAGATAAAAGCTATAGAGAGAGAAGCTATAGAGAGAAAGAAGAAGCGAAGTCTGCTACTTCACTACTCCAGTATACAGTCTTCTTCTGAGGTAAATGTTATTATATTATGAAGAGATATTATTTTTCGTATTCGTATGAATATTATTATCATTTAATATTCATTATTTTCTTTTAATATTCGTAAGGAATATTATTTCCGTTCAATATTCGTAAGGAATATTATTTTCGTTCAACCATTGTAAGTAAGGGGTTTTTCCCAAGGGCAGTTTCATAATTTTTCCGACCCTCAAAAATTCTGGAAAAGTTTGAAATGATAATTTGATGAGTTTTCTAGATTGAGTCCAAAAATGGCTATTTTTGGATGTATAGATTACGAGTTATGAATCTTATGGGAAGAGACTATTTAAAAAGTAAACCCTTATAACTCATTGTGGTTAACTCCAAAATTGGTGAAATTTTTATTGGGAGTACATCTATATAATGAAGATATCACTTGTAAATTTCAAAATTTTTGGACAAAAGTACGCTTTTGATAAATGTTTAAATATTCGGCAGTTTTAGCCATATGAAAAATAGTAAATGAATTTTAAAAATTTTGAGAAAAATATATGTTCAATATGGGACTATATTCTGCTAAATCCCAGAAAAGAAAATTTGTTTGTACTGATTTGGTATTTTTCATGAATATGGACTAGTTATGAGTAAATGAATTAAATATGTTACGTGAACTAAGAAAATTGGAAAATAGGATTTTATGGCTTGAGAATCCTATATAAGGTATATGCAGATTTTTGATGAGTTTTTGTTATTGGTGATGAAATCTTATGAGTTTGACATTTTAGGATGATTAAATGCATTAATTAGTAAAGTGGAAACAATTAAAATAAATTGTTTATAAGTTTAAGAAATGATTAAAATATTATGGTAATATTAATAAATTATGATATTATTAAGTGATTTATAACATTTGGATTAAGGTGTTATAAATATTGATATGGATTTTATTGTGAAACTTTATTTTTTTTTGTCGGGGTTACTATTCACGTATACGATACTATTCACAAATACGGCACTATTCATGTATATGGCACTATTTACATAAATGACATTATTTATGTATACGGTACTATGTACGAATACGGAGTACTATTCATGAGTTACTATTCACGAGTTACTATTCATGAGTTACTATTCACGAGTTACTATTTATGAGTTACTATTCACGAGGTACTATTTATCCAAAAAATATATTTCTTTTTTGTCCAAATTATTTTGGTACATGAATATTATTCTTGAATTTTACTCCACAAAGCAGTATCATGTTGACAATTTGTATATTTTTAAACTCTAGATAAATTTAAAGTCTTTAATATTTATCCTTGATTTTGTTTGATTAATACTTATATCATTGTCATCATCCTCATGCTTATATTGTGATGAAAGTCATATTTGGCTTACATGCATAGATGGACTGTTGATTATTGGTTTTACAGTTGTATATCTTTGGCTTACGTGCATAGATGAACTGTTGATTGGTATGATTATAACCAGGGATCATTCAGTATAATCATGACCCGTAATGTTACAAATAATGTGGTAAAAGTCCTCATTGGCCCGTAGTTCATTGATTGACAGTTATTGGTATGATTATAACTAGGGATTATTCGGTATAATCATGACCATTGTTGAAAACACGAAAATCCTTGGCCCGTAGTGCATGGATAATTCGTGGTCATAATACTAATGAATATCCTTGGCCGTAGTGCAGGGATGATTCGATGATGTGAATTATTTATTAAGTTGAGTCTTAGCGATAAAATATTGATAATACACTTTTAATTCGTAGAAGATAGTAGATATCATGCTCTACTTAACTCTTCTAAAATACAGTTGTATGTCTTTGGCCTGTAGTGCAAAGATGAATTTTAATGAATATATTTGGTCGTAGTGCAAAGATGAATTTATTAGTATGATTATGAACAAGAATTGTGATTTGGTATAACCATGATTTTTGATGTTTCAGGTAAAGATAGGTGATGAAAGTTATCTTCGTCCTGGGTGCGAAGAGGAATTTAGAATCACAATTATGATTATGAGTTATTCACATGATTGTGGACAGGAATTGTTGATTGATGTAACAGGGATAAAATATTGTTGGTGGACTTTTAATATGAAGAAGATAATAGACCTTATGGTCTATTTGACTCTTCTAATGGATTTCTCGTTCCGCTGCAAGTATGGTTGAAAAGTTTTATCATCTACCATATGTTCTAAATCTCTGATTTATTACTGACGAAGGCTACTGATAATTTAATTATCTTTAGTCATAATATTTCTTACTGGGTTAGTCGAGCTCACCCTTTTGCTTCACAATTCCTTTCAGGTAATAAGAGTGTAGCTCGGTCGAGCAGGGATAACAGGGAAATAGTGTGATGGTTCGAGACTGTCGAAGTTTCTCAATACATTATAAAACGGCATGACATGCAATATATAATTGTGTTGAGGACCTAAGATGTGTGTGTCGTATTTTATACGTCACTTAATAATTGATTTTGGTGAACAACAATAGGGTGATGAGAACCCGACCTTGAAAGCGTCAAAAGTGCACCGCAGTAAAATGGAGAGAACAGAAATCTTCTCGTGTCCCATTGGAGACTTGAAATATTTGCTGCGGTACTTTATATGGCATGTAATAATTTGAGTATGAATATTGTCATATTATATACGTTACAATATTTGAATTGAAACTCACAGTATATATGTCGTCGTATTTTGCACGAAAGTTGAATAAATTAAGTTGTCAGTAGTGTATTTTCTGGCGACTCAAGATGGGTGATGTATACCTATTTTGGGGGCATCACAGTCATCCTTAGTATATAACAAAGGTACGTATTGAAAAAGCTAAGGAAAGTACTAGAAGTCAGCAGCAAACACCTTTTCAGGTGTTAGGTGAGATTGCAGTCTGCAGTGTTAGTGGGCCAGACGGCTGGACACCTTTTCAGGTGTTAGGTGAGATAAAAGCCAAAATTTAATAAAATGAGTGTAGAATTCGAAATCTGAAACGAAATAATATTACTTACATACTACAGAGTATGGAAGAAAATATTATTTCTTACTAATATTGAACAAAAATAATATCCCTTACAACTGTTGAACAAAAATAATATTCCTTACGAATATTGAACGAAGATAATATTCTTTACGAATATTAAAAGAAGATAATATTTCTTGCGAATATTGAACGAAATGAAATTTCTTACGAATACGAAAAATAATATCGTAAGCGAATATGAAATAAATAATACACCTTACCTCAAAAAGAGAGCAATTTTGACTGGTATAACGGATATATTCTTGAAGAAAACTTTTACTATTTTCTAAACTCAAAGCTTCCTTAAACTCTAAACAAATACGCTCAATATTATAGAAAAGAATTATCTAATTCTGGTGTGATTTTTAATTCTAAACTGAGCATCCTATTTACAGGAGAATGGAAAGATACTATTTGGACGCATAGTAGGGAAAAATCACGGATGCAGAGTAAGTTCAAGGGCATAAATCTGAGTTTTCACATGATTTACTATGCAGACACTATACAAACACTATGTATAATAAAATATAATGTATTCTATTTTTCATAAAAAACAAAACTTATTATAATATATATTTATATATAAATACTCAATATTTCAACTCCCTCCCGACCAATTCATCAGGTTTTTCTCCCCCAAAAAAAAGTCATAAACATGTGGGCCCCACCACATTATATATATAACTCATGGGCCCCACCACTTATTATATATACTGAATAACTTTCTACTGATTATTTTAAAAAATGGATAAGTGGGGGTCCAAATAATACGCCAAAATTTACAACAATACTTCATAAAAATCCCCTCAATATTTTTAACAGCATTTATTCATCATTATTATAACTCGCAATATTAACAACCAGATCGTTTCCAGAAAAGAGGGGGCTTTCCGATAAGGATTTCTCCCTATTGGCGCGCAATTAGGTGACCAAACCTCTTTCCTCGACAGAAATTTTTAGACATTGTCAATAATGCAAATAATAATATGAATAATTTTGTCATCTCAAATATTAATTTAATAATATATAAAATATTGACAATAATTGAATTAAATAACGTGAGATACTATGCATCAATTACTGAAGCAATAATTGAGTATAACTGAGTGACTTCTCACGTAACCATCAATAATAGATACCATGTGCTACTATGCAACCACGCGTATTACTGTACTTTTCTCACCGAGTATTTCAACAGTTAACGATAAAACTTTCGTCGTTATTTTCATAAAGAGATATTTCTGTCGTTTTCTAACTCCGATAGTAATTCCGTTGTGGGGTCCACCATGATTGCGCCGTTGTATGAATATTCCTTGATAAAATGAATATTCCCCGACCAATTAAATATTTTATGACAACTTTCTTACTTTGCAAAATTTATAAATATTACCCACAACTATAACATTATAGCAAATCCACACCATAATTTAAAAAAATATTTCGAGAAAATTAAATCTTTATTCATAAAATTTGGGGTCTTACAGCCTCCCTTTCTTATAAAATTTTGTCCTAAAAATTGACGTACGTACCTGGTATGTCAAAGAGGTAAAGATACCTCGTCAAATTTTAACTCTTGAGGTATAACCTTTGAGCGTAGAATATGATCATTCTTATCCAAGATTTTAATAGGTATTTCCTCATACGTTAAATCTTTTACTATCTCGTCTAGTTCTAATTTAATAATGTGGTTCGGGTTGTCCACATATTTACGTAACATCGATACGTGAAAAACGTTATGAACATGCGACATATTTGGTAGTAAAACGAGTCTATAGGCCACAGTTCCTACTTGATCGAGGATTTTAAATAGACCAAAAATATCGAGGGTTCAGATTTCCTCTCTTTGTCGATTCCGCCTTCTTGAACCTTCTTCTTCACATTCATCAGCTCTGAGTCTGTAGCTTGAGCGGCTTTAACTTTATCGATTAAAGTCGGTTCTAATCGTATATTCGTCATCTTTATGTAGGTTCTTAGAGTCTTTAACTCTATCTTTATCATTTGTATGTAACGCCCGAGAAAATCAGATTTTTATGTGAATTAAATTCTTATTTGATTATTTGAACTAAATGAATTTAATTGTTTATTTATGTGAGTAAGCTGTTTGGAGGTCGTTCTATGACCTAGAATGTGCGGATGTGGTTAGGATTCTGACTATGTGCTAGGATTAATTGTTTTGAATTTCCAAGATGAAAATAAAAGTTTTTCGAGAAATTTTTTTAAAAACACTATTCATCCATTTTTGCTTGGGAATTTATTTTGAATTTCTGAGAAATGTGTAATGATAGAATTCTAAGACGAGATGGAATATCAAATAATATTTTAGTTATGGCAAATGAAGTTTTCGCTTGCGGACTTAAAACCTAATAGGTTAGGGAAAATGATTTCTGAGAAGGAAAAATGAAATGCGTATAATGATTAAGGTTATTATACGTGTGAAGTACGAGTATGATACTAGTTAGTATATGAGGATAGTATGAAGATTATTACGACGTATAATACGAATATCGTACGAATACTATACGAAGAAAATACGTGAGTTATACGATTAGAATACGATTAGTTCTTAATGAACTCTTAGTAATTCGACTTTGAGTTTATGGACTTTGTAAAATCCAATTGGACTTGGATTATGTCAAGCCCAATGCATTGTGAAATCAAGCCCAAGATAGGCCCAATAAGATTTAATTCTAAGCTCAAACCAAGAAACTGAATCGCGGGTCGACCCAATGGATCACCATATAGGTAAAACCCATGGGGGCAACCCATGTGGGATCCAAGAGAGCATGTGGGCCGACCACTTGGTGGTCAAGTAAAGTAACTCACTTGGTGGCCAAGTAAAGTGGATTTACTTGGTTGCAAAGTAATGAATAGTAAGGAGGTGCACCAATAGACCATTTTGCCCTCCATTTGGTTTCCTATATAAGGAAGCTAGATTAGTTCATTTGTTTGTTTTAAAAACATTGACCAACATATATTGATAGAGAGAAAAGTGAGTTATTAAGTAATTAAGTGAGCTTGAAGCAAAACATCCAAGTTTTTAAGCAAGAACGTGAAGAACGTTAAGGTAATAATACGTAAACCTTAGTCTTCGATCTTTTTTATTTATTTTTTGTAGAGAATCATGAATTGGTGGAGCATGTCTCTCCCGGGGTAATAAGGATGGCTATTGGTGAATTAAAACATTGATAAGCCATGTATATGTAGAAATCATAAGCATTTAAGTAAGTTAATCACAAAGAAAACCATTAAAGCATTGACTTGGTTGTTGATGAACAAATTTAAAACCATCAAATTTAGGTTATGTGCATATTTCTTGGTTAGGTTATAGACGATGAATCAATGGATTGGTTCCATTTGATTTGGTGTATAAAACATGAGTAACGAATTTAAGGCAAAATTTACAAGAATAGGCGTTAAACGTTGAAATCATAGAATTTCCAGGTTAGTAGTCAAAAACTCGTCGTTTAATTCAGAAACTCTAGTTTTCGATGGTGTAATGTAGAACAATGTATTTAAGAGTCGTGGACTCAAGAATGGTTGGATTCCGACCTAGAACGAAGAAAACGAATTAGGAACGCTCTCGAATGTTAAACGAACGTGCAAAAACCTGGCAAGAAAAGGAGCTTAAGAGAGTAACAGAATGGACCCCGGCAGGAAAACCAGTGAAGTCAAACCACCAAGGGGGGTACTTATTTGTTAACAAGAGTAGGGCCACGCAAAGGGAATTTGTAAAAAAACCACCAAATGGGTTAGGTTCTTGGAAAATGTTTACCAAGCTAGTTTTGAACCCAAGCTGTTTGTTGAACAACTACGGGGCATGTATATATTTAATATACATAGTAAGATCACTATTTAGTCACTTATATAGTGGTGAATTTAGGGATTGAACGTTGTTTAAAAATAGTTAAACAAAGAACGTAAGTATAAGGAGTAAATCATAAGTAATTACTATGGTGCTTAACCAATGATGGTTGAGTTTTGATAGTGACGTAAGAACGTTAATAAGCTGTAATGGAAGGTAGTTAAGTCAAAACGACTTTTATTAATGAAATAAATTCATGTAAGATAAAGAAGAGAAAGAAGTTGGTTAAGACAATGAAGTTAAATTGTTTGGTAGCTAATTACAGTGTGCTATATGAATATATCATGTAGATATTGTAAACACCAAGAACTGTTGAATTTTTATTTGAAGACGCTTGAAGACAAGTTTTCTTAACGGTTGTCTAACCTCCGTGTTAGCCAAGTTTTCTGTGATTCATGTTCTAAGATGCATAAATTGTTTTACGTAAAGGTCGATGCCAGTTTTAAGTCGGCTAGACTATTCTTAAGAGTTAGATTGATTTGATTACAAGTCTTTCGATATAGAAATGTTAATGCTATCCTATGCCAAGTATCTGGTATAGATTCAAAGGTAAGTTTGTATATAAACAAACAAATGTATTTTCATCGATTATTCGATGGGCACGTGAGGTTGCCAAAAGGTAAACGTAAATAAGTTTAACGGATGAGTGTTAATCAACATAGAGTACTATAGGCTGATCACCTAGAAGTGCTCATAAGATATATCGGACGTATGGACTCAATGCCGGGATGTCCTTTTCATGTATGAAAATGAAAAGAGAATGTTCATGGTCTTTCGACCAGTTCAGAATTCCTAATCTATTATATATACTTTGGAACTGTCCTTATGAAATGAGAAGTGCTAGTTAATGTTTCATAGTACTTCATAGCTACTTTTTTAGTTATGGAAGATAATCATATAATTCTTGACGTGGTATTTGTATCATCCTTTGTTAGACTTGCTGAGCTAGTTATGCTCATTTGTTGCTTAAATTAAATGATTGCAGCTAAGGCCGAAAGAACTGAGGGTCCCAATAGGGATAAAGGCAAAGCTAAGATGGATAAATAGATTATCTTGTAATATATTAGTATATTTATAAGAAACATATTATCGGTTTCAGAACCTTGGAAAGGAATGATTATTATTATTGTAATAAGAATGTAGTAATTATGTTCATTTTGATGTTGTTTCAATGGAATGAATATATATAGTGATGAGTACCGTGTAGCACCATATCCGTGGGTTGAAAGTACCCGGATATGGGGGCGTCACATTGTAAGTCATACGAAATGGGTCTTTGTGTTAACAACATCGTACTCGTAACTTCATACAATCTTCTACTCAATGCGTCAGCTACCACATTCATTTTTCTATCATGGTATTGAATAGTATTATCGTAATCTTCAACAGCTTGAGCCAACATCTTTGGCGCATGTTACGTTCGTTATGGGTGAAGAAATATTTGAGGGTTTTGTACCGGGTTCAATGTCGATACAAAATTCTATTTCACGCTCTGGAGGTAGGCTAGGAAGTTCTTCAGGGAATACATCAGGAAATTTATTAACGATAGAAATATTATTCAAAACTGTAACTCTCATCTAAGACTTGGATAGCACGTCACATTGATACCTATCAACTTGCCACCGTTATTCACAGCGTCCGCTACGAAAAGTCTGGCTTCGGTGCATTCTAAGACTTGGAAGTCACCAATGAAAGGTTTGGGGCTCTTTACTTATGGCTTAATATGACAGTGATTGACTTTAGTGGTTTGGTTGCTTGAATTCGCATAATAGGTTGGTTAGGAATATGAAAACTAACAACCTTACAAAAACAATCAATTTTAGTATGATGAATAGTTAACCAGTCGATTCCTAAAACCACATCAAAGGCAAGTATTTTTAAAGAGATAAGATCGACAGGTAACGTAAGGGTACCGATTTGAATCAAATAAGACTTATAAATAGTGGATGTAATAAAGGTTTCTCCTAACGGAGTTTCAACAGATAAGTCAAGGTCTAATTTCTCCAGAGTTAAATTTAAACGTTGAGCGCAAGTAAGAGAAATAAAAGAGTGGGTAGAACCGGTATCGAATAAGGTATAGACTTCGCAAGAGTTTATGATTAACTTACCCATGATAACTTCGTTCGGGTTCCTCGACAAACACTCTCACTTAAACTACTGACTTTGACTTGTCTGGACAGCCTTTGGTGTCGCCATCCCATCTGGACTTGACTTTACTGCACGATAAAATCGAGCTGGGTGACCTTCTCTTCCACAATTGAAACACGCTTTGGGTTGTTGTGTACAGTTTAGATGGATGTGTCCCTTCTGTCCACATTTGAAACATACGACTGGTGGTCGTTCTCCTTCCTTGGAAACGGGTGCTAGTGCTGTTGTCTTTCCATCATTATTGAACCTTCTCTTTTTGAAATTTCCACTTCTATTATCTTGGCCATGATTACCACCGAAGTGGTTACCATTCTTGGCATGATAATTTCCCCCACGATGGTTATCATTGTTCCAATGGTCGTTGCCACCGGTACGATTATTATCGTGTTTTTGGTCGTTGCCTTTTGATTGGGCTACTCATAATCGCGTTCTAATAACTGAGCCCTATTCTTAACATCTTAACATAAACAAGTTTGTGAGAAATGAGATATTGACGTATTTCGGGTTTCAAACCTCTTAGAAACATTTGCGTCATTCGCTCCTTATTATCTACCAAATGGGATGCAAACCGGGATAACTCGGCAAACAAAGCCTCGTACTACGATACGATCATATTGTTTTACTCCAGCTTGATGAATTCAACTTCCTTCATGTGAGGAATACTTTCTGGAAAGTACTTATCATTGAACAATTCTTGGAACTTCTCCCAAGACATCTTGAGTGCGGCAGGCTGGGTACATTTTATAGATTCCCATCAGTAATCTGCCTCTTCACGCAACATAAAGGTGGAAAATGGAACATTTTGCTCCTCTGAACATTCCAAGACATCAATATCTTGGTGATCTGCTTAATCCACGTCTCTGCCTTAAGTGGTTCTGACTTTCCCAAAAACTCCGGCAGTCCCAGCTCCTTGAACTGCTTAGTGGTGACCAGCCGTGAGTTGCCATTGACTCCACCTGCATTATGAATAGAAGTCTCTCTAGTTTGCTATTGCATAAATTCTAAAAAGCTCCTAAACGTACCATCTTTCGTCATTTAGTCAGCGTTGTTGTTTACTTGAGGATTATTACCTTCTTGATGCACATTAACCTGATTATTGATCGTCGGTGACTCAACGGTCTCATGTGCTCCATTGCTTATCTCAACATTTTCAAATGTCATTTTCAAATACTACCACAAAATAAGGGTTAATTGACATGCCACATAATATCCCTATATTTCGACCGACCAATTAAATAACAAATAAACTTAGGTAGGTCATACTAGCAAAGGAATTACTCGTCTCTCCTCTCCTAGTTCTAGTCTCAAATCTTAGCCAGGGATCATATCCATAAGCTTTGATACCAACTGTGTTGCCCCCAAAATAGGTATACATCACCCATCTTAGGTCGTCCAATACATGGTACAGAATTCAAATACAAACTTAATTAATGCAATTATCGTGTAAAATACGACGAAACATAGCTGAGTTTTTACACGAATATTATCTCATAGACAATATCCAAACTCAAATTCAATCATCATTACATTTATTATCACACTAAATAGTGAGGACTACTAAAACAACTATCTCAAACCATCACTCCGTTCCCCGACTAGTCTCGGCTACGTTCTCATTTCCAGAAGAGAACAATGAAAGAAAAAGGGTGAGCTCAACTAGCCCACTAAGAAATATTATGACTAAGATAATGCATAATAAATTATAGTTAGCCTTTAACAGTGTTAAACTGATAAAATACAATAAACATCAAGTTTAACTGCAGTGGAACAAGCAATCCATTAGAAGAGTCAAGTAGAGCATGATATCTACTATCTTCTATGATTTAAAAAGTTTATCATCAATTTTATCGCTGAGACTCAGCTTAATAAATAAACCACATCATCAAATAATCCCTGTACTATGGGCCAAGGATATTCGTGTAATCATCAATGGTCATGATCATGCCAACAACTGTCTATCAATGCACTACGGGCCAATGAGGACTTTTACCACATCATTTGTAACATTACGTTCATGATTATACCAAATAATCCCTGGTTATAATCATACCAATCAACAGTCCATCTATACACTACGGGCCAAAGATGACTTTCATAACAATTTAAGCATGAAGATGATGACAATGATATAAGAATTCAATTAAATGAAAGCAAAGGATAAATTTTGAAAGATTTATAATTTAAATTATCCAGAATTCAATAATGTCCAAATTTTCAACATGATACTTCTTTGTGGAGTAAAATTCAAGAATAATATTGTATCAAAAATGATTTAGACCGAAAAAAATTAATTTTTGTCATGAATAGTACCTCGGGCAAATAGTATCCCGTGAATAGTACTTTGGAAATAGTACCCCGTGAATAGTACTCCGGCATGAAAAAGGTTAAAACTTATCAAGAATGCTCAGAATAATATTTTCATGAAAAGATAATGGATGAAGCACAAATATCAAGGATATTCTACTAATTTCATAGAGTATAGAAGCCAAAACTTAACAAAATGAGTGTAGAATTTGAAATCTGAAATGAAATAATATTACTTACATACTACAGAGTATGGAAGAAAATATTATTTCTTACGAATATTGAACAAAAATAATATCCCTTACAAGTGTTGAACGAAAATAATATTCCTTACGAATATTGAACGACGATAATATTCCTAACGAATATTAAACGAAGGTAATATTTCTAGCGAACATTGAAGGAAATGAAATTTCTTACGAATACGAAAAATAATATTGTAAGCGAATATGAAATAAATAATACTCCTTACCTCAAAAAGAGAGCAATTCTGACTGGTATACTGGATATATTCTTGAAGAAAACTTTTACTATTTTCTACACTCAAAGTTTCCTTAAACTCTAAAGAAATACGCTCAATATTATAGAAGAAAAATTCTCTAATTCTAGTGTGATTTTCAATTCTAAACTGAGCATCCTATTTATAGGAGAATGGAAAGATACTATTTGGACGCACAGTAGGGAAACATCATGAATGCAGAATAAGTTCAAGGGCATAAATCTGAGTTTTCACATGATTTACTATGCAGATACTATGCAAACACTATGCATAATAAAATATAATATATTCAATTTTTCATAAAAAAAACAAAACTTATTATAATATATATTTATATATAAATACTCAATATTTCAACTCCCTCCCGACCAATTCATCAGGTTTTTCTCCCCCCCCCCCAAAAAAAAGTCATAAACATATGGGCCCCACCACATTATATATATAACTCGCGGGCCCCACCACGTATTATATATACTGAATAAATTTCTACTGATTATTTTGAAAAATGAGTAAGTGGGGGTCCGAATAATAAGCCAAAATTTACAACAAATACTTCATAAAAATTCCCCCAATATTTTTAACAACATTTAATCATCATTATTATAACTCGCAATATTAACAACCAGATCGTTCCCTGGAAAGAGAGGGCTTTCCGATAAGAATTTCTCCCTATTGGCGCGTAATTAGGTGACCAAACCCTTTTCCTCGACAGAGCTTTTTAGACATTGTCAATAATGCAAATAATAATATGAATAACTTTGTCGTCTAAATTATTGATTTAATAATATATAAAATATTGACAATAATTGAATCAAATAACGTGAGATACTATGCATCAATTACTGTAACAATAATTGAGTATAACTGAGTGACTTCTCACGTAAGCATCAATAATCAATAATGTGCGCTACTATGCAACCATGCGTATTACTGTACTTTTCTCATCGGGTATTTCAACAGTTAACGGTAAAACTTTCGTCGTTATTTTCATAAAAGATATTTACGTAGCTTTTTAACTCAAATGATAATTCCGCTAGGGTCCATCAATGATTGTGCCGTTGTATGAATATTCACCGACCAATCGAATATTTTATGGCAACTTGCTTACTTTGCAAAATTTATAAATATTACCCACAACTATAACATTATATCAAATCCACACCATAATATAAAAAAATATTTCAAGAAAATTAAATCTTTATTCATAAAATTTGGGGTCTTACAAGAGTGCAGTGCGTATTTTACTCCCCCTAATGACAACATCCTTTGAGATCTTTAAAATGTTGCATTCCAATCTTATCACAAAACTTTTCAAATGTTGCAGTAGGAAGGGCTTTGGTGAACTAATCTTCAAGATTGTCACTTGAATGAATTTGTTGTACACTAATGTCGCCTTTTTCTTGGAGATCATGAGTGAAGAAGAATTTAAGTGAAAATTTTTTTGTCCTATCTCCTTTAATGTATCCTTTCTTTAATTAAGTTATACAAGCAGTATTATCCTCATATAATGTTGTTGGGATTTCCTTATTAATTGGAAAGCCACACGCTTCTCAAATATGTTGAGTTATTGATCTTAACAAGACACATTCACGACTTACCTCACGAATTGCTAAAATTTCTGAATGGTTAGAAGATGTAGCAACTACAGTTTGCTTTACAGAACACCATGAAATATTAGTACCTCTATATTTGAATCGATAACCTATCTGGGATTGAGTTTTGTGTGGATGATAGACTCTATGACACGCTTGCATGAGGTCGTCGCCCGAGTCGTTTCCATCAAGTTATGAAGGTGGAACACACTCGACACCTCAACTTAGTGGTGCACAAATGGCATGCGGCCCGAGGCTTGGCCTTGATCTGGCCTGAGCCCAGCTTGGTCAAACCTTGGCCAGACAAGCCCAACCTGCAAAGCCAGAAACAGATCATAATTTCTTAGCACATATTCGGCCTGTCCTGAGGTTTAGACCAGCCTAAGGCCTGGGCCTGGGCCTAAGTTTGGCTTAAGATTTAATTTTTAATGATACTTGATAGTCTTTTTATAATGTAAAGTGTAATGCTCAATTCAAGTTCAGCTGATGTGGGACTTTGAGATTGTTTGAACTGGTGACATGGGGCATGGACGTCCACACAGACAGCTCTATTCTCTCCATTTTGAGCCAATATCAATTTATTGGTGGATGATTTTGTCCCTTTTCTTTTCCTTTTTTTACTTTTGCTAACTCCCAACAAATTATTTGATTCGGTGCATTTCTTCTTTCACACGTGCCAAATTATTACCATGTTCGTTTAGACAATTTACTTCTCTTTGGGAAAAGATGATGCCTATTATGTTAAATTTCACCAATAATGTACTATTGTACTATAAGCTTTCTATCACCTTCTATTTTTAAGGGACTAATCCCTTTTTCCAAACACAATCAGCTGTGCCAAATTTTAGATCTTGAATATATTCCAAATTTCCAACGTTCAAGAATTACAAGCTTTTTGTGACATACTGTGACGCCCCCAAAATAGGTATACATCCCCCATCTTGAGTCGCCAAATTCATGGTACAAAATTCAAATACAACTTAATTATACAACAGTCGTGTAAAATACGACAAAACATAATCTAAGAGTTTCAATAAGAATATTGTCATCTAGACAATTTCCACACTCAATGGAGTCCTCATTACATTTATTATCACACTATTTTATAGAATAGTGAGGACTACTAAAACAACCATCTGGACCGTCAATCCGTTCCCCGACTCTTCCCAGCTATATTCTCATTTCCTAAAGAGAACAGTGAAAGAAAGGGTGAGCTCAACTAGCCCAGTAAGAAATATTATGACTAAGATAATGCAGAATAAATTATCTTTAGCCTTTAATAGTATAACAACTGATAGAATATAATAGACAATAAGTTTAAGATCAACAACTGCATCGGAATAAGCAATCCATTAGAAGAGTCAAGTAGAGCATAAAATCTACTATTTTCTATGATTTAAAAAGATTTTCATCAACTTTATCGCTGAGACTCATCTTAATAAATAAACCACATCATCGAATCATCCCGGCACCACGGCCAAGGATATTCATGTAATCATTAATGGTCATGATTATACCGAATAATCCCTGGTCATAATCATACCAACAACTGTCCATCAATGAACTATAGGCCAATGAGGACTTTCACCACATCATTCGTTACATTACGGTCATGATTATACCGAATAATCCTTGGTCATAATCATACCAAGTCCATCTATGCACGTAAGCCAAATATGACTTTCATCACAATATAAGCATGAGGATGATGACAATGACTTAATAATTCAATAAAATAAGTTCAAGGATAAATTTTAATGATTTATAATTTAATTTATCCATAAATCAATAACGTCCAAATTGTCAACATGATACTGCTTAGAAGAATATTTCTATGAAAAGATACTGGATGAAGCGCAAATATCCAGGATATTCTACTAATTTCATGGAGTATAGAAGTCAAAACTTTAACAAACTTAGTATAATTGAATATATGAAACTGCAAATGGATTTTCGCCCACCATGCGGTAATCCACGTAGACAGATCATTTCCATAATTTAATAAGGAATGAATACGAAGGATCATTCACCATGCATGCGGTAGTCCACATAGACAGGTTATTCCAACAGAGTAATAAAGAATGTGATAACAGAAGAATTCACCAAGCATGCGGTGGTCCGCGTAGACAGGTTATTCCAACAGAATAATAAAGAATAGAATAACAGAAGAATTCACTAGGCATGCGATAGACCGCACAGACAGGTTATTCCAACAGAATAATAAAGAATGGAATAACAGAAGAATTCACTAGGCATGCAATAGAACGCACAGACAGGTTATTCCAACAGAATAATAAAGAATGGTATAACAACCCTTACGAATATTGAAAGAAATAACTCTCTTCATGAATACAAAAGAAATAATACCCCTTACCTTAGAAGAAACTGGATACTGGAATAGTGAGGTAGCAGACTTCTTTTCTTCTTTCTCTCTATAATTTCTCTCTATAATAATTGCTCTATAGCTTTAGTGAATTAGTGAGAAATGAAGGAAGAATGAGCTTCTATTTATAGGAAAATATAGTTTCGATAATTGCACATTTTGGGGCTCGAAATATTACAGTACAATACCTTCCTCTATTTCTTCATTTTTAATTTAGTCTTGCAAGTATTATCAAACTTGCACCACCTCCCCTAATAGTAAATCATGTGACTGAATAGTTCTAATCATATGATAAAAACAACTATAGTATAGTACCTTCAACTATACCTCCATTTCTAATTTAGTCATGCATGTATTATCAATCTTGCACCAACTCCCCTAGTAGTAAATCATGTGAATCAATAGTACACACATGTGAACACATAGTTATAAGCATGTGAATTAATAGCAATTAATTGCTCATTTATTTGTTGAATTACCCGATTGGTCAATATAACCTCCAGACATCAATTATTATCGAAATAAATATCGATTTCCACTAACACTAATAATTCCAACACAATGGAACTATCAATTTCATCTTTAATCAACACGAACTTATTCATCATTAATATTATAACTCACAATATTTAACAACCAGGTCGTTCCCAGGAAAGAGGTGGCTTTCCGATAAGGATATCTCCCTATTAGCGCGCAATTAGATTATCTAACCTCTCCTCGACAGAACTTCTAGACATCGTCAATATTGCAAATAATAATATGAATAACTTTGTCGTCTCAATTATTGATTTAATAATATAAAATATTATGACAATAATTGAATAAAACTGAGTGACTTTTCACGTAAGCATCTAATCAAAGATATTGTACAATACCGTGTGCTACTATGCAACCACGTGTATTACTATACTTTTATCACCGATTATTTTATGACAACTTGTTTACTTTGAAAAATTTTCAAATATCACCCTTAACTTTAACCTTTTATCAATTTAACCATTTAATAAATAGAATAATTATAAGAAAATTGAATACTTTCATTTCCTAAACTTCGAAGTCTCACAATCTCCCCTCCTTATGAAATTTTGCCCTCAAAATTTACGTACATGGTAGTTCGAAGAGATGAGAATACATTGCTTTCTTTTCGGATTGTACTTCCCGGTTATTTCCTCTCTATCATGATTTTCCCATTTCTCATCTCCTATATTTCAGATATCATTCTAGAATATAGTTTCAAAATAAGGGTTAATTGACATGCCACATATTATCCCTATACTCTGACCGACCAATTAAATACCAAATAACTTAGGTAGGTCATACTAGCGAAGGAATTACTCGTCTCTCCCCTCCTAGTTCTAGTCTCACATCTCAGCTAGGGATCATATCCCTAAGCTTTGATACCAACTGTGACGCCCCAAAAATAGGTATACATTGAGTCGCCAAATACATGGTACAAAATTCAAATACAACTTAATTATACAACAGTCGTGTAAAATACGACAAAACATGAACAACTTAAAGAACATTGAATGTTGTACTAACACGTTACTCACCAGGTAAATCCAGTTTATAGGCTCAGGAACATGAAATGAACCATCTCCCCTTGAGTCGTGGTTGCCTCTCAGTCCTCCACTATATTGGCTCTAGTCATCAGCATCTTCATCTCCTTGAAGTAGTCCTCTACACTCCGAATCCCTTACTTAAGATTCTGTAAACTCCGAAATAGGTCTCGGTGGTAGTGGTTTGGCACGACCCGCTTTTTCATCACGGTTTTCATTTCCTCCCAATGGTCATCAACTGATGCCACCAAGTAACGACATAATCTAAAAACTTCATGGCTGCAAGTTTGAATTTCTTAAGCTTTGAGTAGTTGTGATAGTCACACACCCAATCTATCTTTTTTTCACACTCCAAGTATGCCTCAGGATCACTCCTCCCTTGGAAATCTGGAATTTTCATTTTAATGTTATCCAAGTTATTGTCTTCTTGATTTCGAGCTCCTTTATTCCTTACTCCATGATTTTGATTGATGTAATCAGATTCACGACCCTCCTCTTCGCTAAACCTACCATCGTAGTAAACCTCTTCCTCCATTCTAGCTCCTCTTTGATGTGTTTTCCCCTGATGACGTGCCCTATGAGGATGTTAAAACTAATTCCCTTGGGATGCACTCATTTGATCAAAAAGATTGTTCACTTGCTCCATCTCCATATTCAACTTCCTCATAAATTCCTTCATTACGGCTTCCATTACAAATTTTGTATCAAAATTTGATGGGGTCTCCTCCATAGCACCTTTATACTTTGAGCTAGACACAATTTACTGCAAAACAAGGGTTAGTAGCAAAAAATTTCATCACCACTCCCTTACGTCTTTCGCTCGAATTAATGTTTCACTCGTGTATACACTCAAAATTGGCTTTTATCCTCAAGGAACCTCACTAATCTTGCCTTTTACCACTCCAATATTCTCTCTTATAGGTTCTTTTGGATTCACCAAACAATATCACAGTTTTCTAATCAATTCAAAAATAACTTATCAAGAACAAAATATAGACGATGAGAATCTTGGATTACTGACAAGAATTACGGGTTGATCACCTTGTACTCCTCTTGTAAGTTTTTTTTATAAATTTCTAGGAAATCTTGTTATGCTAGCTGAAAATTTAAGGTGTTGCTTTGAACGGAATAGATGATTGAATGCTTGGATAATTGATGTTGAATGTGTTAGCAACAATTGAAATAAATCCGAAAAAATTTCTACACTTTTTTTTCTCTTTTTACTCAAACAAAAAATTAAAAGATAAGTAACTTGGTAAGAACTTAGCTTTCATACCAAATGATAGACTCCATGACACGCTTTTTGTGAGGTGGTCTTCCCCCGTAATGTTTGCAGCAAGTTATGAAGGTGGAACACGCTTGACACCTTAAACCAACATTTATGTTGAGTAAGAACCTTAGTACAATCGATACTGCAATAAAGTTGTATCAAATGGACACAAATGACACCTTAACCCAAAGCTTATATATAAGCAAGAACCTTATACAATAGACGTAGAAGACGTCACACACAACTATGAATTGTTGTGTGATCAGTCAAAATTGAATCTCAAAGAACACTAAGAAATAACTTAGGAATTCTTAAAGAACCAAAAGATGAGAAAACTCACAAGTATTGTATTGAATAGTAATAATGTATATCATTTACATCAACCATGCCACTTATTTATAATAGAACAAGAAAACCTTAAATCCTAAAAGGAATCAACTACCAATTAGTAATTAATTTGGAATAAAAGTTTAGATAAAAGCATCTTAAATACAATAAAATTGAAAAAGATCAGAAAGATCCCTAAAAATATGATAAAATCTCATAAATACATGTACATGAATCGTATACTGCGGTGCTTGATCACGCCGGTGTTAGCATTTGACATAGGCACGAAGCGCTTTAAAGTCTGAGAGAGCATGTATTTTGTGTCTACCTTTACTACGCATTCTGGTCGAGAGTGACTTGGGTCTATATTTCCTACTTTACTTCCTTTTGCCTCTTGGCTTGACAGGTTAACTTGTATCACATTCATTAACTTTAAATCAACCTCCTTAGCACAAGTTGTAGATCTATTCTTCCCCCAAACCTCTTGAACCAAACCAATAAGTCCTTTCTTGAAGCATTTAACTCGCTCCTTCATTACGGAACCAATAAGAACTTGCACCAGATCCGTTCCATGGCTTCCATCCTTTTCCATGCAAGCATGTACTCATTAGTGGATCAGATAAATATCCTGCATTTATATATCCAATTAAATCTAACTTTAGATAAATTTGAATAATATAAGCCTATATCCATTGTGCCTCGAAGATATCAAGAAATATGTTTAATTCCATTCTAATGTCTTCGAGTCATAGAAGAACTACATCTCACTAATAAATTTATAGCAAATGATATATCAGGTTTTCTATTCCTAGAAAGATATATTAGTGCTCAGATTGCACTAAGATATGGTACTTCAGGATCAAGA
The DNA here is from genome assembly GCA_020205605.1 of Panax ginseng. Classification (NCBI taxonomy): domain Eukaryota; kingdom Viridiplantae; phylum Streptophyta; class Magnoliopsida; order Apiales; family Araliaceae; genus Panax; species Panax ginseng. The sequence goes on along the minus strand of CM035132.1, from coordinate 71,494,244 downwards.
AGTTTTTTGTCATCTTCATGAGGTCGAAAAGGGTCTATGTTCACTTCTAGTGACCTTTCAACCATTAGTGGACTCAATGGATGTGATTTATCTATATATAATCGTTTTAGCACTTTTGCTATATAATTTGATTGATGGATAAAAATTTCATTTGCTAAGTGCTCAATCTGAAGACCTAAACAAAATTGTCTTTCCCAAGTCTTTCATTTCAAATTCTTTCTTAAATAGACTCTTGACCTTTGATAACTCTTCAGGAGTTACAATAATATTCAAAGCATCCACATAAATAGTAATTATGACAAATTTAGAGTCAAGTCTTTTTATGTAAACACATTGGCATATAAGATCATTTTTATACACTTCTTTTAACAAGAATTCACTCAACCGATTATACCACATGTGACAAGATTATTTTAATCCATATAAAGATTTATTTAATTTGATCGAAAAAATTTCCCAGGAATCTTTATTATATGCTCCAGCCAACTTAAATCCTTTAGGGATTTTTCATATAGATATCATTATTGTAGACACTTGAAATTTTGCATTCATGTTACTAACATTGCAGGAGGGCAGAATCGTCTTTTATATTCTAGATACAACCTTGGAGTTTAAAATCATTAAATCAACCCTGGCGATAGCACCGGGAAATCATCAAATCAAACCCGACAACGGCACCGGGAAATCATCAAACTAGTACCCCGATGATAGCACCGGGAAATCAACAAATCATAACCTCGGTGACACCACCGGGAAATCATCAAACCAGAACCCGGGCGACAGTACCGGGAAATCATCATACCATAACTCCGGCCACAACACCAGGAAATCATCAAACCAAAACCCCGGTAACAATACCGGGAAATCATCAAACCAGAACCCCGACGACAGCACCGAAAAATCATCAAATCAAACCCCGAACATAACCCCGAGATATCAAATCAATCTTTGAAGACAATCCTAAAGCATTAAATCAACCCTCGAAGAAAACCCTGAGGAAAAACAGAATCAGTTGTCATTAACCCTCGGAGACAACCCCGAGAGACAGTCAAAAATCCCGTTAACACTGAAGACAACCCCTAGAAGGGAAAAATGATTATTTTGATAAGTCAAATTTAACAAACATAAAACAACTAAAGATAGGATAGCAAAGAGCCATTGCAGCACTTCCAAGCTCAAACTACGCTAAACAGCTCAACGGACTACCTGTAAAGACTCGAAGATGCCATTTTGGTCATGGACCCATCTTCCCGAATTCAGAAAAGAGCAAGCCATATGTCATTGCGTAGCTCTCGGAGGGAGCTTTCTGGAATGGTATGGCACATCTCTATTGGATTTTCGGATTGCAAGTTAGAAGCATTTTAGCGGATTGCACGTACTTCGATGTGGCATGACCCACTAGGCCCTTCCACAGGTGTACCTTCAGAATCCGTAGGACTACCTGCGGAAGCTTGGGGATTTATATACAAGCTGCCCATCAGCTTGTTGAAGAAGAAGAAGAAGAAAAAGAAAAAGAAAAAGAAAAAAAGATAAGAGAGAGAAGGGTTCTGGAGAGAGAAATCTGGCCCCTGCAGTATAAAACAGCTCAACTTGTTTCTAAACGTGTAAATCTTCTCTATAAACACTTTTATACATATATACTACATCATATCAAGTTTTAACAGGTGAAAATCGAGTTTAGAGGCGCCAAAAGCCGTTCGATAGCCCATCTCAGTCAAGACTGTAAGATCTCTTCATATCTGTTACTTTTTCTTGCTTTAATATATATATATATATATATATATATATATATTATACTATTTAATATTGCTTGGATTGCAAACCTGTGGCCTTTTATTGCTTTAATATATATATAAGTAATATGTATATTATTTAGTCTTTATAGAATTGTTTATATATATATATATATATATATATATATAATCATTATGATTAAATATAGTTTGTAAATGTTCATTTGATGTAAATCTACAATATTTAAAGTTTGTTGACTAGATTTAAATAAATCTAGCAATATCTAGCTTTTAACCAGTTCAAAAGTATTGAAACTAGAACCGTTGAGCTAGAATGGCTAAGATTTAGTTAAATCTAGTTTTCTTTCTAGTTTGTAAATATTTGGCAATCACGGGACCCTAGATCTGTGTCTATAGGAAACGTGGAGCTTGGCTACGTGCATACAAGGATTTAAACGATGAATCTCTTGTTTTGCGACTTCTAGAGTTAAATATGCATTTTATTTTATTTTATCCATTGTGCAAGCTTTTAAATAATATTCTGTGAGCCTAGGAATCACTAGATCTACGATTAAATCCATGAACCTAGATCCAGTTCCCATAATTGACATGTTCGAGTTGTATAGTTACCTTGCAACCCTTTGTAAATGTAAATAAAAGAGACCTTAAACAGTTATCTGTATTTAAGGTCTCAACATAGTAAAATCAGTGATTGTAGTGTACGGGTCACTTTGATGGCTTTCATTCCCATTAGGAGCCCGACCCTTATATGTATATTATTTTGTCGAAGATACTTCGCATCTCGAGAATAAAATCAAAATAAGCCGAATACGGAATAAAATGGAAGTATCAAAGGCCTTAATTACTATGTGAGCATAAGGGTTTGAAAACCTATTTTCAAAACATCATTTTATATGCCTTATATTAAAATTGAATTTTTATACAAGTCAAACCCTTTGTATATAGGTGCAAAAGAGGCATAACACTACTTCCAAATAAAGCACTTAGGTCCAATTAACTGCAATGCACACACACACACATACGCACAAATTAGGGAACAAAAAACGCAGTAACCGTGTTTCACGGAAGTAGGGGGTGCCTAACACCTTCCCCCCGCTTAATCAAGCCCCCGAATTCTATGAATCTCGGTTTCCAAGACCAATTAAACAGAGTCCAATATTGGGTCATATTTCAAAACCTTTCAAAACTTGGTTGAGTTGGTACAACCATTTTAACTCCTACCAACTAGCGGCTCTGCCTAATTCGGACCAATTAAAATCAATCTTTTCCAATCGTCGACATTATATGTCGATCTTTTTCTGAAAATCTCACCCTTCAGATCAAACAAAAATCATATAGAAAACATAAAGGGTAAGAAAACACATAGGAAGAGTGAGATAAAATCATTTTCGGCGTCGACAGGTGGTGACTCTGCTGGGGACAGTAGAGTGCTTAAGCCGCATTTCAATATTTTTGATTCCCTTATTTGTGCATGTGTGTGAAATGATATATTTACATTGAATGGTTGTGATTATCTCTTTTACCCCGCTTTATATTAGTGCTTCGCACAATGTCATCATTTTGCATGCGGTGAGACGCGATGAATGTATGTTGTGTGATTCCTCCACCAGGAGGCGAACCCGTCGGTTGCTCATTACTAGACTCAAGAGGAGACTAATCCCACGAGGCTCAGGAAAGTCGCCACTCAAATCCGCTCTAATTGAAAGACCGAATTAACTTCCCATCTAGTAGATTGCGATGACCTAGGAACCTTCATACCGAAATGCCCGTGAGAGTAACCCTAAGATAGGTCAGCCTATGATAAACCAAACACGAAGGAAAGTCTCTTCATGCCTTCCCCTTTTAATTCAATGTAAAGTCCGAATCCTTGTAAATATCAAATTGAATGTAAATATCATTACATTTTCCTCTCAAGTTTGCTATACAAATATCAAAACATGTCATCCTGTCATCAAAACAACTGACCTCTTTTTTGCAGGAAAATATTAAAAAAACCCTAAAACTTACACATTTCATGAGCATGCATACTGTTCGGGTTTATCAAGACTAAACTACCTACTGTTATTGTAGGTAAGATTAGTCCAATTACCAGATCTAAATCTAAGAAGGCAAAAAGCCTACCCATCAACATGGAAGAAAGTAACCAACGGGGGCAAGAGGTTTCTGTTCAAATCTTAGATAAGAAAGAACATATTCTACGCTCCAAGGTTATACCTCAAGTCAAAGTTTTATAGAGGAACCACGATGTTGAGGAAATGACCTGGGAGTTAGAATCTGAAATGAAATCAAGGTATCCTTACCTCTTTGACATACCAGGTACGTACCCTAATTTCGAGGGCAAAATTTCATAAGAAGGGGAGATTGTAAGACCCCAACTTTTATGAATAAAGATGAATTTTCTATAATTATCATTTTTGAATATTATAGAATGAATTTGATATAATGTTATAGTTGTGGGTAATAGTTCTAAATTTTGCAAAGTATGCAAGTTGTTATATAATATTCGATTGGTCGGGTAATATTCGTTTTAACAGGGAATATTCGTATGCAACGGCACAATCATTAGTGGACCCTACAACGGAATTATTGGTTTGATTGAGAAAATGATAAAATATTTTATGAAAATAATCTGCGGAAGTTTTATCGTTAATCGTTGAAACACGGTGTTAAAAGAAATACGAGAATACGCGTGGTTGCATAGTAGCACTTGCGGTATTAATTATTGATGCTTACGTGAGAAGTCACTCGGTTTTGTTCAATTATTGCTTGATGAATTGTTGCACGAAATCTCACGTTAATTAATTTAATTATTGTCGATATTTTATATATTATTAAATCAATAATTGAGACGACGAAGTTATTAATATTATTATTTGCAATATTAACGATGTCTAGAAGTTCTGCCAAGGAGAGGTTTGGTCACCTAATTGCGCGCCAATAGGGAGAAATCCTTATTGGAAAGCCCCATCTTTCCAGGGAATGACCTGGTCGTTAATATTGTGAATTATAATAATGATGATAAATGTTGTTAAAAATATTGAGGTGAATTTTTTGAAGTATTTGTTGTAAAGTTTGGCGTATTATTTGGACCCCCCACTTTCTCATTTTTCAAAATCATCGGGAGAAAGTAATCTCAATTTTTCTGTACTGTAGGCATGTGATAATAGATATATATATATATATATATATATATATATATATTATGAAAGTAACACTTTGGGGGGGGGGGCAAATGTTCACAGGTGTGTAATATAGATATATATTATATAAATGGTAGTATGATTAAGTTGTTGCTTTGTATATCACGGATGAATCTTGAAAACCAAAACTTTCCTCATTGCTGTAAATGGCAGGTAAAATATATATATTATATAAGATTTGTTTTACTTTAATATTATAATATTATATTTTTTTAAAACGAGCGACTAAAATTTACAAAGTTTGCCTGTGAGTGATTCGTCTAATTTTGTCACTGTTGGTCCGTGAAATATTTCTAAATAGTATCCTTTCCTTTTCCTATAAATAGAAGCTCATTCCTTCATTATTTCTTACGAATTCACTGAAACTCTAGACAGAGAAACTATAGAGAGAAAGAAGAAAAGTATTCTTTTACTTCACTACTCCTATATCCAGTTTCTTCTAAGGTAAGGGGTATTATTTCTTTCATTTTCATGAAGAGAGCTATTGTTATTCCATTCCTTATTATTATGTTGGAATAACCTGTCTATGCGAAGTACCACATACATGGTGAAATTCTTCTGTTATTCCATTCTTTATTATTCTATTGGAATATCATGTCTGTGTGTATTACACATGACCTGGTTCCACTATTTATTCTTCTATTGGAACAACCTGTCTATGCGAAGTACCGCATACATGGTGAAATTCTTTTGTTATTCCATTCTTTATTATTACATTTGGAATATCACATGCATGCGTATTACGCGTGACACAGTTCCATTATTTATTATTCATTGGAATAACTCATGCATGCTGACCTATCGCATGCCTCGTGAATTTCATTGTTATTCCATTCTTTATTATTACATTGGAATATCCTGTCATGCATGCGAATTTTGCATGACTGGTTTCATTCTTTATTATTCTATTGGGAATAACACATGCATGCGATCTATCGCATGCATGGTGAATTCTTACATTATTCCATTCTTTATTATTACATTGAATAACTTTTGTCTATGTGGATTACCACATGTATGGTGAATGATCCTTTGTATTCATTCCTTATTAAATTGTGGAAATGATCTGTCTACGTAGATTACCACATGGCGGGCGAAAATCCATTTGCAGTTTCATATATTCTATTATACTCAGTTGGTTAAAATTTTGGCTTCTATACTCCATGAAATTAGTAGAATATCCTGGATATTTGCGCTTCATCCAGTATCTTGTCATGGAAATATTCTTCTGAGCATTCTTGAATTTTACTCCACAAAGCAGTATCATGTTGACAATTTGGACGTTTTTGAGTTCAGGATAAATTAACTTATAAATCTTTAAATTTAAATTCTTGAACTTATTTTATTGAATTATTATATCATTGTCATCATCCTCATGTTTATATTATGTTGAAAGTCATCTGTGGCCTGTAATGCATAGATGGACTTGGTATGATTATGACCAGGGATTATTCGGTATAGTCATGACCGTAATGTTACAAATGATGTGGTAAAAGTCCTCATTGGCCCGTAGTGCATTGATGGACACTTGTTGGCATGATCATGACCATTGATGAATACACGAATATCCTTGGCCCGCAGTACATGGATAATTTGTGGTTGTGATACTAATGAATATCCTTGGTCGTAGTGCAGGGATGATGTGGATTATTTATTAAGCTGAGTCCCAGCGATAAAAGTGATGAAAAACCTTTTAAATCATAAAATATAGTAGATTTTATTCTCTACTTGACTCTTTTAATGGATTGCTTGTTCCGCTGCAATTAAACTTGATGTTTGTTATATTTTATCGGTTTAACATTGTTGAAGGCTAACGATAATTTATTCTGCATTATCTTAGTCATAATATCTCGTCTGATCTTCCGTTCTTAACTGCAATGTTATTATTACGCAAGAGTGAGCAAGATTACCCACAAGTATAACAATATAACAAATGAATAATAACATGCGAATAATCAAAGACTTCTGAAATAGGAAACTCAGCTTTTGAATCAAGAATGAATAGCAAGAAACAAAAGAACTTCTGAGGGTCATAAGACATTGAACTATGTCCTAGGTTGTCAAGTGTTTATACTTAAAACCTTTAACAGTCATAAGACTATGGACTCTTCTTCTGGTACTTAGGGGGATTAGCCCTAAGTAACATACTATGCACAATATCTTAACGCTAACGCATATGTAATCCCCTATATAGGGTTGTTCATCTCAGTTTGACATTAGAGTCCGCACCAAAGGAAGTTTGGTTTGGATAATTCATCAAGGGTTCTGAAATTTAGAACGCTCATCAACTATGGACTAGTCGAATCATGAAGGGTTCGCTAGTCTAACAAAGTTCAACAGTATCTGATAATTTAAAATTGAATAGCAAATCTCAAAATGTATATAATAGAATAATTATTGTATAATAGAATTATACTTTGAAAGATTAATACACTTTAATATAATAAAATGGACTTGATCAATAATAACGAGAATTTGCTCGAAGTAAAGAGACAACTTATAAGCTCATATTAAGATAACGAGTAAGGTTAGGAAACTTGCTTCGTGCGTAGATTACACGTTAATTATACTCGTTCCTTGATTTAAATCCTACATATCATTTACGTTCACAATACCAGTCAATTATAATGTAACTAATCATCATACATTCATTCTTTTTGTCTAACTCGAATTATGACTATACTTAGTCAACTACTACACTCATTGTCACATAATTTACACTTCATGAACAATAAGCTAACTATGCATTTAATCATTCAATTCATACATAAATGTGTTATTGACATGTTAAGAATTTATTTTAACACTTCATTATATATCTGACATGTTTTTATGATCATTAGATTAAGTTACTAACACATTGCTCAACTTGAGCATTTAAAAACACATTTCTGGACCATTCGCTATATGTGTATGTGGCGTGCGCATGACCTTCACCGCTAGGCTTATTCTTGGCCATGGCTGTGACTTTGAGACTGGCCCATGCTGCATTGTTGAGAATTATATACATGGAGTTGGCTCATGGGCTTGAAACTCAAGTTTACAATTTCCGGTTCATGAAGAACACGTAATCGAAGCAAAATTATCATTACATGGTCATTAAATTCATCAAATTAAACATACCCACATACTATAATTCGTACATAAGCATTACTCAACCTATATAGAATTATTCTAACCAATTAAAACACATAATTACAGGATTAAAACATGCAAATTTCACTATTCTTGATGTTCTTGAAGGTTTTTGAACATAAAACATAAAATTATCACTACAGATTCGTTATAACACCAAATCCATCCATTCAAGTTTTTTTTCTTCGTTTTAGCATGCATAATCATATACAAGTGTGAATTTTACAAAACAATATATGTTTAACATATTAATTTTACGTATAAGGGTCATATGACCATATTCTATACTCTATAATTTTTGAAACAATAACATACGTTATAATATTATGAAATTGATGATATAGAACCATCTAATACATAGGAAAAACACATTAAAACAACATCTTAACACATATATACACATAATCTTTACTCTTTCCAATTTACAGAGACTTTACAAAAAACTTGAAAGCCATATTTATAAAAACTTTAATAACGTAAATAAACTGGGTTGAAGAAATTACCCAAAGTGTAGATGAGTAGAATTGAAACCCTTCTCAATTAATTCTTCAATCACACAACTCACAATCTCCCTCAACAATTTCTCAAACTCACTCTGTGATGCTTTACCAGACTTAGAAAATAAAAGACATAAGACGTATATAATGAAAGTGGACTGACGCGTTGTGGAGGTCCATTACCCATCATGGGTTAACTGCCCTCAACCTCCACTAATGCCATGTTTGGCTAGCCTTAAAAGGCTTATACCCATTTAATTTAATTAAACTTTTATAATATAGTTTAAATCATGTCACATCCAATTAGATAATAAATCAAACATCTAGTTTAATTTAACTTAAATAAAATAAAATAATTCCTCATTAATTCACATAGTCACATAATTAAATTTCTTATTTATTAATAATGTCAAATTATTAAATCTCTAATTAATTATTAAATTAATTAAAATAACATTAGGCTCATTAAATATTCCTTTTAATTCAATAAGCTCACATAAATACATACTTCAAATAGTAAAAATTCTCCACATTAATTTAATAAATATAACACATATAATTAATTTAATCTACCACAACTTCATCAATTAATTATTTAATCTAATAATTAATTCATCAAAAATATTTATTCAATCCAATAAATATTAAAAATTAAATTACAAAATCTCGGTTGTCACATCTTTCCCCCCTTAAAAGGATCTTGTCATCAGAATCACAACTCAAACAATTCATCCCATTACATTCTCCCCCCTTACAAATATTCTCTCCCCAGAATCGTTTATAATATTCTAAGTAAATAAATGAGGATAATTCTTTATCATATTCTCTTCAAGTTCCCACGTAGCTTCTTCAGCATTGTGGTTCCTCCAAATTACCTTAACAGAAGGTATTACTTTATTCTGTAGAACTTGCTCTTTTTGGTCGACAATCTGAACAGGAATTTCTTCGTAAGATAAGCCTTTGTCAAAATGTAGGGGTTCATATTCAATCACGTGATTGTAATCGGGTTTGTAAGGTGTAGGACTGAGACATGGAAAACGTTGTGGACATTTTCTAGAGCTGGAGGTAAGGCTACCTCATAAGAAACTTCTCCGACCCTTCACAGAAATTCAAAGGGTCCAATGAATCTTGGGCTTAATCTCCCTTTCTTTCCGAACCTGATCTTTCCCTTCCAAGGAGAGACCTTTAAGAACACATAACTACCCGATTCAAACTCAACATTTTTACGGTGTGGATTGGCGTATTTCTTCTGTCTATCTTGAGCTGCTATCAATCTTGTTTGGATCACTTTGACTATTTCGGGTGTCTGATGTACCAATTCCGGGCCAAGTAATTGTCTTTCGCCAATTTCATCCCAATATAGTGGAGTTCTGCACTTTCTGCCGTATAACGCTTCATAAGGCGGCATGCCAATACTAGCGTGGTAACTATTGTTGTAGCCGAACTCTACAAGTGGTAGATGGGCATCCCAATTTCCTTTAAAGTCCATTATACAAGCTCTTAACATATCTTCTAATGTCTAAATTATTCTTTTACTCTGTCCATCTGTCTGAGGGTGATATGCCATGCTCATTCGTAACTGTGTACCCATGCATTCTTGTAGACGTTTCCAGAAGTTCGACGTAAAGCGCGGATCTCTATCTGAAACAATTAACACCGGAACTCCGTGCCTTGAAACAATCTCTTTCACATATAACATTGCCAACTGATCCAAGTTGAATTTGATTTTGATCAGAAGGAAGTGTACAGATTTCGTCAATCGGTCAACAATAACCCATACTGCTTCGTAGCCTTTCTGATTTGTCGGTAGGCCAACCACGAAATCCATCGTAATATGTTCCCATTTCCATTCTGGAATTTCTAAAGGTTGTAATAACCCACTCGGCCTCTGATGTTCTGCTTTCACTTTCTGACATGTCACACACTTGGCAACACATTCTACAACCTCTCATTTCAAAATTGGCCACCAGAAATGTTGTCGAAGATCTTAATACATCTTGGTACTACCAAGGTGAATCGAATATCGTGAGTTATGATCCTCGCTCAAAATTTCTTCCTTAATCTCTGGTACTGGCGGTACCCAAACTCTATTCTCAAATCTTAATATTCCTTCCCTATTCATCTTGAATCTTGATTCGGTTCCTTCTGATATCTTCTTCTTAACCGTTTTACATTTATCATCCTAAAGTTGAGCCTCCTTAACTTTATCTAGTAGAGTTGTACCAGATTGCATCTGAAACAGCTTCTCATCAATCTTTATAGGACACTTCACTTCCAATTTCAGCTTTTCCATTGCTGAAATTAACTTCGCCTGATCGGTCAAGATCATCAGTTTCTCCCGACCCTTTCTACTTAAGGCGTCGACAACCACATTTGTCTTACCCGAATGGTATAGAATCTCACAATCGTAGTCCTTAATTAACTCCAACCACCTTCTTTGGCGCATGTTCAAGTCTTTCTGTGTAAAAATATATTTCACACTCTTGTGGTCTGTATATATTTCACACTTCTCCCCATAGAGATAGTGCCTCTAGATTTTCAAAGAAAAAATCACTATAGCTAACTCCAAGTCATGGGTCGAATACCCCTTCTCATAATCTTTCAGTTGTCATGACGCATACGCAATGACTCTACCGTTCTGTATAAGCACAAAGCCAAGTCCTTTATGCGATGCATCACTATAAAACACAAAATTTCCTGTGTCATCCGGGAGAGATAACACAGGTGCTGAACTCAACCTCTTCTTTAATTCTTGAAAGCTTTCCTCACACTTCTCCGTCCAAGCAAATTTCACCGATTTTCTAGTCAAATTCGTCAACGGAGTTGCGATCTTGGAAAAATCTTGAATGAATCTTTTGTAATAACCTGCCAATCCGAGAAAACTTCTTACTTATGACGGAGTCTTTTGCTGATCCCAGTTAATCACAGCTTCGACTTTAGAGGGATCCACTGAAACTCTGTCCCTATTGATCACATGTCCAAGAAATTGTACTCTTTCAATCCAGAATTCACATTTCAAAAACTTGGCATACAACTTCTCCCTTCTTAATGTCTCTAATGTCATCCTCAAATGTTCTTCATGTTCTTCCTTGGTTTTTGAATATACCAAAATAACATCTATAAATACCACTACGAATTTGTCCAAAAATGGCTTGAACACTCCATTCATTAAGCCCATAAATGCTGCAAGAGCATTTGTTAGACCAAATGACATTACCAAAAATTTGTAGTGACAATATCGTGTTTTGAATGTTGTCTTCGGTACATCCTTTGGTCTCACCTTCAGTTGATGATAACCACTCCTCAAGTCTATCTTTGAAAAGTATCTCGCTCCTTTTAACTGATCGAACAATTCGTTAATTCTCGGTAATGGATATCTATCTATTTTTAATCGTGACCTTATTCAGTTCTCTATAGTCGATGCAGAGCCGCATTGTCCCATCCTTCTTCTTCACGAATAAAATCGGTGCTCCCCACGGTGATACGCTTGGTTGAATATACTTCTTGTCTAGTAATTCTTTTAGTTGAACCATCAGTTCTTTCATTTCTACCGGTGCCATTCGGTACGGTGCCTTTGATATTGGAGCCATTCCTGGAGCCAAATCGATCACAAATTCAACTGCTCTATCCGGAGGAAGTCTTGGCAAATCGTCCGGAAATACGTCTGCGAAATCTCTCACTACTAGCATCTCATCTATTTTTGAATTCTCTTTACGACTATCGACTATGTAAGCTAAATATCCTACACAGCCTTGCCTTAACAACCTCCTAGCCTGCATCATAGTCAGATAACTCGCTTGTCTAGGAGACTTGCTACTATAAAACACAACCTTTGACAGAGTCATAAGGTTAATACGCTTCTTCTGGCAGTCAATTACCACCCCATAATTGGATAACCAATCCATACCCAAAATAATGTCGAATTCTCCAAGTCGAATAGGGATAAGATCTACGTTCATGATATTACCCTTAATATCCACTCTACAGTTCTTATTTCCACTCTACAGGGATTATTTCTCTATTCGCAATTTCAATGTTTGTGGGGTATTCTAACTCGTCCTTAAGCAATTCTAAGTTCTTAGCAAAGTCATCGGATATAAATGAACAAGTAGCACCTGAATCAAATAATACATAAGCGTTAAGTTTATTGATCAGAATGATACCTGACACCACATCATGAGACTGGAATGCATCCTACACTGTCATGTTGAATGTTCTGGCGGTCGGTCAGTTGGTTGCAGTTGGTCCTGCGATAGTCAGAGTTCTTCCACCGCTGTTTCCTTATTCTCTCCTGATCCTGTCCCTCAAGATCCCTTCTTAGGATAATCTCTTGCGAGATGATCCTTTGAGCCATAAATGAAGCAGGCACCCTTCTTTAGGTTAGGACAGTTAGGTGCTATATGGCCTTCCTGACCACAATTGTAGCACACTCGTTTTCCCTTCATGCAAACTCCCAGATGAGTTTTCCCGTAGGTTGGGCACGCTTCGATCTTCTTCTTCTTCCCTCCTTGTTGACTTCCAAATTTACGAGTTATCGCACTACACTTTCTCTCCGATTATGGCTACCCCTCGTGCTACTACCACCAGTCTTGTTAATTCCTTCATTCTCACTCTTTTTCTTCTTCTGATCTTGATTATATTTAGTTACCGCATCGCTTCCACCTTCAGTGAGTATTACATTCTCTAACACTCCAGCAAAAGTGTTCAATTGGAACATTGACACCTTGCTATACAACCAGGGCTTCAGTCCCTGGTCAAAACGTCTTGCCTTCCTCTCATCAGTATGCACTTGGTATGTGGCGAACCTAACTAACTCGTTGAATCTTGCCGCATAATCAGCTACGAACATACTCCCATGTTTCAATTCTAGAAACTGAACTTCCATTTGGTTTTGTGAACTGGTCAGAAAATACATCTCAAAAAACATTTCCTTGAATCTATCCCAGGTTATTACACCTTCTCCTCCTCGCATTTTGTTTGCCTGCCACCAATAACTGGCTTCAGACTTCAGCATGAATATTGCGTATGCGGTTTTTTGGTCTTCCCTTACTCTAGCGACATCAAACACTTTCTCCATCTCCATAACCCAAGTTTGAGCCTCGATTGGGTTTATGGAGCCCTTAAACTCTGGCGATCCCACCGCCTTGAAATCCTTAAACGATGTGTTTGGTGGAACTTGTGGTTGATTGCTAATTGCTCTGGCTAATAGGTTCACCAACTACTAAACAGAGTTAGCATTGGCGTCAGTGTTGTTATTCATTGGTTTTTCGTGAGCTTGTTGATGGTTTTGTCTTCTTCTAGGAGGCATATTTCTGTTAAGAATATACGCTTATTAGGTCTTTATTCAATCTCTTAAACATTTAAGGCTTAACTAAAACATTTAATCATAATTCACTTAACACATCAATTCAAATAAACTCTGACATTTTCATTCAATTCAAAAGTTTTAACATCATACGATAGCGTCACTGCTATTTACATCAACTATCCTGAGATAAAGAATCTACTGGATTTAAAACATTAAAATATTCCTTTGTTTATAAACACATCGGAATTTACATCTTTAACTACTAGATAGTTTTCACATAATTAAACTAATTCTATCACTGCTTGTTAAGGCGCTGCATAGCCTTGCCACGTTCCTCTTCGATGATGCGGGACATCGTTCTGCGATCTAGCATATAAGATGGTAGTCCTTCAAACTGGATTGGGTATCTCATAACTCGATCCTGGGCCTCATCCATTGCATTTTGAAGCGTAGAGTATGTCTCCCCAAGCTTAGCCTTCTTCGCACGACAATCTTCTTCTGCAAGATCAGCACGGCGTGACTCTTTTACCCAGCCCTCCACTGCTATGGCCAGTCTTTCTGAGCTCTCTTTCAGCTCTTTCTTCAATTTTTCTATTTCTTCGGACTTCTCCTCGGTTTGACCCTTCTCATGAATCAAATCCCACTCCACGTTTCCTAAACGTGTGTGAAGTGTCACAATTTCCCCATCCTTCGCTTCGATGGTAATCTCTCAATAACAACCCTCTCCTCACTCTTGAACAAAGGTCTTGCAACTCTATGTTACGATCATAAAGCGCATCATACATCTCAAAGATCGATGGAGTTTGGTGGGAACTCCTCTCCTCCTCTTCTTCATCGTAATCCTCCTTCGATCGGGCCTCAAGCTCATGCTCCCTCAACAACAACAAAGGATTAACGGAGATGGCTCTCTCTGCACTAACTGCTCCTCGACAACATGAATGTCTCTGGGCTCCTCCTCCTCGTAGGTACTCTGGGGGTTCCTCCTCCCCACTTTTCACTAGCTCCTCTAACATCCGACATCCCCGATAACAAAATTTTAAGTTTTAGTTACTAATCCGTATAAAGCGAACACATAATTTAACACATAAGCACATAAAGTCTTTTATTATCTTCAATGAATTTAGAAATTCATTTCTTATAACTCGATAAGAGTTTACCACCACTACCTAAGGTTGTTCCCCCACCTAAGGTTCATAACCTATAGCTTTGATACCAACCTATGACACCCCAAATTTGGGTACTTCCATTTCCACTGGATTTGGTGTTCATTGTACAAATATCATCTATCTATCTACCCATAAATAAGTGCAAACCATGCAATAGATAGAAATAATAAATAAATCTCCCCTTATGGGGTTACATCAACTGCATAAAAATACAATCCCAGGTCACTCTAACCTTAAACATCTGTGCGGAATCATAAACAATAACAAGTCTTAATTAACATCAAGTCTAAATATCATTACATAACCACATAAATAACCCATCTTCATTACTTGCTAATCTTGCCCTTGCCCTTACTAGTGGAAGGCTCGTCTAATCTTTCGTTCTTAACTGCAATGTTATTATTACGCAAGAGTGAGCACGATTACCCACAAGTATAACAATATAACAAATGAATAATAACATGCGAATAATCAAAGACTTCTGAAATAGGAAACTCAGCTTTTGAATCAAGAATGAATAGCAAGAAACAAAAGAACTTCTGAGGGTCATAAGACCTTGAACTATGTCCTAGGTTGTCAAGTGTTTATACTTGAAACCTTTAACAGTCATAAGACTATGGACTCTTCTTCTCGTAATTAGGGGGATCAGCCCTTAGTACAATACTGTGCACAATATCTTAACGCTAACGCATAAGTAATCCCCTATACAGGGTTGTTCATCTTAGTTTGACATTAGAGTCCGCACCAAAGGAAGTTTGGTTTGGATAATTCATCAAGGGTTCGGAAATTTAGAATGGTCATCAACTATAGACTAGTCGAATCATGAAGGGTTCGCTAGTCTAACAAAGTTCAACAGTATCTGATAATTTAAAATTGAATAGCAAATCTCAAAATGTATACAATAGAATAATTATTGTATAACGTAATTATACTTTGAAAGATTAATACACTTTAATATAATAAAATGGACTTGATCAATAATAACGAGAATTTGCTCAAGTAAAGAGACAACTTATAAGCTCATATTAAGATAACGTAGTAAGGTTAGAAAACTTGCCTCGTCGCGTAGATTACACGTTAATTATACTCGCTTCCTTGATTTAAATCCTACATATCATTTACGCTCACAATACCACCAATTATAATGTAACTAATCATCATACGTTCATTCTTTTGTCTAACTCAAATTATGACTATACTTAGTCAAATTACTACACTCATTGTCACATAATTTACACTTCATGAACAATAAGCTAACTATGCATTTAATCATTCAATTCATACATAAATGTGTTATTGACATGTTAAGAATTTATTTTAACACCTCATTATATGTCTAACATGTTTTTATGATCATTAGATTAAGTTACTAACACATTGCTAGACTTGAGCATTTAAAAACTCATTTCTGGACCATTCTGCTATGTGGCGCTACGGCGCCACTGCTAGGCTTATTCTTGGCGCTGCGGCTTGAGACCTAGCGCTGTGGCGCGAGAATTATACATGGAGTTGGCGCCGCGGCGTGAAACTCCAGTTTCTGAATTTCAAGTTCGCGAAGAACACAGAATCAGACGAATTTATCATTACATAGTCATTAAATTTATCAAATTAAACATACCCACATACTAGAATTCGTACATAATCATTACCCAACCTATATAGAATGATTCTAACCAATTAAAACACATAATTACAGGATTAAAACATGCAAATTTCACTGTTCTTGATGTTTTTGAAGGTTTTTGAACATAAAACATAAAATTAACACTACGGATTAGTTATAACACCAAATCCATCCATTCATGTTTTTTTTTCTTCGTTTTAGCATGCATAATCATATACAAGTGTGAATTTTACAAAATAATTTATGTTTGACATATTAATTTTACGTATAAGGGCCATATGGCCATATTCTATACTCTGTAATTTTTGAAACAACAACATACGTTACAATATTATGAAATTGATGATATGGAACCATCTAATACATAGGAAAAACATATTAAAACAACATCTTAACACATATATGCACATAATCTTTACTCTTTCTAATTTACAGAGACTTTACAGAAAACTTGAAAGCCATATTTATAAAAACTTTAATAACGTAAATAAACTGGGTTGAAGAAATTACCCAAAGCGTAGATGAGTAGAATTGAAACCCTTCTCAATTAATTCTTCAATCACACAACTCACAATCTCCCTCAACAATTTCTCAAACTCTCTATGTGATGCTTTGCCAGACTTAGAAAATAAAAGACATAAGATGTATATAATGAAAGTGGACTGACGCATTGTGGAGGTTAGTTACCCATCATGGGTTAACTGCCCTCAACCTCCACTAATGCCATGTTTGGCTTTAAAAGGCTTATACCCATTTAATTTAATTAAACTTTTATAATATAGTTTAAATCATGTCACATCCAATTAGATAATAAATCAAACATATACTTTAATTTAACTTAAATAAAATAAAATAATTCCTCATTAATTCACATAGTCACATAATTAAATTTTTTATTTATTAATAATGTCAAATTATTAAATCTCTAATTAATTATTAAATTAATTAAAATAACATTAGGCTTATTAAATATTCCTTTTAATTCAATAAGCTCACATAAATACATACTTCAAATAGTAAAAATTCTCCACATTAATTTAATAAATATAACACATATAATTAATTTAATATACCACAACTTCATCAATTAATTATTTAATCTAATAATTAATTCATCAAAATATTTATTCAATCAATAAATATTAAAAATTAAATTACAAAATCTCGGTTGTCACGGGTTTCTTTGCCACCTTATAATTAATTCATCAAAAATATTTATTCAAGATGACTTGGGGGAGAAGTTCAATTGTTCAACGAAAAGTACTTTCCGAAATTCGTCACATAAAAGAGGTAGAGTTCATCAAAAACAACATCCAGTGTAATCGTAGTACAAAGCCAAGTTTGTCGAGTTGTCGGTTTTATGTCCCATTTGGTTGATAATGAGGAGAATAACGCGAATGTTTCTAAGAGGTTTGAAACCCGAGATACGTCAATATCTTATCTCTCATAAACTGTGTTTGTATTCAGATGTTGTTAATAGGGCTCAGTTATTGGAACGCGATAATGAGTTAACCTAACCAAAAGAGAGCAACCGGAAAAATGATAATACTAGTGATAGCAGTCACCGAAGTGGTGACAATAAGCGTGGAGGGAATCAACATGCCAGAAATGGTAACCACTTCGGTGCTAATCATGGCCAAAATAATAAGAATGGACATTTCCAAAATAGGAGATTCAACAATGATGGAAAGACGTTAGTACCAGCACCCGTTGTTAAGGAAGGAGAATGACCACCTATAATATGCTTCAAATGCGGAGGGGAGGGACACATCAGTCCAAAATGCGCGATGTCGTCCAAAGCATGTTATAATTATGGAAGAGAAGGTCACCTAGCCCGATTTTATCGTTCACCGAAGACAAGTTCAGCTAGGATGGAGGCACCAAAGGACGTCCCAGAAAAGTCAAAACCAGCAGTGTAAGGGAGAGCGTTTGTTGTGACCTCCCAGAAAGCAAGGAACCCGAACGAGGTCATCACGGGTAAGCTTATCATGAACTCTAGTGAAGTTTATACCTTATTTGATACCGGTTCTACCAATTCTTTTATTTCTCCTACTTGCGTTCAACGTTTAAATTTGACTCCAGAGAAATTGGACTTTGAATTATCTGTTGAAACTCCATTGGGAGAAACCTTCATTACATCTACTGTTTATAAGTCTTGTTTAGTTCAAATTGGTACCCTCACACTACCTGTCGATCTTATTTCATTAAAAATACTTGCATTTGACGTAATTCTAGGGATTGATTGGTTAATTACACATCATGCAAAAATTGATTATTTTCGTAAGGTTGTTAGCTTTCATATTCCTAACCAACCTATTATGCGAATTCAAGTAACCAAACCATTAAAATCATTCACTGTCATCTCAAGCCATAAAGCTATTTGTTTATTAAAAACGGATGTCAAGCTTTCTTAGCTCATGTCACGGATCTAAACAAAAATACGTTAGTTTTGAATAATATTTCTATTGTTAATAAATTTCCTGACGTATTCCCTGAAGAACTTCCTGGCCTACCCCCATAACGTGAAATTGAATTTTGTATCAACCTTGAACCAGGTACAAAACCCATTTTCAAAGCCACATATCGAATGGCTCTTATTGAACTTCAAGAGTTAAAGACCCAACTGCAGGAATTGTTAGACATCGGTTTCATTCATCCTAGTACGTCTCCTTGGGGTGCTCCTGTTCTATTCGTGAAGAAGAAATATGGGAGTATGCGACTTTGTATTGATTATCGGGAGTTGAACCATGTCACTATCAAAAATAGATATCCATTGCCTCGCATTGATGACCTGTTTGACCAGTTGCAAGGCACCAAATTTTTTTCAAAGATTGAACTTCGTTCTGGATATTACCAATTGAAGATTAGAACCGATGACATTCCAAAGACGGCTTTCAGAACTCAGTACGGGCATTATGAATTCCTAGTCATATCTTTTGGATTGACTAATGCTCCTACTGCCTTCATTGATATGATGAACCGAGTATTCAAGGAATATTTGGATCACTTTGTGGTCGTCTTTATTGATGACATCCTTATTTATTCCAAAAGCCGTGAAGATCATGAGCAACACTTGAGGCTGATACTTCAAAAGCTTCGTAAATATAAGCTTTATGCCAAGTTAAAGAAATGTGAGTTCTGGCTTGAGAAAGTAGCATTCCTTGGGCACGTGGTATCAAGTCATGGAATATCTGTTGGCCAACCAAATATTGAAGCTATTCAAAGCTGGGAGCAACCTAAATCAGTGACTGAAGTACGTAGCTTTCTCGGTTTAGCTGGTTATTATTGGAGATTCGTAAAAGGGTTTTCTCGAATCGCTACTCCCTTAACTCAGCTGACTCGGAAAGATACAAAATTCGGTTGGAACGAGGAATGTGAGAAGAGTTTTCAAGAACTCAAGAGAAGACTCATTCTAGCACCTGTTCTGGCAATACCATCTGGCTCGGAGAGATTTGTCATCTACAGTGATGCTTCAGGCAAAGGGTTAAGATGTGTTCTCATGCAACATAGGAAAGTCATAGCTTATGCCTCTCGACAACTCAAAGAATATGAGAGGAATTATCCTACTCATGATCTAGAGTTGGCAGCTGTTGTCTTCACACTTAAAATTTGGAGGCATTACTTGTATGGGGAGAAAGTGGAGATCTTTACGGATCATAAAAGCCTCAAATATTTCTTAACTCAAAAGGAACTCAACATGCGACAGCGACGTTGGCTTGAATTGTTGAAAGATTATGATCATACCATCCAATACAATCCTGGAAAAGCAAATATGGTAGCTGACGCATTGAGTAGAAGATCATATGCGGGTACGAGTGCAATATTGTCAACGCAAAGGCCCATTTTGTATGACTTGCAAAGGATGGAGATAGAGATAAAGACTCCAGGGACCCATGTAATGAGGGCTAATATACGAGTAGAACCGACTTTAATCGATAAAGTTAAAGCTGCTCAAGCTACAGACCTGGAGCTGATGCATATGAGGAAGAAAGTGAAAGAAGGTGTTATGCCGGAAGCAAGAATCGATGAAGAAGGAATACTTCGAGTCAACTCAAGACTGTGTTCCTAACGACCCTGATTTAAAGTATAAAATCATGATGGAGGCGCACAACACACCGTTTGCAATCCATCCTGGGAGTACCAAAATGTATCGTGATCTTCGTCATACATTTTGGTGGAGCAATATGAAGAGAGAGATAACGTTGTTTATCTCAAGGTGTCTAACTTGTCAACGAGTCAAGGCGGAGCATCAAGTACCAAAAGGTCCATTTCAACCACTTGGAATTCCAAAATGGAAGTGGGAGCACATTACCATGGATTTTGTTACTGGTCTTCCCAAGGTTTCTCAAGGCATAGATGCAATTTGGGTCATTGTTGATAGATTGACCAAGTTTGCTCATTTCTTACCAATCGAGAAACTTATACACTTGAACGTCTTGCTCAGTATGTACATAAACGAGATTGTAAAGATCGCATGGTATGCCAAGATCCATAGTTTCGATCGATACCCAAGATTCACTTCACAATTTTGGGTTAGTTTACAAAAAGCTATGGGCGCGGATTTATGATTTAGTTCGCATATCATCCTCGATGCATTGGACAATCGAGAGGACTATTCAAACTCTTGAAGATTTATTAAGACTCTGTGTCCTTGACTTCAAGGGAAGTTGGGACAAGTTCTTACCATTGGTGGAGTTTTCTTACAACAACAGTTATCAAACAAGTATTGGCATGGCTCCATTCAAGGCGTTGTATAGAAGAAAGTGTCGTTCTCCAGTATACTGGGATGAGGTGGGTAAAGCAACGTTGTTGGGACCAGAGTTGGTACGTATGACTACGGAAAAGATTCAAACGATTCGACAACGTATAAAAACCTCACAAGACTGACAAAAGAGTTATGTTGATCTTCATCGAAAGGACGTGGAATTCGATATTGGAGATCATGTGTTGTTACATATTGATCCATGGAAAGGAGTTACAAGATTTGGAAAGAGAGGAAAGCTCAATCCTCGATTCATTGGCCCATTTTTCATAATCGATCGAGTAGGGAATGTAGCTTATAGACTCGCTTTACCACCAAGTATGTCTCGTGTTCATAACGTTTTCCATATATCCATGTTACGTAAATATGTGAAAGACCCAAACCACATTATTGAGTTAGAACAGGATGAAATAGCGAAAGATTTAACGTATGAAGAGGTTTCTGTTCACATCTTAGATAAGAAAGAACATATTCTACGCTCCAAGGTTATTCCTCAAGTCAAAGTTTTATGGAGGAACCGACGATGTTGAGGAAATGACACGGGTTAGAATCAAATGAAATCAAGGTATCCTTACCTCTTCGACATACCGTAACGTACCCCTAATTTCGAGGCAAAATTTCATAAGAAGGGAGATTGTAAGACCCCAACTTTTATGAATAAAGATGAATTTTCTATAATTATCATTTTTGAATATTATAGAATGAATTTGATATAATGTTATAGTTGTGGGTAATAGTTCTAAATTTTGCAAAGTATGCAAGTTGTTATATAATATTCGATTGGTCGGGTAATATTCGTTTTAACAGGGAATATTCGTACGACGGCACAATCATTGGTGGACCCCACAACGGAATTATTGTCGGATTGAGAAAATGATAAAAATATTTTATGAAAATAATCATGAAGTTTTATCGTTAAGCTGTTGAAACACCCGTGTTAAAAAAATACAGAATACGCGTGGTTGCATAGTAGCACACGGTATTAATTATTGATGCTTACGTGAGAAGTCACTCAGTTTTGTTCAATTATTGCTTCAGTAATTGTTGCACAGAATCTCACGTTAATTAATTTAATTATTGTCGATATTTTATATATTATTAAATCAATAATTGAGACGACGAAGTTATTAATATTATTATTTGCAATATTAACGATGTCTAGAAGTTCTGAAATTTACAAAGTTTGCCCGTGAGTGATTCGTCTAATTTTGTCACTGTTGATCCGTTAAATATTTCTAAATAGTATCCTTTCCTTCTCCTATAAATAGAAGCTCATTCCTTCATTATTTCTTACGAATTCACTGAAACTCTAGAGAGAGAAACTATAGAGAGAAAGAAGTAAAGTACTTTGCTACTTCACTACTCCTATATCCAGTTTCTTTTAAGGTAAGGGGTATTATTTCTTTCATTTTTATGAAGAGAGCTATTGTTATTCCATTCCTTATTATTATGTTGGAATAACCTGTCTATGCGAAGTATCGCATACATGGTGAAATTCTTCTGTTATTCCATTCTTTATTATTACATTTGGAATATTCACGTGCATGCGTATTACATGCGTGACACAGTTCCACTATTTATTATTCTATTGGAATAACCTATCTATGCAAAGTACCGCATACATGGTGAAATTCTTCTGTTATTCCATTCTTTATTATTCTGTTGGAATAACCTGTCTATGTGGATTACCACATGTATGGTGAATGTTCCTTTGTATTCATTCCTTATTAAATTGTGGAAATGATCTGTCTACGTGGATTACTACACGGCGGGCGAAAATCCATTTACAGTTTCATATATTCTATTATACTCAGTTGGTTAAAATTTTGGCTTCTATACTCCATGAAATTAGTAGAATATCCTGGATATTTGCGCTTCATCCAGTATCTTGTCATGGAAATATTCTTCTGAGCATTCTTGAATTTTACTCCACAAAGCAGTATCATGTTGACAATTTGGACGTTTTTGAGTTCAGGATAAATTAACTTATAAATCTTTAAAATTTAATTATTGAACTTATTTTATTGAATTATTATGTCATTGTCATCATCCTTATGTTTATATTATGTTGAAAGTCATCTGTGGCCTGTAGTGCATAGATGGACTTGGTATGATTATAACCAGGGATTATTCGGTATAGTCATGACCGTAATGTTACAAATGATGTGGTAAAAGTCCTCATTGGCCCGTAGTGCATTAATGGACAGTTGTTGGCATGATCATGACCATTGATGAATACACGAATATCCTTGGCCCGTAGTGCTTGTGATACTAATGAATATCTTTGGCCGTAGTGTAGGGATGATGTGGATTATTTATTAAGCTGAGTCCCAGCGATAAAAGTGATGAAAAACCTTTTAAATCATAAAATATAGTAGATTATATTCTCTACTTGACTTTTTTAATGGATTGCTTGTTCCGCTGCAGTTAAACTTGATGTTTGTTATATTTTATCAGTTTAACACTGTTGAAGGCTAACGATAATTTATTCTGCATTATCTTAGTCTTAATATTTCTTACTGGGCTAGTTGAGCTCACCCTTTTGCTTTCATTGTTCTCTTCAGAAAATGAGAACGTAACAGGGACTAGTCGGGGAACAGAGTGACAGTTCAGATGATAGCATTAGTAGTCCTCACTATTCTATGAAATAGTGTGATAATAATTGTAATGAGGACTTATTCTGAGAGTGGATATTGTTTAGAAGACAATATATGTATTAAAACTCACAGCTCCTGTTGTATATTTAAGATTGTATTTGTATTCTGTACCATATATTTGGCGACTCAGAATAGGTGATGTATACCTATTTTGGGGGTGTCACACCAAGTCACTCGACAACTAATCAGTCAAGGACAAACAAATCTCCTCTTCATTATAACAAGGGATCAACAACAATTCCAAGAGAGTGAAACTTGGGAACAAAAACTTGCAAGGAAAGCAAGATCCCAGGCTCGTCGAGAGTATGTGGATAAAAGAAAGTTCACTCCTCTGGGTTAACCGATGGAGGAGATCCTACAGATATTGATCAATGAAAGGAAGATCATAGAATTGTTATCCCCAATCAATCCCCATTTCAAGAGATTTGATGCTACCAGGATATGCCAATACAACTCCAACACTCCTTATCATGACACAGAAAGTTGTTGGTCACTTTGTCACCTGATCCAGAATATGAATAACAATGTTGACTTGCAAATGGTAAATAGTGGTAATATTTTGCCTGAAGAATAGGAAATATTTACTCTTAGAACACAGAGATGGAAGGAAGTGGTAGCAGTTATTTCCCGTGAAAAGTACACTACTGTTATACCCTGACAATTTAAGGAAAAGGGGATCAAAGAAGAAAGAATCCTTTAAAAGTGGTAGCACCAGAACCATTGATGATGCCATTCAGGCCACAATATCCCTTAATCAGCTTGAAAAGAGCCCCATGGAATTATGGGAAAAATGAGGGATCAACATCAAATGACACCTAGGCGATATCAAAGGAAAACTTGTTGTTTCTACCTCAGCGAGTGATAAAGCAGTCACTAAAACCGAGGGGAGTGTGCCCGAGGAGAAAATTGAATAATTCCTCAGCAAAATGGGGCATAATGAAGCCAAGGTAATGCAAAGATTAATGGAGGCACCTTAACAGATATCCATTCTAGATTTGGTATTGTCTTCTGAAGATCAGCGCAAAATCTTGATACAAGTTGTGGAAGAAACGTATTTGCAGAAGGCAGTAGATACAGAAAAATTCTATCACTTGATAGGTCACATTTTCAACAGCAATGTGATACCTTTCACTGATGATGACATAGCAGTGGAAGGAACTGGTCATTCCAAGTCATTGCATATAGCGGTGATATTCGCTAGGTATGTGATAGGAGGAGTATTGATAGATGGAGGATCTTCCTTGAACATATGTCCCTACGACACCTTGGAAAGAATGAAGATCTGTCCAAATCGAATTTAAAGCAGCCACATAGTCATAAGAGCCTTTGACGGGTCTCGACAAAATGTTATAGGAGAAATTGAACTTCTAATGGAGATCGGTCCACATATCTTCTACATATCTTTCCAAGTGTTGAACATCACCATAGGATATAATCTGCTATTGGGAAGATTGTGGATTCATATGGCAGGAGCAGTCCCATCCACTCCTCATCAACAAGCCAAATACATCACCAATGACAATCTGGTCACCGTCAATGCCAAACCAGAATACCCAGTCTATGTCCAATATGACATGCCTTTAATCAACCTTAACGAAGGAGTTGAGCCAGCCAGTTTTCAAGCCTTTAAAGTGAGTAACAGTCATTATCAACCTATCGGGGCTCCAGCCTTTAAGCCCAAGATTTTTCTGAAATGATGTTCGTCGGTAAAGAAATGATGTCTTTGGATTTTCGTCCAAGCAAAGGGTTAGGGAAAAATCATCAAGGGATCAAACATCCGATCCAAATATCTATCCAGATAGGAAAGGCTAGATTAGGCTATGGATCCAATCACAAGAACCCGCACAAATATCAGCCTGTTCAGGCATTCACCATTTTACTACCAGATCTCACAGATGCAGGATTCGTGAAGTTAACAAGGAAAATACCTATGGTTGTATCAGAAATGCTGATTCCTGAGGTTAATCCGGACAGTGAAAAGAAAATCCAGTTTCCTACTAAGGAAAACAAGGAAAGGAATGAAAGGTTCCTACAAGAAGTGCAAGATCGGTTGGCAAAGATACACTTTCTAGCACATACTAAGGGTTTGAACGAGGATATTTGAGATGATGACTATTTAGAAGATCAAATCCTGATCCCTTGCATAAATAGGGCCAAAGAGAACCATTCAAAGAAAAATAATGACCCTGATGTAAGTTCAGTCATGATCATTATCAAAGAGGAGGAGGATGTCAACCACCCCTTCATCACAGCTGTCAACAAAGACCTGACCTTGGACAACTGGAGCAGCACTCCTTTCATCTATCGCAAAGGGTAAAAGGGTAGGATGTCCATCTTCCCTGAAGTGTAGATATTATATACTGCTTACTTTTGTTGCATAGTACTACCAGTTACTTTTGTCATTAATGATTTATATTATTAAGTAGTTTCATATAATAAGTGAAATCATTTTGTTTACAGGACTCCAAACTTGGATTTGTTTAACCTTGATGATGAATTTCTAAGTCTCGACAGTGACTACAACTTTGATGTAGAATTGGACTTTGACTTGATGGGAATTGATCAAATGGAGAAAGATGACTATGAGGTGCCTGAGGAAATCAAAGAATGGGTCTAAGAAAAACACAAACCAAACCTCAATCAAACCACCACAGTCAATATCGGAACCTCAGAAAATCTTAAAGAAATCCAAATAGGCAACGACCTTACCCCAGACCAAAGAATCGATCTGATTAAACTCTTAACTCAGTTCCAGGATGTATTTGCATGGTCATATGAAGGCATGGTCAGCCTGTCTACTGACATTGTCATTCATCGACTGCCCATTAAAGAGGGATTCAAGCCTGTCAAACAAAATCTTAGGAGACTGAATGTAAAATCCCAAATTTTACGAATAAAGATTTAAATTTCTTGAAATTTTTTTTGAATATTATGGTGTAAATTTGAGATAATGTTATAGTTGTGGGTAGTATTTATAAATTTTGCAAAGTATGCAAGTTGTTATATAATATTCGATTGGTCGGGGAATATTCTTTGTGTCGGGGAATATCCATACGACGGTACAATCATTGGTGAACCCCACAACGGAATTATTGTCGGATTGAGAAAATGACAAAAGTATTTTATTGAAAATAATTGCGGAAGTTTTAACGTTGATACTGTTGAACTACTTGGTAGTAAAAGTACAGTAATATGCGTGGTTGCATAGTAGCACACGGTATTAATTATTGATGCTTATGTGAGAAGTCACTCAGTTATACTCAATTATTGCTACAGTAATTGCGCATCATATCTCTCATATTATTGATTCGATTATTGTCACAAAGATCCTCTGCATTATATGATATATTATTAAATCAATAATTGAGACGACAAAGTTATTCAGATTATTAAATTGCAATATTTACAATATCTAGAAGTTACGCCAGGAGAGGTTTAGTCACCTAATTGCGCTAATAGGGAGAAATCCTTATTGAAAGCCCCTCTTTCACGGAACGACACAGTTGTTAAATATTGCGAGTTATAATATTAATGATGAATAAGTTCGTGTTGATTAAAGATGAATTTGATAGTTCCATTGTGTTGGGATTATTAGTGTTAGAGGAAATCGACATCTATTCCGATGATAATTGATGTCTGAGGGTTATATTGATAAATCGGGGAATTTATCGGATAAATAAGAAATTAATTGCTACTAATTCACATGCTTATATAACTATTTGTTCACATGTGTGTACTATTAAATCACATTCTTATACTATTAGGGGAGTTGGTGCAAGATTGATAATACTTGCATGACTAAGTTAAAGATGGAGGTATAGATGGAGGTACTATATTATAATTAATTTTTTCACATTTTTAGAACTATTGAGTCACATGATTTACTATAGAGTCACATGATTTTACTATTGAGTCACATGATTAACTATTAAGGGAGATGGTGCAAGTTTGATAATACTTGCAGGACTAAATTAAAAATGAAAGAAAAGTTGGAGATATTGTACTATAATTTTTCGAGCCCCAAAACGTGCAATTATCGAAACTATATTTTTCTATAAATAGAATCTCATTCTTCCTTCATTTTTCACCAATTCACTAAAGCTTTAGAGTAATTATTATAGAGAGAAATTATAGAGAGAAGCTATAGAGAGAAAATCTATAGAAGAAGAGAAGCCTGCTACCTCACTATTCCAGTATCCAGTTTCTTCTGAGGTAAGGGGTATTATTTCATTTGTATTCATGAAGAGAACTTCTGTTATTCCACTCTTTATTATTCTATTGGAATAACTTGTATATGCGAGTTACCCTATACTTGGTGAAATTCTTCTGTTATTCCATTCCTTATTATTATGTTGGAATAACCTGTTTATGCGAAGTACCTCATACATGGTGAAATTCTTCTATTATTCCATTATTTATTATTCTATCGGAATATCCTCATACGTGCATGCATTTACGCCTTTAACTGGTTCCATTATTTATTATTCTATCGAATATCACATGTCTCACGTGCGCTTACGCCTGGACTGATTCCATTATTTATTGTTCGCCTTTAATATCACAGATGTATGCGTTCTGGCCGGACTGGTTCCATCATTTATTATTCTGTTGGGAATAACCTATCGGTGCAGTCTATCGCACGCATGGTGAATCCTTCTGTTATTCCATTCTTTATTATTCTGTTAGAATAACCTGTCTATGTGGATTACCACATGAATGGTGAATGATCCTTTGTATTCATTCCTTATTAAATTGTGGAAATGATCTGTCTAAGTGGATTACCGCATGGCGGACGAAAATCCATTTCCAGTTTCGTATATTCTATTATACTCGGGTATTCGGGGCACTTTTCGTGTCGGGGTACTATTCATGAGTTACTATTCACGGGTTACTATTCATCCAAATTACTATTCACTCTAATATTATTCACTCGGGTATTCGGGGCACTTTTCGTGTCGGATTACTATTCACGAGTTACTATTCACGGGTTACTATTTACCCAAATTACTATTCACCCAAATATCATTCACTCGGGTATTTGGGGTACTTTTTATGTTAGGGTACTATTCACGGGGTACTATTCACCCGAAAAATATATTTTTTTATGTCCAAATTATTTGTGATACAAAAATATTATTCTTGAATTTTACTCCACAAAGTAGTATCATGTTAACAATTTGGACGTTATTAATTCCTGGATAAATTAATTCTTGAACTTGTTTTATTAAATTATTATGTCATTGTCATCATCCTCATGTTTATATTATGTTGAAAGTCATATGTGGCCTATAGTGCATAAATGGACTTGGTATGATTATGACCAGGGATTATTCGGTATAATCATGACTGTAATGTTACAAATGATGTGGAAAAAGTCATCATTGGCCCGTAGTGCATTGATGGGTAGTTTTTGGTATGATTATGGCTATGGTTCTCTTCGGCCAAGGGAACAAAGATGAATTGTTTTATGGAATGATCAGGAACGTTGATGAGAACACGATTATCTTTGGCCCGTAGTGCATGGATAATTTGTGGTCGTGATACTAAATAATATCCTTGGCTGTAGTGCAGGGATGATTCGATGATGTGTTTTATTTATTAAGCTGAGTCTCAGCGATTAAGTTGATGAAAAACTTTTTAAATCATAGAAGATAGTAGATTTTATTCTCTACTTGACTCTTTTAATGGATTGCTTGTTCATTGCAGCTTAAACTTGATGTCTATTATATTTTATCAGTTTAACATTGTTGAAGGCTAATGATAATTTATTCTGCATTATCTTAGTCATAATATTTCTTACTGGGCTAGTTGAGCTCACCATTTCCTTCACTGTTCTCTTCAGGAAATGAGAATATAGCTAGGACTAGTCGGGGAACGGAGTGACGGTCCAGATGGTGGCATTAGTAGTCCTCACTATTCTGTTAAATAGTGTGACAATAAATGTAATGAGGACTGAATTTGAGTTTGTATACTGTCTATAAGGACTCCATTGAGAGTGGATATTGTCTAGAAGGCAATATTCTTGTTTAAACTCTCAGCTTATGTTTTGTCGTATGTTACACGATAATTGTATTATTAAGTTGTATTTTGTATTTTTGTACCATGTATTTGGCAACTCAAGATGGGTGATGTATACCTCTTTTGGGGGCGTCACACTGAAACCTGAATAGAGTCTAAATGTCAAAGAAGGAGTTGTCCAGCAATTCAAAGTAGGCATTATCATGGTATCAACCTACCCTGAATGGTTGTCTAATATAGTTCTTGTGCCTAAGCCCGGAGGGAAGGTGCGAGTGTGCGTGGACTACCGGGATTTGAACAAGGCATGTCTCAAAGATGACTTCCCATTACCTTTCATCCACATAAAGATAGATAACACAGTGCAATACGGAATGTATTCATTTGTTAACTACTTCACCAGGTATCACCAAATCATGGTTGCCAAAAAAGATAGAGAGAAAACAGCCTTTATCACCCCCAAGGGAACCTTCTATTATAGGCAATTATCTTTCGACCTTATCAATGCTGGTGCTACGTATCAACGAGCCATGATAGCCCTCTTTCATGATATGATGCACAAAGAGATAGTGTTTTATGTGGATAATATCATCATCGAGTCCAAAAAGGAAGAAGACCATGCCGACCATCTCAGAAAGCTATTCAACTGGCTTTGCAAATACAACTTGAAGCTGAATTTAGCCAAGTGGCCTTTGGTGTCAAATCAGGCAAGTTATTAGGATTTTTGGTAAGCAACAGAGGCATTAAGCTGGATCCCGCTAAGATTAAAGTCATCACTGAGATGCATATACCCCAAACAGAAAAAGAGATACGGGGATTCCTTGGGAGAATCAATTTCATAAGTAGATTCATCTCTCAACTCACTGCAACTTATGAGCCCATCTTCAAGTTGTTGAGAAAAAATTACTCCAAAAAGTGGAATGAGGACTGTCAAAAGGCCTTCCTCGCCATCAAGAAGCAACTAATTGAAGCCCCTGTTTTGGTGCCTCCAAAGAGACAAGAGTCCCCTGTTTATGTACATATCAGTCAATCTTAATGATATGGGGTGTATGCTGGGGTACAAAGATGATAAAGGCAAGGAGAGAACCATCTATTACCTTAATAACAGATTCAGCATCCATGAGCAGAAGTATAAGTTGGTTGAAAAGATTTGTTGTGCTTTAGCGTGGGCCACCATGAGGTTACAACATTACCTTCAGAGGCACACAACCTATCTCATCTCCCGCATGGATCCTCTGAAATACATATTCAGTAAGCCCATGTTAAATTATTGATTGTCCATGTGATATCCCGAATATTAATAATATTTATTTTAAGGGAAAATATTAAATGATTGAATAAAGGTTAGAGATTTAACGTAATCAAGGAAACGTGAAAAGAGTGGATGAAATTATTATTTTTTCCTATGTGCTATAAAAAGCCATAGGGTATAAAATAATTGTGAAGAGAGACTTTTAAGATAAAAGGCTCTAACTAAGAATGTACAAGACATTATAAATGTTACTCATTCATAATGAAAAGAAAGTAATATGAGGAGTTAACTAAATTTTATGAGACGTAGTAAGTGAATGCATTGTTAATACATTTATTATCCAAAATGAAAAGGAAAGCTAACATGGCTTAATTGTGAAATACTTTTGACATAAATCTACCTATGAGATCAATAAAATAATATAATTAATTTCATTGATAAGTACATTTTGGTGACAAATAAAGAGAATGGTGGGTACTACCAGGAATTATTTAAATTATATGAAACCATCATTTTTAATGATGTAGGTGCAAACTATTTTGCTAGCTTAAATAAATGTGATGGATGAAATGTATAAATATTTATATGTATGAGTGTCCGCATTTAACTATTGGGCCATATTAAATTGGAACTTAGTATCTTGCTAGTTGCTACATTAATCTTAGTGTTCATGATTTTCTTGCTATACTAGAAGAGTGTAATTGTAATACCTGAGAAATTTAAAAGATTATTATTAGTGAAATGAGAATTATGTGATAATAATTGTGTACATTTATGTGTAATGTGAGATTGAGAAGTTAGTGAATGCAATAAAATTGCATCATGAAAAGAGAACAAGCATAAACTATAACGTGGTTGAGCTTAAGTTATGAATTAACTAAGCTTAAAATGATGAGCCTTGTATGACATAATGATTCATGGTGAATTAATTAAAATTATGAATTAAAAGGAATTAATAATTATCCAATTTAAGTGAATAGAGATTAAATATGATTCTCTAGATTTCGTGCTGAACTATAGAAGGACTGATAATCTGGAGGAATAAAGGTAGTGGACTATTAATTTAGCTAAGTCCAACCAAGTAGTGTTTCTAGCCCAAATTTATGGAGGTGGCAATTAAGCTATTAGAGCCCCACAAATTTTTGCAAATGGTAGTGGACAAACTCAATGATGTTAGACAATTTTGTTAAACCATCAGGTTCGGGTCAGTGATCCCAAAGGGAGAAAACTATTTGGTGAGTTGTTGTTCACTTGTGATATTAGAATTATATATATATATATATATATATATACAAATTTCAGTTGGTTGCTTATTCTTAGCCAAGCTAGACCAAGGGCCTACAACCACCCTATGTTACTTTAGATTAATTAATCCCATGTGGGCTAAAATGATTTCCTGTAGTATGGATAGCAATGAGTTAGTAAGAAACATTTCACCAAACCTTTATTAACCAACGATTGATTCAGTTAGAGCCCGTCCAAAGATCTGGGTAATGACCAATGATTGGACAAAATATCTCCCTATAAATAGAGACCCTGATACACCTTACAGAGCTGGCTGAAAGAGTTAGTTCTAATAAAGAGAGGGATACTGTGAGTTGAGAATTAAAGAGCCCAAAGAAACTCTTGCAACTCGGTGAACAGAGGAGATGAGAGAGAAGAAGCAAGCTAGTAGCTTACTCCAGTATCTTAGCAGTAGAAGGCAGTGTTAAGAGGTACACATTCATTCGACCCTAAATCGTTAACTTAATCTGCTATAGTTAATTTTGGCAAACAAAGTTAACAGTTAGTGAGAAGTTTCTAAACTATCCATAAACAACATTTAAGAGTTGTTCCTTATTTTCATTAAGGTATATATTGAGTACAACTCAGTTTTCATGTTTAAAGGTCATGAAAAATAAGCTTTAAAATGTCATCTAACACTTGAATGAAGAAAGGTTGCACCTGAACCTTGTAGGTAAGTTTTAATAGCTTTAATATGGCATAAGTAAGCTACACAATTTAAAGAAATCAAGTCTAAACCGTTTTAAATATTGGACTTGTTAAAAATAACTTTTTAGGCCAAAAGTGGTCTGTTTTGGGTAAATTTTAGTACCTGAATTTGTAAGAATGTAATGAACTCATATAAAGTTACTAATGCATGCTTGTGACGATTCCTAATCATTGCCATGACCAAAGCTAGTAAGAAAATCAAGTTAGGATCTATTTTTCAAGCCTAAAGTGAGCTTTGATAGGTCAAAATTGCTTAGATGACTAAAGAAAGTGAGATGATGATAAAAGTAATCTTAGGAAACTAAAATACACATGCCTAGACTGTCCAAGTAGCCAAAACTGAAAGAAATTTAAGAAGTGTCAAAAGCAGTTTTGGGAAAAAAGTGTTAAACTGTTCAGTTTGAGCCTCAATTAAAGTATGCCTAACAGATATGAATGAGGAACCTAAACCCTAATTAAAATACCTTGGTATGTGGTCTAAAAGTAGGGACAGATGGTAGAGCCAAAAGTTTAACTAAGAAATTCCAACAAATCATCAAAGTAGGT
Source organism: Panax ginseng (assembly GCA_020205605.1). Taxonomy (NCBI): domain Eukaryota; kingdom Viridiplantae; phylum Streptophyta; class Magnoliopsida; order Apiales; family Araliaceae; genus Panax; species Panax ginseng. Next base: position 71,460,336 of record CM035132.1, on the reverse strand, counting down.
AGTAAACTCAATTTTGCAACAATTGGATAGTAGAGTGGCTCTACAGATAGTAGAGTGGTTCAGCAGATAGTAGAGTGATCTCTAAAAATCGTAGAGTGAACTCTGAAAATCTTAGAATGTCTCTTGAAATCATAGAGTGAACTCTGAAAAACATAGAGTGAAAATAGTAGAGTGAACTCTGAAAATCGTAGAGTGAAAATATATAGTAGAGTGCAGATAGTAGAGTGAAAATAGTAGAGTGAAAATCGTAGAGTGAACTCTGAAAATTGTAGAGTGAAAATAGTAGTGCAAATACTAGATTAAAAATGAGTAAACACCCTAGTTTGTGCCCAGTTTTGGTTAACTTCTATAACTGAATTTAAGAAACCAAACTCATGGAAAAATAATATGATATATGATCTAAATGCTTTCACAAACAAAAGATCAAATGGCTAACTCATAAAGTCCAAAAGCATCCTCAAAGTGTCCTAAAAATTAACTTATACTGCAGTTGGTAGTAGAGTGGGTAGTAGAGTGGAAATGTAAGATACCCATTTTGAGGCACTATCTTAAGAAGCGTTAAGAGGTTGTTTCAGTTGACTAACTATGGAATTAAATACTATGATCTATGGTCTAAAATCTTGTTCAAACATGGAAGTCAAAAGCTCATTACAAAGATTCATAAAACATCCCCAAAGTACCCTAGAAAATCATATTTTCTATTTTTGAAATATGATGGAATAATGTGATTTGATTCCTAGAAATGTCACAACATAACGTAAGATGATATTTGAAGTGTATAATGACCAATGATTTGTATCATATTATGATTGTACCAAAATGTGTATATTTGAGAATGTATAAGAACTAAGTATGCAATGTATACCATGTGTGTATGATCACAAAGTGATGAACGAAGGCTATATGCCTAATCTAAGTCTAAGGAACTTAGATGAGTAATGTTTAACCAAATATGGTATGTTGTAGTTGTGTGATACACACAGTAAACTACAAGTACGATAAGCTAGCACATGTAGAGATAAAAAGGGAAATAAAGCTGAGTTATATAAATAACGAAGTTGAATATAAAAATGTTATGAGGACAATATAAGTTAAAGTATGTTATTAAATTAAGGTTAACAATGAGATCAAGTATTGACGATGTTTATTATCAATCTCACATATCGTGTAGTTTATGTAAATGATCACGACTGGTTAATGGTAAAACGTCGGTACAAGCAAGTTTTTTAGAACTTGTTTTTATATGTGAACTTGTTAATTATAATGTGTACATAGTCCCTGTATTATATGTACTCCTTGTGAATAAATTGAGATATGCATTATATGCAATACTGTGATATAAATCTATTAAAACAAGTTATTAATTGATGTGGATTGAGGTATGGAAACTTACTATATTCATGATATGAGGCATATGATAAGCATGAAGCAAGTATAATTGTTGAGTATGAGCATTATGATGCCTGAATAAACGCAATATATGAAAAATATGAATTATGTATAAACTGTGAAACATGAATAATTTAAGTTGTGTTTAAAATGTAAAAAATATGTTATGTGATAACTATTAAACTTGTTGGGCAACGTAGTTGCTCACCCTTGCTATAAATAATTATTTTCAGCTAAACCAGAATGGATCAAAGGATTCGGGATAAACAAAGGAAAAAGGAAGAAGTACTTATTGAAGTTGTTCGTATAGCTCTAGTTATGCTAGATACCATTCATATGACATATTGTAATTGCATAGTCAAATAACATTGTATAGAAGAATTGTTAAGTCTGGTTGTGAGTTTATGGATACTTAAAATTAATATATTCAAGTGAAAGATATTATTTATAACTTAAAATGTATAATTTAAATCACTATGATTTAAAAATGTAACACCAGGCTGTAAAGGTTGGGGATTCTGGAAATAGAAGGAACTAATGTATTAATTGGTATTAAAGTGAGGTTGTATTCATTATTTTATGAATAAAGGTTATAAATATTCAGATGAAGGTTGTATCATAATGCACCAGGTCCAAGGTCATGGATACCCGGATTTGGGGGTGTTACAGTCCCGATGGCAATTGATCCTTCAACAATTTGATATCATCTACGTAACTCAAAAGTCTATCCAAGGTCAAGGAATTGCAGATCAATTGGCTAAAGCACCATCAGGGAATTTCGAATCTTTGAAAACTTATTTCCCAGACGATGGAATAATAACAATTCAGCAAAATCCTCAAGAAGATATCGGCCAATTCTAGAAACTGTACTTTAACGGGGCTGTAAATATGGAAGGTTCAGGAGCAGGGGCAGTTCTTGTATCTATTTTGGGAAAACAGTATCCCATGGCCATCAAACTGCAGTTTGTCAACACCAACAACACAGCCGATTATGAAGGCTGTATAATGGGATTGAAACTAGCCCAATCCATGGGTATCTAACGGTTAGAAGTCTCTGGAGAATTCGAGCTGGTCATCAAATAAACCATCGGGGCATATCACACCAAAGAGTTGCATCTACTGCCCTATCATAGGCAGGTCATCAAAATGGCTATGGAGTTTAAAGAAATGGCCTTCATCCACATCCCTTGAATTAGAAATGATTTCACGGATACATTGGCAACATTGGCTTCCTTGATCCATATATCTGATAGAAGAGGGATTCTTGATATTGAATTTCTAAGCCAGAAGGCACCAGCCTATGGAAATTACATTGGATAAGTATATGATGAACTGCCTCCCATCAAACAACCCTGGTATCAAGATACTAAAGAATACCTTCGGGATGGATCTACGCCCGTTGGGGCAAGTCAAGCTGAAAGAAAGCGGATCCATAAAATGGCCATGTAATTATACTTGAGTGAAGATACACTCTACAAAAGAGATGTTGGAGTAGGTCTTTTGATATGCCTAGATAAAGATCAAGCTTAAAGACTTATGGATAAAGTCCATAGTGGAGTCTGTGGTCCACACATGAGTGGTCCTTTACTTGACAGAAAGATATTAAGAACATGGCATTGCTGGATATCTCTCAAAGTCGACTGTGATGATCACGTCAGGAGATGTTATCAATGCCAAATTCATGGAAATATCATCCACGCTCCTCTAAACAAACTACACTGTATGAGTTTGCCATGACCCTTTGCTATATGGGGAATGGATGTAATCGGGCCAATAGAACCCAAAGCCAGTAATGGTCATCGATTTGTTTTCACCATGATCGACTACTTCACCAAGTGGATAGAAGCTGCCTCTTTTCCCAAAGTCACAAAGGAGGTAATTGTCAATTTCATCAAAAACAATGTGATATGTCGATATGGACAACCGGAGGTGATCATGTTGGACAATGCAAAAAATTTGAACAACCAAATGATGAAGGAATTGTGCAGCAAATTCCACATCTAACATCTTAATTCTATCATTTATCGTCCCAAGATGATTGGTGTTGTTGAAGTGGCCAACAAGAATATTAAGAAGATTATGCAAAAGATGTCTGCCAATCACAAAGGAAGGCCAGACTTATTGCCTCTAACTCTGTTAGCCTACAGAACATCAATGCGCACTTCTATAGGGATTACCCCCTATTCATTGGTCTATGGTATGGAAACAGTACTCCTCATAGAAGTGGAAATGTAATCATTAAGAGTATTTATAGATGCTTAGATGGAAGAAGATCAATGGATACAAGAGTGGTACCACCAGCTATCTCTGATAGACGATAAAAGGGTAGCAACTATTTTCCATGGTCGATTGTATCAAAAAAGGATGGTTCGGTCCTAAAATAAGAAGGTCCAAATTCGGCAATTTAAAGAAAATGACCTGTTATTAAAAAAGGTCCTCTCCAATCAAGAAGTAGCCAAAGGAAAATTTGCCATAAACTGGGAAGGCCCTTTCATTGTCAAAGAAGTGTTGTCAGGAGGAGCCCTCAGATTTCAAGAAATGGACGGCGAAGAAATTTCCCCAGCTTATCAATTAAGATACCATGAAAAGGTACTATGTCTGAAATGTCTGCAAACCACCATCCTGGTCCTAAAAAAATAGTTAAGCTCAGCTTGCACTTTAAAAGACCTGATCTCCCCCCATAAATGGGAGTACGTAGGTAGCCGCCATCTATAGTGCGGTCAAACCAAACAAAAACTCAAAAACCCAAATAAACACTTTTTAAATCATTCAGGCCAAGCTTGAACTATGAATGACCTGATCTCTTATCCACGGGAGTACGTAGGTAGCCATCTATGGTGCGGTCAAATGAAACCAAAAATTCCAAAAAATAATTCAAATCAAACCAAAAATTCCAAAAACCCTTCAAACCAAACACCTTTTAAATTCCCAGAATATTTCTCTCCCTGCACAGAGTACCATCTTCAAACCATCCAAGCCAAGCCAAACTACGAATGACCAGATCTCTCATCCATGAGAATACGTAGGCAACCATTTATGGTGCGGTCGAACCCTCGAAAGAAAGCCAAACACTTTTCCTAAACCTCAACAATATCAAAAGACCAGTCCCAAGACACCAAAAGTAAAACATGAAAGCTGGTACACCAAAAAAGCCTAAAGATCAATGACCCATTCTTAGAGACCCTATGACATCTCAAGGTCAGTCCATTAAAGAGAAGTTCAGGACACATCAAGATGACAAGTCATGGAGAAATATGGCAATTATCAAACAAAGTCAAAACATATCCAAAAGGGAAGTGAGACAAATTATATTTCCTTGTTATATGTGATGTTTGATATATACAAAATGCCCTGTACATGACAAAAGTGGCTAACCTAGTATAATGCAAGAAATAAAGCTATTCTATAAGCCCCCAATTAAGCGAGACAACAAATCAAGCATAGCATCCCTCTCTGAGGATGGAGGGAAATCTCTAATCTCCTGACCAGTAGTCTCAAGGGAAGTCATAAGATCCAATGTCGTACGTAAAGTACTATCATGATCAAATATGAATGCACTCGTCAATGCAATGAAGTCCTTCGTATAGGATATGAGAGTGGCATAATCAGCGACAACAGTATCTCTGGCCACCTGGAGCTCATCTTAAGCTAAGTAAGCAGCATCCCTGGCCACCTGGGCAAACCAAGACCGCAAATCCGTAGTTATATGGTTAGCAAGAAGTAGATCAATGTATAATACTAACAAGGAAGACATCTATAGAATCGTATCATATGACCATACAGGGGTCAATTTTAAATCATAAAATGCAAATACATGATATAATACATGCATCATGATAAATGACAATCTAATAATTGCAAGAAGTAAAAGTATTATAGAATGTAAAACTGCATACATCATAAATACATCATCTTTGTTCTAAAAATGAAAATAAAAAGTACAGGTAAGTGGGGCATAGCAGCCCTATGTCTAACAAAAGTCTATCGGAAGAAGTAATGGATATCTATATACCCTAGGCGATCAACACGATTCAACTCCTCCTGAGTCACTGTATCTTTGCTAAACGGTATATTTAGGCGGTACAGGGGATAGTCTGCCCCAGTAAAATTAGCAGTGTGTTGGTCGCTTGATGTACCAACACCTGAGTTGAAGGAATCAAAAGTATCTACCTTTGAAGGATCTCTGCCTAAATAGTGAATAAAATGATGTGCCATGCCCAACCGATGAGTCAAATCTGCTATTTGGTCCAGATGGGTAGGCTCTCGAAAGCAGGTAATCCAATATGTCATCAAAACTTATCCAAGTACCAGGTCCTCTATGAATTGAGTGGCCCGGATCTGAGCCCCTATGGTACAGGGAATCCACCGTGAACAGAATGCATCTGGTGTACAGAGTCTATCTGACAAGGTGAAACCATCTAAACCCATCAAGGGAATGTCTGTAACAGGCAGGGATAAAGGCCAATGTCACCAAGCGGGAGGAAAGTAGGGAATCTTAATCTGTCCTGAGATACACCTGATCGCTCGCTCTCCCAAATAGAGCTCTTATCCTCCCTCGGTCAAGAAGGGAATCCGATGAGTGGATAAGGCATACTTCAACCCTGTCGGGAATGTGACGCCCCCAAAATAGGTATACATCACCCATCTCGAGTCGCCAGATACGCATGGTACATAAATCAAATACAAACTTAATTATACAATTATCGTATAAAATACGGCAAAACGTAAGATGAGAGTTTTAACATGAATATTGTCTTCTAGATAATATCCACACTCAATGGAGTCCTCATTATAATTATTATCACACTATTTCATAGAATAGTGAGGACTACTAAAGCCACCTATCCTGGACCATCACTCCATTCCCCGACTCATCTCAGCTATATTCTCATTTCCTGAAGAGAATAATGAAAGTAAAGGGTGAGCTCAACTAGCCCAGTACGAAATATTATGACTAAGATAATGCAGAATAAATTATCTTTAGCCTTCAACAATATAACAACTGATAGAATATAATAGACAACAAGTTTTAGATCAACAACTACAGCGGAACAAGCAATCCATTAGAAGAGTCAAGTAGAGCATGATATCTACTATCTTGTATGATTTAAAAAGTTTTTCATCAACTTTATCGTTGAGACTCAGCTTAATAAATAAACCACAACATCGAATCATCCCTGCACTACGGGTCAAGGATATTCATGTAATCATCAATGGTCATGATTATACCGAATAATCCCTGGTCATAATCATACTAACAATTGTCCATCAATGCATTACGGGCCAATGAGGACTTTTACCACATCATTTGTAACATTACGGGTCAAGATTATACCGAATGATCCCTGGTCATAATCATATAAATCAACAGTCCATCTATGCACGTAAGCCAAAGATGACTTTCATCACAATATAAGCATGAGGATGATGACAATGATATAAGAATTCAATTAAAAGAAACAAAGGATAAATTTTTAAAGATTTATAATTTAATTTATCCAGAATTCAATAACGTTCAAATTGCCAACACGATACTGCTTTGTGAAGTAAAATTAGAGAATGATATTGTATCAAAAATGATTTGAACCGAAAATAAATCAATTTTTGTCATGAATAGTACTTTGGGTGAATAGTACTCAGGTGAATAGTACCCCATAAATAGTACTTTGGGAATAGTACCCTGTGAATAGTACTTTGTGAATAGTACTCGTGAATAGTACTTCATGAATAGTACTTTATGAATAGCACTTTGTGAATAGTACCCGTGAATAGTACTTTTGTGAATAGTACCGTATAAATGAATAGTACTCATAGACAGTACTATGGCATGAAAAGCTTAAAATTTAACAAGAATGTTCAAAAATATCCTTGTGAAACGATACTGGATGAAACGCAAATTTCAAGGATATTTTACTAATTTCATGGAGTATAGAAGCCAAAACTTTAACAAAATGAGTATAGAATTCAAAATTTGAAACGAAATAATATTACTTACATACTACAGAGTATGGAAGAAAATATTATTTCAAGCGAATATTGAACAAAAATAACATCCCTTACAACTGTTGAACAAAAATAATATTCCAACGAATATTTAACAAAGATAATATTCTTTATGAATATTGAACGAATATAATATTTATACGAATACGAAAAATAATATCTCTTCAGAATATGAAAAAAATAATACCCCTTACCTCAGAAGAAGACTGGATACTGGAATAGTGAAGTAGCAGACTTCTCTTCTTCTTTCTTTCTATAGCTTCTCTCTCTATAATTGCTCTTGTGAGTCTTAGTGAATTGGTGAGAATGAAGGAAGAATGAGCTTCTATTTATAAGAAAATACAGTTTCGATAATTGCACATTTTGGGGCTCGAAATATTACAGTATAATACCTTCATCTTTTCCTTTATTTTTAATTTAGTCCTGCAAGTATTATCAAACTTGCACCACCTCCCCTAATAGTATATCATGTGAATCAATAGTACAATCATGTGACTCAATAGTTCTATACATATAAAAAAAAATAATTATAGTATAGTACCTTCATCTATACCTTCATTTTTAATTTAGTCATGCAAGTATTATCAATCTTACACCACCTCCCCTAATAGTACATACATGTGAATCAATAGTACACACATGTGAACACATAGTTATAAGCATGTGAATTAATAGCAATTTATTGCTCATTTATCCGATTAATTACCCGATTGGTCAATATAACTTCTAGACATCAATTATTATCGAAATAAATGTCGATTTCCACTAACACTAATAATCCCAACACAATGGAACTATCAATTTTATCTTTAATCAACACGAACTTATTCATCATTAATATTATAACTCACAATATTTAACAACCATGTCGTTCCCAGGAAAGAGGGGGCTTTCAGATAAGGATTTTTCCTTATTAGCGCGCAATTAGGTGACCAAACCTCTCCTTGACAAAACTTCTAGACATTGTCAATATTGCAAATAATAATATGAATAACTTTGTCGTCTCAATTATTGATTTAATAATATAAAATATTATACAAATAATACTGTGACAATATTTGAATCAGTAATATGAGAGATATAATGTAGCAATTACTGTAGCAATAATTGAGTATAACTGAGTGACTTCTCACATAAGCATTAATAATCAATACCGTGTGCTACTATGTAACCACGCGTATTACTGTACTTTTACTACCGGGTAGTTCAACAGTTTAACGGTAAAACTTTCACCGTTATTTTTATAAAAAGATAATTTTATCGTTTTCTAACTACGACAATACTTAGTTGTAGGGGTCCACTTAATGATTGTGACGTCATTTAATATTCCTGTTAAAACGAATATTCCCCGACCAATCGAATATTTTATAACAACTTGCTTACTTTGCAAAATTTGTAAATATTACCCACAACTATAACATTATATCATATCCACACCATAATATTCAAAAATATATTTCGAGAAAAATTAATCTTTATTCATAAAAGTTGGGGTCTTACAGGGAAGCTATCCTTAAATCCTACTGACAGATAATCGAGGGTGTAAGGAACCCGGGTGATGACATCTGCAGTCAGTAGCTCCAGCTGTAAGCAGCTGTGTATAAAACCCTCCGCTACGAGGACCTCTGTCAAAGTAGAGTGATGCCAACACAGTCCCCTCAGATATGTCTCTAAGCCCAAAGTAATAAATGGTCAAAGACAAGGAATCCTCTCATAAGCCCAGAACTGAAACGGGCAGAAAGTAAGTATATCAATCTATCTATCAAAAATACCCGAAGGTGGGGAATGGAAGATCGATTTTCAGTTATTACCAACAGAAAGTGGAAGAAGCCTAACCAAACCTCTGTAGCACCTTCATAACGTACACGCATCCCTTGAAGGAAATATACAAATGTGAAATAGAACCAATCAAAATCTTCGATGCGATCTACACCTCGAAGAGCACAAATGAGGGTAAATAAGATAATCGATGAACTATCTGCAATGAAGCAGCCCCTCATGATCATCAAAAATAGACTGTAAAGAATGCGATCTCTCGCTACCTGATCCTCGGAAGGAGGCTCTGATAAAGCCTCACTGGAAGCATCAATGCTCAATGGATCGGGATGGACGGCCCGACCCTTGAGGGCCGAAGGAGGGATCCCCAATAAAGATCTAACAACAGCAGAAGAAATATTTGTTTACAATGACACCCTCTCACCTGTAAACTCCAAGCCGATAATGAACCATCAATCCATCAGAGTCATCATCACCTCACAATCTAGCAAGTGGAGGGACTAAGTCTGAAGAAACCATCGCTCAGATAAGTCTCTCATATAACCTCATGGACAACGCCATGGTGTGATGGAAAAGAAAGTCTTGAGGCCCCATGAATGTATAATTCCCCGGTACTCAGGATGAAAGTTCTGATAAACGGAATGAACAGTAAACCAGTTCCCTCTCGACTGAGTAAACCTAGGAACTTGCATTACAAATTGAGAACCGATCATTGTCAAAAATTGGAGTAAAAATAAAAGAAAAATTGAAAGCTTTCATTACCTCATTAGCATGAAGATGGACTGATGGATGACGTCTCAATCCGCCCAAAAGATCGAGAATAGGCACCTGTATACCAGGAAGGTCTCGGTGCGGTGTAAAAGAAGAAAGAGTTTTATCTGCAATAGGGTCTTCCTCTTCATCAATGGCATCCACCCTATCAACTCTAATGGAACGGATCACAGACTCGGCTAACCGACGTGCCTGTCGGGTCGATCTGGGCAAAGGAACAGTCGAAGCCGCCCTCATGACCCCAGAAGAAACCATACGGGGAATAGAGCTGCTAGGCCGGTCAGAATCCATATCTGGAAACAAAAATCTCCAAATCGCCTCAAAAAAGGGTGATGTATGATTTACTTAGAAATTAATTGAGTAAGTGCATGACCTTAGGACATTAGAATCCTAGAAAGTTAGAAATCACATCATGCATGACTTTATTATGTCAAATCATGCTATTTTAACATACAACTCCAAAGAGTTAAACATGCATGCCCTTTAGAATGCTCAGACTCGTGAGAAAATTTTGCTAGTCTACTTTGTAAAATAGACTATCCGCATACAAGTAGGCATGACTAGGTGGCCAATCAGTAGCTCACAAACCCAAATTATGAACATTTCACATTAAAATTAGACCAATGGTAGTTAAATTGCCATAGTCATTTTGAAAACATTTTTCATGCTCAGTTGTCCTCAAATAGGATTGCTAAAATAGCCAAAATGGGTGAAAAATGAGTTTTGCAAAAATGAAATTTTTTTCACATTAGTGTGTGCACAACAGTGAAATATAGATACTTTACTAAAACCTTCAATTTTTATTAAGTCATATGGGCATGCATATTTGTTATATTGTGTTTAAACTTACAAAACATGAAATATAGCGTTCTAACAGTCAAAACTTGAAAGAAATGGATGTAAACATTACCTGAAGTGTGCAGAATGTTTGTACGGTGATAGATTTTGAAAAAAGTAGCGCGAAATGAGTAGATCTGAGATGGAAGGTCCGAATTTCTCTATATTGTTCAAACTAAAAATGACTAGTGAAGGGCTTGGGGGTATAAAACCACCCGCGGTCTTTCGCGGGTATACCTGCGGAATCTGTAGGTGTGTGGAAGTCTAGGGTGGGTCCCACCTCTATTGGTTTAGTCCGATTTGAGGTCCGGCAGGTCTTCTGGAAGCTAAAAAGTTAAATAAGGAAAAAAGGTTATACGCAATTAAGCGGAAGGGGCCTGAAACACGTAAACATAAAGTCAATCACTGACAAATGAAAATCTTCATGTAAGTCATTAGTGTCAATCCCAAAGAAGCCTAAGAATGTCAACATTAGAACCCGTTGAAAACTGCATTAAATAAAGCATCATAAAAGCCTGACGGTGACCATTATTGAAAACTATCTCCATTGGGAAAGACCGGTGATGGAATCTGTTATAAATGAAATCTCCAGCTGAATCAAATTAGTTCAGTAATGATCGACCATTCTAAATTACCGTTCGAATAGGAAACGAGGAGGTTCGGTGATGGCAGAGCCGGTCCTGGGTTTTGTAAGGCGCAAGGCAAAAAAATTCAAATGTGCCCCTTTATACAAATTAAATAAATAAATAAATAAATTATCAACTAATTAATTTTATTAAAATTATAAGAATTTACAAAAGATAAGTAAGAACACTTTGGGGCTTCGTTAAAAAACTTGTTTGGGGAAAATCTAATGGGACAAAACCCCAAATGAAGGAAAAAGACTACCCCCCGAATTGTAAACATTGCATTAAAAACGAAGAACAAGAATCCCAACCAAGTTTTCTGTTGAATCATATAATAAATAAGAAAAAGTTAACAAAAATATATATTAATTTACAAAATTTATATATCTAGATTCTATATGTATCTTTAAAAAAATTACCTTCAAAGAAAGGCACTGGTCTAGCTGGTAGATGATTTATTTTCCAACTTTGTTAGAGAAGAGGAGAATCATCGGAAAAAAATTGCTTGCGTTGCGTTATGAACTGAGAGGGTCGAAGGGTTTTTCTTTCTTTTTGTGGCTAAGAGTCTATTTTGATTCTCCATATTAATTGATTTGTCTTATATTATATATTATAATTATTTTTTAATTTCTTTATACACATATATACATAATTTTTAAAAAAAAATTGGGTCCTCCTCAGCTTTGGGCCCTGGGTTGTAGCCCTGGTAGACCTGGCCCAGGGACGGCTCTGGGTGATGGTCAAACCCTAAAAAACTACCGTTCGAGTAGGTATCAAATTAGTTCTGTGATAGTCAACCTTGTAAATTACCGTTCGAGTAGGCATTGAGAATATGTTATGATAATGATCATTGTGAGCTCTATCCCCTAAAAAAATAATGGCATCAACCAGAAAGAAATCCAAATCGTTGGTGATAGCCCCAGCATAGAGTTAGGAATGATCTGATGATGTAAACCGGTGTAAAATATCATCAGGATAATCACCGGGAATCTCCAGTGAGGTCACTCTTCATGAGAGGAATATCCCCAACAGAGGTAAAGTTAAAAAGCATATCTGAAGATAAAGAATGTTGGTGACAACCCCGACGTTGAATTCAGAAATGGTCCAGTGGTATCAGCCATAAAAAAATATCCCCAGCAAGGATCTTGAAAATATCTATACAACATTTCATCGAATCAATCTTGGTAGCACCGTTGGCTTCAACCCAACGTAGCATCATGACAGTCGGGTGATGAAAGCCTCTATAAACTACCGTTCGAGTAGGCATCGAGATAGTCCGGTGATGAAATCCTTTGTAAACTACCGTTCGTATAGGCATCGAGAAAGTCCGCTAATGAAAGCCTTTGTAAATTATCGTTTAAGTAGGAATCGAGGAGGTTCGGCGATGAAATCTCTATAAACTACTGTTCGAGTAGGCATCGAGGAAGTTCGGTGACGAAAGCCTGTGTAAACTACCATTCGAGTAGGCATCAAGATAGTTCAATGGAGACCATCATTGATAAATCCATCCCCAGCAGAAATGGCGGGAGCAGTCAGTGATAGAATACTGTTGGAAGTAACTCCAAACAAAAACATTTAGCATCCATAACATCATATCATGTTGCATTGCATGACATCATTTAATCTTATCACATTTCAAGTGTCTAGTAATCTTTATCCTGTTCATTGCACTATATTGCATAAACATGATAAAGAGGGGAATTTATAGACACTTGAAATTTTGTATTCCTATTACTAACCATGTAGGAGGGCAAAATTGTCTTTTATCTTCTAGGGACAACCCTAAAATTCAAAATCATCAAATCAACCCTAGCGACAACACCAGGAAATCATCAAATCAACCCCGGCGATAGCACCGGGAAATCATCAAATCAGAACCCCGACGACAGCACTGGGAAATCATCAAACCAAAACCCCGGCAACAGCACCAAGAAATCATCAAACCAGAACCCCAGCGACAGCATCGAGAAATCATCAAACCAGAACCCCGACAATAGCACCGAGAAATCATCAAACTAGAACCCCGATGTCAGCACCGGGAAATCATCAAATTAATCCCCGGAGACAACTCTGATATATCAAATCAACCTTCGGAGGCAACCCTTAATCATCAAATAAACCCACAGAGACAACCCTGAGGAAAAATAGAATCAATTGTAATCAAACCTCGGAGACAATCCTGAGAGATAGTCAAAAACCCTATCAACCCTGGAGACAACCCCCAGAAGAACAAAATGGACATTTTGATAAGTTAATTTCAACAAATATAAAATAGCTGCAAATAGGGTTGAAAAGAGCCATTGCAGCACTTTCGAGCTCAAACTACGCAAAATAGCTCAACGGATTACCTGCGAAGACCCGAAGATGACATTTTGGTCATGGACCCATCTTCCCAAATTCATAAAAGGGCAAGTCTTATGTTATTACGTAGCTCTCAGAGAGAGCTTTGCGGAATGGTATGGCACATCTCTATCGGATTCTCGGATTGCAAGTTACAAGCATTTTAGCGGACTGTATATCAATTGAGGTTGCACGTACTTCGATATAGCGGGACCAACTGGGCCATTCCGTAGGTAAAAATCTTGTTGAAGAAGAAGAAGAGAGAGAGAGAAGGGTTCTGGAGAGAGAAATTCGGTCCATACAGTGTTAAACAGCTCAAATCTTGTTTCTAAACTTGTAAATTTTTTCTCTTTAAACACTTTTATACATATATATTATAACATATTAAGTTTTAACTAATGGAAATCGAGTTTAGAGGTGCCAAAAGTCGTTCGATATCCCATCTCGTGACAAGATCTCTTCAGATCTGTTACTTTTTCTTGCTTTAATATATACAAGTATATATATATATATATATATATATATATATATATATATATATATAATTATAATGTTTAATAGTGCTGGATTGTCAATCATGACTTTTTCTCGGCTTTATTATATATATATATATATATATATATATATATATATATATATATATATATATATACTGAGTCTGGATCCTATCACGGGATCCCTGGGCGTTCTTAAAATGCGACCAATTTTTTTATTTTTATTTTTGCTTTTTTTTGAAAATAACTAAAAAAATGTTTAATATTTTATAATAATACATATAACAAAACATGTCTGTACAGACTGTACAGACATGTTTTGTTATATGTATTCAAATCACGCCCAAAACACTGTATTATGTAAAAATTTCAGTTTCATAAATATTAAACTTTTCTTTTAGTTGTTTTAAAAAAAAGCAAAAAAAAAAATAGGGTCTAGATTTTAGTCAGGTCCGGGAGTCTGGACCTGATCTTGATTCTATATATATAATTTTACTGTTTAATATTGCCTAAATTACAAATCTGTGGCCTTTTATTGCTTTAATATATACATAAGTAATATATTATTTAGTCTTTATAGAATTGTTTATATATATATATAGTTAATCATTGTGATTAAATATAGTTTGTAAATGTTCATTTGATGTAAATCTGCAATATTTAAAGTTTGCTAACTAGATTTATATAAGTCTAGCCATATCTAGATTTTAACTGGTTCAAAAGTATTGAAACTAGAACCATTGAGCTAGAATAGCTAAGATTTAGTTAAATTTAGTTTTCTTTTTAGTTTGTAAATATTTGGCAATCACGGGACCCTAGATCTATGTCTAGAGGAAACGTGGAGCTTGGCTATGCGCATACAAGGATTTAAATGATGAATCTCTTATTTTGCGTCGTCTAGAGTTAAATATAAATTTTAATTTAATTTATCCATTGTGAAAGATTTTAAATAATATTCTATGAGCCTAGGAATCACGGGATCTACGGTTAAATCCATGAACCTAGATCCGGTTCCCATAATGGACATGTTCGAGTTTTATAGTTAGCTTGAAACCCTTTGTAAATATAAAACAAAAGGGACCTTAAAACGGTTATCCGGATTTAAGGTCTCAACATAGTAAAATCATTGATTGTAGTGTTTGGGTCACTTTAATGGCTTTCATGCCCATAAGGAGCCCGGCAATTATTTGTATATTATTTTGTCGAAGATGCTTTCCATCTCAAAAATAAAATCAAAATGAGCCGAATACGGAATAAAATGGAAGTATCAAAGGCCTCAATTACTTTCTGAGCATAAGGGTTTGAAAACCCGTTTTCTAAACATCATTTTATTTGCCTTGTATTAAAATTGAACATTTATACAAGTCAAAACCTTTGTATATAAGTGCAAAAGAGGCATGGCACTACTTCCAAATAAAGCACTTAGGCCCAATTAACTGCAATACACACACACATACACACAAATTAGGGAACAAAAAGCGCGGTAACCGTGTTTCACGGAAGTCGGGGGTGCCTAACACCTTCCCCCCGCTTAATCAAGCCCCCGAATTCTATGAATCTCGGTTTCCAAGGTCAATTAAACAGAGTCCAATATTGGGCCATATTGCAAAACCTTTCAAAACTTGGTTGAGTTGGTACAACCATTTTAACTCCTACCAACTGGCGGCTCTGTCTAATTCGGACCAATTAAAATCTATCTTTTCAAATTGTCGACATTATATGTCTGTCTTTTTCTGAAAATCTCATCATTCAGATCAAATAAAAATCCTATAGAAAACATAAAGGGTAAGAAAACATATAGGAAGAGGGAGATAAAATCTTTCTGGCATCGACAATTATCAAGTGATCCATATAAATATGTTGTAACAACATCCATTAAACGCATTTCAAGCTTTTCATGTATCGCCAAACTAATCAAATATCAAAATGTAATTGCATCCACCACATGAGAACATGTCTCTTTATAATCAATATCAAGTCTTTGGGTAAAACCTTGTTCGATAAGCCGAACTTTATATCTCGCAATCTCATTTTGCTCATTTTAATTTCTCAAAAATGTTCATTTATATCCCACTGATTTTATATCATTTGTTGTATGGCTACATGTCCAAAAATTCTCGCTTTGTAAGTTAATTTTGTTAGTTCCTAAAGGCACACAATATCTAGAAGAGTCGGGGATTGAATAGATATTTTAGATTTTCTTTTCAAAGAGTAACTTGTCAGTTTTGTTAACTAAAAAGATTAATTTAGCACAGCAGAATATATGGTTTATTTATCCCCCTTAAGATAAAATCAAGGTTATTAGTCAACTAGCAGTTATAGCAGATAAAACAGTTAAAGAGATTGAAAGTAAATGACACAGTATTTTAATTGGTTCAGAGCACTCAAGACTCCTAGTCTACTCTTCTACTCCACAAGTAGGAAATCCACTAAGGATGTTGATACAATCTTTGAACTACTAAGATTCCTTCAAGACCAGCAGTCTTGGAAAGCTAGTTCACAAAGAACTCTTCATGCCCCGCAGACTTGGAAAGATAGTACACTAAGTACTCTTTAAACCTAGTAGGTTTGGCAGTTCTACAATGAGTGTAGTTGAGGTTGTTGTTATGCTACTAAGTTGCCTTAAACCCAAGTTCTGATAAACTTAGTAGCGAAGCAAGATATAGCTAAATTATGGAGTGAAGATTTGTCAGATGTTCTGTGATTTTTTTGTTCTTGTTTCTTATTTATCTGACATCTTCAATTTAATGGCCTTATATAGGAGCCTTTGAAATCTTCCCGTTGAGAGGCTTCTGTTTGAGCATTTAATGCTTCGAGCATTCTGAGCATTTTGATGCTGACATCCTGATGATATGAAAGCTTCTTTTTAACTTGCCTGACACAGCAGAGGGGGCTCCATGATGAGCTCCTGATTCCTTCCCCTCAGCTGGAGCACTAGTTGGCTCAAGGTCTTTGAAAATCTCCCCCTCAATGTGAGCGTCTCTTTGATCAACATTCTCTTGTTGATCCTATTCAATATTATTACATGCTTGGTCTAATGCAGTCGAACTAACTGCATTGTCGATGATGGCAATTACGGTTTCAATGATCCTGGTTTGATCCAAGGACTCATTGTGGGAACTAGAGTCTGGAGACTCAGTCCTTTTAGCATGTTCCATCATTTTCATTTCTTCCTCTTTAATCTTTAGCATAGCTTCTTGCAGCTCAAGATCAGCCTTCTTGATTAGCCTTCTCTTTGATCTCTTTGACTCAAGATTTGCAATTTCTTCTACACGTTGTTCATCATCAGCAACATTTACTTGTTCATACTGAGTTTTTGTCCCAATGTCTACTTCACTTTGACTGGAAACTCTTGACTCTACGATCGGCATACTTGATTTCTCCACGATCGTGGTTAAGGATAATTTAGGCAAACGCATGTTGCATTTTCCCTTCTTAAGGATCTAAGAGATGGTGGATCTATCTTCATCTTCTTCTTCAGTCTGTTTCTTCTTCTTATTCTTCTTTAGCTGTACTTCAGCTTGAGAAGTCTCTTTTACAATAGATTGGCCAGAGAGTTCAGGATCAGATCCTTGAGGAACTTCAGTTGTTGATCCCTGAGGCTCTTTTTCCATCTGAACAGTCTTTAGCTTCCTCTTTCCCTTGTTTCTCTTGACCGGAGTAGAGGGCTCCTGGTCTACTTCTTCTTCAACCTCCCTAACAATAGATAGATTTCCCTGTAGAAAAGGTTTCATGACCTCCCCAGTCCTTTCACTAGACTCAGAATGATAATTCTTCACATTTTGAGCTGAATTCCTTTTCCAGTTTATAAAGAGCTATTGGGTCATTCTCTTGTTAGCATTTAGAGGTTCACCTTCACGATCTTTAATATTGTCTCCCAGAGCTTCTTGGAGAGTAATGCTGATAAATCTTCCACAGAACATTTTGCTCGTGCTCTTTACTTTCTTAGAGCTAAGGATCCATTTCCCAATCCACTCCAGAAGAAGGGCTCCATAGTTTAGCTGAGACTTGAAGCAAATTGGTGTCATGAGCTTTAGTTGCACCTCGTTGACAGAATCGTGACCAGAGTTCTTGTAACAGATGCATTTCCCAACCATGTCTGCTAGAAACTCGTACTTTTGAGGAAACTGCTTCTTCTTGTATCCCTTCAGATTCTGGTTCTTTTCATGATGCATCCTCTTTAGTCCCTCATTGAAGTCGATGAAGCTTAAAGAAGTAAGGCCCTTAGATTTAAAACCTAAGGCCTGATTTATGTCAGCAGCTTCCAGTTGAATCGACACTCCTTTAACCTTTGTAATGAGGACGTCATCTTTGTAGACTCCATTGGTGTAAAACTCCTTCACTAGTTTGGGATAGATCCTCGTAATAGTTCCCAGAGCTTCTTATAGTCCTGTTTTCTTTAGAAGAGAGAAGATTCTGTGATATTTTGGCTCGGCATCCTTGAATTCTTCGAAGCATAGCTGGTGTCCAGGAATCACGATTGGTAATTCTTGTTTGATTTGTCAACTAGGTTTGATTTGGTACGATCCCCGGCAATGGCGCCAAAAACTTATTAGGTAAAATCTAATTACGCACAACACGCAAGTATACGTGGTCAACAAGTAATAAAGTGAAAGTAGGGTATCATTCCCATAGAGAATTAGTTAACAAGAATTACCAAGTACTAACCTATAACCAATTTAATCTTATTTAAACAAATGATTTAATATTTTAATTTAAAATAATTAATTAAACTATTACTAACTATCCCTAGAATGAAATAAGATAATGAAGACTCGAGATTACAAATTCACTTATTATTTCATTAAAGTCAACACACTTCCTGTTAAGACAAGTTATCTATACTGGATTGTTAATCAAGAACATGAAAGTAAAATATGGCCATCTCTCAACGCACCATACTCATATCAAATCAAATCCACAGATGATAGAATCAAATTGAACACCCTAATTAATTAACCCACTATATCTAGTGAATTATAATTAAAAAGGGTTGAAGTACAAGTTCTTATTAGATTACATATGGCATAAAGGCATATCTCTATCCTAAACACGAATCATGAATTCCATCTATGCAGAAATCACAAACACATGCTATCATAATCAGATCTAAATCTATACTTCATCTCTCGAGTTCATCTAGATTATCACGGTAATTGTTAGCTAGGAAATTAAGCAATTAAGTCCAAATCATAACAGACAATCCAAATATAACTAAGAAGACTAACAAAGAAGCATATCAAAGTAAACTACACAATAAGATCCACAGTAATCTCAAAATAGAGTTTAATTCATAACGGAACTAGAATCCATCATCCACAATTGATTAAGCATTAAAAGATACAAATAGATAAGAAAAGAAATTAGAATTGAGATAAACAAATCTGTATTTTCTTGCTTCCAATCTGTTTCTCCAATGATGATCAATAGCTTCAATCTTCAATTCTAATCTAATCTAGAGTTCCTAATCTACTATAATCTAATCCAATGAAATTCTTCTTCTCTTCTAATCTAAATCTCCCTTCTCTAATCTATGTGATTCTCCTTCTTTTATAAGCCTTTTTAGTTGTCTTTAAGTCCTATTGGAAGTCCTTGAGTCAATCGGATCGAAACAATCCTTCTCCAACTCAAATTCGGGCAAAATGGCTTTTCTGCGCATACCCCCGCCCTGGCAAGGGTTTATACAATAAAAGGGCCTGCCCCGACGGGGGTCCATTCTATTTTCCAACTGGTATGCCCGCCCCGATGGGGGTTTTGTTAAGGAAAACCCCCCCGGCGGGGGTCCATTTTTTGCCACAGCGTCCTCTGGTAAAACGACCATAACTTATGATTCGGGAGGAGTTACGGGGCCTGCCACCTATGAAATCGAAGCTATCGATTAGATCTACAACTTTAATTCTTTGATAATTGAGAAATAACGAATGGATGAAGGCAAAAATTGGGCTGGAAGTGACTATTATGCAAATGGCCACCCAAAACAGTGAAGTTCAACGTCCGTTGGTACAAAGTTCATACCTCTTGCATCCGAACTACGATTAGAATGATTCAAGATGTTTCGGAAAGCTAAGAAGAAGCTCTACAAATCCAAGTTCCAAGCCAAGAACATGAAATAAACATGCAAGCCCAAATAATGTTTGGATTGCTTTTCTTTGTGATTTCATACCAATTTTTTGCGATCACAGCTCCCAAGCGTATAATCTACAAAACGAACATAAAATGCATGAAAAGTAACTAAGAAACATAAGTTTAAGCAACTAATTCAAGTAATAGATACCGGATAAGTAGGTATAAAACCTACTTATCAGATGCCATTGATTTCTTTGATTTTCCTTATGCAACCGAGATTAATTGAGTGCTCTGTAACTCAAATCTAGGGTTTTAGAGAGAGAACATTTGAAATTTATATGAGAATTGGTGGTTTATAGAGTATTTGAAACTTCCCTTTTTAAATATTGCTGAGTGGGGCCACGAGCTTTTAATCAAGAGGATAAGACTATTTTATCCTTAGCTCCCCCTGAGATTGTGTTCCTTTCTAAAATCTATGATCGATGAGTATTACTCTATAACCGGTTAAAAACTTTCTTCCTACAGGGTTAGTATATTCCAGAGCATAAAATTATGGTTGAAAATTAAGCATCCCTGATTCACTTATTAATTTATTAAATCTGGATTCATCTAAAGGTTTTGTAAACACATCAGCAAGTTGATTTTCAGTTGGGATATAGTGAAGAGAGATATTCCCATTTTGAACATGATCCCTAATGAAATGATATCTTATCTCAATATGCTTTATCCTAAAATGCATGACAATATTATGGGTTATAGCTATAGCACTTGTATTATCACAATGAACAGGAATAGATTTAAAATTAACCCATAGTCAGCTAGCTAATTTATCATTTATAGGATTTGGGCACAACAACTCCCAGCTGATATATATTCAGCTTCTGCTGTAGAGGTTGATACAGAGTTTTGTTTCTTGCTAAACCAGGACACGAGCCTATTTCCTAGCAATCGACAAGTACCACTTGTACTCTTTCTATCAATTTTACAACCTGCAAAATCAGCATATGAGTATCCTATTAGTTCAAATGAGGATTCCTTTGGATACCAAAGCCCTAAATGTGGTGTGCCTTTGAGATATCTGAAAATTCTTTTTACAGTAGTTAAATGTGATTCCTTAGGGTTAGCTTGAAATCTAGCACATATACATGTAACAAATATGATGTCTGGTCTACTGGTAGTTAGATAAAGGAGAGAGCCTATCATACCTCTGTATTGAGTAATATCAATACTTTTACCTTTCTCATCTTTGTCAAGCTTAGTTGTTGGTGCAATTGGAGTTTTCATGGGGGAAGCTGATTCAATGCCATACTTTTTAAGTCTTTGATATATTTGGCTTGGTTTATGAAGATACCTTCATCAGTCTGCTTCACTTGAAGTCCAAGGAAGAAATTCAGTTCACCCATCATGCTCATTTCAAATTTACTCTGCATAAGCTTGGCAAATCTCTCACATAGCGTTTTATCAGTAGAACCAAAAATAATGTCATCTACATATATTTATACTAATAGATCTTTATCTTTGTGTTTTCCAAGAAATAGTGTGGTGTCTACTCTTCCTCTAGAGAATCCCTTTTAAATAAGAAAGTTTGTTAGAGTTTCATACTATGCTCTAGGTGCTTTTTTTAGTCCATATAGTGCTTTATTTAATCTATAAACATAATTGGAGAAGGTTGGATTGATAAAACCTGGGGGTTGTTCTGCATAGACTTCTTCTTGAATTTTTCCATTTAGAAATACACTTTTGACATCCATTTGAAAGACTTTGAACTTCATATGTGTAACATAGGCAAGAAATATTCTTATTGCTTCTAACCTGGCAACAGGAAGAAAGGTCTCATCAAAGTCGATGCCTTCTTCTTAAGAGTAAACTTTTACAACAAGTCTTGCCTTGTTCCTTGTGATCACCCCATCTTCATCCATCTTGTTTCTGAATATCCATTTGGTGTCAATGATTGGTTGGTGATTTGGCCTTGGAAAAAGTCTCCACACTTTGCTTCTTTCAAATTAATTCAGTTCCTCTTGCATAGCGTCAATCTAGCTTGAATCTTCCAAGGCTTCCTCTATCTTCTTTGGTTCCATCTGGGACAGAAAGATCAGATAGAAACACTTATTTTGAGTGGTCGATCTAGTCTTGATTCTTGCATTTGGATCTCTAATAATCAAATCTTGTGTGTGATCTTTTGCCCATCTGCTTCCTGTTAGAACATCAGTTCTTGTGCCTTCTTGTCTGAATTCTTTAAGATTGACTTCAGCTTCTTGTTGTAGATCATCATTGTCTGGAGTATTATCTTCTACGATTGCTTCTTCGTTCTCTACGATTACTTCTTCTAAGCCTACGATCGTGGTGACTGGTTCATCTACTTCGATTGTAGTGTCTGGTTCATTGGTCGTGGAGTTTAGTGGTACAGACTTACTTGATGAATCTGTTTCATCAAAGATAATATGAATGGAGACTTCAATACTCAGAGTTTTCTTGTTGAACACCCTGTAAGCTTTGCTATCTGTGGCGTACCCAAGAAAGATTCCCTCATTCGACTTTGGTTGGAACTTAGTCAGATATTGTTTTCCATTATTGAGAATGTAGCAAGTGCAACCAAAAACATGGAAATAGTTGACATTTGGCTTCCTTTCTTTCCATTTCTCATAAGGGGTCTTTTTGAGCATATGATGAATAAGAGATCTATTCTGGGTGTAGCAAACCGTGTTGATAGCTTCTGTCCAGAAGTATTTAGGTAGAAGAGTTGCTGCCAGAAGTGTTCTTCCTCCCTCAATTAGTGTTCTATTCTTTCTCTCAGCAACCCCATTTTGCTGTGGAGTTCATGGAGCTGAGAAATTTCGGTTGATGCCATTATCTTCACAAAACTTATCCATCCTTGAGAAGTCGAATTCTCTACCATAATCACTTCTGATTACCTTGATTTTTTCTCCTTTCTCATTCATAACTAGCTTCAACAGCTTGATAAGTTGAGAGCAAGTTTCATCTTTAGAACCCAAAAAGAATACCCATGTGTATCATGTGTAGTCGTCTACTAAAACTAGTGAGTATCTCATTCTTCCAAGGCTAATAGTAGGGATAGGCCCGAAGAGGTCCATATGAAGTAACTTCAAGAGCTCCACCAAGCTTGGATTCGATCATGATGTGTGCCATGATCTACTCGAGCTTTGTGAGCTTTTGGATAAGAGAACCTTCTCTGATACCAATTGTTAGTTCTCGGAGGCACACACGTTATCTAGAAGGGAGGGTTGAATAGATATTTTAGATTTTCTTTTCAAAGAGTAACTTGTAAGTTTTGTTAACTAAAAAGATTAATTTAGTACATAAGAATATATGGTTTAGTTATCCCCCTTAAGATAAATCAAGGTTATAAGTCAACCAGAAGTTATAGCAGATATAACAGTTAAAGAGACTGAAAGTAAATGACACAATATTTTAAGTTGTTCAGAGCACTTTAGACTCCTAGTCCACTCTTCTACTCCACGAGTAGGAAATCCACTAAGGATGTGGATACAATCTTTAAATCACTGCGATTCCTTCAAGACCAACAGTCTGGAAAAGCTAGTTCACAAAGAACGTTTTAAGCCCAGAAGACTTGGAAAAATAGTACACTAAGTACTCGTCAAACCTAGTAGGTTTGGAAACTCTACAATGAGAGTAGTTAAGGTTGTTGTGCAACTAAGTTGCCTTAAACCGAAGTTCTGATAAACATAGTAGCGAAGAAAGATATAGCTGAATCATGAAGTGAAGATTGTCAGATGTTATGTGATCTTTTTGTTCTCGTTTCTTGCTTATCTGACATCTTCAATCCGATGGCCTTATATAGGAGCCTTTGAAATCTTCCCATTGAGAGGCTTTTGTTTGAGCATTTAATGCTTCGAGCATTCTGAGCATTTTGATGTTAACATCCTGATGATGTGAAAGCTTCTTTTTGACTTGCCTGACATAGCAGTCTACTTTCTCACCTAACACCTCTAAAACGTCACTGTGTTGCAAACTAGTTGGTAGACACGTTTATGCTTACTTTTTGATTCTTCGATTCAACCAAGGTTGTTGGTGAGAGCATTGGGTTTCTCAATCATATCAACGTTCAAGTGTAAGTTGATGATGTCAAACATTTTTGTACATCAGACTTGATCTTCATCGATTTTGATGCTTATTGATGAGTACTACGATCGTGGTCTGATGATAAGAGCTTGCACTCTATGATTCTGCCTTAGTTTTGACAGCACTTGACTGACTACGATCTTGATGGTTTGGGAACTCCATGATTTAGATTAGTGCCTACGATTTTGACTTAGCATGACATGCATTCGCCAAATTACTTCATGATTTTGGTAGGCTTGCTCAATATACTACGACTCTGCAATCTCCACGATTTTGTTCTGTCTATCTATTACAACTCATAAGATCATCCTAAAACGATTGATCTTTCTATTACAAGAGATTTTACAGAAAGATAAACATTAAGCTCAGATCAACTTAAAAACTTTGATCTTTAATCTAAGTCATTGCACATATGTTCTAATAAGAACTTTACAACTTTTGAAAGGCATGCTTATGTATATTGTGGCGCCCCCAAAATAGGTCCACACAACTCATTCTGAGTCACCAATACATGGTACAGAAACTAAATACAACTTCATTAAAACAATTGTCGTGCAAAATACAACAACACATGTGCTGGGAGTTTTTGAACAAATATATATAACTTTCATGGTGCCTCGACCACAACACCTTACAATGGTACCTTACATAACGGTACAGTCAATAACTGTTTTAGAAATTAAAATCTTTGGAAAATGCTCAAGAAAACCTTCATACATGAGAGGCCATGCATCTAAGTTATAATAGATATCATATGACTAGAGAATTATCCTTGGTTGACCCAATAGACCCCAAAGAAAAACGAGAAGATTGTTATCATGTTCTTTCCAATGGTGAGTCTTCTCTTGCCATAATATTATCTCCATTGTCTCCAATTGAGAATTATATTTCAACTAAACTCCAAGATTATATAGGTAGTACTCATAGATATAATCAGCAAGTGGATGTGCACAACCCTGTCTTATGATAACACGAAGTCGTATGTTATTGTACATCTTGTATGATAGTGGCAAAACACCCTTCCAAAGTTGGGTTCACCTCACCCTATTCGGTTCACCAAAATCAACGGTTAAATGAAGTATAAAATACAAAACGCTTATCTAAAATTCTCAATAAAATTATTTACATACTGTTTTAGGGGAAACCTCAACAGCTATAGACCACCGTTTTTGTGATGCCCCCAAAATAGGTATACATCACCCATTATGAGTCGCTAAATACATGGTATAGAATTCAAATACAAACTTAACTTATACAACTGTTAAGTGTCGTGCAGAATATGACAAAACATAAGCTGTGAGTTTAATACAAATATTGTCTCCTAGACAATATCCAAACTCAAATTCAATCTTATTACAATTATTATCACACTATTTCATTGAATAGTGAGGACTACTAAAACAACCATCTGGACCATCAATCCATTCCCCGACTAGTCCCAGCTATATTCTCATTTCCTGAAGAGAACAATGAAAGAAAGGGGTGAGCTCAACTAGCCTAGTAAGAAATATTATGACTAAGATAATGCAGAATAAATTATCCTTAACCTTCAACAGTATAACAACTGATAGAATACAATAGACAATAAGTTTTAGATTAACAACTGCAGTGGAATAAGCAATCCATTAGAAGAGTCAAGTAGAGCATGATATCTACTATCTTCTATGATTTAAAAGTTTATCATCAATTTTATCCCTGTAATACCCGTTAACAGTTCTTTGTTATAACCAAGACAAAGAGAACTTTCATCACCTGTCTTCACCTGAACCACCAAAGATTATAGTTAAATTCACAATTCATGTTTATAACAATGTGAATCAACAGTAATTCCTTACCACAAAGGCTTAATAGAACGTTCACTCAATATTCTTACCCCAAAGGCTAAAGACATTCAAGTGTAATAACAATGATCATACCAATAAGTTGTCTATCTTTGCACTACAGGCTGAAGATATTCAACTATAAAACCAATGGTCATGATCATACCAATCAATTGCATGTCAGTGCACTACGGCCAAAGATATTCAACTGTTAACTAATGGTCATAATCCTGCCAATCACATCATCGAATTATCTATGCACTACGGCCAAAGATATTCGTTAGTATCACGTCCACGAATTATCCATGCACTACGGGCCAAGGATATTCGTGTAATCATCAATGATCATGATCATGTCATACACCTGTCCATCTTTGCACTACGAGCCAAAGCTATCAATCAACAGTTCATCTTTGCACTACGACCAAAGATATCAATTGTAAAACCAATAATCAACAGTCCATCTATGCATTACGGGTCAAAGATGACTTTCGTTACAATATAAGCATGAGGATGATGACAATGATATAAGCATCAATCAAGTAAGATAAAGGATAAATATTAAATATTTATAACTCAATTTATCCAGATTTCGAGAATATCTAAATTGTCAACATGGTCATCAATTGTGGAGTAAAATTCAAGAATAATATTCATATATCAAAAATAATTTGGATAGAAAAGAATCAATTTTTCATCATGAATAGTACCCCATGAATAGTACTTCGTGAATAGTACCCTGTGAATAGTACTTTGTGAATAGTATCCCATGAATAGTACTTTATGAATAGTACCCCATGAATAGTACTTTGTGAATAATACTCTGAGTAAATAGTACCTCATAAATAATACCCCGAGTGAATAGTACCCGAGTGAATAATACCCCAAGTGAATAGTACCCGAGTGAATGGTAAGAAATAATAACATTTACGAATAAGAAATAAATAAAATCCCTTACGAATATTGAATGAAAATAATATTCATACGAATACGAAAAATAATATCTCTTCAGAATATGAAATAAATAATACCCCTTACCTTAGAAGAAGACTGGATACTAGAATAGTGAAGTAGCAGAATACTCTTCTTCTTTCTCTCTATAGCTTCTCTTTCTATAGCTTCTCTCCTTATAATTGCTCGTGTGAGTCTTAGTGAATTGGTGAGAATGAAGGAAGAAATGAGCTTCTATTTATAGGAAAATATAGTTTCGATAATTGCACGTTTTGGGGCTCGAAATATTACACTATAATACCTTCACCTTTTCCTTCATTTTTAAATTAGTCCTGCAAGTATTATCAAACTTGCACCACCTCCCCTAATAGTACCAAATGTGAATTAATAGTTCCATACATGTGAACAAATAGTTAAATGCATATGAACTAATAGCAATTAATTTCTCATTTATCCGATTAATTACCCGTTTGGTCAATTTAACACCCAGAAATTAACTATTATCGAAATAAATGTCGATTTCTACTAACACTAATAATCCCAACACAATGGAAATATTTTTATCAACAATTTCATCTTTGAAATTTTTGAAGTTTGACTTTTTTTCGAAAAAAGTCAACTGTTGACTTTTTGACCAAAAAGTCAACTCCGGCAAATTTTATGTTTATAGTCTATTTTTACTAATTTCATCGTTTCGGACTCAAATATCTCATCCGCGTCTACAAATTCAACTCCGAACTCAAATTTGATTTTTAATAACATCCATCATTAATATTATAATTCACAATATTTAATAACCAGATCATTCCCAGGAAACAAGGGGCTTTCCAATAAGGATTTTTCCCCATTGGAGCACAATTAGGTGACCAAACCCCTTTCCTCAACAGAACTTTCTAGACATCGTCAATATTATAAATAATAATATGAATAACTTTGTCGTCTCAATTATTAATTTAATAATATAAAATATTATGACAATAATTGAATTAAACTGAGTGACTTCTCACGTAAGCATCAATAACCAAAGATACTATACAATACCGTGTGCTACTATGCAACCACGCGTATTACTGGACTTTTATCACCGATTATTTTATGACAACTTGCTTACTTTAAAAAATTTTCACATATCACCCTTAACGTTAACCTTTTATCAATTTAACCATTTACTAAATAGAATAATAATTATAAGAAAATTGAATACTTTTATTTCATAAAATTTGGGATATCACAGTTTTATTCTCCCTGTTACCCCTGCTTGACCCAGCTACACTCTTATTACCTGAAAGAAAATGTGAAGCAAAAGGGTGAGCACAACTAGCCCAGTAAAGAATATCATGACTAAAGACAATTAAATTATCAATAGCCTTCGTCAGTAATAAATCAGAGATTTAGAACATATGGTAGATGATAAAACTTTTCAACCATAGTTGCTGCGGAACGAGCAATCCATTAGAAGAGTCAAATAGACCATAAAGTCTATTATCTTCTCCATGTTAAAACTTCACCAACAATGTTTTATCCCTGTAACATCAATCAACAATTCCTTTCCACAATCATGTGAATAACTCATAATCCTAATTGTGGTTCTAAATTCCTCTTCGCACCCATGACGAAGATAATTTTCATCACATGTCTTTACCTAAAACATCAAAGATCATGGTTATACCAAATCACAGTTCATGTTCATAATCATACTAATAAATTCATCTTTGCCCTATGGGCCAAAGATATTCATCAACAGTTCATCTCATCTTTGCACTACAGGCCAAAGATATTCAACAACAGATCATCTTTGCACTACAGGCCAAAGATATTCAACAACAGGTCATCTTTTCACTACAGGTCAAAATAACTTCTGGTACCATATAAGCATGAGGATGATGACAATGATATAAAGATTCAATCAAGTGAGATAAAGGATAAATATTAGAGAATTATAATTCAATTTATCTAGAGTTCAAAAATGTCCAAATTGTAAACATGATAACTGCTTTGTGGAGTAAAATTCAAGAATAATATTCATGTATGAAAAATAATTTGGACAGAAAAGAAATCAATTTTTGTCATGAATAGTACCCCAGGTGAAAGTGAATAGTACCCTATAAATAGTAACCCGACATGAAAATATGGAAATTTATCAAGAAAGTTCATATCAATATTTCTGTGAAATGATATTAGATGAAGCACAAAACTTAATAAATTTCTAATCATTTTAGAAATTATAGAAGCAATACTTACCATAGTATGTTTAAATTTAGGAATACGGAATAAAATAATATTCCTTTCATAATATGGAATATGATATTTCTTACGAGTATTGCAAAAAAAAATTATCCTTTTCCATCCCTTACTTCAAAAGAATAGCACTTCTGACTGGAATATCAGATAAAATACTGAAGGAAACTTGCACTGTATAGCAACACTCAAGATATCTAAATACTCTCAAAATACGCTCAATATTATAGAGAGAGAAACTTCTGATTCTAGTGTAATTTTCAATTCTAACCTAAGCACTCTATTTATAGGATAATACTTAGAACACCAAAGCAGAAAATTTAATAAAATATTATTATTTATTAAAAATTTTACACCCACTTTGAAAATCAGATTTCAGCATTTACAACAAGTAAAAGGACAAGTGTGGGGCCCACCTTCTAGAAATCTCCACCAAAAATATTTTAAATCATTTATAAATTCAGAAACTTCAATAATTCATAATAAATAGCCCTTTTATCAGAAAAATATGAATTCTATGTCTTTTTCATAGGAAATTTAATTTTCTACAACTTTGTAGAAGAAAGTTTTTCCAAATTTCGAACGAAAAATGACTCGAATTTACATACGGATGAAATCTCATAGCATTTCTCCCTTGAAAATTTACTAATGGATCAAATTCACCGCTCACCCACTTTGGCCAACAAAAATCAGCATATTTCACACAAGTGGGGCCTACTCAATTAGAAAAATTCCTCCACCATATATTTTACACGTTTTAATCCTCAAAAATACCATTCAGACCCAATTTGCACTCTTCCTCCTCATTTTATTCATATACCGTAAATTTAGTGTAAAATATCACCATTATTATATTATCACATTATACATTTATAATGTAATATAATAATATATTTGAATGAATTATTTTATCAGAAAAGATAAAATATCAATTTTCAACAATTGTCATTTATCTAAAAATTCATCCATTTATATCCACATTAAATAAATATCATATAAATTAATAATTAATTATTCACAAATAATATTATAGAATTATAATATTAACAACCAGATCATTCCCAAGAAAGAAGGGGCTTTCTGATAAGGATTTCTCCCAACAGGCGCGCAATTAAATAACCTAACCCCTTTTCTCGATAAAATTTTCTAGACATTGTCAATAATGTTATCTAATAATATTATTCAAATAATATGAATTATTGATTTGATAATATAAAATACTGTGCAGTGACAATTATTGAAACAACAATAATATAAAATAATATGCAATACCGTGTGCTATTGTGCAACAACACGTATTACTTTACTTTAACCACCGGGTATTTCAACAGTGTTAACGGTAACAACTACGTCGTTATTTTTAGAAAACTCATTCTTGTCGTTTTCTTCATCCGATAATTTTTCGTTACGGTGCCCACAAATGGCTTCGCCGTCGTACGAATATTCCCCGACAACAAGAATATATGACGATCAAACGAATATTCCCCTACAACAATGAATATTTTATAACCACTTGTTTATTTTGTAAACTTTACATATATTACCCTTCAGAGAGGATCAGGTAAGGGCTCCCTTACTTTCTTAAAATGCGGGATTTTTTTTTTTTTTTTTTGCTTTTTTTTAAAACAATTAAAAAAAAAAATAATATTTTATGGTCCTGAAATTTTTTCATAATACAATCGTACAGACCTGTTTTGTTATATGTATCCAAATCACACCCAAAACACTATATTATGAAAAATTTTCAGTTCCATAAAATATTAAACTTTTTTTTTAGTTGTTTTAAAAAAAAGCAAAAAAAAAAAAGGAGCGCATTTTAGTAGCATGAGGGAGCCCTTACAGAAACCGAACCCTATTACCCTTAACTTTAACTTTTTATCAATTTAACCATTTACTGAATAATAAAAAAAATTGAATACTTTTATTTCATAAATTTGGAGTCTTACATATATATTCCAACATCAAATTTAAATATGTAATTCCCAACAAATTCAATTCAATCTTGATTGTGTCTTTCCACTTTAGCAAATCAATTCTATTTTACATTCTTCTACATATGTAGGTCCATGATTCTCATTTTCTTCCATAATATTGAGCGTTATATTATATGAAAAAATATCGTCAACGTCTATTTCATCTCGGTTCCATCTTTTTCCCGATATGACATAATTTATTGAGATCTCTTCATTTTCAATAGTTTTAGGTACATGAATGTCTTTTGAAATTTTATCAATTATGTTAAAGGTCTTTTTTCTGAAGCTTGGGTCTCTTCTGGAGCTTTTATTTCCTCGTTCTAACCATCTTGAATATTTGCTCCTTTTCTTTATCGAGAATTTTTATCTTTGGAACTGATTGGTCTCCCACACTTCTGACATGCATTAGACTCATTATCAATAACACGTTGTTCTACAAGTACATCAATTCTAATATGAGCATTTGCAACTGGTATATGAGATTTAGTTACTCTCTTTAGGTCAGTTAATGTGTCTGGCAACTGATTTGCTATATTTTGCAAGTGAATTATCTTTTGAACTTCAAGTTCACATTGTTTTGTGCGATGATCAAAACTAGATAATGATATTGCATTCCAAGAAATATCATTTTTCAACTGCTTATTTTCTCCCCCTAATGTCAGAAAAATTGATTCATCAAAATGACAATCTGTAAACCTAGCCGTAAATAAATCTCTTGTTAACAGTTCTAAGTATTTAATTATAGATGGAGATTCATATCCAACATATATTCTTAACCTCCTTTGAGGACCCATCTTTGTGCGTTGTGGTGGAGAAATTGGAACATATATAATTTTTTTGATTAGCAAATATAATTATTTTTTATTTTAAAATTTAAAAAAAGACTTAATTACCAAAAAAATAAACTTTTAAACATACAAATTATATTTTTAACACGAATAACATTAAACTTTTAAACAATTAATAAAAATGCCCAAAATTTAATTAATTAAATAATATCCTTTTTATATTGGAAAAGCATACAGAAGAAAGAGGAAAATTGAAAAAGAAAAAAGAAAAAAATGACCCATTTAATTTGCTCTCTCTCCTCTTGTTGGGTAAAATCTAATTACGCACAACACGCAAGTATACGTGGTCAACAAGTAATAAAGTGTAAGTAGAGTATCGTTCGCACGAGAAAATATTAATACAAATTACCAAATACTAACTCTTAATCAAACTAATTTTATTTAAACGATCAATTTAAAATTATGAATTAAATTATTTAATTACACTAATTCTAATTACCACTAATTAAAAATCAGATTATAGAGATTTAAGATCACAACTTCAGTTATTGCTTCACTTAAATTAATACACTTCTTATCAATTATGCTCACTATTCTGAATTGTTAATCAAGAACACATAAGTAAATATAACCATCTCGCAATGCATCATACTCAAATCAACTTAAATCCACAGATGATAGAATTAAGAAGAACATCCTAATTAAGTAATTCATTATATCTCTATGTGAATTACAATTAAAAAGGATTTTAAGCACAAGTTCTTTATCTAATTACATGCGATGTATAGGTATATCTTTATCCTAGACATAAATTATGTATTCCAACGCCATGCAGAAAACACAATCACATGCTATTATGATCAGATCTAAATCTATAATTCATCTCTCAAGTTCATATAGATTATCACGGAAATTGTTAGTTAGGCAATTAAGCAATTCATCACAAATTATAATAGACAATCCAAGAATAATCACAATAATTAATAGAGAAACATACTAAAATAAAGTATGCAATACGATCCATTGTAATCTTAAAAAAAAGATTTAGTTCATGATTAATGAATTAAAACTAAGAATCCACAATTGAATAAACATTAAATGACAAAAATAGAAGAAGAGAAAAAGATAGAATCTGTTGTCTGCAGATTTGATGCTCCCTCCTTGCTCCTACTTTGAATCTTCAATGGTCTCTAAGTTGCTTCAATCTCCAAATCTCATAAGAACTAGGGTTTTGGTCCTAATCTACTCTATCTAATCTAATGGAATCCTCCCTAATCCAAGTTATAATCAAGTATTTATAGTTCTAATGGAAACCCTAACAAGTTAGGCAACTAACAATCCTATTCTAGCTCAAATTGGACAACATAACACCCAAATCAATTTGTCCCCCGACTATAGGCCACCCAAAGACCTTGTTCTAAGCCAATTTGGGTGCGCTCAAGACATCTTGTGCTAAAATCTGCTGCCCCATGGCCGATCAGTTTTCTGACGCGACGTCCTTTGGTAAAACAGGCATAACGTTTGATCCGCTAGGAGTTACGGAGTCTGCCACTTATCAAATCGAAGATATCGACGATATCTACAACTTTAATTATTTGAGAATTGATAGATGCTAGCCGGATCAAGATCAAAATCGGGCTTGAAGTAGATGCTATGTAAATTGCAAACATGACAACTCTGAGCTTTGATCTTTGTTGATAAAAAGGCCATAACTCTCGCATCTGAACTCCGATTGGGACGATTCAAGATATTTCGGAAAGCTAAGAAGTAGATATACAATAAAATCCAAGTTCCAAGCCAAGAACATGCATCCAACTTTAGTGTTAAAGGCCCTGCAATCTTCTCTTCTTGGATTTGCTTGCAAATTTTAGTCCAAAAGATGTCCGAATTGCTTTTCCTTGCTTCCTCATGCCAATGTCGTGTCATAGCCTACAAAATAACATAAAATATATGTAATGCACACATAACACTTAAAAACCAACCAAAATATTAAGCTTAATGCACTTGATTCTTGGGTATAAAACCCACTCATCATCTCTCTCCCTCTTCCCTAATCCTTTAAATTATTTGTTCATTCAAATTTGAGAATTTCAGCGCCTTGGATTCTGTCCAGTAGCTCTGATCGACTTAAACAAAAAATAACCTTAAATTTTATGTTAATTCAAAGACTTTTCTGGTAGAAAAAAGGCTGATTATCGTCATTGAAGGAGGAGGAGAGAGGAGATAGTGTGCAAAAAGTGAGTTGCAAAGAGAGAATATACATAAGACGACATATGTAATATATTTTGGATTTCTAAAGTGAGTTGTTTTTATTTAGTTAAAAGATTTTTCAAACAAATAGTAGTTAATTAGTTTATCCAACAACACTTTCTTTCCATTCGTTTTCCGTTTTATTTTTTAAATAAATAGTATTTAATACATATATTGTATTTATAAAAAAATTAATTTTAAAATTGTATCTATAATTTAACAAATTGTATGTATAA
Organism: Panax ginseng; assembly: GCA_020205605.1. NCBI lineage: Eukaryota > Viridiplantae > Streptophyta > Magnoliopsida > Apiales > Araliaceae > Panax > Panax ginseng. Next base: position 71,425,677 of record CM035132.1, on the reverse strand, counting down.
ATTTTACAACTTAAATCTTGCAAATTATAAATTTTACATCTTAAATTTTATAAATTATATCACAAGTTAAATTTTACAAATTTTATTTATAAATATTTATAATTTTATATCGTATTTCTACGGTATTAGTTACTTTTTTTAAAAGGGTTAAAAATTATTATATTTATAATTTTTTTTTCTTTTTGGGTCGAATCATGAATATGGTGGTACTTGATGTAGCAAAACTGTAAATAGCCCTTTTTTAAATTAAGTCAAACGATATATTTATACGATCAACTGGTATTAAATACACAAAATCCGACCGGGTTCTTGGGCGGGTCAGGTATTCCGGCCAATTTTGGCCAGATTCATAAATTGGGGCTAAATCGTATCAAATTAGGCACTTGATGTAGTTAATTGTAATTCTAAATTCTTTGGGGGTCGAATTATGAATTTGATGATACTTCATGTAAAAGAAGTGCAATTAGCCCGACCATATCTAAATGGTCCACATAATGGATGTATGAGTTCACATATATCACTCTGAATACGTTTTAAAAATGCAATGGTTTCATACCCAACTTTGGCTAGTGATGACCTTATAATTAATTTGCCTTGAGAGCAAGGGGTAAAATGCAAAGTCGACCACTAAACTTTAGGGGTTTTTGGGTATTGATCCCTTTTCTTTTGATCAGCATAAATTGAGCCCTTTTATTAAAAAATTTGGACTTTGAGCCCCATATACATATGCGTTATTTGCTACGTGGCGCCTACATGGCGACTATAGCGTGGATATTTTAATTTTATTTTACATGGCGGTATAGCGTGGACATTTTTGAAATTTTTCCCAAAATAAAGCAGCTGCAGAAATTGGAACTTGGAACCTCAAGCTTGGAAATTTGGCCCAATAACCAACTGAGCTAGACAACCAAGTTGTTATAATTTTGCAAGGATTAATATTTATAACTAAACAATTAGATCCCAAATTAAAATAAAACAGATCTACTACTATTATTTTTAATATTATTATTATTATTATAATAAAATTAAAATAATAGTAGTAATGAATACATTTATTTTAATTGAGATCTAATTATAAATATTAATCTTTGAAATTGTCTGCTGATTGGGAAAAAATAAAGGCGTCGTAAATCAATTGCGAAAGCTCATTGAAAAAAATTAAAAATATTGCGTTGATCGAAAACATTTGAGAATGAGTCTGCATTACAAAATAACACATGAAAATTCATTAGATTGAAAAATCTTACGGTTTTTCAATGTATGGCCCACATGAAATTTCAATAGTTTTTCAGCATCATAATTGATTGGGATGGCTTTAATCGATTATGCCAACATTAAAAGTATTATTAAACTTACGGTTTCTTTGTATCATAAGTTTCAAATATTCTAATATTTGTGTAGTATAATTCAGAGGATAAAACGAGTACTTTTTCAAATACATATTTCTTACCCGAGATAATGGATGTAATGTAGAGATATTCAATATCTTTTTCATTCATTGTCTCAATATGATATCCATTCAGGCTTATATCTTTAAAACTTTATAGATTTCTTTGTGACTTTGTAGAGAATAATGCATCATCTATTATAAGTTTTGTTCCTTTAGGTAGAAAAATAGTGGCTCTTCTAGAACCCTCAATTAATTTTGTACTACCAGATATTGTATTGACATTGGCTTCCCTAATGTTAAGTGAGAAAATAAAATTTGTCTTTAAATATAGTGTGTTTTGTAGCACTGTCTACTAGACATATATCTGCATCATTTATCTTAAATCTAACCAGATGAATTTTCATATTTTCTTTAATAAAATAAATATAAGTAAGAAACTTGCAAAATAATATAAAATAACATTATAAGAATATATTAATATAAAAACATATTTTATAATGATAATACACTAAAATGCACCAACAAACTAAATAAATAATAAAAATCATTCTTGAATATTTCCATTATTAATTAATTCTTCCTTTAGGGAGAATAAAATTGACAACATTTAGAAGCGTCATATCAATTTTTCCATATTTGAAATCATTTTGAACAAAATTTATTTCAACACTTTTTTCTTTATCATTCAACAATACTTGATAAATGTTAACAAGATGTTTAGGAGTACAACAGGTATGAGACCAATGGCCTTTCATGCCCCATCAATAGCAAATATTCTCCATATTTGTTTTACTTTGTTCACCATCTTTTTCTTGTAACTCTTTATTATTCTCTCACTTCTGGTGGTTACCTGTATTCTTATTGTAACAATGATTATGATTATGATGACATCTTCTATATCCACGTCCACGACCATGACTGGAGTTGCGATCACGACCATTAAATGATGTTGCATTCACTTCAGGGAATGAATCATAACCAGTTGGACAGGATTCATGAATTTTCATCAGTAACTCATTATTTTGCTCAGCCACAATAAGACATGAAATCAGTTCAGAGTAGTTTTCTTAAAACCTTTTTCACAGTATTACTACTGCAGAAGCACATTTAAGGCATTAAATGTAGATTGTTTTTTTTCTAACTTATCTGCATCAGTAATACTTTTTCCACATAATTTTAGTGGAGAACTGATTCTAAATATTGCTGAGTTATACTTACTTACAATTTTAAAATCTTGCAAATGTAGATGCATATGATCATAACGAGCTTTATGAAGAATCACTGTTTTTTGGTGATCATATCTTTCTTTCAAATTTTCTCACAAATCAACTAGATCTTTTAATGTAAGATACTCAGTTTTTAATCCTTCATGAAGATGGTGGAGAAGAAAAATCATTGCTTTTGCTTTATCCTGATTGGATGTTTTAATTTTGTCTTTGATTGTGTCTCCAAGACCTATAGGCTCTAAATGAATTTCAACATCTAGAATCCATAGACAATTCTTGTCAGTAATATCAAGAGCCACAAACTCATGAAAACTAAAAGTAATCAATTGAAAAATAAAATTACCTGAAAATTGGATCTTTGAGTTTTAAGAAGATGAAACCAATATGGTATATCACAACTTGAAAGATTAGAGACTCATGCTGATAACGTGTTGTAAATTATAATATAAGCAAATAATTAAGAGAGAATAAGAGAAATATTTCATTTCTTTCTCAAGTGTATTTTTCATCAAATTAATAATATGCCTCTATTTATAGGTTTACAAAGATGAAGGGGGAATAAATCAGAAATAAATTTATATACATGTATTAAAGAGATACATGTATTTCTTTGAAGGGTATATTGGATTAGGAGAGTTCAATGGATATTTATAAATTTATGTATAAACAAATGCATGAGTTCATAATTATTATGAAAGGAAAAAAATTACTTTTATTTTATTTTATTTAAACATGTGGTACATTTAAAACAAATAAGTCATATTTATAAATTAAATATATTACATTTAAAATAAGTTATTAATAAAGGAATATGGTTTTTGAGTGTGTTAAACATTCAAATCCCAAAAAAGTTGTAACCTAACTCAAGATAATAATTACTTTATATGTCCTCAAAAGGATGACATAATTACATTTTTACTGTTTTTTTAAGCGTTTTACACTCAGCTCTTCAATCCAAAAGTAAGATAAAAGAAAGAGTAAAAAAAAATCCATATTTATCCTTAGTAGTCCCATAATATTACATAAAATGATGTGTTCTTTTATTTTATTTTTATACTAATGGACCCTACTAAATGACACATAAATAACAATAACATGTACTCTCTCCGTTTCTTTACATTTGTCTTTTTAGAGATTAAAATTTGTGTCTTTTTATTTGTCGTTTGAAAATTTTTAAAAATATTAATGACTTAATTTATCATATTATTCTTATATTCAATATTAATTTATTTATCTTTCATCTTTTCTATATAATGAATTTTGAAAAGTAATATTAAGATTTTGTACACATTTTAATCAATCAGATAAATCATTGATTAGATTTTTAATTTTTGTATTTTCTTCTAAAATGTCGGTTAGAATGACAAGTTCAAAAATAATGTCCAAAAAAAAAAAAAAAACAAATTCATAAATAATAAATGAATCACACTAACTTACAATTTCCTATATAAAACTTCACACAAAAACATTTATCCTCTAACACGTGGCCAAACCAGGCTGGATTAGAGAGCTATAAGTAAAGTAGTTAGGAATACAAAGAGCCCCCCCCCCCACCACCCACCCACCCACCCATGTGTTGACTATTCCTCATATATATGAAAGTAGTACCGTCTTCCTTTTCCAAGTATTGATAAACAAAGGAAAGCTAGATTCTTGTAAAGAAGAAAGAAAACCAAGTGCAGAAAAAGGTATGTTCTGTCCATGTATATACACTTGAATATCATCATACATATATATATATATATATATATATATATATATATATATATATATATATATATGTATGTATCTGTAGACATCTTTCATATAGATTTAGACTTGTATAGTTAGTTTTGAACAGTTTTATAAACATTAATTGCATTAGTATACGTACAAGTATTATACATTTAAAATTCTCTAGCTATATAAATACAACTCATTATTATAAGACTGCTCAATATACTATCTTAAACAAATTAACAAACTGCTTGAAATCAGGATCCCTTTCATTTATCTTGGCCGGTATAAAAAAAATTCTTCTTTCATCTGCATCAAGTATCTCTTTATCACTAAGATAGCTGGGCTGATATTAATTCATGGTTAGAGAGAACATGAAACTGCACTTTGATCGTCTTTCTAGCCAAGGGCGGATCTGGGGGCAACATAGGCAGCGCCTGTCCCTGCTCTAGGTATAAAGGTATGAGCAAATATGTAAGTGAATAAATTTAAGGGGATAGGGGCAAAAATATAAGTAAATAAAGTTAAGGAGATAGATTAATGGAAGACTTAAATTTGGAGAGAGCAAAAAAAATTCATTCATATTTTAAATATAAGTACATACAAACGTAGATTCATTCTACTTGTGTCTTCTAATTAAATTGTATTTAAATATTTTTTATTAAAAAAAAAATTTAGTTTAGATTATGAATATTTATTTTAATTTATAAATATTATTATGATTAATTTAAATTTTATTTATTTAATTTCAACAAAAATAATTAGTTAAAATCCGCCACTATTAGAAAGAATTTCTGGATCGCTCAAAACTAAAATCTCAGGCTATGAGTTTAATTGTTTATCTCCACAATAAGATTATGCATATATATTAATTGCCTTTTTTTTTTTTGTAAATCTTTGTTCTTTTTAATTTTTTTAATAAAGATTGTGCTTTGTGATGATGATTTAGACCACTTGAGTCTTGTCTTACCGTCGATATGAATATATGATGCACTACTCTCCTTTAATAGTGGCAACCTTGTTCTATATGTAACTACTCGTGGAAGTATTCTCCTCCACACATTAATTCCATTATATACAGGGGCGGAGGGAGGGAGGGAGGGAGGGAGGGGGGGGGTTCTAGGGTTGTAAGACCCCAAATAATTAATAAATGAAATTTAATTTCCTCTATTTATTATTTTGAAATAGTAAGGGTTGATGTGATTAATGTGGATAGTTATGGGTAAAATCATGCCAAATATTTCAAAATAAGCAGTGGTTATAAAATATTCATTGTTGTGGGAGAATATTAGTTTGGTGGTGGAATATTAAATCTTTGTTGGGAAAATATTAAATGCGACGGTAGCGACCATGTGTGGAGCCCATAACGGAAAGCGATTGGAGGAAGAAAAGCGACAAATATAAGTTGTTTAAAAATAACGGCGTAGTTATTCTGGTTTACCTTTGTTGGAATACTCGGTGGTTAAAACCACGATGTCTGGCGTTGTTGCCGCGATGCACTGCAGTATTGCACCAATTATTGACTCTTACGTGAAGGCACTTTACTCGATAATGGTTCTGATAATTCTTTATTCGATATTTTATTTTATTGGTTCAATAATTGTTGCGTTGATATTTTATATTGTTTGTTGTTTGATAATTGTCATTACACTATATATTTTTCATTATCGAAGCAATAATTCATATTATCTGAATAATATTATTAGATAACATTATTGGCAATGTCTAGAAAGTTACATCTAAGGAGAGGTTTGGTCACTAATTGCATGGCGATGAGGAGAAATTCTTATTGGAAAGCCCCTGCTTCTGGGAGCGCACAGTTTGTCGATATTGTGATTACGTAATATTATTTGTGAATAATTAATTATTGATTCATATGATGAGGAAAATATTGATTTTATGTGGATATAGATGGAAAAATTTTTAATGTGACAATTGTTGAAAATTAATATTTTATCTTTTTACGATAAAATAATTCATTTAAATATATATATTATTATATTTTAATAATATAATAATGGTGATATTTTACAACGAATGTGGGATATATGAGTATCTGAGGAGGAAGAATATTTTTGTTGCAATAAATGTTTAAAACATATTAAACATGTCGGTGGACCCCATTTATTGGTGAAATTTGATTATAGCCTCTAAAATCGCCCGTTTGTGGATTTGGCCAATTTACATTTGGAATTTGGAAAAACTTTCTTACGCAAAGTTGTAGAAATTGAATTTCCTATAAAAACTTCATGAGATTCAAATTTTTTGACAAAGGGCTATTTATTGTGAATTATTGAAGTTAGGAGTTAAAAATAATTGATTTTTGGAAGTTTTAATTATTTTATTATGAAAAACGTTTTTGTCATTAAAGGTGGGGCTTGCATGTGATGAAAATGCTGAATTTCAGATCTTAGAAAGTGTGCGTAGGAAAATTTAATATATATTAATATTTTAATTAAATTTTACTAACTTTGGTGTTCAAGCATTTTCTATAAATAGGGTCTTGGGTTAGAATTGAAAATTACACGAAAGCTGAAGTTTTCTCTCTCTATATTATCGGCGTATTCTTGTGAGTATTTTGAGTATACTTTGAGTATTGCTATCTGGTGCAAGTTCAAGTTATAGCTTTATATCCGATATTCGGTGAAAATCTTGTCTTTTCCAGAGTAAGGGATATTATTTTTTTTTAATGATATTATTTCTTCAATATCATTATCTTTGAAATATTGATCTGAAGTTTTATCAAATTTGGAACTTTTAGTGGCGAGATTCTTATTCACGTATCGACCTTTATTCACGTATCTGACCTTATTCACGAATCTGACCTTATTCATCGAAAAATGAAAATTTTTCTTTTAAGTCAAAATATCTATTACGGATACTAGCTTTGATTGTATCCATGTTTTGATCATTCTTGAATTTTACACCACTATGATTATTTTTGAGGTATTTTTGGGCGTGGATAAAACAAAAATCTGAATCCTTAATCCTTAATCCTTGTCATTTTGTTTCATTTTGGATTCGTTTCTTTAAAAATATTTTTCATCATCCTCGGTCTTAAATGATGATATTATTGAATATCTTTGGCACATAGTGCAAAGATGAATGATTTATGATGAATATCTTTGGCTGTGGTGCAAAGATGAATGATTTCGATGAATATCTTTGGCCGTAGTCTGCAAAGATGAGCAGTGTTTAGATGAACATGACCAATTGGTGAATGTCCTTGGCACATAGTCTGAGGATGAATATTTGATCCCGATATATATATTGATTGATGTTACGGGATAAAAAAATAGGCGATGAACTTTAAAATTCATACATAGAAGATAGTAGTTTGCATTCTCTACTTAACTCTTACAATGAATTATTATTTTCATTACGAATATTGATTTAAAACTTGTTGTCTATTGTATTCTATTATATTTTTCCTGTTGAAGACTAACGATAATTTTGTTGTATATTATCTTAGTCATAATATTCTTCTTTGGGCTAGTCGAGCTCACCCTTTTCCTTTTTGTTCCATTTTTCTTCTTCTCGGGAGGCGAGAATATAGCGAAATGCAGTCGGGTATGGAATGAAGGTTCTAGGGAGAGTTGTTTAGTAGTCCTCACCATTGTTGTAAAATAATGTATCAATAATTATGATGAGGATTTATTTGTATGTGGATATTATGCAGATGGCAATATCGTATTTAAACTCACAGTTTTACTATTGTAATAATAAAGTTGTAGTTGTTTACATGCAGTGTATTGACAACTTTCGAGAATGGGTGATGTAGACCTATTTTGGGGGTGTCACGGTTGGTATCGAGCTTAGGGATATGATCTCTGGCGGAGATCGGGGAATAGAACTAGGAGGGAGAGCGAGTAAATCCTTGTTAGTGTGTCCTACTAGCTTATTTGTTAGTTGGTCGATATATAGGGATATTATGTGATATATTGATTTCCTTAATTAACCCTTGTTTTATGGCGGTATTTGAGAATGTCGTTGAGAATATTAATAGTGGAAATGAGGCCAGTGGAGGCGCATTTGTCTTTCTCACCAGCGAGGAGAGCGTCAGACAGTGTGGTAATGTTCCTCCTGTGAACAACACCACGGAGGCGAGATGATGAGCGAGGGGATGTTTAGAAGCTTTTTGCGTTCATGCAAAAAATCAGACGAGGAGAGACTTCGTGTTCAAAACATAGGAGGAAATGATAGCAATTCACGGGTTATCACGACCCAAGCGATTCGAAAGAGTTGGGACCACGAAATTTAAGGAAAAGCTGATCCGATCATGGCGAAACATGGGTCAACAAATTACCAAGATATTCGATGTCTTGGGATGCGGAGAGAAACGAAGGTTCCATTCGCCACCTTTATGTTAAAATGGCGAAGCGAACTCTTGGTGGGAATCGTGAAGCGTACCCATCCAATGCGCTTCGGCATGTCTTGGGAGGCGTTTGAAACTATTTAATGACAAATACTTTCACGAAAGTGTTAAATCGTATGAAGGAAGTGGAGTTTATTAGGCTGAAGCGAAACAACATGGCGGTGTCTCGATCTGGAGGCGAAGTTTGCGAGTTATCGAGGTTTGCACCTCATTTGGTGGAGAATGAGGAGCGTGTATGTGCGGATGTTTACGAGAGGTTTGAAACTTGACATCGTCGATATCTCATCTCTCATAAATTTTCTCTTTATTGAGGATGTTGTTAATAGGGCTCGAATTGTTAGAAGCGAGATAACGAAATACGGTCGGCCGAGGTACCACAATCGAGGATCATCTGGGAGATAGCGATCAACAAAACAATGATAACCGGTGGAGAAAGAAAAAAGCGGACAAAAATGGTAACCACTCTGGTGGTAATCATAGCCATGAAAATAGAAGAAGCGAGTCGGGAGGAGATTTTAAAAGAGGAGATTTAACAACGACCATGTGAAGGCAGCGGTCTTGGCGACAATTGGTTCTAAGGGAGGAGAAACGACCACCGGTCATATCTTTCTAAATCTGAAAAAGAGGGACATATCGGTCAAAGCGCCCTAGCAGTTCGGTATGCTATAATTGTGGAAAGGAAGGACATATATTTCGAGATTGCGATAGCGAAACCTAGTTCGATGGGGGACGGTGACTCGAAAACATCCCGAGAAAAGTCAAAGTCAGCGGTTCTGGAAGAAGCGTTTGTTGTGGTAGGTCAAAATCGAGAACCCAAGCGAGGTGATCACGGGTAAGCTATTTATAAATTCTTGTGAAGTTTATACTTTACTGAATCTGGGTCTTACCCATTCATTTATCTCTCCTACTTGTGCTCAACGTTTAAACTTGACTCGGAGAAATTAGACTTTGACTGTCTGTGGAAACTCAGTTAGGAAAAACTTTCATCACATCCACATTTATAAATCTTGTTTGATTCAAGTTGGCACCATCACCTTACACATTGACCTTATCTCTTTAAAGATACTTGCTTTTGATGTGATTTTAGGGATTGATTGGTTAACTACTCATCATTCCAAAATTGATTGTTTTTAAAAAGGTTGTTAGCTTTCGTATTCCTAAACAACTTTGTTATGCAATTCAAACAACTAAACCATTAAAATCGATCACTATCATATCTAATCATAAAAAGCTATTCGTTTATTGAAAAAGCGGATGTCAAGCTTTCTTAGCCCATGTTATGGATTTGAATAAAGACACGTCAAAATTGAATAATATTCTGTTGTTATTAACTTTCTGGCGTATTTCTGAAGAACTTCGGTCTACCCCGAGCGTGAAGTTGAATTCTTTATTGACCTTGAACACAGTACAAAGCCCATTTCTAAAACCCCATATCGAATGGCTCTATTGAACTTGAGGAGTTAAAGGTCCAACTACGAGGAATTGTTGGACATCGGTTTCATTAAATCTAGTACATCTCTCTTGGGGTGCTCTGTTTTATTAAGTAAAGAAGAAAGAGCGGGAGTATGCGACTTTATATTGACTATCGGGAATTGAACCATGTCACCATCAAGAATAGGTATCCTCTACCTCGTATTGATGACTTGTTTGACCCGATTGCAAGAACACAATTCTTTTCAAAAATCGATCTTAGTTACGGATATCATCGGTGAAGATTAGAATGAGGATATTCAAAGGCGCCTTGAGAACTTCGATGCGGGCATTACGAATTCTTAGTCATGTCTTTTGGATTGACTAATGCTCTGCGGCTTTCATGGATATGATGAATCGAGTATTCAAAGAATATTTGGATAAATTCGTTGTTGTCTTTATTGATGACATCCTCATATATTCCAAAAGCCGTGAAGATCATGAGCACCATTTGAAATTTGGTACTCGAAGGCTTCGTGAAAACAAACTTTATGCCAAGTTAAAGAAATGCGAGTTACGGCTTGAGGAAGTAGCATTTCTTGGGCATGTGGTGTCAAAACATGGAGTATCTGTTGACGTGAAGATTGAAGCAATCTGAAGTTAGAACAATAGAAGGCGGTGGTTGAAGTCACGTAACTTTTACGGGCTTAAATTTGGTTATTATCGGAGATTAATTGGAAGGGTTTTCTCGAATCGCTACTCTCAGTTAACTTCGATTAACTTTCGGAAGGATACAAAATTCGTTTGGAAGCGAAGAATGCGAGAAGAGTTTCCAAGAGCTTAAGAGAGACTTATTTGGCTTTGTTACAACAATACCATCTGATGCGGATGGATTTGTTATCTCTGACGATGATGCTTGAGGCAAAGGGTTAGGATGTGTTCTCATGCAACATGGGAAAGTCATAGCCTATGCCTCGCGACAACTTAAAGAATATGAGAGGAATTATCCTACTCATGATGTAGAGTTAGCGGCCGATCGTTTTAGCCTTAAAGATATGGAGGCTTATCTATATGGGGAGAAAGTGGAGATATATTCACACCATAAAAAGCCTTAAATATTTCTTCACTCAAAAAGAACTCAACATGCGGCGGCGTTGGCTCGAGCTATTGAAAGACTACGACCACACTATTGATACCATCACGGAAAAGCGAGCGTGGTAGTAACGCGTTAAGTAGAAGATCATATCTTGGAGAGCAGTGCGATGATGTCAAGTATCTCGCGTAGAGAGCCAACTTTAATAGAAAAAGTTAAGGTTGCTCGAAGCCACCGAGGCCGGGCGATGCATATGAAGAAGAAAGTACAAGAAGGTCTTATTAGGGCGAGAATTGATGAAGAAGGAATACTTGAGTCCACTCCGGACTTTGTGTTCTAACGATTACGATTTGAAGTACAAGATCATGATGGAGGCACACAATACACCATTTGCAATTCATCTGGAAGTACCAAAATGTATCGTGATCTTGACATACATTTTGGTGGAACAATATGAAGAGAGAGATTGCAAAGTTTATCTCGACATGTTTAACTTGTCAGGCGTGTAAAGGCGGAGCATCAAGTGCCTAAGGGACCATTGCAACCACTTGAGATTCCGAAATGGAAGTGGAAACACATTACCATGGATTTAGTTCTGGTCTTCCCACGGTTTCTCAAGGCATAAATGCTATTTGGGTTATTGTTGATAGATTAACCAAGTGCGCACATTTCTTGCCGTCTGGGAGACTTATTCTCTTGAGCGTCTTGCTAGTATGTATGTAAATGAGATTGTGAGGTTGCATGGCATGCCGATATCCATAGTTTGGATCGTGACCCAAAATTCACTTCAAGATTTTGGGTTAGCTTGCAAAAAGCTATGGAGTGCAGTTCTGATTCGATTCGGCATACCATCCTCAAAGCAGACGGACAATCGAGAGAGGACTATTCAAACTCTTGAAGATTTATTAAGACTACTGTGTCCTGAACTTCAAGAGGCGGTTGGGATAAGTATTTACCATTGGTGGAATTCTCCTACAACAACAGTTATCGAGCAAAGTATAGGTGTGGCTCCATATGAAGCATTATATGGGCGAAAGTGTAAGCTCTCTCGATATGTTGGGATGAGGTGGGTGAAGCAACATTGTTGGGACCCGAGTTAAAATGCGTATGACTACCGAAAAGATCCAAATGATTCGACAACGCGTATACAAAGCGGCGCAGGATCGACAAAAGAGTTATCACGGATCTTCATCGAAAGGGCGTGAAATTTAGTATAGGGGATCATGTATTGTTGCGTGTTGCCCCATGGAAGGGAGTTACAAGATTAGGGAAGAGAGAAAGCTCGATCCACGATTTATTGGTCCATTTCAAATTCTTGGCCGAGTAGGTAATGTAGCCTATAGACTCGCGTTACCTCAAAGTATGTCTCGTGTTCATAATGTGTTTCACATATCATACTTAAATAAATATGTGAAAGACCCGAACCACGTTATTGAGTTAGAAGCCGGACGAGATAGCCAGAAGACTTAACGTGTGAGGAGGTACTGTCAAGATCTTGGATAGGAAGGAGCATATCCTACACATGAAAGGTCATACCACAAGTTAAAGTTTTGTGGAGGAACCATGCTATAGAGAGAAATGACACAGGAATTGGAAACGGAAATGAAAGCGAGGTATCCTCACATTTTGAAACACCGAATCGTATGTCGATTTAGAGGACGAAATTTCATAAGGAGGGAGGTTGTAAGACCCCAAATAATTAATAAATGAAATTTAATTTCCTCTATTTATTATTTTGAAATAGTAAGGGTTGATGTGATTAATGTGGATAGTTATGGGTAAAATCATAAAATATTTCAAAATAAGCAAGTGGTTATAAAATATTCATTGTTGTCGGAGAATATTAGTTTGGTGTGTGGAATATTAAATCTTTGGGGAATATTAAATGCACGAGTAGCGACCATGTGTGGGCCCCCATAACGTGAAGCGATTGGAGGAAAAAACGACAAATATAAGTTGTTTAAAAATAACGGCGTAGTTATTCTGGTTTACCTTTGTTGGAATACCCGGTGGTTAAAACACGATGTCTGGCGTTGTTGCCGCGATGGCACTGCGGTATTGCACCAATTATTGACTCTTACGTGAAGGCACTTACTCGATAATGGTTACGATAATTCTTTATTCGATATTTTATTTTATTGGTTCAATAATTGTTGCGTTGATATTTTATATTCTTTGTTGTTTGATAATTGTCATTACACGATATTTTTCATTATCGAAGCAATAATTCATATTATCTGAATAATATTATTAGATAACATTATTGGCAATGTCTAGAAAGTTACATCTAAGGAGAGGTTTGGTCACCTAATTGCTTGGCGCCCATGATGAGAGAAATTCTTATTGGAAAGCCCCTGCTTTCACAGGAGGCTGCTGCTGGTTGTCGATATTGTGATTACGTAATATTATTTGTGAATAATTAATTATTGATTCATATGATGAGAAAATATTGATTTTATGTGGATATAGATGGAGAAAATTTTTAATGTGACAATTGTTGAAAATTAATATTTTATCTTTTTACGATAAAATAATTCATTTAAATATATATATTATTATATTTTAATAATATAATAATGGTGATATTTTTACAACGAATGTGGGATATATGAGTATCTGAGGAGGAAGAGTATTTTTATTGCAATAAATGTTTAAAACATGTTAAACATGTCGGTGGACCCCATTTATTGGTTTGAAATTTGATTATAGCCTCTAAAATCGTCTGTTTGTGGATTTAGGCCAATTTACATTTGGAATTTGGAAAAACTTTCTTACGCAAAGTTGTAGAGAATTGAATTTCCTATAAAAACTCATGAGATTCAAATTTTTGACAAAAGGCTATTTATTGTGAATTATTGAAGTTAGGAGTTAAAATAATTGATTTTTGGAAGTTTTAATTATTTTATTATGAAAAACGTTTTTGTCATTAAAGGTGGGGCTTGCATGTGATGAAAATGCTGAATTTCAGATCTTAGAAAGTGTGCGTAGGAAAATTTAATATATATTAATATTTTAATTAAATTTTACTACTTTGGTTGTTTCTAAGCATTTTCTATAAATAGGGTCTTGGGTTTAGAATTGAAAATTACACGAAAACTGAAGTTTTTTCTCTCTATATTTATCGGCGTATTCTTGTGAGTATTTTGAGTATACTTTGAGTATTGCTATATCGGTGCAAGTTCAAGTTATAGCTTTATATCCGATATTCGGGTGAAATCTTTTGTCTTTTTCAGAGTAAGGGATATTATTTTTTTCATAATGATATTATTTCTTCAATATCATTATCTTTGAAATATTGATCTGAAGTTTTTATCAAATTTGGAACTTTTAGTGTGCGGGGTTCTTATTCACGTATCTGACCTTATTCACGTATCTGATACTTATTCACGAATCTGGCCTTATTCATCGAAAAATGAAAAATTTTCTTTTTAAGTCCAAAATATCTATTACGGATACTAGCTTTGATTGTATCCATGTTTTGATCATTCTTGAATTTTACACCACTATGATTATTTTTGAGGTATTTTTGGGCGTGGATAAAACAAAATCTGAATCCTTAATCCTTAATCCTTGTCCTTGTCATTTTGTTTCCTTTGGATTCGTTTCTTTAAAAATATTTTCATCATCCTCGGTCTTAAATGATGATATTATTGAATATCTTTGGCTGTTGGTGCAAAGATGAATGATTTATGATGAATATCTTTGGCTTTGTAGTGCAAAGATGAATGATTTCGATGAATATCTTTGGCCGTAGTCTGAAGATGAGCAGTGTTTAGATGAACATGACCCAATGGTGAATGTCCTTGGCACATAGTGCAAGGATGAATATTTGATCCCGATATATATTGATTGATGTTACGGGGATAAAAAAATAGGCGATGAACTTTAAAATTCATACATAGAAGATAGTAGTTTGCATTCTCTACTTAACTCTTCTAATGAATTATTATTTTCATTGCGAATATTGATTTAAAACTTGTTGTCTATTGTATTCTATTATATTTTTCCTGTTGAAGACTAACGATAATTTTGTTGTATATTATCTTAGTCATAATATTCTTCTTGGGCTAGTCGAGCTCACCTTTTCCTTTTTGTTCCATTTTTCTTCTCGGGAGGCGAGAATATAAGCGAGTGCAGTCGGGGTATGGAATGAAGATTCTAGGGAGAGTTGTTTAGTAGTCCTCACCATTGTTGTAAAATAATTTATCAATAATTATGATGAGGATTTATTTGTATGTGGATATTGTCTAGATGGCAATATCTGTATTTAAACTCACAGTTTTACTATTGTAATAATAAAGTTGTAGTTGTTTACATGCTATTTTGGGGTGTCACATGTGAATAACTTTAAATATATATATATATATATATATATATATATATATATCTTATGACTATTAATCGATTTTTAATTTTTTAGGGATGATTTTATAGATAACTTCCAAATTATAATATTATATATTCAAAACCTTATATTGTGGTTCTGGTGACTCAAAGTTAGAAAATGAGTTAAGTTATTCTCATTTACAAAAGATTGATATTAAGGTATGATTAAGTCAGTAAGATAAATGAGTGCAATATTAAGTAATTAATCATCAAACTTATTTAATATTATTTTATCTTATAGTAATATTGTTAATTTATTATAAGTGGAAGGACATGAAAAAACAAATAAATTAATACCATCTCATAACAAAGATCAAATTTAACTAATATTAAGATGTTTCAAATTCTAGAGTTGGAGGGTCATATCACCCCCTAGCCCCCACTAGTTCCGCCCATATATATATATATATATATATATGAAATTCTATCAACCTCAGGTGAGATTAAGAAACTCTCCAATTATCTCTTCTAAGATCTAGTTAGGGTTCCGAATACTGGAAATTCTATCAACCTCAAGGTGAGATTAAGAAACTCTCCAATTATCTCTTCTGAATATCTAGCTAGGGTTCCGAATTTGGGTCAGCTGAGCAACCCTACCTAAAGACAATTAGGGGTCATGGATTCGTGCAATTGTCATTAGCTTATGCCTTATAGGGTGTATCAAAATCTGTCACCCGTTGTTTCTAAGTTAAATATATATGCATTTTGATTTTTTAAATTAAATATAAATTAAAAATTAATGTAAATTCATTAAATTATTGAAAACAATAAATATAATATGATACTTAGTAATGTTTTTAGTTGGTTTATAATAGTCAAGCCTTTTCACCTTCTCTTTGCTCTGTCCGTACAAAAATTCAATTAATTCATGTGAAATTAGAATATATTTTTTTAAATTCTATAAATCTACTTTAAAAGTCAAAATATATATCTAATTTTAAAGCAGATAAATAGTTTACAATAATCTTAGATCAAATCAAGTCGTAGTTCAATTATTAATGAGCTTCTTGATAAGTGACTTAAATAAAGACTCATTATATAAAAATTCCACATATTTATTTAAGGGCTGAGTTATTCACTACACAATCCAAGGATAGTGACCATGAATTTTTCTATAAAATAATGTAAACAAGTAAAATAAAGTTTATAATAGATAATCCTTTAATTGACATTCTACTTTATTGACTTAAAAAAAATTTATTTAACTTATTCGTGTAAAGGGCTTGAAGACCAAAAAAAGAAAGAAAAGAAATGAGAAAACAACTTGCTCTCTTTTACTTGTAGTAATTTATTTATTTATTGTACTAAATTCTTTCTTGTTTTCGTTAAATTTTTTTTATCATTTATTAGGTACCATATATACAGCATAAATATACAATATAAGGGTCAGTAGCTTGCAATTGGCTAATTCATATATATGCCCGTCTCTTAAAAGCCCTATCAGACTTCCCCCTGTTTGCCGATATTTTATTCTCACGGTAAAACTCAACATGATTGCCATCAATAATTCAAGGTAAGACACATTCATGTAAATTTTCTGCTTATAAAAAATTAATTTGTGTTGCATTAAAATCATAATTTTCCTTTTGGCATTTTTAAGGAAAATGATATATATATTATAAATATTTACGTTAATTTTTTGATAGTCATGATAAATATTAGTGAAAATCTTTTAGAAAAATGTGAAATAAGTGTGTCTATCTTATAATTCTATTCAATTTTATGTATTTATATGTTTCGCTATTATAATTTAGTTTAAATTTATTGCATGATTATTAATAACTTAAAAACACATTTATGTATAGGAAATAGAAGGACAGATTTAAAACATATCTTTTAAATAACATTCTCTCTTAAATAGCATACTTTTATTAAAACGACGTCGTTTTAAAATTTTTAAAAAAAAACAAGCGAGGTCGCAAGTGATATTTTTGTAAATAAAAAAAAACAAGTGGGACCACTCTTTTTTAATATTATTTTATTTTAAAAAAAATCTTCAAAACAATATATTATTTAAAAAAGATATATTATTTAAAATGTATGTTTTAGATCGTTTCTCACGGAAATAGAACTATTGAGAATCGAACTTCTGCTTTTACTACAGGAGTGGTGGATTTTCGAGAAAGATACCATACTCGTTCTCCTTTATAATAATAATTAAACAGTAAACTATAAGCATATCTCACCTCGTAAAATAGCATAAAAAACTAGAAATGTGAGATCGATGAATACGACTTTTACTTCGGTTTGGCTTCATTTACCCTTTAAAATAATATGATTTTTTCTTTCAAAATTAAACAAGCTTGCAACCCCGCCGTGTGAGGTATAGGTTAGTTTTGTTATATGTTTCTTTTAGTTTTTTTATATGTTTCTTCCACGTAGTGTGTGATGTTTTTTCCTTTTTTTAAAAAATTTCTTATTGACGATTGGATTAATTTCAATTTTAGTTCGTTATTTTTTTCTAATAATTTTATGATTAATCAAATTAATTTAATTATAACATCTTATATATACACACACATATACACACGAATAAATAGTAGAATAGATCTAGGGGTTTAGTCAATTTGTTGAAAATATCTCGTTCATATATATTTATCTGAAATCACATTTTAACACACAAAATGTTAATTTATTATGTGTATGGTTCATTAGAGCATATATATCTTCATTATATCTGATGTGAGACTTTACTATCACTTGATACCTCAACAATTTTCGCGTGATCCATATGGACACCAAGCTCCCCCCTTACTTTTAACCATATATTCTGTTTTAGCATAGTCCATCACTTCGTGTTTGATTCACCAAGAGCCTAAATCAAAATCATCAAATTTTCCTTGTTTGATCCACCAAAAACTTCTCCAAAAAAAGTACATCACTTGTTTAATACATTATTTTTGTCTATCATACTTGATTTATACCATGCTCACGACCAAGTTCATAACCTCAACGCCGATATATATATATATATATATATATATATATATATATATATATATATATATATATATATATATTTTGAAATTGACTTAAAAAATTAACCTATTAAGTCTATAGTTATTAATTATTGATTAGACTTTTAGATTTGTTTCTTTAAAATTAAAAAAAAAAACCACAAGACCTAATAAATGCTAAAAGTGTCAAAACGACAAATTTTTATTCGTCGTGTTAAACTCTTCTTTTTTTTCCTTTTTGTCATCTTACAATAAGGTATGGGGCCCAGTTTTGATGGATAGTGAAGCTTACTATGATAGCCATTTGAATTTATTCAACAACATGACCACACCCATGACATGAGTCATTTTTACCCATCAAATCCGACTTATGTGTATCTGACCATCTTCCATCTTCCATCTTCCATCTTCTTCCCAGCCTTTTCCTTTCCTCCAACTGTAATCATATTGTCCTGACGGTGATCAATGGGCCCCACCCGTGCCCAATAGATGATGATTATTCTAACATAAAAATCTTCTAGTCAGAAAACGTGTCAGGCGCCACCGTGGAGGCTCCGCCGGCTGACACGTAAGGCTGAGCTAACGGAAGGCCAGATCTTGTTTGGATTAAAATTTGTTTTGTTCTAAAATATATTTCATAAAATTCCAAAATTAATTCTTTCCGGTTTGAGCTTTTTAAAATCAAATTGACTATTTTAGAATTAATAATTAAGCATATATAAATATATTTCTAAAATTATAAAAATTGGGATTAGTAATAAATTATATATACTTTCTTTTGGTTATAATCTCTTCACCTATATTTTAGCAAAAATAGTAAAAAGATTAGTTTTAAAAATGGTCAATTTAATTTTAAAAAGTCAAAACTGAACAATTAATTTGGGACTAAGGGAGTAAATCAAGTGTCATATTTAAGACCCTCAATTTGTGCGTAACAAAAATAATATTACTAGAACAATAAGTACCATTAATGTTAAGTATTATTAAAATAATTATTAAAATTTTGCTATATTTACATTAGCAATGTTATTTTTATTCTGACAATATCAACAACATTTTTTAATGTCAACATGAGATATATATGATTAATTTTTTTTAAATCTTGTAATTAATTGTATTTTTTAGATAATTTACGACTTTAATTTTATTATTTAAAATAAAATAAATTATATTAATTTTAAATTTAAAAATATCTCAAAAGTTGAGTATAAAAAAATTATATTTATCTTTTAATTTGAAACTGAACAAGTAAAATAAAATTGCCATTATACGTCAGCAATAACTACCAAAATGTGATTTTCTAGGAACTTTGCCACATTAGCATGTTCTTCGTGGATCACCGTCACAATCACACTTTGGTAGCTATTTCCTATTGTATAAATATAAAATGTGGATGAGAATTAATTTTAATTCGAGTCTCGTTATATATTCTAAAAATTTTTAATCGAAATATAATTATGTGCATGCATAAGATACGTACGATTAAAAATAAAACAATAATAAATAAAGATAAAAGTAAAAATGATAAACACGCGTCTGCAATCACATTTCTTTCGCTCCAAAATAAATAAAATAGGAAAAAAAAATTACGTATGCTTCGGCACCACAAATTAAGTATGCTTAGGCAAAGTTTTTAAACTTCTAAGAATTTTGAATTTTAGAAGTCAATTATAAATTTTGGAAGGTTGACGATTATATGTTTGGAAAATTTTGGCATAGTGTGGAAACAAATTTGTGGTCTGCCTTTTTGTCTACGCGTTAAAAAAATAAGATGACCCCAAATACACAAACAATTTCCTTATTGTAAGGTGACTAGGTTTCCTCTAATATTACAAATGATGTGTTAATTTTCTCTCACAACTAGATATCTATTACCTTATACGTGGATTGGATGATGTCTTTCAAGTTAAAAATAAAAATTGGATCTAAGCGTGAACTAGATGAACGTAATGTAATAAGAGTATTTATGAATTTTATAGACGATTCTCATGAGCGTGGCAATTGAAAGAAAAACACCTCCAACTCCTTAGGGTTATCCTGCGTTCAATTTTTTGATAATATCATTTTAAATTTGTATCACATTAATTATGTCTATTAGGAAGGTCCACTTTTCCTTCTTAACTTGTTATTGTATATTTATTTTTCTCGAATTTTTTTTTTAACTTTTAAATATTTTAATTGTAAAAACACTCGCAGCCACTCATTTTTAAATTGTACCTACAAAGAGACATTTATTATAGTGAACTTTTAAAATTGAAAAATACTTTTAGATTTTGTTGGATATCATTATCCAACTTTTTAGTAGGGATAGGCAATCTTGCTAGAAATTGTTGACAACTTGACATGATGAAAAGTCTTTATACATGGAAGTAAAAGATTCCATTGTAAATTTCAAAGTGCTTTATAGACTTGGATATCTCCCATCCCATCTTATTTCTTTTTATAGCATTTTTCATGTTTTATGAACAACTTTACACCCTAATAAAAACAATAGTATCTAAACAGGCTTTCACTACTATACTTTATTGTATGAACCTTGACATTGTGGTGTTCATCATCCTTTGTCTACATATTTAACTACTATCCACATGCAACTTGGCTTTGCTCCCCACTTTACTTTCACAACATGTTGCCACTCTAGTTACTTTCTCTAATCTCCAACAAATAGCTCTTAATTAAAAATATATGCTTAATACTACTAGGACAATGAAGTTCTTTCTTTCTAATAAAGGGGTTATTTTTTTAATCCTTAAATATACATAAACAAATCATCTTCAAGTGAAAATGAACTTGGATAAATGATTTGAGAACAAATTTCAAGATAAATACGTTTTGTAAAATATTTGCCATGGGTTCAAAATTATGAAAAATTATGTTTAAGATCAGACGTCTAATGCGCGTGAGTATGTTATTATTATATTATTTTCTTTTACTATTCTTTTCATGTATCTTGTAACATTTTTTGTAAGTATCGAGAATAGTTAAATTCTTGACCGTTGATAAACATGTAAGATAATATATATATATATATATATATATATATATATATATATATATATATCTGAGGGAGGATTTAAAAGATGAATAAAAAGAATCGGATTAAAAAATGGGTAAAGGCAAAAAACACGCAGTGTTTGAGGTCAATCCGCGTGTTTTTCCGACCAGCACTCTGAAAACCACGTGTTTTTTGCCTTGAGTCCGCTTCTTTGGTCCGGATTCTTTTTGTCTAGTTTTAAATCCTCCTCAGATATATATATATATATATATATATATATATATTCACCACAGATTACCCATTATTTTTTCATATTTATTTTTGAGTAATACTATTATCACATAAAATCGTTCACATACCGGCATTTCACATATATTTTCATATACATATTGGTATATTTCTCATAAACTTTAACTTTTGACGTGACCATACCAATATGCATGTGCTTATCGTTTATCTTTCATATATTAACAAATCTTTTTTTTTAAAATATTTAAAACGTAGTACATTATTTAATGTTAAACAACTTTTTATTTTGAGAAATCTGAAAAGGAAAATATTAATAAAAAAATAGAAATATTTTATTTCAATATGTTAATAATAGAACCGACCTGCCAAATACTTGCCTTTTCCAGTTGTAATCATATAATCTATTATTCCATGCCTAATTGGAATGAATAATGAATATTGAACTTCTACTCCACCACTTAAATAAATAAACAATTAAATACAACTAACTCCTAAATAAATGATTTCACCGGCTACCACCGTTATTTTGCGACCCAGTTTGTTGCTCCTTACCCTACGCACCCCCCCTCCCCCTTCTTCTTCCTCTGCCATTTCCAAACCCCACCAAGCTCCCTTCAGAAATTCAGTATTATCATCTTTATTTTCACTCATTATCACCATTTTTGCACCTTTTTTTTAGCGTTGTTCCCCATCTCACCCAAATATGAAGCTCAACCGCTCCAGGAATCAACATGAGGTACTTCTATTTCCTCCTCTCTCTTTTTTTTTGGCTTTTTTAGGAGTTTTAGTAGTTGGGTTTTCTTGACTTATTTAGAATTGCAGAGAAATTGGGCTGAATTATGTTGTTTGGGTTGCACCTGCCTGCAGCTCTTCTGGGCTAGAGTGGTTATGCGGAAATGGCTGAATATTAGTGCTAAGGAATCGGATTACAGTGCTGATACTGAAGATGATGATGGAAGCGACAGTGAATTTGATAGTGAAGGTTTGATTCAATTTCACGAAATTATACTTCAGAGATGAAAGATTTACCATATTGGGTTTTGTATTTGATGTGTTGTTTTTAGTGGGTTTTATGATTTTTTCGATTTTTTTTGGAAACTGAATGAGTATTCTGGGGCTTGAATTTGATTGGTGATCTGGGGGTGGTTTGGTTTTTCTGGCAGAATTTTGTGATTGGCCTAAAGAATCGCGGTCTAAGGATAATCAAGGCAATGGCATTAAGATTGATCCTAATGGTAATGTGTTCTGTTTCAAGTTGAATTTTTTATTTTTGAGATCCATTTGCTTGCTTTTTATGAGGTTTTGAGAAATGGGAACTATTATTTTATTAGAGAGTTGTTGCAGTTAATGTGATGATTACTTAAGCTACACTTTTGGGTGCTAGAGAGTCATTAGTTTGATCATAGATTAGGAGATTATTTGTAGCTTGGTTTATCCGATCATATGTACTTGCGGTCTTGTAGACCTTGTAAAAGTGACTTTATATTGAAAAATTGACAAAAAAGAAAAAAATTAGGTACACGAGCATAATCTTTAATTTATTGATTTAACTGGAAGGATTCTATTCAATTTTGGACATTGATTATTTCCGGTTGTTTTAGAGATTTTCTAAGGCACCTGAAAAGAAATTATGAAAAAGTTTGTATAATTGGATAATATTTGATTCTTGAAGTTTTTCTGTTTTCCTTTTTATCCTTTCAAACAACTAAAATGTACTCCCTCCGTCCCAGGATAAAAGTTTTTATAACTATATTAGGTAGTCCCAAGTTAAATGTCTAATTACCTTAAATGGTCTATTTTTTACAATAATTTACCTATAATACCCTTATTATTAATTGTTATATTTCTATTGTCTATGCATATTTATGGAGCATCACTAGTAATGTGTAAAAAACTATGCAATTAAATGAGAATTTAAATATGGACAATTTTGTTATTTTATCCTCTTTCTTAATATGCGCAAAAGTCAACCGGACTTTTATCCCGGGACGGAGGGAGTATTTATTTTGAAGGGTATCCCATTGTTGGTAATTTTGTTTCAAGTTATAAGCCTCTATGATTAAATCTTCTTGTTAACATCCAGTTTTTTTTTACATCAAACAACCATCCTTTCCTAAGACTAGCTTCTTTGGCTTGTCTTCATAATTTTGTTGGCCTATATGCTATCTTGAATCGAGGTTACATATTGTCATCACATTTACATCTTGAAATCAACTTTTCATGTATCATTAATAAATTTTTCGTTTTTGCTTTTCTTTGTTATTGAAATCCTGACGTGATAAGCATGAGTTACTCCACATAATTCAGATTCGTTAATATTGGTTTGTAAATCTTCTTTTGAGCCTACAGAGGCTCTTCCTAGATCAAGAAGACGAAAGTCGGAGACATTCAGGGCACAATATATAAATGCAAAGGAAATCAAGTATGCTGCCTCTCCCTCACACATACTGATTGCAGAAGTTGATTTAAAGTAATTTGGTTATTGTAAGAATCAGCATTTTAGGGTTTTAATACTGATGCCTTCATCTTTGTTGTCTCTTGTGTTATTAGAATACGTGCTGGCACGTGGAATGTTGGAGGGAAACTTCCACCAGACGACCTAGATATTGAAGATTGGCTTGATATCAGTGACCCTGCTGATATTTATGTGATTGGGTAAGTGTTTCATTGATTCATTTGCTGGATATATTTTATAGCAGGTATGCAGTCAAAAAGCGTATGTTCATCTGAATTCAGTCTTCATCATTGGTTTTACTTTGCTCAATTTTCTTTTACTTTCTCTTAGATTTTTGTTTTGTTTTGGTTGGTATCACAGCTGAATTTTTGATCTTTATCGCCTCATATAAACTTATAATATATATATATATATATATATATATATATTAAAATTTTTAATAATGGACTTGTCAGGTTGTGTATGTCCAAAATGAGACAATTTAGAGTAACTGCAACCAATATGTTTACAGTTTTCAGGAGATTATACAATTAAATGCGGGCAATATCTTTGGTGCGGAAGATTATCGCCCTGTTCCAATATGGGAAAGCATCATTCGTGAAACTCTTAATAAAATTCAACCCGTGAAGGCTAAGTTTAAATGTTACAGTGATCCTCCTTCTCCGTCAAGATTTAAGCCATCTGTTGATGCTCCAGATATAGAAGATGAAACTGATAGTGATGGTGAGGAGGAAATATATCAATTGAATGAAGAACTGAATTTTGATGAAGTCAGTAATGGACCAGTTGTAGGTAGAAAAGTGTTTGCTTCAATCCCTACTTCTGATAACTTAGGTTTACCACTTGAACAGGAGTTACAGAGACAATTTTCTTCTCTGAGAAAGTTGGAAAGATTGAATTATTTTCGGACAGAAGATTCTGAAGGAAATGCAGAGTCATCGGTTCCCTTACTCAACAAAAGCTTAACAAAAACACTCAGTGGGACAGACAGGATAGGCTTGAGCTGGCCAGAGCCACCGTTGGATCTTTTGGCTCAGTATGTTCAAGAGAGACCTGATTCTCTTAGACCCTTTAAGTCATTTGCTTCTAAGTCTTTCAAAACATTTAATTCTTTTAAGTCATCAATGATTGTTGATCATAGAGTGCAACCAGAGGCAGCTTCACTCGCAGAAATTGACCTCGAGTCCCTCATAAACCGGAAAAGAAGATCTCAATATGTAAGGATTGTAAGTAAGCAAATGGTTGGCATTTTCCTCACTATATGGGTCCGTAGAAGCTTGCTAAGGCATATCCAGAATGTAAATGTGTCTAGTGTTGGTGTTGGTGTTATGGGCTACATAGGTAACAAGGTTTGTTGCCTTTTATCTTTTTTTTTTTTGGTTCTTAGTATCATTTTTTAGCTTGTTTCTTGGTAAACACTTTTGAGAACTTCTATTGGATTTACAGATCTAGTTTTATAAAATATATATTCTCTCTCTCTCTCTCTCACACACACACACGCGCGCGCACGCATGCACACACACTTTCTCTGTAAATGTCACAGAGACTTCCTCCCTTTGATGCTTTGGTTTATGTTTTTTGTTTGTTTTTTCTTTGCTTCTAATTTTTGATATTTTCAAAAACTTAGACGGCAATGCAATAGTATATGGTTGTGAACTGAATAAACTCATTGAGTGCAGTTCATTACTTGTCCACTCCATCTTTGACATAGACCTTCTGTATATATGAAAGAAACTTCTTGTTACCAACTACCAAAGGGACAAACAACTTGGTATCCACAAAGACAACCCCATAACCATTAGGTCATGTGTTCAATCCACCTCCCCCCAACTTCTTGTTGTAGCATTTTTTTAATTTCTTTTTTCTTATTTAAAATAAAGCAATTTAACTTTCACCTTTTACTAGAGACCCCTCAAATTATTACTGCTTTCAGGTGTTCAATCGGAGCCATATTTCTTTTTTGCTGATCATAACCACAAGATACAACTGCAGCATTGTCCCTGAAAATGGTAGAAATGAAGATTATAAAATGTCCAAACTTGGTCTGGATGTCCCTTAGTTCACATCTTTGGCTTCATTTTGTCTGTGATGAACCTATTAAGAAGATGACATGCCCTTTAGAATAGGTGTGGGAAAAAATTGCTGTATTTGGAGCAGGATTAATTAATATAAAAATAACAAGATAGAAGGGTCACCAAAAGTCAGGTTTTGTGATTTGTGCTCTACCAATATAATGTGTAATGCTGTCTAAGAATACATTAGGATTGCTCCTTAATGTTAGGCTGAAACATAAGTCTTTACTTAACCTTGTAATTTGATTTGCTAAATGCAGAATATATTGGAGGGCATGAATCTAACTACCGACGTTGCTATTTTCGGGGGTTCTAAGCAATGGATTTGGGTTAGGTCCAATCTGCACAGAGCAAAAACCGAAGATCCTTGACGGCTTGTGCCACCGGGGGACGTCTCTAGTATGATAATCAGTATTGAACTAGAGAGTAAGTATGTCAACAATGGAGGTTTTAGGGTTCCATTGTTGACATTCCTACTCTCTGGAGGATACTGATTCTAACACAAGTGGTATCCCCGCCTGCACAAGCCGTCAAGGATCTTCAGTTGTTGGTCTGTGCAGATCGAAACTGACCCAAATCCATTAATCAGAACCCTCGAAGATTGAAACATTAACACTAACTATACGGGATAAGATAACAAAGCTATTGCTTGTTGTATGGTGTATTAGAGAGTAATGTATAAGAACCAAGGAATCTGAAGATGAGTTTATTTCCTATATTCACTGATAACTGATAGAGTCTATGGTTCCTCATTTGTCGATAAAAAGTAATCCCAACACTTAATAGAAGGGTTCATTCTTCCACCTTTCTATCCAGATAGTTGGCCATCTGTAGAGAACATATTAATGAGCCGCACAAAACTAAGAGAGAGTGTAGGGGGTGCTAATAGAATCCTTCTGATGAATAAAGTTGGCACAGGCTGATATTTTACTCTTGCGAGTATCCCTTTTTTCTGTAGGAACTGAGAGTAACCCGACGTGGACAAACTGCTACTCAACCTGGATTGCTGACTGGTTTGGTTATTTAGAGCGTGGATAATTATGTTCGTACTTGTGTTCTTTATGGTAGAGCTTGGTCAACTGTGCGGTGACCTTCATAGCTTATTCCATGTTAATGACACAACTTTTAATAATGATGTTAATCCCAACTTGCTCTGTGAAGCGAAAGTTATGGTACAACCACTTTATAACAAAATATAATTCTATTTTTATATATATTATAGGTATTGGTCACTTATCAAATAATAATAATAGTAAATCATAGGCATTGGTGAAATTATGTGCCCATAAAATTAAAATCCAACTGAGACCTCAATATAATCATAAATTGAATCCTGTAGACCGTACTCTGTAGTGTGATAGCTAACTATTAATATCTAGTACCTGCTCCACTGATCTATTTAGATGGGTCCCAGTTGAGTAAACCTCAGTAGACATGTATGTCTCAGATTATATATTTTTTATTTATTAAAATCTATTCTCTTAATAAAACTCTGGAGCTTCATTATAAAAGGTGAAGTTTTCCTGATGTAATATTTGATTGTTTGAGCTTATAAAGGAACACAGTCGTATTGTTTTGAAGTCATGCATTAAAGATCATTTAAATGATAAAGTCACATGAGTCCTTTAATCATATCTATATGAGATATTCGTACAAATATATGTTGCTAATCTGATGGATGAGGGTGTTGGCTGCTAATGTGTTTGGAACTTTGGGATGTATATTTGTGATGGCCCCTCCTGTTGGGCTCCTCAGTGGTTACAAGCTAATATGGTTATGCCCAGTAGGGATTGCTATAATCTGGCTTTCTGAGTTGCATGATATGACATTGTGTTTGTTGTTAGTTCATGTTACAGTAATTTTTGTTAACGAGATTTACTTGCTTTACCTCATTTTATTAATGATTGTAGCGATTCATATTCTTTTTCCTAATGATGAAATCTTTTTTATATTTCAGGGATCAATATCAGTCAGCATGTCTGTATTCCAGACTTTTTTCTGTTTCATATGTACCCACCTGACATCAGGTGAAAAAGAAGCTGAGGCAATTAAAAGAAATTCTGATGTTCATGAAATACATCGTAGGACTCATTTTAATTCCTTTTCAAGCATTAGACTTCCCAAAAGCATCCATGATCATGAGTGAGTACATGGAATCAGTTATGATTTCCAATTGGACCTTTTTTCTTCATTTTGCCAACTTATGGCCTTATTTTGCCTCTCTTCCTATCTCTCTGATCCATTTTTAGTTCACTCTCGTACACATTGTATGAAGCTATTAATGTTATGGGGTGCATTTCTTCATTCAGAAGCTAAATTGAGAAAATTCTGAAGAGCATATACCAACCCAAAAAAAAACACAGTTGAATTCACGAGTTGGGTCTGGGAAAGAAGTACCAAATCCCATTAAGCTGATTATATTGGTATCCTTGGTGATACTTTGCTGGTACTTTATCATTGGCTTGTTACAGTCACTGGTTCTCTTATGCTAAATCAGCTCTTGCATTATATTTATACTTTCTTCGCATATCTTTAAAAAATAATTTTGGCGATCTATTTGCATCAATTAATTCTAAAAACTGAAGTAATGGGAAAGTTTTTTTCTCAATTTTCTAACTTCCTTGACTTGGCATAGTTTTCTTTAGAATTCAAGAAGGCAGGATTTACACCCCCTGATTTTAAAAACAACAGTTGGTGGTTCTCATTTGCATTTTCTGCAGAGAATGTCTTAAAGAAATAGGAGATACAATTTAGTTTTGTAGCAGAGGAGATATATTTCAATTTTTCTTTCTATAGCAGATTTCGAGATTCTCAATTTTTTTATTCATTTAGAGAATTGATCTAATATCACACATTCACTTTGCAGGCGAATAATTTGGCTGGGTGATCTTAATTACCGTATAAATTTGTCATATGAAAAAACACGGGAGCTAATCTCTAAAAAGGAATGGTCCAAGTTAGTTGAGTGTGATCAGGTAGGTTAAGTTTACTCTTTGAATTATTTAGAAAATCAGACCGTTTCGGTATCAATCTTTGTTTTTACTGCTAATTTATGAAGTTGTAGTACACCATTCTGGACAGCTCGTATTCTTTTCTGTGTCTAATATCCTAGACATAAATCTCAGATGTGGCATTGCCACTCTTTAAGTTTAGAACTCACGGAATGTGATGAATTTTGTGGTTGTGATTTGTGAAACATATTGAATTTGTGTTGTGCCATATATCTTAGCTATAAGTATTGTCTAATCAGGCATTTGCTTGTATTTTGGGACTTTAAATGCTTCCCGATAATCTGGTTAGGGAATAGGGACCCAATTTGACGTGCTTTCTTTTTATTAAGGTTCATTAAATTATGTGCAACACTTGTCTAGGATCATTTTAACCAATTATGACAAAGAATACAACCCTCCTGTGTTTTGTATTTTTGTACTCTGCGTAAGGATAAAATTTGCTTGTTCTTGTATCTAGCTGGAGAGAGATAGAATTGGTTGATGTAATGTGACTCCTCATATGGTCCACTTGATGTAGGTGGTAGATGGTCTATCTATTCATGTTCTATGGAGGTTAATAGGAGTTTGTCGTGGTTCACTGTGGGGTCTTGATGTTGATTTAGATTCATCTCATCATTAAGATGTAACTGTTTATATCTATTCTTAAATTTAGCAACGAGGCATTTAAGTAGCTGGTATGGGGTGATTAAGGGTGTAGCCGTGTAGGTTCACTGAGGCAGTTGCTAACTTTTGAATCATATGGTTTATGTGTTAAATTCATTTGATGTCTTATTGCTTAATTCATTAACATCTTCCTATCCTGGCAGCTTGTTCGGGAACTTAGAAAAGGTCGTGCATTTGACGGATGGTCTGAAGGTACTCTAAATTTTCCACCAACTTATAAGTACGAGTTGAATTCAGACAAGTATTATGGAGAAGATCCAAAAATTGGGAGGCGCACTCCGGCATGGTACGTAAGATCGTTCTTATCCTGGGGTTTTCATTTGACATTTACCAAACATAGTTTCTTTGGTTTCCTTACTTCTTATAGATGGATTATTGACTCTTGTTTGACCATCTTGTTATTTTCGAACTAATGTTTACTGATAATAGTATCTGCAATCTATTAGTTTCATTATTCTTTCCTGTTTCTTTCTTGTTCTCTCTCTCTCTCTCTCTCTCTCTCTCTCTCTCTCTCTCCTCTTCTTGTTTATTAGTTTTCATAAATAAATATATTCTGGAAGTGTTTTTTTTTCTTTTTGTGATATTTCATATTCAATTTCCAATCTTGCTTATCTTACTATTTCAAATTTTGTGTCCCCAAATTGCTCATTTTCACTTGTTTCTTCCAATGGTCAAGTTGTGAGTAATGTAAGACCCAAATGTTTATATGCTGGAATTAATTGTAATTTTATTCCTTTCATGCTTACTGAATTACATGTGTATCTTCTTTTGGTAATGATAATACATTTGTATCTTAGACTAGGAACTACTTGCAAAACCTTCTTCAGTTAAATTTTTTTGGTTTGGAAGAAAATTTAGGGTCATAGTTTTCATGGCTTCTAAACATGGGACCATGTATAATGTTAAACGAAGGTTCTGTAGTTGAACAGTTGCTTTGGTTACATATGGATAGACCTAGAAGAATATTACTTTATTCTGGTAAAAAAACCTAGAAGGTATTAAGAATATAAGAATAGAAAGTTAGCTATTAGTTTAAATTGACCCTAATCTTCTCTCTTTCTCTCCGTCTCTCTATCTCAGAGTATATACATATATTAAGTATTTTATATATGTGCGTGTGTATAATAAAAACATATATACAAACACATATGACCAGGGAAATTTATCCATAAAAACCTGAGGGTTTGAACTAGTTCTAATGATGAAAACATCAGCCATCGCAAAACATAATCATGCTCATTTATTTTTGCATTGTTCTGTTGCTTGGGTGCTCTCTTCGTTTTTGAGGATTTGGAAACAAGAAATGCCAAAATTTTATGGAAGAGTGCTTCTTCTTTTTTTCTTTCTTTTTCCCCCTATTTATGTGGAATTTGAAATGAGCGCAATGCTAGATTGTTTAGAGGAAGTTGCTTATCTTTTAAGCTGTTGAGTGATAGGTTTATGCATCTCTTTGGGCTTCTTCTATGGAAGCTTTTAGAGGCAGTTCTGTGATTGATTTGTGTAGATATTGAAGGGTTGCACTTTTTTAAGTGCTCTTATTTTAATTTTGTTTTCTTTAGTTTACTGAGGGTGGACTTCTTGTTCCTGCTTTTATTGTATTTGTATTAATAAAATTTCTTCTTTTATTGTTCTAAACTCTAGTTTGTCTATAGTAATCTAGTCATTTGTTCCTCTAGTCTCTTAATATCTGTTGATATTTCACACTTCTCTGTACTCTATATCTTTTCTTTCAGGTGCGACCGCATTCTTTCATTTGGGAAGGGGATGAGGCTTATGAGCTATGGGAGGACTGAGCTCATGATTTCTGATCATCGGCCCGTGTCTGCGTTATATATGATGGAGGTTGAGGTGTTTTGTCCAAGGAAGTTAAAAAGGGCTCTCACATTCACTGATGCAGAAGTTGAAGATAACGAATCCAATATTTGACTTGATGGGGGAATGAGTAGGTTAAGATTGGGTGAGGTTAGTACTCTACTCTGTATTTGAAGTTGCAAAAATGACTAGGCTTTGTTAAAAAGAATGAAGGGCTCGTTTGATAACTGTTTTTCCTTTTTATTTCTTGTTTTTGATTCTACTATTTTGAAATCAGTAGCAGAAAGTGTTATTTGCCAACAGTTTTTGCTTCTAAAAAAGTGGAAGTACAACCGTTTTTGGCAACAAAAAATTGAAAACACCAAAAACTTGTTTCTTCAAGTTTGGTCGTTGGATTTTTGCTATATATCCTATATATCTATTTATTTAATGTTTATTATTTATGTTGGACATTTATTTATTAATAAAAGTACATCATTCATCATTCATCATTCATTAAATGGTCGTTTAGTTTGTTTATATAAATCTCTATATTATATATAGTATGTTTTATGTGTATAAATAAATGTTATACACAGAAGATATAAATCATATGTAATATATAAATAAAGAAATAATGGTTTCTAACCTAGGATGATTTGGAGATATTATCCTGTAGGTTATAGTATTTTAACAGAGATGATTTATCTTGATCATGAAAGTTGGACTTCTAATTAAAGTACTAGTGCATTAACGATGTGCATTAAACTGATTATGTGATAATATTTTATTTATAAAATATTTTCACATAAATACTAATTTGTGAAATTTCTTAATTTTAAAATAATAATAATGGACTTAGTATATATATATATATATATATATATATATATATATATATATATATATATATAGATGTTCCAATGAGTGAGACTACATTGTGTTAATTAATACTTCAGAATGTCGATTAATATATTTAATTAATATTAGGAACATTATTATTGTCAAAACATCTTTAAAATTTTTCATAAGATAATTTATCAATGATCATAGAATATTGGCTTAGTCTTTTAATATTTATTATTAAAAGGATTGATTTAATTATTAAATCAATTTATGATCAAATATAGATAAATTATGGACTTATGAAATTAGTTTAAATGTATCGGGATTATATTAATTGATTTGAAATATTTATGTACATTTATAGAGGAAATATATACAGTTTATTAGTAAAGGATTTATTTAATTAATTCTTGGACTGAAGTGAAATTACAATTATTTAGTGGAATTAATTGTAATTAATATTTATTTTGAATATTATTATTAGATAATAATATCTAGATAAGTATTGGAGTCAGAAGAGGAATCCCTTATGATCCCCTCCTAGCCTAATATGAACCAGATTCATAAGAGGGTAAAGATCAATGTTATTATATTATCATTGATTAGAAATGAATTTGGATCTTTCTATCATAAGAAAATACCAACTTTCGTATTCTCTCTTTCAGCTTAGGAAAAACATAGCTTGTGTTTTTTTCAGAAGAGTTCTTTGGAGGCCATACTCCAAGTTCAGCATAAGGTCATAGGAGGGAAGATCTTGAGGATACTAGAGACTATACGGATATTCAAAACGTGCTAATCCAACCAAGCACTAGGTAACAAATTCGTATGCTAGATACATGGTATATATATTTGTTGTTTTGCATAAAACTATAAAGATGATTATGGTTTTATTATTATTTTTTAAAACCTATTTTCGGAATATTTTTCTAACATTGGCAACACATGGAGCCATTCTAACTTTAATGAGATCCAGACACCGAATCTCATTAACAACAAAAATTAGAACATTTATAGACTAAATAAGATAAAATCTAAAGTTTAAATATAGTTACCAAACAGTTATTCTTAATTTATATTGTCACTTATGGAAGGAACTGAAAGAAAAAACATATGGAAACAAAATTAGGAAGTAGAAATATGAAAGAAAACATAGTTACCAAACAAACCCTAATATTTTCAAATGGTATCGTAATAGTGGCTGTGCTTACTCCATTAAAATAAAAATAAAATAAACTACTAAACCTAATGCATGTGATTGTTGTCACTTAAATTTGAACATTTAAAGGTATATCTAATAAGCTTGTAACAACACTTCTTAAAAGGTTTGGTACTTCTCAGTTCTCAAAAGAGAAAACTAGTATTGTACCAAATTGATGTAAGACAGTATTTGGACCTTCGTGATGTTCGAACCAAAGATAAGAGGGGAGAAAATCACTAATCGTAATCCAACTCATCTTAATATTTTCCCTTTATGATTGTCACCGATTCTTTTACTTTTTTGATAAGTATGATTATCATGCCAAATTCACTCTTAATTGGTTTGAGGCTTATTTTGGGATTATAGACCTTAAACTTCCAAGGTAAGTAGACTTTACAATAACAAGAAAATCAATATAACAACTACATATGTCCCAATTGGAATCTTCATAAACATATCACTCTTTGATATTTGACATGTTCAAGAATAAAAAAAATTAAATATAAAACAGTTTGCAGTGGAAAGGGATTTGTAGATTCTAACCAAATTCACTTTATAACAAAAATTAGAAATTATGAGGAACGGAGATTATAAGTTTTAGCCAAATGACTGTTGATTTAGATATCAAACTGTTGTAGTTAATCTCTAGGATAACCTATATACTTCTATACTTCCATCTGAATTAAAGGTCATCAGGTTGAAAGCCACCTCCACCTGAATTTCAGGCATGCAAGTACAAAAGTATTTGTCCCCTATATTATTAACAATATATTTGCAAGAAATTTCTAGGTAAGAAAACAAGGATGGTCGTGTTAGAATTAAAGTTGTAGGGCAAGAAATTTCTACAAAGATATATTATACCTAGACATTTTGCAGAGTTATAATTGGCTAGAATTTCATTGTGCCTAGTGCTATGAGTGTCTCAACTACTTAATTTGGGACATAAATTTTATTTTGACCTATGTAGAGCTGTAAACGAGCTGAGCTGAGCAGAGCCGAGCAAGGTTTTGGCTTGCCGAGCTCGTCTAAAAGTTAAACAAGGTTTATAAAAGATTCTAACTCAAATTAGGTTTAAGCAAACTAAGCCTAGTCGCGCTTAAGTCTTTGCTCAAGCCTGACTCGTTTAATTTTTTTATTGTAAAAATAAAAAAAAATAATAATTAATTGTTAAATGAGGTGGGTCTAAACGAGTCAAGCCTAAACGAACCGGGCTCGAGCCAGATACCACATTGTTCGAGCTCGGCTTGTTTAACTAATACAGGTAAAGGAGCTTGTTCGAGCTCAGTTTGTTTAATGAGCTTGAATCGGCTTAGTCGAGTCAGGCCACGGGCATCCGGTTCTTTTACAACTTTAGACCTATGTTAAGGTGTTCCCTTTGAAAATAGTGACCGGTGAGATATTTGTCAAAGCCTCAACTAGATCGCACACCACTCTTAAGTGTGCCAGACTTTAATGGTTCCAGGCTGTGTATGGACACAAGTCCTGCATCTAGTAGTATGCGATATTTTGTGTGGTTTGTGTATGGTTCCGGCACCCTATGGGCTAGCTTTTGGGGATGAGTTCTACCCGAGTATGTTACAATTGAGATCAAAGCTGTCACCACCCTTTGTATCCGAGCCATGTAAGGGCGACTTATGGAAAGGGTTGTCTCTGATAGAGAGGTGAAGTAAGTAGAAAAAAGAACCGCCATATAGTGGGCCGATTATGGGCATTGGTGCGGAAGTGTGGTGGTTGTAATGGTTGTATAAGGCTTGGGTACCCTCACCCTATGAGCTAGCTTTGGGGGATGAGTTCTACACGAGTCTGTTATACCTCCTAATTTTCATCTATACTTCACTCCATTGGCGGCTCTTTGGTCCACATATGGGGTGATTTGAAGAAGGGTAAGTGATTTACATATTCAATACTTCAACCTTAACAGTTTAAACTAAATTGGTGCTCTGAGCTTGGTGTGAAAAACTATTTACACATTTTAGACCGACTTAGAATGTCCTTTTAATCTCTTTTTTGTTTTTGTGGTCACCATTCATAATAAGCTTGAATTGTGATTCTATGTTGGTTCTATTATTAAAATCCACCTGTTTATTGGATCTGCACTGTTTACGTTTGTTCCGGATATGCAATTAATTAGGGACCTTTCACTATATTTCAATGTTATTATCTTAGAATGTGTTTGTTTTTGCCTGATGCAGGATGCAGGATGCATCTGATTGGGAATGTTTGTCAAAACTTGCAATGCATGTGAAGATACTATAAAAGGGGCTCTCCCGACTCGCATAGAACATCGATTCTCTTGATTTTTTGATTGTTTGGTGGCAGAGGTTGTAAATTGCAGTTAGCATGTAAAGGTTATCATTTTATCTATTTATCTGTTCTTTTTTATTTATTTAAATTATTTATATATATACACAGTCCGCTTCTCCAGCGAACCGGAAGAAGCGAATTAAGAACGAATCGGCAATAGCGACGGTTTTTTCCGTCACTATAGCATAGAAAGCCGGTTTTTTATGCTATAGCGACGGAAAAAACCGTCACTATAGCTCGGATTAAGCTTTAATTCGCTTCCTCCTGCTCGTTGGAGAGAGCCAAACTATATATATATATATATATATATATATATATATATATATATATATAAGAAATATTTTTGCAGAGAATCGGCTCGTTTGGTTTTTCAGTGTAATCTGTGTATATCAATATATCTGGCTCTAATAAGATCTTTAGTAGTTCTTGTTGCTTACTGCAGGTCAAACGAACTCTATGTATTAACGGTGATTTTCTTTTTTAATACTTAGCTATATACATTGGAAATAAAGGTTGCCATGGTTTCAATATAAGTCACAAGTCTGCATACTAACGAGTTTATAAGTAATATCAGTGAACATTTGAACAATTCATTAAATAAACTCAAAAAAATCGACATGTAAGTAAATAAATAAAACCACTAAAAATAGATATTAAAAGGTTGGTCAAATTACATAATTTTATTTATTTATTACTTTAGAATCAAAATTTAAAATTAGAATATGTTACTGAATAAAATATGTTTAACTGAGATAGATTAGTGATGCCCCATTTTGGAGGGATATGAGCATAAAGTCGAGAAAAAATATAACAATAATTGAACTTGCGAGTAATGGATCCGGTTATTATGAAGTTAACTTCATGTTAAGTTATAGTGCTGACACGCAGAGAGAGATAACTTCTCAGCATACATGTTGATATTGCATTAATCAATTGACCGAAGTTAAGTTCATACTAACCACTTTTCAAGTTAATGGTTACTCGTAAACTATTTAAGAATATACTTTTATTTAATTAATTAAGCTCCTGAGTTTAAAAGGGCAAAACTGTGATTTTCCTACTGATGCGCATCACCGGTTCCCAGCTTGTTTCAGGCGCTGCAACGCCACTTTGATTATGTAATGATGATGTAATAATTAAAGGTTAGATGAATTGAGATTTTATTTATATAACCGGAGTATGATTTATTAAGTTTATTATTGTTATCCTATATTATGGGTAAGGTTTCAATCATAACCACCAGGAGAATTTAATAATTTCATACAACTATTGCGCAATATTTACAGGAAATAAAAAGTTAAAATATTGAGTTTCACAACTCTTAGTTTGGGATTTTGTTTTTGTAAATAAAATTGTCCTTATTATTTTGTAACTATATTTCTAAAATGAAGTTTGGTTCATCAGCTCCATTTGTAGGGTTTCATCATCTACATCTTCTCCTGGTAAGATCTCTCTCTCTCTCTCTCTCTCTCTCTCTCTCTCTCTCTCCAGGTAATAATCCCTTGTAATCCTATAACAAACATATAAATTTTTATAGGATATTATGAGTAATCTTGATGGAATAGACTGCATGTTGTTATTCTAGAGACAATCTTCAAGGACATACAACCTTAGGCATTAGCAACTGTATATGTACAAAACCTTTTTCTCCGTTGGATTGAGGAACCTACTAATAAGAAGAAACCATATTTTGAAGGAAACTATGAGCATAAAGTTTTGATGTTACATTTTTGAGAAATTTAATGAGATTTGATATAGCAAAACAAGATTCATACAAATTTCACCAACTAAGATCACAGAAAATCAGTACATGAGCACCAGCTTTGGATACTACTCTTGAGGGACTGCTTCCATTCCGTTACTCTGTTCACTTCATTTCTCCAGTTGCTCATCAGTAAAAATCAGAGGATTACTCCAAAAAGTGATGCATCATCAAGTTCAGGATGATAATCAGCCTTGCCATAAATAAGTATAATATTAATGTTTTTAGGGTTAAATACACTTATGTTACACCAAGTTCCATCCTCTTCATAATTTAGCCTCTAAACTAATTTAGCTCATAATTTAGCCCCTAAACTACCTAATCCCCCACCCCCACCCCCACCCCCACCTCCAACCCCAACCCCAAATTCATTTTCCGATAAAAATTGGCCGAAATATTTGACCCAACAGGCAACCCGATTGGACCCAATTGATTTTATGTTTGACCGTATTTGGATACAATTTGACTTCATTAAAAAATTAAAATACTTCTAAATAAAATTAATCACAAATTAAAATACTTGCAAATAAAATTAAGCCCAAATAATGTTGACTAATGTACTAATTTAGTATACTTTAATAAACAGGCTCATTTTGGGGCCAAAAAAAACTAAAAGGCTCAAACGGGTCTCAAAAATTGGACTGTAATTTTCTCAATCTAATGTACTTTATCATCCCAAATAACAAAGTATATACAAACCCAGAATGTAAATTACAGAAAAACTAAAATGATCAAATTTACAAAATTTTAATTCCAACAAATAAAATACAAGAAAATAAAATATTTTCAATTTTTTGTACCGGATTCCTTTGATCACCCAATTGGAGCTTAACGAACCCAAAAGCAGGACCGTTTGGTGCCTCATCATTTCAGCTTGAATCTTGGTGAAATTTGTTTCCGAGACATCAATCTGCGGCGGACCAAACTCTGGCTCTGGCGATTGCTTGGTGCCCCATTCCTTCAAATTCTCGTCTTCCTCATCATCCACTACGTCATTGAGATCATCAGTAATGTGAATCCTTCTCTTTACGACCTCTGCACATCAGAAGTTTTTACCATTTGTGGTGGCGATTAAGAGGAGATTGAAAAATAAGACGGATAATTGAGCTGGACTACGTCATTGAGATCATCAGTAATGTGAATCCTTCTCTTTACGACCTCTGCACATTAGAAGTTTTTATCATTTGTGGTGGCGATTAAGAGGAGATCGAAAAGTAAGACGGATAATTAAGTTGGTTCGATATTTCATACTTTCTTTTTCCCTCTTCTACTTTACTATGTAGATGCTAGTTTAAAATTGTCTTATATATTACCAAATGAGAGTTTCAAATTTAGTGATTGGGTTGGGGGTTTGGTGAGTTCTTGGTATGTTAGTATAATTTATTAGGTTTATATCTTAATGGTGATTCAGATCTAGATGTGAAGGTGTGTTCTTGGTCTATTAGTGTGCATGTTTGAATTTGTTTATATTTTAATTCACGTGTTTAGTTTTTTTGTATTTTAATATTAACAATACTTAATTGTTTATTAAAGTCAAAACATATTTTAACACGGTCAAACCGTATAAAACTACTTGCCTTTCTGGAAAATTATGTATTTCGATCAATTTCTGTCGAAAAATATATTTGGGGAGAGGGGACATTATATGCAATTAGGTAATTTAAGGGCTAAATTATAAGCCCAATTAATTTAGGGGTTAAATTATGAGGAGAGTGAAACTTGATGTAATATAAGTGTATTTAACACATATTTTAATGACAGATGAGGAGCTAAAGGGGGAAGAATCTAAGCACAAAGAGTTTATAGTAAAAAATACCTTTAAAGTGTTGTCGCAATATGATACCCCAAGCTTACCATGAAGAAGCCACAACAATGTAACACCCCCTTTCCAAAATAGAAAGAGAGGTTACTCAAAACACAACAAAACTAATGAATTCAATAGTAAGGCTCAAAGCCACAAAAGAATAGTCTTAATATCTGCCCACAAGTCAACCATAAAAATATCAAACTGCCTCAAACCATAATATAAAATAATTATTACAACTCCGAACAATCTAATATATCACAACCTAAACATAATATATCTAAATCATTTGGATAAAAGGGAGCTCTCGTCACACTTGCCTTTGATCCCCCTGATTACCTGTAGGAAGAAAAATATAGCATGAGCCAAATGCCCAGTACGGATATAGAGTACAAATAATGAATCGAAATAATTAACTCAATTTAAATGAACTGAACTGAACTGAAATGAAACTAACCGAAATGAAACGAACAAAACTAACACAACGAAATAATAGGCTGAATCAAATGGCTGGGTGTTATTTCATACCGAGCTCAGAACAAAATAGAAATATACCTTGCCACGTAGGCAAGTCAAATAATGTCACACAGGCAAATCAAATAATGTCACACATGCAAGTCACACACATTGGACCGTGAATCCAATGCATGTAAATAGGAAGATGTGTTTGGCACAAACATCACCAATCCGCAGAACAGAACATAACAAAAAACTAAGGTCAATCCATACGCCTTCCACAATAAAACACCAAATGGCCACTCCCACCGGAGCACAAAATGGAGACGCCGTGGACTGATCACACTGCCACGGAAGGTGTCATGCCTCGGTGTCATGCCTCGGTGCCCCCACAGGTGGTTATAGCTCATGTATACCCTACGTTATTCTAACAAAAATATCATGTCACAACACATGCGACATAATATCAACACAAAGGGGTTCTAACATGTACATGTTAAATCGAACGAATCAGCAACACAAGTCTCCAAAAATATACTAACATGTACATCACTACAAAAAGCGAAATAAATATTAAACATGATAAACGAGTTCAAAGAGTACAAGTTATGATATTCTAAAGATCAAAATAAACTATCATATGAATTTCACTAAGATCAAGGTATCGAGACAATATTCAAAATCAAAACGAGATGCAAAACGAACAAATTAAAATTAAAGAGTATTGCTGAATGAGTACGAAATCCATACCTAGATTAAGTAATATAATACCCGAAATTTATATTCTAAATATACTCTTTAAATTCCTTCCGTCCGATCTAATAAAAATAATAATAATAATGCAATTATAAGTTACTTAATAATTATAATATATATATTAATATGAAATTAATTTCTTCAATTACATCAATTTTACAAAAATAAACCCGAATTAAATTATAAATAATCTTTTAATAAACATATTTTTTTTCAACGAGTTAATATCCTTAGTGTATATATATATATATATATATATATATATATATATTAGTTTC
The DNA here is from genome assembly GCA_020205605.1 of Panax ginseng. Lineage (NCBI taxonomy): Eukaryota > Viridiplantae > Streptophyta > Magnoliopsida > Apiales > Araliaceae > Panax > Panax ginseng. Next base: position 71,384,484 of record CM035132.1, on the reverse strand, counting down.
TATCACAACAGCTTTCTTGATTATGCATGTTAACATTTTTTTTAATAAGAAACTCCTTTCACATGTTACTTTTTCTGTTTCATCATCATGCATGAATACCACTATTTATTTAAAGAAATATATATAAATAGATAACATGATTACAAATCAACAATTTCATAGCAGTATTCTTTGTTCACGCAAATATCTACACTACTCAATTAATTAATAAAATGACTAACTACACATGCCACTTACTTGTATCCGGATATCAAATCCTTATTCTTATCGCACACAAAGTGCAAATCCAATTTCCTTTCTCTTCCTCCGTAGCAGCAGTTGCATTTTTTAGTCAGTTCGATATATAAGATAGATTAGGATTTAAATATTTATTTATATAACTGATGAACTCCCCTAATTTAAATAGAATTTTAATTTTACCCACATATAAATTAAATCAAATAAATTTTAAAGTCTAATTTAGTCAAATTAATTTTATCCATCACTTATTAATATTTATTAATCCACATAAATTAAATGATTAGTTTGACCCAAATAAATGATAAATTCCAAACAATATATTTTAAAATAAAATAATTTTTATTATTTAATAAAATTTTTTTCGGGTATTACATCACCTACCCCTTAAAAAGGATTCCGTCCCTGGAATCAAAAGAATATGACGTACTTAATTATCAAAAAGATGCGGATACTCCGCTCGAATAAACTCCTCCATCTCCCAAGTAGCTTCCCGCTCTGAATGATTCCTCCACAGAAGCTTAACAAACAGAATTGTCTTTCTCCTCATAATCCGCTCTTGACGATCCAAAATCGCCTCGGCTTGCTCCTCACAGGTAAGATCCTCCCAAATCTTATCGAATGAATATTGTACCACGTGCAATGGATGATAATGATTACTCCTCAACATCGACACATGGAACACATTGTGCACATGAGCTAGCTGTGGAGGCAAAGTTAACCGATATGCAAACTCACCAACCCTCTCCAGAATCTCAAATGGGCCAATATAACGCATACTAAGTTTCCCTGTCAACCCAAATCACCGAATACCCTTCCAAGGAGAGACTTTTAGAAACACATGCTCACCAATTTCAAACTCTAAAGTCCTCCTATGCTTATCAGCATAACACTTCTGCTGTGATCGAGCTGACTTCAATTTCTCCTTAGCCACCACAACCTTCTCCGTAGTGATTTGAACTAACTCAGGCCCTTCTATGGCCCTTTCGCCAACTTCATCCCAACAAGTTGGTGCCCGACACTTTCTACCATACAACGCCTTAAAAGGAGTCATTCCAATACTTGCATGCCAACTGTTGTTATAAGTAAACTCAACTAGGCTCAAGTAATCATCCCAATTACCTGACCACTCAAGTGCACAAGATCTCAACATGTCCTCTTATGTCTGAATAGTCTGTTCGGATTGCCCATCAGTTTGTGGATAAAAAGAAGTACTAAAGTTGAGCCGAGTACCCCAAGCTCGTTGAAACCCTTTCCAGAACTGTGAAGTGAACCGCGGATCTCGATATGAAACAATAGACACCGGAGTACCATGAAGTCTAACAATCTCCTACTGAAAGATATGTGCCAACCTATCCACCGAGTAACCCTCATGGATAGCCAAAAAGTGTGCTGATTTGGTCAACTGATCCACCACTACCCAAATGGCATCATTCTTCTTGAACGTCTTTGGCAAACTAGTCACAAAATCCATTGTAATATCCTCCCACTTCCAAACTAGAATGTCTAACTGTTGCAGTAAACAACTAGCTCATTAATGTTCTATCTTCACTTATTTACAAGTGAGGCACTTCCTAACATATTCAGCCACATCTCGTTTCATCCCATTCCACCAAAAATTATCCTTCAAATCCCTATACATCTTCGTAGAACTTGGATAAATAGAAAATGGTGAATTGTGAGCCTCAGCCAACACCGCCTCCCGAATGATTGGATCGGACGATATACACAACCGCTCACCCAACCAAATCACACCGTGATCATCAATACAAAATTCAGGCTGCTTGCCCTCCTCCAGATTCTGCGCCATACTCCACAATTCCCCATCTTCCTTTTAAGCTTCTTTAACTGGCGAGATAAGAGAGGGCTCCACTCTCATACCTGCCAAATGCCCATCTGAACCTCGTACATACAACTCCAACTCGAGTCGCTCCATATCTGAAATAAGTTGAGGTTGTGTAATAAGGGCTGCTACACTCCCAGAACTCTTTCGGCTAAGAGCATCTGCAACCACATTTGCCTTCCCCGGGTGATACTGAATTCTAGCATCATAATCCTTTAGAAGTTTCAACAAACGCCTCTGCCTCATATTGAGCTCCTTTTGAGTGAAAATGTATTTAAGACTTTTGTGATCGGTGAAGATATCACAAGTCTCTCCATACAAATAATGCCTCCAAATCTTTAGGGCAAAGATCACCGCTGCCAACTCCAAATCATGTGTGGGGTAATTCACCTCGTAAGGTTTAAGCTGTCTAGAAGCATAAGCAATCACCTTACCATGTTGCATCAAAACACACCCTAAGCCCTTCTTAGAAGCGTCATTATAAATCTAGTAACCTCCTATCCCTGACGACAATGTAAGTATTAGAGCTGTCACAAGCCTTTTCTTTAACTCGTCAAAACTTTTCTCGCATTCCTCATTCCACACAAACTTCGTGCCCTTTTTCATCAACTGAGTCAATGGTAAGGCAAGCAGGGAAAACCCTTCCATAAACCGCCTATAATACCCTGCCAAACCCAAGAAACTCCTAATTTCTGTCACCGTAGTAGGTCTCGGCTATTTAGTGATAGCCTCAACCTTAGCAGGATCTACCTTAATGCCTTCAACAGAAACAACGTGACCAAAAAATTAACCTACTCCAACCAAAACTCGCATTTAGAGAATTTAGCATACAGTTTCTCTTTCTGCAAAATTCTCAACACTGTGCGAAGATGCTCCTCATGCTCTTTTTAAGAATTGGAGTAAACCAAAATTTCATCAATAAAGACAATAACAAATTGGTCCAAGTACTCCCTGAACACCCGATTCATAAAATCCATAAACACCACCGGAGCATTAGTCAACCCGAATGGCATCACCAGAAACTCGTAATGCCCATATTGAGTACGAAAAGATGTATTAGGGATATCCTCATCCCTTACCCTCAACTGATGATAACCCGATCTCAAGTCTATCTTCGAAAAATACTTTGCCCCCTGAAGTTGGTCAAACAAGTCATCAATCCTCGGCAATAGATACCGATTCCTGATAGTAATCTTATTCAACTCTCTGTAGTCTATACACAGCCTCATAGACCCATCCTTCCTCTTCACAAACAAAACTGGAGCACCCCACGGCGAAACACTCGGTCGAATCACACCACGATCCAACAAGCTCCTACAACTGCTCTTTCAACTCCTGTTACTCTAACGGTGCCATCCTATACGGTGCCTTAGAGATAAGCTCAGCACCAGGAACAAGCTCAATAACAAATTCCACTTCTCGCTGCGGTGGAAACCCTGACAACTCCTCAGGAAACACATCGGGAAAATCACGAACAACATGAACATCCTCAATATAAGACTCACCCTTAGAGGTATCCTTCACAAACGCCAAATACCCCTTACAGCCATTTGCCACTAACTTCCCAGCCTTCAAAGCTGAAATCAACTTCACCACCCTACTCGGTTGTGAACCCTGAAACACGAACTTTGGAGACTTCACATCTCCAAATATAACCTTCTTTGCCTGTAAATCGATAGTGGCATGGTGTTTATTCAACCAGTCCATCCAAAGAATGGCGAAATCGTGTATACACATCGGAAGAAGATTAACGCTACGAATCTTATCCCCAAAACTGACCGTACACCCTCTATATAAATCAAAAATAAAAACAGAAGTCCCCATCGGGGTAGCAATGGATATAACAGAATCTAAAGACTGGGATGACACACCCAGGTGCCGAACAAAAGACTGAGCAACAACGGAATGAGTAGAACCCATATCAAACAAAATAGACGCCTCACGATTGCCAACTAAAAGAGTACCGAAATGCATGCACACACCGCCACTGGTTATGCGTCAAAGCAAAAACTCGACCACCCTGACGCTGACCTCCATTGCCACCATTTTCACCACCTCCACCATTACCGTGTGCACCGGTACAATCCCTAGTAATATGACCCATCTGTCCACACAAGAAGCATGCACCGGTAAGTCTGTGGCACTGCCTCCCCCGATGATTAGCCCCACAAGTAGCACAAGGAGCTATCGGAATAAGATTTGGGTTACCCCCACCAGCTGGTCCCAGATAACGACCCTGATTCTGTCCTTGCTGACAATTCTGCCATGGCTGACGATTTTGACCATGCCAAGGTAGCTAAAGTTGATGATTCTGCCCTTGCTGAGGCAACTGCTGATAACCCCTATTCTGATTCTGACCACGCCATTGCCCCTACTGGCCGCCACAATTTTTGTTCTACTGACCACCCTGACTTCTCCCATCCTGAACTAAAGTTTGACCCTGCTAGTCATCTCTGTCCCTCTTTCGACTCCCCTCCGGTTTAGAAGACTGAAAGTCCTATCGTTCCATCTCAATATTCTTGGCCGCATTGGCCACTTTTGGCACATCTGCAAACTTGGTGTTAATGAGATGCTGCCGATACCTATAATGAATCCTCCACTTAAACTTCTCTTTGCTTTATTCTGCTGCAGGTCCTCGCTAAGGTTCCCATGAAAGCTCGCCAACCTAGTGAACCTCGTCATGAAGTCCGTGATGGACTCATCATCTTTCTGCCGAATAGACAGATACTCTCTAGTATAGGCCTCTTTATCAGCAGCTGGGAAGTACTGCTGATAGAAGACCTCACAAAACTCTGCCCAACTAAGTGTCTCAACATAATCATCGCCATTTTAAACTCCTTATTATTTAAATATGTGATTTAATCTTAATGAGTTAGTTTCGTGAGTTTGTTTAAACCTTATGTGGTTATGTGAATTTATGACATGCGTAAAGGGAGTCACTAATAGTTTATTTAAATTAGTGGACTAACCCTAAGAGTTTGATATCAAGGAATTGACAGGATTATTAATAATTAAATATTCAATTTGCTTGAATATAGTAGCAAGAGTTGAACATATTGATTAATTGCAGTTATGAGTAATTAATTGATAATGTGTTAATTAATAATTATTATGAATAAATAATAATTAATGAGTAAGAGATTAATAATTTATAAAATGATTATATGTTTACTTAATTAATTTGTGCAATATAGTAAACCTTTATTATATGGTAGTTAACTATATATTTTATATAGTACAAGGTGGCACAATAATATGTTTATATATATATATAGACTATATAGTAAGAGTTATTTGCATTCATGTGAGTTGCATAATAATATTGTTATATGATGTGAAGTGTGTGGGTAAATATTCAGGTATACCCTATTAACATATAATAATATCAATTGTTAAATTTATAATGATTTCATTAAGTTATTATGACAATAACAGTCATGGTAATAGAAAATGTACATGAATTATATGTATGTGCACTACTTGATACCTTGTAATTAGGAAATACATTGTATGCTCTTTAAATCATTATAACCTATGTTATATGAAATGAATTGTGTAGATATATTTTATAACCATAGTTTATATTATGTGTATATATGGTATAAGCCAATTGTAACATTTCATTTCTTTTGCAAATTGCTGAGTTTTGCTCCTTGTCCCAAATATAGTGGCTCAAAGGTACATGAATAGTAACATGAAGCTAATTTACGTATTTTCCAAAAGCTAGCTATCCTACTCTATACTCATCTCAAATTCAACCAACCTAGAACAATTAGTGGATGGGGAGTGGGATTCATGAGTGGAATCACTAACTCTCACCAAACTCTCATAATCCAATGAATTCTTCATCCATCCCTTGGTTTAAATTCTTGAATAATGGCTTAGCATGGTCAATGAACTTTCTATAAATAGAACACTTCTCTTCTCATTCCTTGTTCTGCAGATTGTGCATTTAGTGTGTTAGTTGTTGAGCTATTAGTGAGAATTATCGTCAGAAGAGAGGGAAATCAATTACTCCAAGAGAGGTATAAAATCTAACTTATGTTCTTGATTTGGGTTTTTGGCAAATTCTTGTAATTCTCATAAATTCTCGTAATGTGGCATGAATTGGCTTAAGGGTGTGTTATCTAAGTTAGTATGCATGCTTAGGAGTATTAGAAGTAGTTGAGTTGCAGCAATTAAATGTTTGACAATGTTGGAGTTGAACCTCTGCACAAGCAGATGCCATTTTTTTTCTTTCTAGTCGAAGTGCACTGCGGCCAGCGCCACTTCCTAACCTTTCACTTGCCGATGCGCATGGTAGTATGAGATCACGTTGCTCATGTTAGCTTCTTAAGATATGTTGAGCTTACTATGAAAGTTAGTATATGACTATAAATGACCTGAAATTGTGGACTAAGGTAGTTATGTATATAGTAAGTCATAATAGGTTTGTTTTGACTTGGTTATTTTAAAAAAAGGTTTAATGATTTGAAAACTAGAAATTTTATACATGGAGTAATATACATTCTGACTTTGTGAACATATGTAAATAACTTGAGTATGTGCACAAATGCCTATGAAAGCATGAATTAGACAAAATAGATGTATCTTGCATGCTTGAATGAATTTTTACTAATGGAGACTTAAAGTTTAGAAAATGAACTTGATAAACTATATATACATTAAGTTGAGAACTTGTAAGTATGTTTTTGATGTTTAGCATGTATATATATATATATATATATATATATATATATATATATATATATATATATATATATATATATGAAAGTATGATTTATGGTAGGTAAAGTGACTTACATGATTGATAGCTTAACATGTGAAGTCTTGATTAAGTAAAAGCGAATAATAACCTTTGATATGTTTGATGAAAGGTTAAAGTTAGTTATTCATATAATAACATGTGTGTTGTGCATGATTGTTCGCTTTATGTACAAGTCATGTGTGTGTGCATTGACTTTCTCTGAGAAGCAACCATGTCTTGGTTTGCACCGGGAGCGGCGTAGCGATCGCGCCACTCCTTAGTACAAACCAAGTCTTGATCATGTTGATCTGCGATTGAGATCTGAGTTTTGTTATTAAATTGAGAACTGATGCATGCTTATATGGTTACTCTAATCTGTAATAAATGTGCAGTATAGTAGTCATATGATAATAAGCATGTTATTGAAAGAATCCTATGACGAATTAGTGTTTATAACTTTAAAGTTCAATTGTGATTTCAACTATGACATAGTGTGTTAGAAACTAATCGTGTAATGTAATGATACGTGTATAGAAGTATGCTATGTGAGGATTTGATTCTTGTAAGTGTAGACTCATATTAGTTTACATATACTAATTGAAATGATCGACTTGATAACGTTAGGTCGTTTCAACGCAAGTTAACTAAAGCTAGAATTGATTGTAGCTGAGCAAAAAGGCAAGTTCCTTGAACCCTACTTTTATTGAGCAAGTTCCCTAAACTTACTCCAATTATTATTGAGCAAGTTTTCTTTGAACTTCACTCTTTGATTGTGCAAGTTCCTTGAATCATATTTTTATTGAGCAAGTTCCTAAATTCTTACTCTTTTATATTGAGCAAGTATTCAAACACTATTTTTATTGTGTTGAAGTTTCTAAACTTACACAACTTTGATTTTTGTGAAAGTTTCTTATCCTTCTCATATTGTATTGAGTAGGTTATTGTTGAATTGAAAGTTATTCATTTAAGCTTGAATCTTATTTCCAAGCATGCTTTATTAAGTGGTTTAATTACTTTACAATTATTCCACATCGATATTATTGATATTACACTTAGTGCACTTGAGTTCGTCTGATCTTGGACTTGTACATCATTTAAAGTTCAATAATTCTTGAACTATGTTAGATAGAGTCTGAACCTTTGTTAGGTCGGACAAGTGTATGAAGTTTTATAAAAGCTATCCAAACCAATTGATGGTAAGGATTCTTAGGCGAAAGAACACCCTTTATGATGAGGAGTACCCCGAGTATCTAATATAAGATACAAAGAAGCGATTTAAATGTTATGCATATACATAGTGTGTATGTGATTTGATCCCCCTCAAGTACTTATTACATAACCCGATAACCAAGGGGTCGATTAGCTATTGATTCCATTGGAGTGTTATAGTTCAAAGTCTACTTGACTAGCGATTATTCTAAAAGCAATCATTATCTTTGCTTATATTCATATATTCATATTGTTGAATCCTTGAGATATTCATATTGTTGAATTCATTGCGGATATTTTCCATTCATCATGATATATCCTTATTATTGTTGTATTTAAACTTGTTGAGCAAACTTGTTGCTCATCCTTGCTATATCATGAATTATATTGCGGCTAAGCTTGAGACCTCGAGGGAAGAACAAGGGTAAAGGAAAGATGTAGAATAGTGGCGAGGCGAGACTTTACCTTATGCTTAGTTTAAATTACTATTATGTAATATGAACCCTAATGATTATTTTAGGGTATGTTTGTAAGATGATATTAAGGTTATCGTATCTTGGGACTAGTAACACCTTTTGAATGAATGACGTCGTTTATTATATTTTCCATTTTTAGTTATCGTATGTTGTTTAGAGGTGGATGTTTGTATTTTATCGTGATGATGAGAAGATAGAATTGAGGAGGACCCGGATTAAGGGGTGTCATGAGTTTGGTATCAAAGCCTAGGTTATAAACGTTAGGAATGTGAAACCTAGGTTATAACCTTAGTAGAAAACTCAAGTAGAGTATGTAAGTGATGGGTTGAGGAAATCCATCGAGTTTTATTGTGATATTGAAGTTGTTTATTTAAATCAAAAATGATTAATAGGCGTCTTAAACTTCTTAATGCTAACATGAATAGCATATCACATAAAACCTAATAATTTTCTTCCTTTCCTCGGATCATGCCGCTTTAGGAGAATTTGCAGCGGAATCGAGAGGGAGGAAGGATCCGTTAACAATGGTGGAGGGGAGGGCAAATGTTGATCCAATGCGAACTTCGTTAACTTTAAGCGAGGCAATGCAAAAGCAGACCCCACTTGATGAGAGGAGGCGGCCGAGACAACACTTGGCTAGCTTTAAGGACTTTAAATTGGTAGGACCACTTGGGAGTTAGGGGAACCTTGGACCCAATTGAAGCCCAGGACATGGATAGAAGAGATGGAGAAGGTGTTTGAGGTGTACACGGTGGTAGAAAGCATGAAGATGAGTTTTGCCACTTTCATGATGAAGAAGCGAAGCTAACTATTGGTGGAAAGCCAATAAGGGGCGAAGCGAGACGAAGGAGTTATTCCTTGGGAGAGATTTAAGGAGCTATTCCTCGAGAATTACTTCTCGAGAGATACATGACAGGATATGGAAGTTAAGTTTACGGAACTGAAACAAGGTAGTATATATGTCATGATGCAGTCGCAGACAAAATTTAACGAGTTAGCCTGATTAAGCTTCACATCGAGGTTGACACGGAGGCGGGAAAGGCGAGAGGTTCGAATTAGGGTTTGAAACCATGGGTGCGAGAAGGTGGTTGGTTGTATTAAAAGATTAAGACTTACTCGATCTTTTGGAAAGGGCTATCATTGCCGAAGGAGGCAATGAAGCCATCGCTTCGATTCAAACAAGAAAAAGAAGGCCGGTCGAAGAAGGGCGAAAGAAAGGAAGCGGCGGAAGGCGGCAACCCCAATAAGCGTAAATGGACGGAGAGCGAATCCTCTGGAGAGGTAATAAGTCCGGGGGGAGGCTAAAAAAGTATGAAGTGCAACAAGCGTGGGAGGAATCACTCGAGGAGTGCATGAAAGGAAAAGTGTTTGTTATCATTGTGGACAATTGGGGCACATGGCTCCTCGATGTCCGAATAAGCGAAAGGAGGATGTTTCTCGTGTGGAGCCACGGACCATCAAATTAAGGATTTGCCCAGAAGAAAAAGGGCGATCATGACTAAGCGGCAACCACAACAACAACAACAATGGGCTAAACATTGGAGGGCCGACCGGTCGAAACCAACAGAGACCAATGACACGAGCGTTCAACATGGCCAAATACGAGATGCGGTGGAGTCTAAGGACGTGGTGTCGGTATCATTAGATCAATGATATAGATGCATACATGTGTTATTTGATTGGTGCTACTACTCTCTTTTTTTTTCGAAGAATTTTCTAAGCAGTTAGACTTACCCGTGAGAGATTAGAACACCCTATGAGCGTAGAAGTAGCGAACAAGGAAATTATCCCCATAGAATACATTCATAGGAATTGTTATCTTAAATTACGAGGATTTAAGCTCAAAGTGGATTTGATCTGGAATTCGTTTGGGGGAGTTCGATGTAATCCTTGGAATGGATTGGTTATCGGTTCACGGAGCGATTATATAGATTAAGAAGAAGTGTGTACACCTTAAGACTCGAATAAGTCGAAGGTGGTATTTTATGGTAGTAAATCGTGAGACAATCTCATTGTCGACGATGGTGCAAGCTGCGAGAAGATTGCTTAGGAAGGGTTGTATAGGTTATTTGGCTCACGTGGTTGATACTCGATGAGTCGAGGTGAAGCTGAGTCGAATACCTATTGTAAAGGGATTTCGTTGATGTCTTCCCAGATGAGATTAAGGATTGCCACCGGATAGAGATTGAGTTTGTTATTGATTTGGCACCGGGGACAACATTGGGTATACAAAAGCCATATCGTATCGTGTGGCATAGAGAGAGAGATGAAAGAACTAATGGCTCAATTACAAGAGTTGTTAGATAAAGGGATACATTCGATAGGCGTATCATCATGTAGGAGCACCGATCTTATTAAGTAAAGAAGAAAGATGGGTCGCTAAGACTTTGTATCGACTACCGAGAGTTGAACAAGGTCACCATTAAGAACAAGTACCCGTTGCCCAGGATAGACGATTTGTTTGATCAGTTGAAGGGGGCAAAGTACTTTTCAAAGATTGACTTGAGGACCGGTTATCACCAACTGAAAGTGAGGCCGGAGGATATTCAAAGACGACATTCAAAACTCGGTATGGACACTTTGAGTTTCTGGTAATGTCATTTGGATTGATGAATCAGCGCAAAGAACATTTATGGATTTGATGAGCAGTGTTCAAATAGTATTTGGATAAGTTTGTTGTCGTATTCATCGATGACATTCTAGTGTATTCGAAGCGGAGGAAGAACACATGCAGAGCATCTTGGGATAGTGTTGGAGACATTAAGGAGGAGAAAGTTGTATGCAAAATTCTCCAAGTGTGAGTTTTGGTTGCAAAGAGTGCAGTTTTTAGGGCACGTTATCGACAAGAATGGTGTTTGATGGACCGGTGAAGGTAGAAGCGGTTATCAATTGGGAGCGGTAAAGCGCAAGCGATGAAAATCGGGAGTTTCTTAGGATTGGCGGGATCTTATCGAAGATTTATTCGGGATTTTTTGAAATTAGCATCACCGTTGACCAATCTTACGGAAAAAAATAGTTAAGTTCATTTGGATGGAGAAGTGTGAAGAAAGTTTCCTAGAATTGAAGAAGAGGCTTAGTCGAGCACACATGTGTTGGCTTCTTAGGACAACACGGGAGGGTTTATAGTGTATAGTGATCGTCACACAAGGGTCTTGGTTGTGTCTTGATGCAACAACAGCGGCGGGGTCATTCTTGTCGCTTCACGTCGGTAAAAGATTATGAGAAGGGATATCAGACTCATGATCTGGAGTTAGCGGTGATAGTTTTTGCCTTGAAGATTTGGAGGCATTATTTGTATGGCGAGAAGTGTGAGATATATCACGGATCCACAAGAGTTAAAAGTATATCTTCACGCGAGAGAGAGTTAAACATGAAGCGTGGCGATGGCTAGAATTGATCAAAGATTATGATTGTGAGATTACATACCATCCGAGCAAAGCAAATGTAGTGGCGGATGCCTTGAAGCGAGAAAAAGCGAGAGAGAAGTTATTGAAGTTGACCATTCAAGATGAATTGGTGAAAGATTTGAATGACTAGACTTGGAGATTAAGTATCAGATGGAGACCAACGAACAATTATTTACTGATGACGATGAGTCAGACTTTATTGGATAAGGTTAAAGAAGCACAAAAAAAGGATGAAGATTGCATTAACATCAAAGCGATTGGTTGAAGGTGATGAATTGAAATTTAAGATTGATATCCTTTGAATTTGCTAAGATTTGAAGGATGAATTTGGGTACCGCTAGTACGGAAGCGAGAGAGAGATTTTGCAAGAAAGCGCCGCGATCTGAGATACTCGATACACCCGGGAAGCACGAAGATGTACCAAGATTTGCGTCACCACTTACGGTGGCCAAACATGAAGAGAGAGGTTGCGAGAATCGTGAAGTAGATGTCTAACTTGTCGAGAGTCAAGGCGAGCACCAACGACCAAGCGGGTTATTACAACCATTAGAAATTCGAGAATGGAAATGGGAGCACATCCTGATGGACTTTGTGGTGGGACTTAAACAACAACGAAAAAAAGACACGACGCCATATGGGTGATTGTAGATCGTCTTACTAAGTCGACTCACTTTTTTTGATTAAGATTAAGTATAGTTTGGACCAGATTAGCCAAATTGTATGTTAAGGAAATTATCTCGAGGCATGGGGTGCGGTATCTATTATATCGAGATAGAGATCCGCGATTCACGTCAAACTTACGGAAGAGTCTTGAAGAAAGAATGGGGACACAACTACGAATGAGTACCACGTATCATCCATGAGATAGATGGGCAAAGTGAGAGAGAACGATTCAACACTTGAAGACATGCTCCGAGCTTGTGTGATGGACTTCAAGGGTAGTGGGAGGATCACCTTCCATTAGTAGAGTTCGCGTATAACAATAGTTATCACGCCGATGTTGGAATGCCATAATCTGAAGCAAGCTTTATATGGGAGGAAATGTAGAAACGCATACTTATCTTTGGGACGAAGTTGGAGAACGTCATTTGTTGGGACGAGGAATTGGTACAACGAGACGGTAGAAATCATCAAGGTGATAAAGAGCACGATTAGTAGCGACTCAAGATCGCCGAAGAAAGTATCTTGATTTACATACATCGTAAGAAGAGAGATTTTGAAGTAGGAAGCTATGCATTTACGAAAGTATCTCCTGGAAAGGAAGATTCATTTTGGGAAGAAGGGCAAGTTGAGCCCTAGGTTCATAGGACCATTCGAGATTACGAGGCGAGTCGGTGAAGTGGCGTCTGAGGTAGCATTACCTCTGAACTTGAGCACATTCACAATGTGTTTCATGTGTCGATGTTATGACCATATAAACGGGACTACAAAACACGTTATCTCTATATGAACCAATTCAAGTCGAGAAAGACTTATCGTGCGAGGAAGTTCCTGTCCAGATACTAGATAGGAAGGAACAGAAGTTGAGGAATAAGATTATCCATTCCGTTAAGATTCTCTGGAGGAATCACGCGATGAAGAAAAAGCTACGTGGGAACTAGAAGAAAAAATGAGAAGCGAATTATCCGTTTTTATTTGAGTAACCTTATTTTTTACAATTCCGAGGACGAAATTTTTATAAGGGGAGGGATGTAATGTCCACAAATTTTAAACTCCTTATTAATTAAATATGTGATTTAATTTTTAATGAGTTAGTTTTGTGAGTTTATTTAAACCTTATGTGGTTATGTGAATTTATGAAATGATTAAAGGGAGTCACTAATAGTTTATTTAAATTAGTGGACTAACCTAAAGAGTTTTAATATCAAAAGAATTGATAGGATTATTAATAATTAAATATTCAATTTATTTGAATATAGTAGCAAGAGTTGAACATATTGATTAATTGCAATTATGAGTAATTAATTGATAATGTGTTAATTAATAATTATTATGAATAAATAATAATTAATGAGTAAGAGATTAATAATTTATAAAATGATTATATGTTTACTTGATTAATTTGTGCAATATAGTAAACCTTTATTATATGGTAGTTAACTATATATTTTATATAGTACAAGGTGGCACATTAATATGTATATATATATATATATATAGACTATAGTAAGAGTTATTTGCATTCATGTGAGTTGCATAATAATATTGTTATATGATGTGAAGTGTGTGGGTAAACATTCATGTATACCTATTGACATATAATAATATCAATTGTTAAATTAATAATGATTTCATTAAGTTATTATGATAATAACTATGAATAAATAATGGTAATAGAAAATAGTACATGAATTATATGTATGTGCACTACTTGATACCTTGTAATTAGGAAATACATTGTATGCTCTTTAAATCATTATAACCTATGTTATATGAAATGAATTGTGTAGATATATTTTATAACCAAAGTTTATATTATGTGTATATATGGTATAAGCCAATTGTAGTTTTTCATTTCTTTTTCAAATTCTTTTGAGTTTTGCTCCTTGTCCCAAATTTAGTGGCTCAAAGGTACATGAATAGTAATGAAGCTAATTTACGTATTTTCCAAAAAGCTAGCTATCCTACTTTATACTCATCTCAAATTCAACCAACCTAGAACAATTAGTGGATGGGGAGTGGGATTCATGAGTGGAATCACCAACTCTCACCAAACTCTCTTAATCCAGTGAATTCTTCATCCATCCCTTGATTTAAATTCTTGAATAATGGCTTAGCATGGTCAATGAACTTTCTATAAATAGAACACTTCTCTTCTCATTCCTTGTTGCTTGAAAATTGTGCATTAGAGTGTGTTAGTTCTTTGAGCTATTAGGGAGAATTATCGAGAGAGAGAGGGAAATCAATTCAGCTCCAAGAGGTATAAAATCTAACTTATTTTCTTGATTGGGTTTTGGCAAATTCTTGTAATTCTCATGAATTCTTTGTAATGTGGCATGAATTGGCTTAAAGGTGTGTTATGTAAGTTAGTATGCATGCTTAGAAGTATTAAAGTAGTTGAGTTGCATCAATTAAATGTTTGGCAATGTTGGAGTTGAGCCTCTGCGAGAGCGAGAGACCATTTTTTTTTTTTGGTCGAGTGGTGCTACGCGCCACTTCCTTTAAGTTTTCATCACCATGCATGCTTTGCATATGGAGTAGCGAATCCTGATTGCTCATGTTAGCTTCTTAAGATATGCTGAGCTTACTATGACAATTAGTATATGACTATAAATGACCTAAACTTGTGGACTAAGGTAGTTATGTATATAATAAGTCATAATATGTTTGTTTTGACTTGGTTATTTTAAAAAAAGGTTTAAAGATTTGAAAACTAGAAATTTTATACATGGAGTAATATACATTCTGACTTTGTGAACATATGTAAATAACTTGAGTATGTGCACAAATGCCTATGAAAGCATGAATTAGACAAAATAGATATATCTTGCATGCTTGAATGAACTTTTACTAATGGAGACTTAAAGTTTTGAAAATGAACTTGATAAACTATATATACATTAAGTTGAGAACTTGTAAGTATGTTTTGATGTCTAACATGATATATATATATATATATATATATATATATATATATATATATATATATATATATATATAATGATGTATGACATAGAAAGTGACTTACATGATTGATAGCTTAACATGTGAAGTCTTGATTAAGTAAAAAACGAATAATAACCTTTGATATGTTTGATGAAAGGTTAAAGTTAGTTCTTCATATAATAACATGTGTGTTGTGCATGATTGTTCATTTATGTGAAAGTCGTGTGTGTGCCTTTGGTTTCTTGAAGAAGCGACCATGTCTTGGTTTTGCACCGGGAGCGGCTAGCAATGCATACTCCTTAGTACAAACCAAACGCGCGATTCATGTGATCTCATGCTATGATCTGAGTTTCATTATTAAATTGAGAACTGATGCATGCTTATATGATTACTCTAATCTGTAATAAATGTGCAGTATAGTAGTCATATGATAATAAGCATGTTATTGAAAGAATCCTATGACGAATTAGTGTTTACAACTTTAAAGTTCAATTGTGATTTCAACTATGACATAATGTGTTAGAAACTAATCGTGTAATGTAATGATACGTGTATAGAAGTATGCTATGTGAGGATTTGATTCTTGTAAGTGTAGACTCATATTAGTTTACACATACTAGTTGAAATGATCGACTTGATAATGTTAGGTCGTTTCAACGCAAGTTCACTAAAGCTAGAATTGATTGTAGCTGAGCAAACAGGCAAGTTCCTTGAACCCTACTTTTATTGAGCAAGTTCTCTAAACTTACTCCAATTATTATTGAGCAAGTTTTCTTTGAACTTCACTCTTTGATTGTGCAAGTTCCTTGAATCATATTTTTATTGAGAAAGTTCCTTAATTCTTACTCAAATGTATATTGAGCAAGTATCCGAGCAATATGTTATTGTGTGCAAGTTTCCTAACTTACACAACTTTATTTGTTGTGAAAGTTTCTTATCCTTCTCACATTGTATTGAGTAGGTTATTATTGAATTGAGAGTTATTCATTTAAGCTTGAATCTTATTTCCAAGCATGCTATTAAGTGGTTTAATTACTTTACAATTATTCCATATTGATATTATTGATATTCGCACTTAGTGTACTTGAGATCGTACAGTCTTGGACTTGTACATCATTTAAAGTTCAAATAATTCTTGAACTAGGTGAGATAGAGTCTGAACCTTTGTTCGGTCAGACAAGCGTATGAAGTTTTATAAAAGCTATCCAAACCATTTGATGGTAAGGATTCTTAGACTGAAAGAACACCCCTTCTATGATAGGGGAGTACCCCATGTATCTAGCATAAAGATACAAAGAGCAAATTTAAATTTTATGCATATAGATAGTGTACGTGAGGCTGATCCCCTCAAGTACTTATTCTGTAGCCAGTAACCAAAGGGTCAATTAGCTATTGATTCCATTGGAGTGTTATAGTTCAAAGTCTATTTGACTAGCAGTTATTCTAAAAGCAATCATTATCCTTGCTTGCGATATTCATATTATTGAATCCTTCTGATATTCATATTGTTGAATTCATTGTTAGTTATTTTTCCATTCATCATGATATATCCTTATTATTGTATTTAAACTTGTTAAACAAACTTGTTGCTCATCCTTCCTATATCATGAATATATTGCAGCTAAGCCCAAGACCTCAGGGAAGGACAAGGGTAAAGAAAAGATGTAGAATAGTGGCAAGGAGCAGACTTCACTTTGCGCTTAGTTTAAATTACTATTATGTAATATGAACCCTAATGATTATTTTAGGGTATGTTTGTAAGATGATATTAAGGTTATCGTATCTTGGGACTAGTAACACCTTTTGAATAAACGATGTACGTTTATTATGTTCCGCATTTTAGTTATCGTATGTTGTTTAGAGGTGGATGTTTGTATTTTATTGTGATGACCGAACCGGGGTCAGAGGACCCGGATTCGGGGGTGTCACAGTCTCAACATAATCATCGCCATTTGTTGTTTTCATCGCTTTTCACCACCTCTGTGCATCCCTTTCTAGCTTGTAAACAGCAAGAAATACTCTCTGATTATCCGAACACCCTAGCACATCAAAGATCTTCTCTAGGTGGGCAATCGAATTCTCTACATCAATTGGAGTTGGAGCTGAACTGAATGACTGTGGTTTCTGCTTCTGGAATCTCTCCAACCATACATACATCGGAACCACCAGCTGATCATGACCATCCGCATTCCCTTCCTCAACATTTGAATGCTGACCATTTTTTCCCGAATTCTCTTGTTCAGGAATTTCTGGTGGCGGCTGTTGCATTGCCTATACAACCTGTGCCACCAACTGAGGTAAAGACTGATTCAATATCTGATTCATCAAGGCAGCTAATTGAGCATTAATCTAATCATTAGGTTGCTCATTGGGCTGACCCTCACCTCTTCCCCTATTGTTACCTCCTCGCCTCCCAGCAGCAACTCTAGCAGATCTACGAGCCATCTAAGAAAGAGATCATGAATATATACAAAGTAGATTAGAGACATTCGAATATAGCTGATATGATAGCTGAACAGAAAAATTAAACAGAACAAAATCTAACCCAGAAGTCTACCCATAACTCACAGGTCAAACCTAAATAGGTTTTCTACAAAAAAGAACCTAAACTTTGATACCAACTCTGTAACACCCCCTTTCCAAAATAGAAAGAGAGGTTACTCAAAACACAACAAAACTAATGAATTCAATAGCAAGGCTCAAAGCCACAAAAGAATAGTCTTAATATCTGATTAATACCACAAGTCAACCATAAAAATATCAAACTGCCTCAAACCACAATATAAAATAATTATTACAATTCTGAACAATCTAATGTATCACAACCTAAACATAATATATCTAAATCATTTGGATAAAAGGGAGCTCTCGTCACACTTGCCCTTGATCCCCCCTAATTACCTGCCAGAAGAAAAACACAGCATGAGCCAAATGCCCAGTACGAATATAGAGTACAAATAATGAATCGAAATAATTAACTCAATTTAAATGAACGGAACTGAACTGAAACGAAACTAACAAAGCTAACACAACGAAATAATAAGCTGAATCAAATGGCTGGGTGTTATTTCATACCGAGCTCAGAACAAAACAGAAATATACCTTGCCACACATGTAAGTCAAATAATGCCACACAGGCAAATCAAATAATGCCACACAAGCAAGTCACACACATTGGACTGCGAATCCAATGCATGTAAAATCGGAGGATGTGTTTGGCACAAACATCACCAATCCGCAGAACAGAATAAAAAACTAGGGTCGACCCATACTTCTCCCATAACAAAACACCAAATGACCAACTCCTACCGAAGCACAAAACGGAGGCGCCGTGGACTGATCACACCACCACGAAAGGTGTCATGCCTCAATGCCAAGAGGACATGCCTGTGGTACCCCCACAGGTGGTTATAGCTCAGGTATACCCTACGATATTCTAACAAAAATATCATGTCACAACACATGCGACACAATATCAACACAAAGGGGTTCTAACGTGTACATGTTAAATCGAACGAATCATCAACACAAGTCTTCAAAAATATACTAACATGTACATCACTATGAAAATCGAATAAATATTAAATATGATAAACGAGTTCAAAGAGTACAAGTTATGATATTTTAAAGATAAAAATAAACTATCATATGAACTTCACTAAGATCAAGGTATCGAGACAATATTCGAAATCAAAACGAGAAGCAAAACGAACAAACTAAAATTAAAAAGTATCGCTGAATGAGTACGGAATCCGTACCTGGATTAAGTAATATAATACCCGAAATTTATATTTCAAATATACTCCTTAAATTTCTTCCGTTCGATCTAATAAAAATAATAATAATAATAATGCAATTATAAGTTACTTAATAATTATAATATATATTAATATGAAATTAATTTCTTCAATTACATCAATTTTACAAAAATAAACCCAAATTAAATTATAAATAATCTTTTAATCAACATATTTTTTTTCAACGAGTTAATATCCTTAGTGTATATATATATATATATATATATATATATTAGTTTCTATCACAACAGCTTTCTTGATTATGCATGTTAACATTATTTAAAATAAGAAACTCCTTTCACATGTTACTTTTCCTGTTTCATCATCATGCATGAATATCACTATTTACTTAAAGAAATATATATAGATAGATAGCATGATTACAAATCAACAATTTCATAGCAGTATTCTCTATTCACGCAAATATCTACACTACTCAATTAATTAATAAAATGACTAACTACACATGCCACTTACTTGTATCCGGATATCAAATTCTTATTCTTATCACACATAAAGTGCAAATCTAATTTCCTTTCTCTTCCTCCGTAGCAGCTGCTGCGTTCTTTTTTTTTTTTAGTCAGTTCGATATATGAGATAGATTAAGGTTTAAATATTTATTTATATAACTGAAGAACTCCCCTAATTTAAATAGAATTTTAATTTTACCCATATATAAATTAAATCAAATAAATTTTAAAGTCTAATTTAGTCAAATTAATTTATCCATCACTTATTAATATTTATTAATCCACATAAATTAAATAATTAATTTGACCCAAATAAATGACAAAATCCAAATAATATATTTTAAAATAAAATAATTTTTATTATTTAATATTTATTTATTATTATTTTTTTCCTGGTATTACAAACAATCAATCTGGTTTATACAAAATAGGATTTGTGGGATTTTTTCTAGAATCGTCAGATCTCCACCATTAAACCTATAAAAAGAAATGGAAACGATTAAGGAAAACAAAAGAACTATCTGAACATGATCTTCAAGAACTGAAAAATGAATCCATTTTCCATGAGCTAAAATCCTAGGTGTTCTAGCTCTTTGTAGACAACATGAACAAAACAAGCTTATAAATACATGCTTACACTTTTTATTTCAAAATTAAAGATATAATTTTATATTTTATTTGTTCTAATGATAGAGATATATTTCTATTTTTAGACTATATAATCACGTGAAGATTTTAACATCTCATTACTTTTATTTTTATTGGATCGAGTACTATCATACTAATACTCTACATTTCAACTAATGTTAGTGATATTTTTAGAAAAAACATTCTTAAAAATTATCTTAATAGGAATTTATGTTTCTATAAGAATCTTAGGCTATATAATTTGTCTCACATTACATACCTTGCAGAAGTATGTCTAATATATAATAATCAAGTGGTTATGAGATAAATAGTTTGACGTCTTTATAACACTCATTTTGAGGCATAGTCGAGGTTTAGTCCTTACAATTGTCATTGTATGGGACTAATTCACATAAAAAGTCCTTACATCTTTTTAGGAGTAAATTCAATGCCAAGTATTAACTTTTTAAGGTCAAATTTTTATAACTTTAAAAATAAATTCATATATGCTAAATTATTAATTTTAAAAGCAATTAATTTGACTTTTCAAAGTCAAAGGTGGATATTTAATTTGGAACTGAGAGAGTATAATTTTTTGTATTATAAAATTTTTAAATACATACAGTAAATATTATTTAGTTAATTAGGTGGGTAATATATTGATTTCTTCTTTTCTGTGATAAACTAATTAAATATTGAATTACATTTTGTTGAGAAATAATTGGGTGCATTATTTCTATTGGATTGAGAAAGATACAATTAAAAAAAGGATGAAGATTGACTTACGATTACTAATGATGATCTACTCGAGGAATATGGGCTATCTTGTACCATTCTGGGCCACTTTCTTTAGCACATCTCTCTGTGAGAAGTGTACAACCTTCAAATATCAGATCTTTCAAGTTTCTGAGGCGTTTCATTGCTTCCAATGTGGGCATCCTAACCAAATTTCGGCATCGGCAAAGCACTAGAATTCGAAGAGAAAAGAGATTTCCAAGCCAATCAGGTAGAGCCTCCAGCCCATCAAATTCTTCCAACCGTAATAAAGTCAATCTGGCATAAGAGGAGAGGTGTTGTAGTTGCTCAGGCAGCGACTTGAGCTTTGGCCATCCGATCAGACAGAGATAACTTAGGGAGGAAACAGAAGAGAAACCATTGATGGGCAACGGAAAATGATCAAGGTCCTCAAGGAAGGGTCCTATGCTCAATCTCTCCAGTCCGATTAAACCTGTAGAAACCTGTTGATTCTCAATTGCAACAAGTTTGTTAGGAAAATCAGGCAAGGCATCCCAGAATGTAAGTCTCAACCTTCTTAGAGATTTGTTGTTTCCCAAAAACTCATCAACTATAGACGAGTTGAACTCTAAGGAGCGTCCTTTGATATGATCCAGGGCTAGATAGGTGAGAGAGTTCAATTTGGTGCATATCTTTTCTAGTGCGACGCTGTTGATTCCATCAATTCTTAACATCTTTAGGGATGAAAAATGACTAGGAAGAATCATCAAATTAACACACCGCAAAATATATAATTCTTCAAGGCATGGAAACAACTTCGTCGAAGGCGAGGGATCATGCACTGTGTCTGCTTCCATCCATTCCTCTAGCTTTGGCATTACCCACAGTTTGAGTCTTCTCAATGATGGAAACATTATTGAAATTGTTTTTGCATCACCATGGCCACCGTAAAATTCTTTCCCAATACGCTTTACATTACGCATACTATTTATATAAACGGACTTGAGATTAGGAAGGTATCCAAGCGGTGGAATTCCTTCACATCTGTTGCAGTCTATCAGCTTGATATCCACCAAGTTTTGAAGTACTACAGATGACCGACTTTCGGTAATCATCCAAGATGCAAACTTCTTTCCTTTGAAGTTTTCAATGTTTAACTCTTTCAAATATGCGGGAGGTTCAAGACCTTCCAAGACATCGTCATCATTGTACTCTTCATCTTCCAACATATAATTACCATGATACACAGATTTCCAGCGAAACTCCAAACATTGGATTTTTGATTTTTTTGATAAATTTGCTTTGCTGGCATCTCCCATGTTTATCACTTCTTCAAGGCCACATATACGCAAACCACCTTTAAGATTGTTCAAACCTCCCAGATTCTCAATACGAAATTTCTTATCTCGACCAACCACAAAGAATGGAAATGTTTGTAGACAAGTCAACCGCTCTAGCTCAATGAACATACGATCCATATCTGATCTGATGCAAGTAGATGAATGTATATGTCTCATGTTAATTAAGTTCCCTAACTTTTTGGGGAGCTTTCTTAGATATCCAAATCTTAGGGTCTGCAAGTTGTACAACTTCGTGATGGAATCTGGCAACTCTTTGATTGCAGTGAATTCGATGTCAAGATATCTCAAATATTTTAACTGTCCTACTGAGCTTGGTAACTTCTTAATACCATAACTAGCAAGAACCAAGACAGTTAAGTTTGTGAGATTAGGTATCATGTTGCGAAGGATACCACCCATTAAATGTAGTGTTTGTACTCTCTCAAAGCTTCCTTTTGATATTTTTGGTTCTATATCCTTGGCCACTTTCAACCACACATGCACTGCTTCAGAAACATGGTTCACCTCACTAGCCTCCAAAGTTTTGCAATAATTTCTAGATGCGTCTAGTGCAAGGTCATGAACAAGATCGTGCATCTTACAACTAGTGATATTGTCGTATGCATCCTTTTCTACATCTTGTAGCAAATAATTCCCCAACAAAGTGCTAAAATACTCATTGCCTATATCCTCCATCGTCAAATCACTTCCTCTAGGAGGCAGAAGCAGCCCTAAGGCCATCCAAATTTGGATTAACTTATCCTTCTTTATGTCAAAATCTTTAGGAAAAGCAGCACAATATGCAAAACAGTGTTTCAAAGACGAAGAAGACAAATTATTGTATGTTAGCTTTAAGATAGGCAAGACATCTTCTATGAGCCATGTTTCACTATTTTGGATCAACAACCAATCCTGTTCAGACTTCTTTGAGTACAATAAACCCCCTAGCGCTTTTATCGCTAATGGCAAACCACCACAACTTTCCACCATCGTTCTACCCATGGCCTCCAAATTATCATTCTCCACTACTCCATCTTCTCGAAATGTTATTTGCTTAAATAGTTGCCAACTATCATCTCCCGATAATCCGAGCAACGTATGAGTAAACACTTGACAAGTAGGTGAAATTTGCATGGTTGAAACAACTTCATCCTTGCGAGTAGTCACCATAATTTTGCTTCCCTTAGCACCACCGACATCTACCAAACAACTTCTCATGCAATCCCATTTTTCTGAATTTTGGTTCCAGACATCATCAAGTACAAGTAAAAAGGTTTCGCTCTTTATATTTTCTTGAAGCATTTTTATGGCCGCTTCCTGATTTGAAAATTGAGGATTGGTTTTGGTGAGAGACTGAACCATCTCGTTTAAAACCCTTATGACATCAAAATCATCAGACACAGTAACCCATATTTTTTTCTGGAAAAAGCTCATCACCTCATATCTTCTGTAAACTAAACGAGCAAGAGTTGTCTTCCCCAGGCCTCCCAATCCCACCAAAGCAATGACAGATAAATCCTTTTCATTATTTTCACATAACTGTTTAACAACCTTTGATATATCATCATCCCTTCCCACTATCTGCGTCTCATCTATCGAGGGTGGGGTGTGTCGGATTTCATTATGTTGGGCAGTGGCATTTAGATGCTCTACAGCCCTAAGTCCCATCTCTTCTGCCCTTTTGTAAATTTTGTCCAAGGAGATATTAATATTCTTGATCTTATGAGACATCTTGAAACGATATAAAATGCTATTTTTGGAGCGAGAAATGAAGTCACGTACCTTTCGACCCTCTACCTTTCTTCGAATAACTTCGTAATTGAGCTCCTCCATTAGGGCATCAACAACACGGGCTACATCTTTGAGCTTCTTCAGCCAGACTTGGACGACCTTCACTGTCACTTGCTTGCTATCAGCATCAGACAACAGCGCGTCCATTAATTCCAATCAACCATCTTCTTTCCTTAATTTCTCTGCTGATATCAAGAAATGTGTTTTGGTTAGAGTTTGTCCTTTTCCCCTACTTCAGTTGAAGAGTTGAAGAGTTGAAGTGTTGAAGTGCTTAACCATAAATGGATCTGGGATCTGAGATCTGAGAATGAAGATTCGTGCTTGCCACGCGCAGGGCTGCAAATTGACCTTGAAAAGGAATGCTTGACCTTGGCTGATGGACAATTGAAATATTTAATTTAATTATTTAGAGGGAGAAGAGGAAAACTACTAAATACTACTAGTAGGTTTGAGAGAAAAAAAATGATCCTTTGAAAATTCAACCACATGATTATTAAATACTATTAGTTTTTTTTTTCCTAATACAGGAAGGGGGTCATGTGTACACCAACTGAGCTATTGTTCATCGGTAAAATACTAATAGTTGTATAATATATTTTTAAACACATGATTATTAAATACTAGTAGTTGCATAATACAATGAAGTTGAAAAAATCATTCTTTAGCATAATTCAATTACGTAACTATAAAAGGGTTGATTGATTTTTTTATCAGTGTACTAGGGCCTGATTTTTATTGTAATTATCGATTTTTTTTTTGTTACAATCGCGTATCAATACTCTAAAAAAACTTATCAAATGGTGATTACTTATGATTTCCGTCCAAAAAATAGACGGAAATCGTGAGCGTGCATATCATGTGATCTTTTTTGCTGATGTGGAGATCGGCTTTGTCATGTGTATCATCATGTGCCAGCATAATACAAATCAAAGCAAAAGAGGTAAGAATTCAGATTGGGGAAAAAATTAGGGCTTAATTTCCGTTTCTTTAGTTCGATTCTCCTTTCCTTTGGTACGTTTGATTCTTCCTTCAACTATGGTTGGCTGATTTTGCTTCTTCCTTTTGTTTTTGTTGTGTTCCCATGAAATCTCGTTGTGTTCCCATGAATTCTTCATATGCAGTTTTTGTTAATGGAGATGATACAATGAGATATCTTCATCTCATTAAATACAATGGAAAAGGCCTCATCTTCTAGTGCAATGCTACTGTGGAGTAACCACACAGATGTGGGAAGCTTGGAAGGCTGTAACATTACACTCGGGTAGGAGATTTGTAGGATGCAGTAGCTACAAGGTATAAATTGTTAATACATGTTTGTATAATTAGCTTAATAAGAATTTAGTTTTTTTAAAATTACTTATATATTTTATTTTATACACAAGATAAGAATGCTTACTATGGATTTTTTAAATGGTATGATGCCCCTTTTACTACAAGGTCAAAGGAGGTTATTGATTCATTAAGAAATGAACTTCATAAAAATGATACAAGGTTGAACATTCCAGTTGGGCATGATGTCGAAATCAAGGAATTACAGAGGGAAGTTAAGACATTGAAGAGTGCAATTAACAAACCTACAGCTAGAGAGAAAAAGTTAATTTTGTTGGTTGTCATATCTTAGGTTTTATGCTTTCTCATCATGTATATGAAGTGAACTAGGATGATTTAGATGAATGTAATGGATTGATTTTATGTTTGCTCTGTGTTGGTTTTTCCTTGTCATATATGAATGTAATGGATTGAAGTAGGATGTTTTTGTTGGTTGGGAATGTAATGCTTGTAATGAAGGTTGAATTGAAATGAATTTTGAGTTTGTTGGGAATGTAATGCTTGTAATTAAGTTGTTGTAAGCTCTGTGTATTGAAATGAATTTTATATGTTGCTCTGTTATAATGCTTTGTTATGTTTGATGATTTAGATGAATGTAATGAATTAATGCTTGTAATGAAGGATGATTTTGTATGTTGCTCTGTTATAGTCCATTATGCCTCAATCATGAACACATTATAGAAAAATCAATTGTATGTTCTAATGGATTGATTTCCAAGGTTATGTTATATTGCGTTCATGATGCTCTGCTTCCAAAACACAAACACATACCACAAGACAAAACAAACACAATAGACTTTGGGAAATTTTTTAAGTAATCTGTTTCCTCCTCTTTTCCCCCTATTTATATTTAGCAAAACAATCTTTAAGCAACAAACAAAGTGGCCATTTGATTGGTTCTCTTGCATGCTTCTTTTAATACATTCAAACTAGAATACAATATGAGGTACTAACTTCCATCTAGACATACCATAGAAAGTAAAATACAAAGCCATAATAAACAACAAACAAAGTGGCCATTTAAGGCATACAAAAATCATAGCAGCTGCAATATTGTCAAATACATAATACCATAGTAGTTGTAGCATTGACAAAGGTATACCACAAAGCATTAACTTGCTGATGCAACCTTGATGACAAATACAAGAGCCCAATAGAAAGCAAAATCCATAATAAGTAACAAACAAAGTGGCCATTTAAGGCATCTGCATCAACTTCATTCAGTTCACAAACTTATACATAATAGACCAATAGAGTATTCCAAAAATAAACCAACTGTTTCAACCTAATACAAAATGTTCCATATTCATTCCAAAACCCAAAATGTACCATATTCATTCCCATGAACAAAATGTACCATATATCATATTCCTATCCGTACACAAAATAAACTAACCCACATTAAAAAAATAAATACAAACTTAAAAAACATTATACTGAATCCCATATTGTTTAGTCTCCTTCATCCTTGGCCTTTTGAATGCATTGTTTGCGGTTAATTAATTATTGACTGCTACTTATCTCAGCTCACCTTTTTGCAGCAGCTTCAGTTAGAACATTAACACTTAAATTGCTTATGTTTCTGCTCATAAAATTCCTGATATCAGTTGAACTCAATGTTGAGGAGGAAGGAGGTGTCTGAATGGGTACACTTGTTGGAGGTGTGTTGTTTGTTTGCAGTGTGGTTGTTGGTGGAGGTGGAGGTGTGTTGTTTGTTTGCAATGTAGTTGTTGGTAGAGCTCGAGAATTAGGCATTTGAAAAAGGTCTAATTAATTATACATGAATGAAACTATGTAAAACAAACGATAAAAATTATTATTTACTTCAAAAAATGTAGCCTTGGTTGCCTGACTAGAACATTGTATTCCCATTTGGAATCACATAAGTCCCAAATGAAAGTAGTATGCACACAAGCCAATCATGTTTGATGATAAAACATACACTTTGTAACAATCTTATTCATTTATTAATAAAAAGTATTAATTTATTAAAGGCATTTAATTATCTACATACTGCTGCTTTATAATATGTGAAAAACTCATAGTTTTAAGCAATGCTTTTAGAATAATAATGATGATCATTCTAATGAGATCTAAATTCTTAGAAAGCTTAAAACTAAAATAGTTCCCAATCATTGGATTACTAAATTGGGGATTAATGAATCCGGATAGATTGGTACATACATTGTTTTCTCATTGGATGAGGATGATTGATCTCATGATCATTTGTGTGGAGACAGTAAAACAAGTATGTAGGTGTTTATTGGAGAATAAAGTACACTGAACGTGGCTCGCTAAAGAATACCTAATGGAGTTTTACTTGCTTCACTACTAGGAATTCTCAGAGTGATAGTAGTCTGAAGTGATCCTTAGACTTGAGATCATCATAGTATCTTGTATATGATAAGTTATACTTTGACAAGTCCCTTAAGACCCTTAGGGTATATCAAAGTGTAAGACCCCAACTTTTATTAATAAAGATTATTTTTTTTCTCAAAATATATTTTTGAATATTATGGAGTGGATTTGATATAATGTTATAGTTGCGGCTAATATTTATAAATTTTGTAAAGTAAGCAAGTTATTATAAAATATTCGTTTGGTCGGGGAATATTCTTTTTGTCGGAGAATATCCATACGATGGTACAATCATTGGTGGACCCCACAAATGTAATTTCTTCATTGGAGTTAGAAAACAGCGAAATAACTTTTTATAAAAAATAACGGCGAAAGTTTTACTGAATTAATCTGTTTGAAATACTCTTGATAAAAGTACAAGATGTCTGGCGTGGTTGAATAATAGCACAATGTATTGATTATTGATGCTTATGTGAGAAGTCACTCAGTTATACACAATTATTGCTACAGTAGTTACTGTTTAATATTTTATTTTATTGATTCAATAATTGCTACGTTGATATTTTATATTATTGATTCAATAATTGTCATTGCATAATATTTCAAATTATCAAATCAATAATTCATATTATTTGAATAATATTATTAGATAGCATTATTGACAATGTCTAGAAAGTTCTGTCGAGGAAAGGGGTTTGGTCACCTAATTGCACGCCAATAGGGAGAAATCCTTATAGGAAAGCCCTCTCTTTCCTGGGAATGACCTGGTTGTCAATATTGTAGTTCTGTAATATTATTTGGGAATAATAAATTGTTGATATATATGATAAGAAAATATTTATTTAATATGGATTTAAACGGAGGAATTTTTAGCATGTGACATTTGTTGAAAGTTGGTATTTTATCTTTTTCGATAAAATAATTCATTCAAATATATTATTATAATATTACATTATAGTAGTATGATGTGATTATATAATAGTATGATTTTTAATTTGAATGGTAGTATTATTATAGTAAATTCATGGTATAAAAGTAAAATGAGATGGAAGAGAACAAATTGAATTTGAATTCTGATGATGTAAGCAATGATGTCATCGAAACGATGAGCTAAGCAATGATGTCATATGATCGATGATGTAAGTGATGATGTCATAAATTATGGCGAAAAGACTATTTTACCTTTACTCTGCCAAGCCTATAAATAGAAGCTCATTTCTTTATTATTTTTTACCAATTCATTCAAGCTATAGAGAGAGAAAGTATAGAGAGAATAAGAGAGAAAGAGGAAGAGTATTCTGTTACTACACTATTGCAGTATCCAATCTCCTACTAAGGTAAGGGGTATTATTTCTTTCGTATTCGTAAGTTATATTATTCTTGTTCAATATTTGTAAGAAATAATATTTTCTTCCATACTCTGTAGTATGTAAGTAATATTATTTCGTTTCATATTCTTAATTCTACACTTATGTTGATAAGTATTGCTTCTATACTTCATGAAATTAGTAGAATCCTTGATATTTGCGCTTCATCCAGTATCTTTTCATAAAAATATTATTCTGAGCATTCTTGATAATTTTTAATCTTTTCATGTCAGGGTATTATTAATGGGTTACTATTCTCGAAGTACTATTCATGGGGTACTATTCACGGGATACTATTCACTCGAATACTATTCACCCAGGGTACTATTCATGACAAAAATTAATTTCTTTTCGGTCCAAATCATTTTTGATACAATATTATTCTTGAATTTTACTCCACAAAGCAGTATCATGTTGACAATTTGGACATTATTGAATTCTGGATAAATTGAATTATAAATCTTTAAAATTAATCATTTGCTTTTATTTAATTAAATTCTTATATCATTGTCATCATCCTCATGCTTATATTATGATGAAAGTTTTTGGCCCATAGTGCATAGATGGATTGTTGATTGGTATGATTATGACCAGGAAAGTTTGTATTGGTATAATCATGACCTGTAATGTTACAGACAAATGATGTGGTAAGTCCTCTTTAGTCCGTAGTGTATTGATGGACAGTTGTTGGCATGATCATGACCATTGGTGATAACACAAATATCTTTGGCCCGTAGTGCTTGGATAATTCATGGACGTGATACTAATGAATATCCTTGGCCCGTAGTGCATGGATAATTCAGTGATATGGATTATTTATTAAGATGAGTCTCAGCGATAAAATTGATGATAACTATTAAATCATAGAAGATAATAGATATCATGCTCTACTTGACTCTTCTAATGGATTGTTTGTTTCGCTGCAGTTAAACTTGTTGTCTATTATATTCTATCAGTTTAACACTGTTGAAGGCTAACGATAATTTATTCTACATATCTTAGTCATGATATTTCTTAATGGGCTAGTTGAGCTCACCCTTTTGCTTTCATTGTTCTCTTCAGGAAATGAGAACGTAGCCGGGACTAGTCGGGGAACGGAGTGATGGTCCGAGATGGTTGTTTTAGTAGTCCTCACTATTTAGTGTGACAATAAATGTAATGAGGACTCCATTTGAGTTTGGATATTGTCTAAAAGATAATATTCGTGTAAAAACTCTCAGCTCATGTTATATAATTAAGTTTGTATTTGTATTCAGTACCATGTATTTGGCGACCCAAGATGGGTGATGTATACGTATTTTGGGGGCGTCACAGTTGGTATCAAAGCTTAAGGATATGATCTTTGGCTGAGATATGAGATTAGAACTAGGAGGGGAGAGACGGGTAAATCCTTCGCTAGTATGACCTACCTAAGCTTATTTGTTATTTAATTGGTCGGTCAGAGTATAGGAATAATATGTGGCATGTCAATTAACCCTTGTTTTATGGTAGTGTTTGAAAATGACATCCGAGAATGTTGAGATAAGCAATGGAGCACATGAGACCGTTGAGTCACTAACAATCAATACCCAGGATAATGTGCATCAGGAAGGCAATAATCCTCAGGAAAACAACAACACCGATCAAATGATGAACGATGGGATGTTCAGAGGCTTTATGCAATTCATGCAACATCAGGCAAGAGCAGCTCCTGTTCAAAATACATGTGGAAACACTGACAACTCTTGGATGGTCACTGCTAAGCAGTTCAAGGAGCTGGGACCACCAGAGTTTTTGGGAGAGCCAAAACCACTTAAGGCGGAGACATGGATAAAGCAGATTACTAAGATATTTGATGTCTTGGGATGCTCCGAGGAGCAAAAGGTTCCCTTTGCCACCTTCATGTTGAGAGGAGAGGCAGATTACTTGTGGGAATCAGTAAAACGTACTCAGCCTGCTGCACTCAAAATGTCTTGGGAAAAGTTCCAAGAACTATTCAATGACAAGTACTTTCCCGAAAGTATTCGTCACATGAAAGAGGTGGAGTTTATCAAGTTAGAGCAAAACAATATGACTGTGTCACAGTATGAGGCTAAGTTTGCCGAGTTGTCCCGGTTCACATCCCATTTGGTTGATAATGAGAAGAGAATGACGCAAATATTTTTACGAGGTTTGAGACCTGAAATATGTCAATACCTCATTTCTCACAAATTGTGTTTGTATTCAGATGTTGTAAATAGGGCTCAATTATTAGAGCACGATAATGAGTCAACCCAACCAAGAAAGAGCAGCCGATAAGTCGATAATACCAGTGGTAGCAGTCATCGAAGCGGTGACAACAAACGTGGAGGGAATCAACATGCCAGAAATGGTAACTATTTCGGTGGTAATCATGGCCAAGATAATAGAAGTGGAAATTTCAAGAAGAGGAGATTCAATAATGATGGAAAGACGTCAGCTGTGACACCCCCAAATTCGGACCTCTACTTGGTCACTCGAATTTGGTTCACCACGTTCTCATGGTAAAACCATAATAAATAAAATAATGCATACACAACGAAAAATCTACTTTAGAATAATATACAATGATTTATTATAATTATTCCTCCAAGTCTCGCAACCTATA
Organism: Panax ginseng; assembly: GCA_020205605.1. Lineage (NCBI taxonomy): Eukaryota > Viridiplantae > Streptophyta > Magnoliopsida > Apiales > Araliaceae > Panax > Panax ginseng. The sequence goes on along the minus strand of CM035132.1, from coordinate 71,352,540 downwards.
AAGCTTAATAGATTACATAATAATATCTAATAAAGACTTATTACATGATCATACTTAAGCTTAAACATAGTCTAAAATAGTCTTAATACATCATAATAGACTTAAACCTAAAAAGGACAAGCTAGTCGGTAGCCTTGCCCTTGCCCTTGTCTGCTCCAGAAACACCTCCCTGTTCTTCTTTAACTGAAAGGTTTTAAATAAGCAAGGATGAGCACAAATTGTCCAGCAAGTAATATGCAACAAGAGTATAGGATATAATATCACAAGGTTTAAAATATCGAAGGGTTATTTCTAGGATAGTTCAAAGTGTCAGAATAACATCATGAATAAGGGATGTAACAATTCAATATAAATCAACATATATATATGAATTCAACGGCTAACAAAGTATCCAACTGGATAAGCAATTTATACTGAGCAGTCACTAAGGATCATTGAACTTTCACTAGAGTTACCAATATTAAACTGATAACCCAAAAATATCAAGTACTATAGATGATCAGTCTACAATACTTCACATTATGCATAACACCACAATAATATTTATTCATGTGTTGGGGTTTCCAATAACAAACACTCCCCTTACCAAAAGGGTTGTCCAACTCAGTTTTCAAGATTTCCGCACCAATCAATTGGTTTGGACAGTTTTATAAACATGCATATAGTCTAGCCGAATCAAATGGCATCGACTCTTTCACAATATTCAAGGGCAATACCAATTTCAACATGAATAATAGCCTTCACAAGGGTTTAACATACTAACTCATTTGAACGAGAAAGTAATATAACTTGTATTCAAAGGGATAAGCTTGCAGTATTATACGAATAAATAATGCAATGGTATTGCACAAAAATAATAGTAGGGTTCGGATACTTGCTCAATAAAATTAAGGTTCAAGGAAACTTGCTCAATAATAATTAGAGTAAGTTTAGGGAACTTGTCTTAAGCGTAGTTTATCCATGTTAATAAATTAACACTTTTGAATCCTATTTATAGCGTATTATATGATCAAGATATTCATTAGCTAACACAGTTTTTAATCAAGCTTGACACGATACAAGTATGTACATAGGGTTTAGTTTATAAGTCATCATGAATCAACTACTTAGTTACTTCACAAGCAAATGAAGAATGCTCAAGGTTAAGACCTCCTACTCATGAACTTTTCATTTCAATGAAACATCGACTTATGAACTAGGTATCAATCATATATATATATATATCATTAGGTTTTAGATCACATTTAGCATCATAGGTATCACGTAGTTACTGTCCAAAAGATCATAAATCAATATTTGGGATTCGAGCATCACGGTAGTAATTGCCATGCATAGCTAAACTTAGGACCTAACATTGGCAGGTTATGTGCCGTCCCCCACCTTGCCAAAAATCAATTTCTTTGCCTTATGGGTTCATTCCTCGGTCTCGAACGCATAATCATACATAATGTATTTTGACATGTTAAGGTTCCTTTCATGCTTCTTAGATCAATCTAGGTTCCTTCTTGCATAACATGGTTCTAAGTTTGTTCATCTCAATAATTTAAAGTCATTCAAGGTCATGAAACCACAAAGTCTAGCATGCTTGCTTTCTAAATCATACAAGATAGTTACAACACTCATATTATACATGTTTGTGTGTATTCATATCACATACGTGAAACTAACACCGTTTTAGTTGAAAAATAGGCTTTGTTCATGCTTTTCTTGAAATGTGCTACACAAGCATGGTGTGTATAGGTTTATGCTACATGAGTGAGTCTAAGAGTGTCATCAAACATGATCACAAATTTTATATTCTAGTTTTCAAGGTATCATGACAATATTCATATTCTAAACTTACTAGTGAGTCCAACTTGTTCATGTTTCTTTGCTAATCAGTTAAGCATAAGCTAAAGGTTTATTCAAGCATGTCTAAGTCATATTAACATGCTTTGTAAAGTCAGAATATACAACATGTAGAAATCATGCAAGTTAGCATACTAGGCTAAGTCTTTTCTTGAAAATATTCCTAACATAAGGCTTAACAAGTTTGATCATGCTCAACGGACTATGTACACTACAACATGCTCATCTATGAGAAAAATCAGTCATGTATAGCTCACTAGGTTCACAATTTGTAGAACATGATCTTTAACATAGTTGGTTTTCAAAACTTAAGGTACAAATTTCCATTTAAACCATATGTCTCCATTAATCATGCAAGTCTATGAAAACATGCTCACATTAGGTCAACATATCCATATATACATCATACACATGCTTACATGTTAGCTTGAGTCAAAACAACTAGTTACTCATGATCAGATTTGAAAACAGATTGCTCAACTGAAGTTCAAGAACCGGGCAAGTTTCCATGCCTGCGTCCCAACACAAATGTGGCAAAAGCACAGTGCACGGTTCGGTCAAAAGAGCAATACCGCTTTTAAGAATCGCTCATCCAAATTTCAAAATTTATTCACCAAATAGTTTCTAGACACTCATATATCAATTGCAACATGCTTACATGACCATATAACAATTATATGGACATTACCTAGCCTCATTAACATACAATTCCATGAATTCAAGAATTTGAACTTCAATACTAAAACTCCATTTTTTACAGAGAATGAAAATGGCAACAATGAAAGAGTAGTTATACCTCTACAAAGTGAAAAGAACTTGCTCCAAATGAACTTCTAAGCTCTAAGAATGCTTGTAAGCTCTCACCCTCACACTTGACAATTCTCAGATAATTTTAAGCAACACCAATTGATCAACATGACTGTTATTTATAGAAGAGTTTTGGACTGGGCATTGGTGTTACACAAAACTTGAACTCATGGTGTAATGCAATGAAACAATGGTTGCTCAAGGGTGGTTTAACAACTCCATTCCAACTTCATAGCTAGCAATGATCATCTAGGATTTAGCCTTGTGGAGAATACGTATTATAGCTTTGAGTTACTATGCATTGTACTTGGTGACTTTCATTTTGGGACAAAAGGAAAGAACTCAACAATCTAGTTATCTAGGCTTAGTTTGGTCTTTTTAAATTCCCATAATGTAATCTTTATGTACAATTGTTACCATATTAGGAATTTTAGGGATAAATTATACCCTCACATCATATAGTCCATGTATAGTAAATATACGCAATAAAATAATACAAATTTAATATTATTGTCCTAAGGTAGTTCCATAATTATTCCTACCACTCATATAATCATATTTTAAATGTCTACTCACCTTCATATTGTTACATACACACTTCATGATATTTTTATACCATATAGTTTCAAATATGTTTAATTACAATGCCCCTACAATATAGTTTTATAAGACTTAATATATAGTCACATAAATGTCACACCATACTATATAGTTATATTAGTATTATTGTTCACATGCACATAACTATCAATATAATATTATTATATTACTAACTTACTCACTTATGATAAATAAATTAATCATGCACTTCCTTAATTAATTAACATCAATATTAATTAATCCACCCATTTATGGGTTTTCCATCATCATTACTTATCCATATAATAATCACCTATTATTAATAATTGTCAAGAAATCAATATTCCACCACAACCATTATCAATTAAATAATAATTAATAATCACATATTAACCGACCTTATTAATATCAATTAAAAATCCATAAATATACTACAACCACTCTTAACAATTAATATTACTTAATTGCTCATCTCATAATTTCTTCGCCGCTTATCATTAATAATTTACTATATGTATTTCCATCACCATGCCACACAAGGCTTTCAACGAGTTTACCACAAACTCCACGTATTCTCAATTATTCATTTATTTAATATAATTGAGTTATCTCATTTCATAACACGAAATTGTTCATATTCAAATAAATATTTATTTTCATTAATATATTTATTTAATAATATGCGGAAATTCTCGGGTATTACATCAACACTAGCACCTGTTGTTAAGGAAGGAGAACGATCACCGGTCGTATGTTACAAATGCGGAGGGGAGGGACACATCAGTCCAAACTGTACACAGCAGTCCAAAGCATGTTACAATTATAGAAGAGAAGGTCACCTAGCTCGATTTTGTCGTGCACCAAAGTCAAGTCCAGGTGGGATGGAGGCATCAAAGGCAGTCCCATACAAGACAAAACTGGTAGTTCAAGGGAGAGCATTTGTTGTAACCTCCTAAAAAGCGAGGAATCTGAACGAGGTGATCACGGGTAAGCTAATCATAAACTCTAGCGAAGTCTATACCTTATTTGATACCGGTTTTACCCATTCTTTTATTTCTCCTACTTGCGCTCAACGTTTAAATTTGACTCTGGAGAAATTAGACTTTGACTTATCTGTTGAAACTCCGTTGGGGGAAACCTTTATTACATCCACTGTTTATAAGTCTTGTTTGATTCAAATCGGCAACCGCACGTTACCTGTCGATCTTATCTTTTGAAAATACTTGCATTCGATGTGATTTTAGGGATTGATTGGTTAACCACTTATCATGCTAAAATTGATTATTTTTGTAAGGTTGTTAGCTTTCATATTCATAACCAACCTATTATGCAAATTCAAGTAACCAAACCATTAAAGTCAATCACTATCATCTCAAGCCATAAAGCTATTCGTTTATTAAAAAATGAACGTCAATCTTTCTTAGCTCATGTTACGGATTTAAACAAAAATACGCCAGTCTTGAATGATATTTCTATTGTTAATAAATTTCCTGACGTATTCCCTGAAGAACTTCCTGGCCTACCCCCAGAGCGTGAAATTGAGTTTGGTATCGACCTTGAACCTGGTACAAAACCCATTTCCAAAGACCTATATCGAATGGCTCCTATTGAACTTCAGAAGTTAAAAACTCAACTGCAGGAGTTGTTAGACATCGGTTTCATTCATCCTAGTACGTCTCCTTGGGGTGCTCCTGTTCTATTTATAAAGAAAAAAGATGAGAGTATGCGACTTTGTATTTATTATCGGGAGTTGAATCATGTCACCGTCAAAAATAGGTACCTGTTGCCTCGCACTGATGACCTGTTTGACTAGTTGCAAGGTGCCAAATTCTTTTCAAAGATCGATCTTCGTTCTGGATATCATCAGTTGAAGATTAAAATTGAGGACATTTCAAAGACTGCTTTCAGAACTCGGTACGAGCATTACGAATTCCTAGTCATGTCTTTTGGATTGACTAATGCTCCTGCTGCCTTCATGGATATGATGAACTGAGTATTCAAAGAATATTTGGATCATTTTGTTGTTGTCTTTATTGATGACATCCCCATATACTCCAAAAATCATGAAGATCATGAGCAGCACTTGAGGCTGATACTCCAAAAGCTTCGTGAAAACAAGCTATATGCCAAGTTAAAGAAATGCAAGTTCTGGCTTGAGGAAGTAGCATTCCTTGGGCACGTGATATCAAATCACGGAATATCTGTTGACCCAGCGAAGATTGAAGCAATTCAAAGCTGGGAGCAACCTAAGTTAGTGACCGAAGTACGTAGCTTTCTGGGCTTAACTGGTTATTATCGGAGATTCGTGGAAGGATTTTCTCGAATTGCTACTCCATTAACTTAGCTGACTCGGAAAGATATAAAATTCGGTTGGAGCGAGGAATGTGAGAAGAGTGTTCAAGAACTCAAGAGGAGACTCATTTTAGCACCTGTTCTGACAATACCATCTAGTTCGGAGGGATTTGTCATCTACAATGATGCTTCAGGTAGAGGGTTAGGATGTGTTCTCATGCAACATGGGAAAGTCATAGCCTATGCCTCACGACAACTCAAAGAATATGAGAGGAATTATCCAACTCATGATCTAGAGTTGGCAACTGTCGTTTTCGCACTTAAAATCTGGAGGCATTACCTGTATTGGGAGAAGGTGGAGATCTATACAGATCATAAAAGTCTCAAATATTTCTTCACCCAAAAGGAACTCAACATACGACAATGACGTTGGCTCAAGCTGTTGAAAGATTACGATTATACCATTCAATACCATCTTGGAAAAACAAATGTAGTAGCTAACACGTTGAGTAGAAGATCATATGCGGGTATGAGTGCGATATTGTCAACACAAAGGCCCATTTTGCATGACTTACAAAGGATGGAGATAGAGTTAAAGACTCCAGAGTCCCACGTGATGATGGCAAATGTACGAGTAGAACCGACTTTAATCGATAAAGTTAAAGCTACTCAAGCTACAGACCTGGAGCTGATGCGTATGAAGAAGAAAGTGCAAAAGGGTTCTATTCTGAAAGGAAGAATCGACGAAAAAGGAATACTTCGAGTCAACTCCAGACTTTGTGTTCCTAAAGACTCTGATTTGAAGTATAAAATCATGATGGAGGCGCACAACACACCATTTGCAATCCATCCTGGGAGTACTAAAATGTATCGTGATCTTCGATATACATTTTGGTGGAGCAATATGAAGAGAGAAATAGCAGAGTTTATCTCAAGATGTTTAACTTGTCAATGTGTCAAGGCGGAGCATCAAGTGCCAAAAGGTCCATTGCAACCACTTGAAATTCTAGAATGGAAGTGGGAGCACATTACCATGGATTTCGTTATTGGTCTTCCCACGGTTTCTCAAGGCATAGATGCAATTTGGGTCATTATCGATAGATTAACCAAATCTGCTCATTTCTTACCTATACGAGAAACTTATACACTTGAACATCTTGCTCGTATATATATAAATGAGGTTGTAAGACTGCATGGTATGCAAGTATCCATAGTTTCTGATCGAGACCCAAGGTTCACTTCATAATTTTGGGTTAGTTTGAAAAAAGCTATGGGCACAGATTTACAATTTAGTTCGGTATATCATCCTCAGACGGACGGGCAGTCGGAGAGGACTATTCAAACTCTTGAAGATCTATTAAGACTCTGTGTCCTTGACTTCAAAGGAAGTTGGGACAAGTTCTTGCCATTAGTAGAATTCTCCTACAACAACAGTTATCAAGTAAGTATTGGCATGGCTCCATTTGAGGCATTGTATGGAAGAAAGTGTCGTTTCTCGGTATCTTTGGGACGGTGGGTGAAGCAACACCTTGGGAATTTGGAATTGATACGCATGATTACGGAAAAGATTCAAATGATCCGGTAACGTATAAAAACCTCGCAAGATCGACAAAAGAGTTATGCTGATCTATGTTACGTAAATATGTGGAAGACCCGAACCACACTATTGAATTAGAACCAGACGAGATAGCGGAAGATTTAACGTATGAAGAGGTACCTGTTAAAATCTTGGATAAGAAGGAACATATTCTACGCTCTAAGGTTATACCTCAAGTCAAAGTTTTGTGAAGAAACCACGATGTTGAGAAAATAACCTGAGAGTTAGAATCTAAAATGAAATCAAGGTATCCTCACCTCTTCGACATACTAGGTACGTACACCAATTTCGAGGATGAAATTTCATAAGAAGGGGAGGTTGTAAGACCCCAACTTTTATGAATAAAGATTATTTTTTTTCTCAAAATATATTTTTGAATATTATGGTGTGAATTTGATATAATGTTATAGTTTTGGGTAATATTTATAAATTTTGCAAAGTAAGAAAGTTGTTATAAAATATTCGTTTGGTCGGGGAATTTTCTTTTTATCGGGGAATATCCGTACGACGACACAATCATTAGTGGACCCCACAACAGAATTGCTGTCGGAGTTAAAAAATGACAGAAATAACTTTTTATAAAAATAATGGCAAAAGTTTTACCGTTAACTATTGAAATACCCGGTGATAGAAGTACAGTAATACACATGGTTGCATAGTAGCACATGGTATTGATTATTGATGCTTACATGAGAAGTCACTCAGTTATACACAATTATTGCTACAGTAGTTACTGTTTAATATTTTATTTTATTGATTCAATAATTGCTACATTGATATTTTATATTATTGATTCAATAATTGTCATTGCATAATATTTCAAATTATCAAATCAATAATTTATATTATTTGAATAATATTATTAGATAGCATTATTGACAATGTCTAGAAAGTTCAGTCGAGAAAAGGGGTTTGGTCACCTAATTGCTTGCCAATAGGGAGAAATCTTTATCGGAAAGCCCCTCTTTTCCTCGCGACGACATTTTGTCAATATTGTGAGTTACAGAATATTATTTGTGAATAATAAATTGTTGATATATATGATAAGGAAATATTTATTTAATATGGATTTAAACGGAGGAATTTTTAGCATGTGACATTTGTTGAAAGTTGGTATTTTATCTTTTCTGATAAAATAATTCATTCAAATATATTATTATAATATTACATTATAGTTGTATGATGTGATTATATAATAGTATGATTTTTAATTTGAATGGTAGCATTATTATAGTAAATTCATGGTATAAAAGTAAAATGAGGTGGAAGAGAACAAATTAAATTTGAATTCTGATCATGTAAGCAATGATGTCATTGAAACGATGAGCTAAGCAATGATGTCATATGATCGATGATGTAAGCGATGATATCATAAATTATGGCGAAAAGACTATTTTACCTTTACTTTGCCAAGCCTATAAATAGAAGCTCATTTCTTCATTATTTTTCACCAATTCATTCAAGCTATAGAGAGAGAAAGTATAGTGAGAATAAGAGAGAAAGAAAAAGAGTATTCTGTTACTACACTATTGCAGCATCCAATCTCCTACTATGGTAAGGTATATTATTTCTTTCGTATTCGTAAGTGATATTATTCTTGTTTAATATTCGTAAGAAATAATATTTTCTTCCATACTCTGTAGTATGTAAGTAATATTATTTCATTTCATATTCCTAATTCTACACTTATGTTGATAAGTATTGCTTCTATACTCCATGAAATTAGTAGAATATCCTTAATATTTGCGCTTAATCCAGTATCTTTTCATGGAAATATTATTCTGAGCATTCTTGATAATTTTTAATCTTTTCATGTCGAGGTACTATCCATGAGTTACTATTCCTGAAGTACTATTCAAGGGGTACTATTCACTCGAATACTATTCACCCAAGATTCTATTCATGACAAAAATTAATTTCTTCTTGGTCCAAATCATTTTTAATGCAATATTATTCTTGAATTTTACTCCACAAAGCAGTATCATGTTGCTAATTTGGACATTATTGAATTCTGGATAAATTGAATTATAAATCTTTAAAATTTATCCTTTGTTTTCATTTAATTAAATTCTTATATCATTGTCATCATCCTCATGCTTATATTGTGATGAAAGTCATCTTTGGCCCGTAGTACATAGATGGATTGTTGATTGGTATGATTATGACCAGAAAAGTTTGTATTGGTATAATCATGACGTGTAATGTTACAAACAAATGATGTGGTAAGTCCTCTTTGGCCCGTAGTGCATTGATGGACAGTGCTGGCATGATCATGACCATTGGAGATAACACGAATATCTTTGGCCCGTAGTGCTTGGATAATTCGTGGACGTGATACTAATGAATATCCTTGGCCCGTAGTGCAATGGTAATTCAGTGATATGGATTATTTATTAAGATGAGTCTCAGCGATAAAATTGATGATAACTATAAAATCATAGAAGATAGTAGATATCATGCTCTACTTGACTCTTCTAATGGATTGTTTGTTCCGCTGCAGTTAAACTTGTTGTCTATTATATTCTATCAGTTTAACACTGTTGAAGGCTAACGATAATTTATTCTGCATTATCTTAGTCATAATATTTCTTACTGGGCTAGTTGGGCTCACCCTTTTGCTTTTATTGTTTTCTTCAGGAAATGAGAACGTAGCCGGGACTAGTCGGGGAACGGAGTGATGGTCCGAGATGGTTGTTTTAGTAGTCTTCACTATTTAGTGTGACAATAAATATAATGAGGACTCCATTTGAGTTTGGATATTGTCTAGAAGACAATGTTCGTGTAAAAACTCTCAGCTCATGTTGTATAATTAAATTTGTATTTGTATTCAGTACCATGTACTTGGCGACCCAAGATGGGTGATGTATATCTATTTTGGGGGCGTCACACAAAGGGTATGCTTGGTTATAATAATTTATATATAGAGATAATGAATGATCAATAAAGAATCTACCGCTTCTAGTAAAAGAAGAGAAATGTCCTTTGTGATTCGATAAATGACAACCCAGTAGTCCTTGGCAAAGGCAGAATGAAATTATAAAGGAGTTTCTAATTTGCATTATTTGGAGTTGTGCATTTAAGAGTCAAAATACATATAATTAAATAAAATAAGACTTGACAATAATCTTATGTCTTATATTTAATTGAGATATTGTATGGTGGAAGGATTGAATTGTACGGTAACTATTTACTCAAAGGTTCTTTTATGATTAATGTTGAAATCTATATTATCTGGAAAGTCGTTAATCGCTAGAGAGGCTTATCCCTATTGTAGAATAAATATTATTTATTTAAATAAATTAATATTTTAATTCATGTATTTAAATAATATTAGAATTGTTCTAATTGATTTATTCACAATCGGTTTAATATGGAGAACCTAAAGGGTTACACCATAAAAGGAAAAATAATTATTTAAGAAGTTAATGTCATAATCGTAATAATATGTTAAGTATATTTAATTTAATCTATGGTGATAGAATAAATTAAATAGCTTAATACTTATTATTTAATATTTTAAAATATTAAATATATAAATTAATAAGAGGAGTCTTATTAATATTATTACAATTATTATTATTTTAATTTCTAAAGAGTTGAGAATTATTTTAATATAAGTACTCTCACTTATTCCTAATAAGATTAGGAGCAAATTAATTAAAAGAATTTAGTTAATTAGCCCTAATAAGATTAGGGAGCTTAATTAATTAAAGGAATTTAATTAATTAAATAATAGCCTATTTTCTAATTAGATTAGAAGAGTTAACTAATATCTTTATAAGAGGAGTCTTATATCAGATATCAAATGACGTGATTCTAATTGTTGGAGAATACGCCCTTTTTCTATAGAGAAAGAAAACTAGGGTTTTAGCCAAACATCCATCTTCTTGAGTCTTTCTTCTTCCTTGGTGGATCACCTCTAGAGGCCAAACACTTGGGTGGCTAACGTTGATCAAAGGAAGGAATCAAACCCGGTGGATTTAAGTTGAACGCGAAAAGGATTGGAGGTGAACTTGTACCCGAGGAGGCTCGAATCTTCAAGGGTATAATTCTTATTCTTCATCTTTTCGTTTAATTAATAATTGTGATAAAGGATGATCCGGGTATATGGTTTGTAAATATTTTAAACTCTGATTTTCCATTCTTCTGCTACTTTGATACAATTTGATTGCGTCCATGAATCTTATAAACCTAACAGTGGTATCAAAGCTAAACCTTTATGCGAGTTATTAATTGTTTAGATTTGATATGTGTTTAGAACAAATTTTTTGGGCATAATTATTAGCATATAATTGAGTTTTTGGAGAAAAATTGCTGAATTCGCGAACTGAAAAATAGTTTCTGCGAACTAGTGTTGCGATACTGCTTTACGGTAAAGCACTACGCCATGCCATAAATACTGGTCTCAGTCTCTATCTGGGTCACCTACATATTTGCAGCCAGATTCATAGTATAAACTTGGCGCGGTAGCGCCAGGTCCAGTTTTTTGAAAATGAGTAACCTTGAAATGGACCACAGAAACCGATTCTTCTTTGGTGACTGCGACATTTAAAGACCCAAAATTAAATAAAAATTTATTTAATTTAATTTATCTAATTTGTAATTAAAATAAAATGTTTATTTTAAATTAAAATTAGATACACTATTTTTTAGTAATTCTAAATTATAAATAAAGGAGTTTATTTTGATTTGGAATTGGATTAAAATAAAATTGTTTATTTTAATTGGAATTGAATTCCATGTTTGTTTGAATAAAATAGTTTATTCAAAAGTTTTATAATAACTTGGAATTTGATTCCTCGTTCATTTGAATAAAAGAGTTTATTCATATATGGAATTGAATTCCATATTTCATAGAATAAAGGAGTTTCTTCATATATGGAATAAGATTCCATGTTTCATAAAATTAAAGGTGTTTAATTTTAATAAGGAATATGATTCAACATATTTTATTTTTTCAGCAATTTTAAGTTAAAATAAAAGGTTTTATTTTGCACTTGAAATTTGATTCCTTGTTAATTAAAATAAAGGAGTTTATTTTGATTGAGAATTTGATTAAAAATAATGGAGTTTATTTTGATTCAAAATTGGACAAAATAAAATAAAGAAGCTTATTATGATTTTGATTAAAAAAAGAGTTTATTTTGTTTCAAAATTGGATTTTATGAAAATTAAAATTGCCCATTAAATCGATATCAATGTATATATTAAATGTTTATTATTCATGAGATGAATGTAATTTATTAATGCATATGATAATGTGTACGTTAATAAATTGGATTGATTATGGATTATTGACCATATCCCCCATGAACTGAGTGGCACGGGTCTGGGATCCAATGGTACGAGGGAACCACCAGTGCTGGAACATCTCCTGAGTGCAGGGACCCTCTGATAATGTGAAACTGTCAATCCCTAACAATGGGATATCAATGATGGGTGACTACTGAAGCAGCCAATAACGCTGACGACAGAGGCAAGATCGGCATACGCGAATCTCTCTGTGAGTGCTCTCGATAAGACGCTTCTCCTAAGTAGAGCTCTCATCCTCCATCTGTGAAGAGAGGAATCCTATGGGTGGAAATCACGTGCTCGACACCAGTCGGGTACCCATCCTCAAATCCAATGTTCAAATGCTCCCCAGACTAGGGCACCCACATGATGACATCCGCTGTCAACAACTCCAGCTGTAGGCGGCAATGAGTAAAACCCTCAGCAACAAGGACCTCCACCAGTATGGAATGATGCCATCTCCGTCCTCGTGGATAGGTGTCTAAACCTAACACGCTCACAGGACGTAAACATGGAAGCCTCTCATAGGCCCAAAATTGCCAACATAAAGGCAAACATTTGCTGTCAGTCAACGCTCTTAACCTGTACATGGGAAAAGATAAGAGAAATACTCAGCAGCAGAAATGGGTTGAATCCTAACCAAGCCTTGGTCAAGCCATCCGATCACATGCGCATTCCCCTGAGGAAGTAGGCGAAGGTGTAGGAACCCCAATCATAGTCTCCTATACGGTCCACGTGTCGAGTGGCGCTCATCAAAGCGAAGGACACCGTAAAAAAGTTATCTGCTATGAAGCAGCCCCTAATGATCATCAAAAACAATCGCCGAAGTATGCGATCCCTGACTCTTACATCATCGGGTATGGGCTTACTCAATAGCCCGCTCATAACATCTATGCTCAGAGGACCTGTACGTAAAGTCCTTCCCTTGAGCGCCTCCGCCGGATCTCCCAACAAGGATCTGACGGCAGTAGGGGTAATATCCGCCGTACAAAGCACTGGATGCCCTCCAAACACCATACCTGTGATAAACCGCCAATCCATCGGCATCATCATCACCTTACGATCCGAAGAATGGAGTGACCGAGTGCAGTGAAACCAACAGCTCGAATGATGCCCTGAGGTAACCCCAGGGACAACGATGGGGAAGAATGGAAAAGAACATCCCGAACCCCCAACCATGTACAATCGCTCTATAGTCATCGTGCAAAGCCTGATACACAGAGTGGATGCTGAACCAATTCCTTCGAGGCTGTATAAAGATGGGATCAAATGCAGATCAACATCAGAACCCTTTAATCCTCATTAATAGGAAACAAGGAAGATTAAGATCTAACTTTATACTTCGTTTGTGTGCAGGTAGACTGAAGGATGTCGACTCAAGTCGCCCAGAAGCTCTGGGTTCGCCACTTGAATACCTGGTAAATCCCTACAGGGAACACGCGTAGCAGGAGCAGGAACCTCAATCGGTACATCCTCCTCGTCCTCGACGTCCGACACTTCAACCCGGATAGGACGTATCACCACCTCCACTAATTGAAGAGGCTGTCTAATAAAATGGGGTCGAGACACTTCAGAAGCTCTCCTTCGTACACCAGAAGTGGTCCTGCGGGAACTACTCGGCTGATCCGGACCCATAATATCTAGACAACAAGTCTCCAAATCACCTCAGAAAGGGTGTGGTAATGTTTAACCTGGAACTTGTTCAAAATGCATTTTTATGACTACATGCATGCATGCATTGTTTAACATACGTCTACAGTAGAGTTAAAAATGCATGACTTTCCAATGTCTACGTTTTGGAATTTTTTTTGCCATAGTCCCCTTTGTAAATGGGACTATCCACATACACATAGGCATGACTAGGTGGCCATTCAGTAGCACACCTACCCACAGTCATATACATCCTATATGCATTAATACATCACAGTAAAAAATTCATAAGTGTAGTCTAATTACCAGGATTATTTTGCTTTTCTACCTTTACTCATTTGTCCTCAAATAGGATAAGAAATGACAGTAAAAGGTGCCAATTTAACTGTTTCAACAGTCAATTATTTTCACATCATTATGTTCAACATGGTTTAAAACTAACATTTACTGTGTTGAATATTTTTTATCAAGTCATATCAGCATGCATATTAAGTACTATGTGTCTAAGTGCATTTCATGTGATAAGTCATTTTCCAACAGATAAAAACTGGAAAAAATATATGCATATGTTACCAGGACAGTGAAGAACACTTGTATGCGGTGGCGGTAATGTGCGAAAAAGTTACACGAACTCAAAGAGTCCAAGAAGAGCTCTCAGATTTCCTTCGCAGCGCAGCTTAAAAATGACTTATGAAAGCAACCCGCTGGGAATACATACCCACGGTTGGCCGCAGGTCCACCTACGGCTGCCGTAGGTGTACCTGCGACACCCCTATATGGGTCCCACACCTCCAGCTCAGTCTAGTTCGAGTTGCAAATGAGGTCTCACAAGCTGAAAAGGCCAAATCAGGAATAAAAACGCTACGCGATTGAGCGGAACAGCCTGAAATCCTAGTTTTCACGGGCCAAACTCTGGCTTTGCATATCACTCATTAGTATTCATCTGCATACAAGGTATACTATACCGATGAGCTCAGCTTTTACAAATCATGCTCGGCAATACCTCACACAGGTTCGATGCCGCCAAATGCAGGGTCGTAACCCTAAAACAAGTATCCTTGGCGGGGGTTACAACGCAGACTTTCAAACATCCCCGGCGGGGGTCACAACATAAAATTTTCAGACATCTAAGTATCCCCGGCGGGGGTTACAATGCATTCGAAACCATTGATATAGACATCAATGAAGGTCAAGCAACCTTGACGTTACCTCAGTCGGTGGCAAGTAAACCCATCGAAACCATTGATACACACATCAATAAAGGTCAAACAAACTTGACGTTATCTCAGCTGGTGGCAAGTAAACCCATCGAAGCAACGTATCCATGTCTATGTATCCCCGACGGGGGTTACAACGCTGAAGTCAAACGTTGATAAAGTTTCCCCGGCGGGGGTGTTAGAGTTTGTGCCCTAGAGGCCAATTATTTGATATAATTGCTTAATAATTTGATATTATATTTGATTGAATAAATGAATGATTTTATTATGGTTTTATTTACTGCGTTATATAAATGTTAACATAATAAAATTCCTTAGAATAGTGATACAAATTATATAGCTTCAAGTATGTGACTTGAACATGAGATTATATAATTATAATTAGTATCATTATTCTTAAAAGTCCCTAGTCGAGTATCATTGTAGATGGGATAACAGTGATGCATTGAGACTAGTATGTGGATTGACTGATGACCAAATCTCATTGGTCATAAATATATGAGATATTAAGTCAATGCATAGGTAAATGTTAGAGAACGATGTACTGGACAGACCCACCATGAGAATTTTACGTGGAACAGTATACAAAGTGTCATTAGCGATTCTCAGAGTGACAATGATGTAATGGTCCTCCGACTTGAAATCACTATATTACTACACGAGAATTTATGTACTTTGATATCATCAAATGTCACCTTTAATAGGGTGGACTATAAAGATGATTATTGGGTACATCATGAATCGTGTGAGGAATATGAGTGATCTAGATGGAATTTAACCCTCTTATATATTAGGGGTGATATCCATAGGCCTCTTGATTGAGTAGGACTATGAAATGCATGTCCATGCTCAAATAGTGATTTATTTCATATAGTCTACTCATTGATCAAGAAAACACTGATTAAATTATGAAGAGTATGACACATTCCATGACTCGAGTTTAATCTAGGATGTCAAGGTTAAAAGGATTAAATTACATTGAAACATTGGTCACGAAAAGGTTGCATCGAATCATTGATCTTATTATTACTTGGGTAGCAGTGATGCATTACTAGATGCCACTCACTGTTTATAATTTTATAATATGATTTAAAATTATTGCCAATGTAATAATAACCTATAGGGTCGCACACATAGAACGTTATTAAAAGAGAATTAATTTAAATTGTAAGGATTTAAATATATCAATATGATTGATAATATTTAAATCACGAATTTAAATTAAAAGGATGAATTGTATATATATATATATATTAATTAAGTAAGACTTAATTAAGATATAATATATATAAATTCAGATTTTATTTTAATGAGATTAGAATTTTGATTAATTTTGTTTTATTGCTATATATATATATATATATATATGATATATCAGCGTTTTAGGGAGGTTAATCATAACCAAAAACCATAAGCGCTCTTAGAGAGAGACTAGAGAAAAATTTTGAAAATCCTCATCCTTGGTGGCTAGTATCACAGTTCCTTTTACTGCAGATCGTACGACGGTTCACAGAGCGTTCGTGTGGATACCATAGAGACGCTGTTCGTTTGAATTGCGTTGGAGATTCGACCGCATCATTTCTAGCTTTCTTAATCAGTATAATTTCTAACCACTGAATTAATTGTTTTTCACTTGATTTCTGTTTAGGGTTTCAAAATTGGTTTAAATTGTTCTATTTCCGCTGTGCATTTCTGTGTCGAAACCCTTCAGGGGGTTACAACGCCGAAGTCAAACGTTGATAAAGTATCCCCGACAGGGGTCACAACGCAATGCAACCATTGATAGACGCATCAATGAAGGTCAAGCAACCTTGACATACTCCCCAGCAAGGATCACAACTCAATCATTGATACACACATTAATGAACGTCAAGCAGCCTTGACAATTTTTCCAACAGGAATCTATCCGGTGATATACACATCAGCGAAGGTCAGGCAGCCTTGACAACACACACTGTTGGCAGTAACTCCAACAGGATCATGGTATATACTGGTGACACAAACTAGAAAAGACCATCCTCATTGGAGAGGACCGATGATGGAATATGTTATACACATCCTCAAAATAGACAAAGCTTTATCCCCACATATCTCTTGCACACGAGAGGCACCTCTATGGAGTAAAAGTTTGTATCAAGGATCCAAGACTTTGGTGATAGCCCCAACATCAACATCCTTGAAAACTTGGATCGCATGTCCAACAGATTACTGATTGTCATCCCTGGAAGGATTAATAGGGAACCAACAATCATTCATACATGCATCATGTATTTGCATCATGTTGTTGCACATAGCATCATGTCTATCTTGTTTCATTTTAAGTGTCTAGGATTCTTTATCCTATCCATGCCTTGCATTGCATGAATATGATAAAGAGGGGCATCTGTAGACACTCAAAATTTTCTGCACACCTGTTACTAACATTGCAGGGGGGCAGATTCATCTTTAAGAGATAACCTTGGAAGACAGCTCACATCCATTCCGGATACTACAGGAAGTTCAGTCTCAACCCCGAAACACACACCGGGAGTATCAATTCCAACCTCGGAGATAACCCCGAGTTTCGTCCTTGGCGACAACCCCAAGGAATGTTGTTGCAGTTCTGGCGATAACTCCAGAAATGCTTGTTTCAAATGCATGCAATCAACTTCAATCTCAAACCTCCTACCGAGGCACTCATACCAAAGACCCATAGCTAACACCGGAAAGACAGGCACACTTACAGATGACCTTGCAGAATTCAAACACTTGCAGTAGTCCAATCTCAGATGTAACCTCGAGCAACGTCATTTATCATTGAAACCGTAGATAACCCCGGTGAGGAGTCAAATTATCATATTGCCACCTCAATCCTAACGCGCAGTCTCAATACTTCATACATACATTTGAATACCACAATGTCCCACAAGAGACAAGGAGTTCCAATCCCGAGTGACTATTACGCGTGGCAGCACACCAGATAGAATTTGAAGCTTGAAGACCATGGGCATGGTCCCCTCTTCCTGACTTCGTACAACCTCTAATCCCATGTCATTGCGTAACTCTCAATAAAAGCAGTCCGAAGATGGTCTTGTATACCTCGTTCGGATGCTCAGATTAAAGTTCTGCAAGTTTGAGTGGACATCACAGTGCACGAGTGCACGTACTTCGAGATAATAGGACCTGCGGAGCCTGGGGCACCGAGCGACCCTTGCAGTGCATCTCATGGGCGTCCATAGTACACCTCTGACTCCCCCCTCTATAAATAGAGGTCTTGGGGTGGCCATTTTGAGAAAAAGAAAAGGTAAGGAAGCCCTGTCCAATTTTCTCTTTACACACCATATATTGAGTGTTTCCTCATTTTAAACACCTGTTAGCTCACATATAGCTACATATTTACCAGCGGGAGCTGAGTGTTTATCCATCTAGAGTCATAGAAGCCTACTTTGGCAGCCCACTATAAGCCTTCTCACACTCTATAAAGCCTTTATCTTCATCTTTGCACACACTATTCTACACATTGAGAGTCGTGTTGTGTGCGTATGCCCAGACTTCGGTCCGTGGTTTTCATTTCTGTCTGTATATATATATATATACTTATATATGTATATATTTTATATATGGACTAACATTATCGAGTTATGCCTCGATTGAGCCTAGACTTATGTCTGGAGCATTTACTTGCTTATATATATATATATTATTGTCAGACATATCCGATGAGCCTGGATTTTACATCCGGAGCGTTTATTAATTATATATATATATATATTGTTGTTGGACATATCCGATGAGCTTGGGTTTTATATCCGGTGCGTTTACTGCTTTTATATATATATATATATATATATATTTACATTTCTATCAGGCCTGGAGTTTACTTCGAGGCCTTTTACTGCTTTATTTATATTTCGTCCCACTTGGAGTTTACTTCGTGGCGGTTGATCGTCTTTACTACTTTGTTTACATTTAGTCCTGCCTGGAGTTTACTTCGTGGCGGTTGATCACATTTACTGCTTTATTTACATTTCTGATCCCCTATGGAGGTGCTTCGTGGTGGTTGATCATGTCCATATATATATATATATATTTATCGCTTTTATATATTTACATTTCTGATCCCCCATGGAGGTGCTTCGTGGTAGTTGATCATGTCTGTATATATATATTTATAGCTTTTATATATATAATCGCTATCGCTTTTATATAACTCGCAAAGACATCATGTGAGCCTAAGAATCATGTGATCACAGATTCAGTCTACTAAATCTAGATTCGGTTCTCGTGATGGACATTTTTAGCTGTAAGCAGCTTGTACATTATTTACGGTGTCTGAATTTCCTTTGATGGCTGTCATGCCCATGAGGAGTTCGGCACTGCTGTATATTATTTTCTCGAAGATGCCTCGCATCTCAAAAATAAAAGCAAACCATCCGAACATTTAATAATAAAATGGAAGTATGAAAAGGTCTCAATTCCTATTGAGCACATGGTTTGAAAAACCTCTTTTACAAAACTTCATTGCTATATTCTGTTTAAAACTGAATTTTTCTATAAATTCAAACCTTTTGTATATAGGTGCAAACGAGGCCTCGCACTACTTTTAAATAATTGCACATTGATCCAAACACACACACACCTAGCACATCCATATATTCAAATATGATCTAAGTTAAGTCACACACACACACTTATTATTTACACACACACACACACACTTAGATCATTCTTTTATTATGATCTAAGAGGCAAAATACAAGGAGTTTCATAGTTGATGTAATTGACAAGAGTTGTCTACCTATTTATTTATATATGGTTTGTTGTGCACACACAAGGCTATATACATTTGAAATGGGATTCTTTTTCTCACTAGCATATCTTTAATTAGATATTGCCGAATTATATATATTGAAGGTAATATAATTTGAAGAAAATAGTGGGAGATACCAATTTAAAATAAGACCTAATTTATTTTGGTAATTAATAAAAGAATGTATGCAAAAATGTTGTTAATTATAAATTCATTTACAGAATTTTACAATGTCTAAGTTACTATCACTGCGGAGCATATTAGGTGTTAATTAATCGGACCAAATTAAATAGATTGGTTAAGGAATTTGAGAATAGTTCTCATGGCTGGAAAGCTATCTTATGTCCTTAATATGCCTATTTCTGCAATGGTTGTAAACAATGCCCTGAGGAAAAGATTACCACTTTTAAAAAGTGGCAAGATGATGCACAGTTGGCTCAATGCATCATGCTCGCATCCATGAATAACGAGCTTCAGTGTCAGCATGAAACTATGGATGCTCCTACTATATTCCTGCACATCAAGTAGTTGATGGTGAGGAAAGTAGGACTGATAGAAATCAGATATCTAAGGAGCTCTTCCTATCTAGAATGATCGATGACACTACAGTATAGACAAATGTCCTTAACATGATCAATTTGATTGAATAATTAGGACAATGAGTTTTGTCATGGATGGAGAGTTGAGCCAAGATTTGATCTTGCACTCACTCCCAGACTCCTTTCACAATTGTTGTGAATTTTTCATATGAACAAACTAGATATCAGCCTCGCTATTTGCTTAACATGTTAAAAAATGTTGAGAGTCACTTTCCAACCACGAAAGACAAACGAGTTTAAGGATAGCATACTATTCTAAAAAGGTAAATAGAAAGGCAAAAATAAAGGATAATAAGAATAAAACTGATAAGGATAGCAAACGAGTTTGCTTCCAAAGCAATAAGCTTGGACACTAGAAAGAAACTGCGAGAAGCATCTTGCAGAGGCTAACCAAAGAAGCTTAATGAAACTTCAGTTACAAATACAGTTTTGTTCATGATTGAAATAAATTTTTCTTTAAGTCAAGGTTCTACTTGGGTATTGGATACCGACTTTGGTTCTCATAAATATAGATTTATGAAGTAACCAAGAAAAAGTAGAAAGCTAAACAAAGATAAGTAATCCTATGTGTGGAAAATGAAGCAAAGGTTTCTTTATTAGCAATAGGAACTTATAGTTTAGCACAACCTACATGAAAATCTATTAAGTCAAGAAATTGTTATTGTATTTTAGTTCTCGTTAAAACATTATTTCCATTTTGTTGTTGGACAACAAAATTTTTGGTATTATATGTAAGAACAATTGTTGTTCTATTTATAATAATAATGTTTTGTATAGAACTGGAATATTACTTAATGGACTTTGTGTACTTGACTTGCATGAAAAATTATTTTGCAAATTGAACAAACTAGTATAAGAAAAGGAGATGATCATTCAAAGAGTTGAATGTGTGTATTTGATGAAATACAAGTGAGAATTATTTGAAAGGTTCAAAGAATTTAGAAGTGAAACTAATTGAAACGTATGAGAATTCTTTGATTAGATCAAGGAATAAATACTTATGCAATAAGTTTCTAGACCATCTCAAATGTTTTTCTCATAATGGACGCCTCCTGATACACAATAATTAATTGATTTATCTGAAAGGAAAAATTATACCTTGTTGGACATGGTGCGGTCCATAATGATTTTATCGATATTCCAGTATCCTTCTGGGTCATGCCCTAGAATTGGCTGCATATCTACGGATAAGGTAACCTCCAAATCCGGCCCCAAGACTCTATAAGAGTTATGGACAGGGAGGATTCCTAATCTTAAGTATGTTAAGATAAGGAGTTGTCCAACTTATGTGAAAAGGTTTCAAAGGGATAAGTTTGGGACAAAATTTGAGAAGTACAGATTTGTGGGACATTTTAAAGTAAGTTTAGGGTATATATTCTATAATCCTACTTAGCTAAAGGTGTTTGTTGCGAAACACGCTGCCTTCTAAGATAAAGGTGTTTATCATTGAAGGAGCTAGTGGGAGGATAATAGAATCTTGATGAGTTCAAGAACCACAAAGCTCTATAAGTTAAATAATGGGAACCTGCAGATAAACCTATTGTACCACAACCGAATTATAAATCTGGAATAGTACCAAAGATACCTAGGAGGTATGGATTCATCATTGATGATGATGATGAGGTACGCATCATAGAAGATGATGATCCAATTACATACGATGAGGTAAGAGTTGTAAACACTTAGAGAAATGGATTGAAGCAAGCTTCTCAAAATGGAACATTCGTTTTGATGAGATAATCAAAAGAGTTTAATTTTATCAAAAACAAGAATGAATCTAGTGTGTACAAAAGGGTCAGTGGGAGTGTCGTGATATTCCTAGTATTATATATTGATATATTGCGAATAAAGAATGACATACTAATGCTACAAT
Source organism: Panax ginseng (assembly GCA_020205605.1). NCBI lineage: Eukaryota > Viridiplantae > Streptophyta > Magnoliopsida > Apiales > Araliaceae > Panax > Panax ginseng. The sequence continues at coordinate 71,329,997 of CM035132.1, read as the reverse complement.
CAGTAAAGATAAAGTTGTCTAAACATTCCTCCATGAATGATTTGGAAAGAATATCATAATTGGGGATACAAATCTATATAGATAGATTTAATAGGATGCTCGGCTTAACCCAAGAAATGTATATTCATTTGATGCTAAAGTTGTTTATCATGACAAACTCTTAGAGATGTCTCATGATGATGAGTCATGGAGTGTATCTCTCTTAATTATTTCCATAGACTCTTAAAAGAGCGATCACATGAATAACAATCATGTATGCAATGAAATATACGAGACCTGATGTTGATCGGTCATATTCTGGAGAAGATCACTATAGGACAGTGAAAAAAATCTTAAAGTACTTAACCCGCACTAAGGATGTGTTTATATTCATGGTGGTTCTGAATTAAAACTAGAGGGCTTAATAGACTCAAGTTTTTCAGACAGACCAAGATGATAGAAAATCCACTTTAAGGTAAAGCGTTACCTTGAACGGTGGTGCAGTGAATTGGAAAGGTTTCAAACAACAAATAGTTGCTGATTTAGTGATAAAGACAAAGTATATAGCTATAAATGAAGGTGCAAGTTGATTGTTTAGATGAAAAGTACATTACAGAACTAGGAATAGTTCCTAAGTCTCATCTTGGATCTAAGCATGTGTTGTGGCACTTTCATTTGATTATAGGAATCATTAAAAGATGGGAAATCACTATAGAGATAGTGGAATCTCAAGAACAACATTATATATACATTTACTAAAGATTTTCCAATAATAGGATAATCGTCACTTGGAGAAGAAGGGTATGAGATACCATGGCGATTGGCTTTATTCAAGTGGGAGATTGAAAGTAGTATGCACACAAGCCAATCATGTTTGGTGATAAAATATATACTTTGTAACAATCTTATTCATTTATTAATAAAAAGTATTAATTTATTAAAGGCTTTTAATTATCTACATGATGCTTCTTTATAATATGTGATAAACCCATAGTTTTAAGCAATGCTTTTAGAATAATGATGATGATCATTATAATGAGATCTAAATTCTTAGAAAGCTTAAAACTAAAATAGTTCCCAATCGTTGGATTACTAAATTGGGGATTCGTGAATCCGGATAGATTGGTACATACGTTGCTTGCTCATTGGATGAAGATGATTGATCTCATGATCATTTGTGTAGAGACACTAAAGCAAGTATGTAAGTGCTTATTGGAGAATAAGTACACTGAACGTGGCTCGCTAAGGAATACCTAATGGAGTTTTACTTGCCTGTCAATAGGAATTCCTGTAGTGATTGTAGTACAAGTTATCCTTAGACTTGAGATTATCATAGTATCTTGTATATGATAAGTTATACTTTGACATGTCCCTTAAGACCCTTAATGTATATCAAAGGTTATGCTTGGGTATAATAAGTTATATATGGAGATACTGAATGATCAATAAAGAATCTACCACTTCTAGCAAAAGAAAAGAAATGTCCTATGTTATTCGATAAATGACAACCCAGTAGTCCTTGATCAAGGCAGAATAAAATTAGAAAGGAGTTTCTAATTTGTATTATTTGGATTTGTGCATTTAAGAGTGAAAATAGATATAATTAAATAAACTAAGACTAGACAATAATTCCATGTCTTATATTTAATTGGGACATTGTATTGTGGAAGGATTGAATTGTACGGTAACTATTTACTCAAAGGTTCTTTTATGATTAATGTTGAAATCTATATTATCTGGAAAGTCGTTAATCGCTAGAGAGGCTTATCCCTATTGTAGAATAAATATTATTTATTTAAATAAATTAATAGTTTAATTTATTTATTTAAATAAGATTAGAATTGTTCTAATTGATTTATTCACAACCGGTTTAATACGGAGAACCTAAAGGGTCACACCATAAAAGGAAGAATAATTATTTAAGAAGTTAATGGTATAATCATAACAATATGTTAAATGTATTTAATTTAATCTATGGTGATAGAATAAATTAAATAGCTTAATATTTATTATTTAATATTTTAGAAATATTAAATATATAAATTAATAAGAGGAGTCTTATTAATATTATTACAATTATTATTATTTTAATTTCTAAAGTGTTGGGAATTAATTTAATATAACTACTCTCAATTATTCCTAATAAGATTAGGAGCAAATTAATTAAAAGAATTTAATTAATTATCCCTAATACGATTAGGGAGCTTAATTAATTAAAGGAATTTAATTAATTAAATATTACTCTATTTTCTAATTAGATTAGAAAGGTTAACTGATATTTTTATAAGTGTCTTATATCAGATATCAAGTGACATGATTCTAATTGTTGAAGAGTACACTCTTTTCTACAGAGAAAGAAAACTAGGGTTTTATCCAAACACCCATCTTCTTGAGTCTTTCTTCTTTCTTGGTGGATCACCTCTAGAGACCAAACACTTGGGTGGCTAACGTTGATCAAAGGAACCCAATGGATTCAAGTTAAACGCGAAAAGGATTGGAGGTGAACTTGTACATGAGGAAGCTTGAATCTTCAAGGGTATAATTCTTATTCTTCATCTTTTCGTTTAATTGATAATTGTGTATAAAATATGATCTGGGTATATGGTTTGTAAAAATTTTAAACTCTGATTTTCCATGCTTCCGCTACTTTGATGCAATTTGATTGCGTTCATGAATCTTATAAACCTAACACCAAATCCAACAGGAGGTTGCCCTTTCTTTCTTTTTATAGGCAGCTTCACTCTTTGTATCCCACTCTCACTCTCTTTGGCCTTCCTTTTTCCCTTCCCCTTATCACCTTTATTAGCCTTTGCCTTTCCTTTATCCTTGTTTACCTGACATATAAAAATAACAATCACTAGGATTTCATTACCCATAAATCACTTTACTTGGTCACCAAGATGGTGCCATGTGATTGCGTCCATAAAAATAGCAATCACTAGGATTTCATTACCCATAAAAATAGCAATCACTAGCATAATGGGCAATAAACCATCCCACCTCCTTTCTCCACCTCTTTACTATTCCAACCTTGGTCACCAAGTAAATCACTTTACTTGGTCACCAAGATGGTGCCATGTGATCCATAGGGCCCACATGGGTTGCCCCATGGGTCTTTCTTACCCATCGGTTCGATCTATGGATTTGGTTCTTAGTTTTGGGCTTAAGCTTAATAACTTTAACTTAATCTTTGGGCTTTTATTATTAAACATTGGGCCTTAACATTTCCTACACTTGGGCTTGTACAACTTCCTAACAAATCCTACAAGTCCAATACGATTGGCTTAAATCCTTATTATGTATTGTATACGTATTCGTCTCATATGCTAACTCGTATACTCATTCATTATATACGACATATCATCATTCATACATACTCGTATAGTACCTCGTATCATACTCGTATTCATTACCTCGTACAGTACTTACGTATCGTACGATCATCGTTTATTCATTAACGCTTTAATTTCCCTAACGTTCTCGAATTTAGTCCGCAGGCGACAAACTGCGTTTACCATACTCGAATTATTATTACATAATCCATCTTCCCTTATTATTCTATCATTACGTATTTCTTGGAAGTTCAAAAATAATTCCCGAGCAGAAATCGATGAATAGTGTTTTTTCAGAAAATTTCTCAAAAAACTTTTATTTTCATCTTGGAAATTCAAACATTTTAATTCTACCACGTAGTCAAAATACTACGACATTCCAACATGTTTGGGTTATAGAATAACATTTATCTTTCTTACTCATTATAAATAATTTTATTCATTATTTAATCAAATAAAAGTATTTTACAAATAATCCAATTTTCTCGATCGTTACATTCACCCCTCCTTATAAGGATTCTGTCCGAAAAATCTCGCTTAAAATATTAAACAAATAGTTGAGGATAATTCTTCTTCATCTTTTCTTCAAGTTCCCACGTTGCTTCTTCGGCATCGTGGTTCTTCCATAACACTTTTACTGAAGGTATTACTGTGTTCCTTAGAACTTGCTCTTTTCTATCGATGATTTGAATTGGCATCTCTTCATACGTTAAATCCTTCTCGATATGAATAGTCTCATACTGTATTACGTGCTTATAATCTGGCTTAAAAGGACATAACACAGATACATGAAACACATTATGTATGCGTTCCAAGTCTGAAGGTAATGCTACCACGTAAACTACCTCTCCTACCCGTTTTAATACCTCGAAAGGTCCTATAAACCTTGGAATGAATTTACCCTTCTTTCTAAAGCGTATCTTTCCTTTCCAGGGAGATACCTTTAGAAATATATACGAGCCTACTTTAAACTCTCTATTCACTCGATGTAAATCTACAAATTTCTTCTGTCGGTCTTGAGCTGCTACTAGACGCATTTGTATCAACTTGACAATATCCGCTGTTTGCTGCACCAATTCAGGTCCTAGCATTCGGCGTTCTCCCACTTTGTCCCAACACAATGGTGTTCTGCACTTTTTTCTGTACAAAGCTTCGTAAGGCGGCGTACTTATGCTCGCATGATAACTGTTGTTATACACAAACTCTACTAATGGTAGATGATCATCCCAACTATCCTTGAAATCCATGACGCAAGATCTCATCATATCTTCTAGTGTCTGAATTGTCCTTTCCCTCTGTCCATCAGTTTGTGGATGATACGCTGAACTTAACTTCAACTGCGTTCCCAACTGTTCTTGTAGACTTCTCCAAACTTTCGATGTGAATCATGGGTCACGATCTGACACTATCGAAACTGGTACTCCATGTCTGGATATAATTTTCTTAACATAAAGTTTAGCTAATTGATCTAAGTTATACTTGACCCTTATTGGCAAATAGTGAGCCGACTTCGTCAATCGGTCCACTATTACCCAAATCGCGTCATACCCTTTTTGTGTAATCTAAAGTCCCACCACAAAGTCCATCGTGATATGCTCCCACTTTCACTCCGGAATCTCCAATAACTGTAACAAGCCACTTGGTCGTTGATGTTCAGCCTTAACTTTTTGACAAGTCAAGCACCTACTCACATACTCTGCTATCTCTCTCTTCATGTTCGGCCACCAAAAACTCTCTCGAAGGTCTTGATACATCTTAGTACTACCAGGATGAATCAAGTACCTCCAACTATGAGCTTCTTGTAACATTTCCTCCTTTAATTACGTCTCATTTGGAACCCAAATTCTTCCTTTAAATCTTAATAACTCTTCGTTATCAAGACTATACTTTATCTCTTTTTCATCTGCTAACCGCTTCTTCATCTTGTCGCACTCATCATTCCTGAGCTGTACCTCCTTGACTCTCTCTACAATGGTAGATCGAATCTCCATCGTAAACAATCTCTGTCCCGACTCACTTGGTAACTTCACCTCCAACTCCATTCTATCCATCGCTGTTATTAACTCAGTTTGAGCCGTTAACATCGATAACTTTTCCCGACCTTTCCTACTTAAGGCATCGGCAACTACATTGGCTTTCCCGGGGTGATACAGGATATCGCAGTCGTAATCCTTTATCAACTCGAGCCATCTCCTTTGTCTCATATTCAAATTCTTTTGTGTGAATATATATTTTAGACTCTTATGGTCCGTGTATATCTCACATTTCTCTCCATAAAGATAATGTCTCCATATCTTTAAGGCAAACACTACCGCAGTTAGTTCCAGATCATGAGTAGGGTAAACTTTCTAATAATCCTTTAACTGCCATGATGCATACGCAATGACCTTGCCATGCTGCATGAGCATGCAACCAAGTCTTCTATGCGAAGCATCGCTATAAACTACAAAATTTCCTGTATCATCGGGTAATGATAATACGGGTGCTTCACTCAACCTTTTCTTTAGTTCTTGAAAACTGTCTTCACACTTCTCAATCCACACGTATTTCACTGTCTTCCTTGTCAAATTTGTCAATGGTGTAGCTATCTTCGAATAATCTTGGATAAATCTCCGATAGTATCCTGCTAACCCTAGGAAACTCTGCACCTTAGTCGGTGTTTTTGGTTCCCAATTAATCACTACTTCCACCTTCGCTAGATCCACTGAAATCCCATCTTGGTCGATAACTTGTCCTAAAAACTGTACCCTTTCTAGCCAAAATTCACACTTAGTGAATTTTTCATATAGCTTCTCCTTCCTTAGTGTTTCCAACACTAATCTTAGGTGTTCAGCGTGATCTTCTGGCGTCTTAGAATATACTAGAATATCATCAATAATCACCACGACGAACTTGTCCAAATATTGTTTGAACACTCTTTTCATCATATCCATAAATGCAGCTGGTGCATTCATCAACGCAAATGACATCACTAGAAACTCGTAATGGCCGTAACGAGTCCTGAATGCTGTCTTTGGTACATCCTCCTTTCTAACCTTCAACTGATGATACCCCGTCTGCAAATCTATCTTAGAAAAATACTTTGCCCCTTTCAACTGATCAAAAAGATCATCGATCCTGGGCAATGGGTAACTCTTTATTGTTAACTTGTTCAACTCTCGATAGTCGATACAAAGTCTTAACGATCCATCCTTCTTCTTAACAAACAATAACGGTGCTCCCCACGGCAAAACACTCGATTGAATGTACTATTTGTCCAATAGTTCTTGTAACTGAACCATCAACTCCTTCATTTCTACAGGCGCCATACGATACGGTGCCCTAGAAACTGGTGCCACTCCTGGCATAATATCTATCACGAACTCGGTCTCCCTATCTGGCGGAAGTCCTGGTAATTCACTTGGAAATACATCCATGAATTCTTTGACTATAGGAATTTGGTCCATGGTTGCTCCCACTCGCTGGGTATCAACAACATGACACAAATAACCTACACATCCCTTCCTTAACAACTTCCTAGTTTGTGTTATGGTAAGACAACACGAACGTCTCAGCAATTTATTACCGTAAAACACCACATGAGGTTGTCTTAACGTTCTAATGTTTACTCACTTCTTTTGACAATCTATGATTTCCCCATGGTTTAACAACCAATCCATCCCGATAATTACATCGAATTCTCCCAACTTTATCAGTATCAAATCTACCGATAATTTATACCCTCGTATATCTACACAACAATTCCTATGAATATCTTCAACAGGAATTATTCTTCGTTTGCTACCTTGATATTCAAAGGTATAAGCAACTTTTTGGGAAGTAATCCTAATCGTCTAGCAAAATCACATGCTGTAAACAAAAAAGTAGCACCCAAATCAAACAGCACGTAAGCATTTATATCGTTGATCAGGATAATACCTGCAACTACATCCCCTGATGCAACTGCATCTTGGACCGTCATGTTAAAGGTGCGGGCCATCGGCCTACCCGTTTGCGCTGGACTACTAATAGCTAGCTTACCACTATTAACGCCCTTATTCTTGTTCGTCCCCTTTTTTGGGCAGTTCTTCGCTATGTGGTCAGTTGATCCACATACAAAGCATCCATGATTCTTCTTTGGACTCAGACAGTTAGGCGAAATATACCCTTCTTGTCCACAGTTGTAACACACTGACTTCCCCTTGAGACAGACTCCTAAGTGAGTCTTCCCGCAGTTCTTGCATGCCTCCATCCTCTTCTTAGGATCTCCATGCTTCACTCCGGTATTCCCAGAGTTAAATCCCTTCCTCTTTAGACCGTCGCCACTACCACTGGCACCCTCGGTCTTTACTCCCCCATCTACTTTACCCTTATTTTTCATCTCCCTGTGGTACTGGCTTAGAGCCTCATTCCCACCATCGGCGATTATCGCCTTCTCTAGAATGGTCCGAAAAGAAGTACTTTGGAACACTAATATCCAGCTATAGATCCAGGGTTTCAAGCCCTGCTCAAATCTCCTCGCCTTCCTCACCTCTGTGTCCACTTGGTGTGGAGCAAACCTCGCCAGTTCATTGAACTTGGCAGCGTATTGGGGAATAGTCATCTCCCCTTGTTTTAACTCCAGAAACCTCATCTCCATCCTCCCCTGCATACTTGTAGGAAATTAGTTCTCGAAGAAAATCTCCTTCAACCGCGTCCACGTTAGGTTATCTATTTCGGCCCTAGCTTGGTTTGCCTCCCACCAGAAGTTGGCCTCCCCCTTCATCACGTAGGTAGAAAAAGCAACCTTTTTCCCCTCATCGACATTTGCAATAACAAATGTCGTTTCTATCTCTTTCACCCACGTCTGGTCTTCTATGGGGTCCGTAGTTCCTTTGAACTCTGGTGGACCTACACTCTTAAAATCCTTAAATGTAGTAGCCCATACTACATCATTATTTAAAGGTACATTCGCTCTATTCTGGTTAAAGGCAACCGTTAATAAATTAAAGAACTCATGCATTAGATTAACCGGTCCCCCTTCCGGTTGATTTACATTTTCTCCTTGATTTCTTTGTCTTGTTCTTGGTGGCATCCTTCTGTTAAAGTAAATAACACTTAATTATTATCCACTTCTTGTTAGTTAGTTATTATTCATTAGTAAACAATAACTCATACTCATTGCAAAATATGTTCCATAAAAGGAAACTTATATTGATTTGCTTCTTGTAATATAATACTACATCGTTCAACATTACACAGCCTAAGCTGATTACATTACTTTTCCGCCATTGCTTTCCAAAAATTGGGATTTACAAAAGACTACCCTTTGCTATACAAAAGAGGGTTTTATGTCACTACTAGATACATCATATTTACATATCTATTCTACTCTAACTAATAACTAAATTACATATGCTGTAAGGCATTCTCATTGTCCATATTGGCAAGACTGGCAATAATATCTCGGATGATAGTATACCGAGTCTGCCCCGCCTCCACAGGATACTCAGCCACTTGCCACTGAAAATCCCCATGAGAACTCCTATGTATATAGGACATTCTACCAATCTTTTGCTTCTTGATCTTTAGCTCCCGCCTGAGCTCAAAGACCTCGTGTTTAAGCTTGTGGACCTTGTCCTTGGCTAACACCTTTTCATCATGTTCTTCCTCCCACATAGACTCCATACTTGTCTTATCCTCCAAGATAGCATGGAGCTCATCCTTCAATTCTTTCACCTCCTTTCCATACTGGATGTTTCTATCCAATACGGCCATAAAAAGTGATTTCATTGACTCCCCCGGAGTCATCTCTTCTATAGGTGTTACCGGGTTAAACAATACCACCTCCACCTCCTCTTCCGACATACCATCAAACATAGACATGAGGTCTAGGTTTTTCGAGTCTCCAGACTTAACAACTACCACTTCTGGCTCTTCACCTACAGGGTTCGGTAAAATCTCTACTTGATTCACCGATTCTTCACTAACGACATATATATCCCTATACATAACGCTATCTCCTGACATCTACAATAAAATAAATTAGTTTGATTAGTAAACATCATTAGTACAATAAAAACACATATCACATTTAATGCATTTTAGGGTTAATTTCATCTTTTACTTCTTTAACTCTTCTTAAGGTTATGACTTAAGGTTCTATTTTCCCCCTTAAGTTTTATAACCTATTGCTTTGATACCAACCTGTGATGCCCCCAAATTCGTGTATCTTCCAACCCGACAGATGGTGCTACACGGTACTACCATTCACACATACATTCAATTGAAATAACTCAAAAGAGTGAATATGTCTTCTATATATTCCAAAACAATATTCCCTTCCAAGGTTCTTTATAACTAATACATAAGTTCTTTGTCATAATATCAAATATATTACAATATTAAACCTATACTATCACATAGACAGTTCAACGATCTACCTTAGCCTTTCCTTTATCCTTATTCGATCCTTCAGGACGTTCGGTCTTAGCTACATTCATATGGTTCAAGCAAGAGTGAGCATAACTAGCTCAACAAGTATGATAATTTTCAATTAAACAACATGCTTGTATCGTACGAATCGTATATCTTCAATAACAGAACAATAGTTATGAAGTACTATCGAGAATTCAAAATAACACTTCTTTTTCCTTTAAAACATTTCACAATGAACCACGTTCATTAAACACATATTTTGGTCCAAGACCTTGAGCATTTCATTCTTTCTTTGAAAAGGACAACCCATCACTAAGTCCGTAAGTTCGGTATTACTTATGAGCACGTCTAGGTAATCAACCTATAGTACTCTAAGTTGTACAACACTTCTTCTGTAATCGTATTTACATTTAGGTTTTGGCAACCTCACGTGCTATCATTTGATGACAAAACATTTGTTTATTCATACTCAGTCTTTCTTTGAAATCCATACCAAAATAGTTTGGCAAAAGATAACAACTTTGATAACATTTCAACAGACTATAAGAAATCCAATGAATACATTAAGTCTAGCCGAAAGAACTAGCTTCGACCTCATCATACATCAATTCATGCGTAAGGAACAAGAATCACAAAGCTTGTCCAGAATAAACATAGACAAGGGTTAGAATACTTGCGTTTAGCGTCTTTTACCGTTTTAAATACTTTTCCTTTTAAGTCTTTAAGGTCTCTACAATACATGATCACATAACATACCACATTAGGTCATATATAATTAAGTATGCTTACTACTATATCTTACCCTTCTTCTCAATCTAATCATGCCTTAGATTGTTTAACATTGGTTCCGGTTTGTCGTATTATTTTACATTACGTTCAAGTAATCTTTTCAATCTTTTGCTATAATCCTTGAAGTTATAATCCTCATTACGGATGTTACTTCAAGTTTATTAATGTGGTAGTTCATCATTAATTAATCAACTTCCTCTTTATCTTTAAAAACTTTCTTCTCTATTCATTACCTAGTGTTGGCACTGCGGCGCCAATTTTACTTCACTGTTCCGCGCTGCGGCGCGAGTTAGCAGTGGCTGAGACCCGGCCTTGGCGTTGCGGTGCCACTCTCAGTGTTATTGGTCACGCTGCGGTGCCAATCTCCAATAGGTTTTGGCACATTTCAAGCACAAGCATGACTTACTACTTATGCCTTGGCTAGAGTCATGCATGCCAACTCATGCACCAGAAAAATTGACAGTTTGCTAACTTAGAGAACTTCCCGGACTCATAAATTGTTCATTTTAAGTCCGAATTGGCTCGTTCAAAATCCATTAGCTCAAAAATCACATGAACTAACTGTTCATATAATAATTTTACATTTTTGAATCCGTTAACATGGAATTCACCATTTAAGTCCATTTTTTAAAAAACGATAAATGTTCGTGAACGTTCATAGCTCGTTTCTTCATTCTAAGTCAAAATTTGACCATTCTCGAGTCCGCAACTCTAAAATACAAACTTGGACTATTCTCCATCGAAAACTAATGTTTCCGAGTTCAATGCTAACTTTTGACTTTCATTCCGAGAATTTCACGATTTCGACGATTATCGTCTAATCTCGTAAATTTCTCCATAACTTCGTTACTTAAGATTTTTACACCGTTCCAAATGGATTCATTCCATTGTCACAACATGTATAATCTAAGTCTATAAATGATGGTGTTAAACTTGTCCATCAACAATAACATATTCCAATTCTTCAATAAATTTTAATGGTTTTATAGCTTTTATACTTATGATTTCACTTCACATGGTTTATTAAGGTTTCATCCATTAATAACCATCCTTATCACTCCTTAACAAGCATGCTCTACCACTACTCACTTCTCTATCAACTATCAATTGAAGAGAGGAAGAGTCATGGTTTAAGAATCCTTACCCTTGTAGTTATAGATTGATTCTTTCTTCTTCTTTCTTGAAATAATAAAGTTCTAGCTCTTACTTCTTTTCTCTCACAATATAAGGTGTTGGAGGAATTTAACAAGCTAAATAATGATCTAGCAAGTCTTCTATATATAGCAATCACAAAGTGAGGGCATAATGGGCAATAAACCATTCCACCTCCTTACTATTCCAACCTTGATCACCAAGTAAATCACTTTACTTGGTCACCAAGATGATGCCATATGATCCATGGGGCCCACATGGGTTGCCCCATGGGTATTTCTTACCCATTGGTTCGATCCACGGATCTGGTTCTTAGTTTTGGGCTTAAGCTTTATAACTTTAACTTAATCTTTGGGCTTGCATTATTAAACATTGGGCCTTAACATTTCCTGCACTTGGTCTTGTAGAACTTCCTAACAAATCCTACAAGTCCAATACAATTGGCTTAAAGCCTTATTACGTATTGTCTACGTATTCCTTTCATATGCTAACTCGTATACTCATTCATCATATACGACATATCATCATTCACACATACTCGTATAATACCTCGTATCATACTCGTATTCATTACCTCGTATAGTACTTACATATCGTACGATCATCGTTTATTCATTAACTCTTTACTTTCCCTAACGTTCTCGAATTTACCATACTCGAATTATTATTACATAATCCATATTCCCTTATTATTCTATCGTTACATATTTCTTGGAAGTTCAAAAATAATTCCCGAGCATAAATTGATGAATAGTGTTTTTTGGAAAATTTCTCGAAAAACTTTTATTTTCGTCTTGGAAATTCAAACACTTTAATTCTACCACGTAGTCAAAATACTACGACATTCCAACATGTTTAGGTTATAGAATAAAATTCATCTTGCTTACTCATTATAAACTAATATTATTCATTATTTAATCAAATAAAAGTATTTTACAAATAATCCTATTTTTTCGATCGTTACATGATCTTTCTATTCCAAGTCCTTATACATAAATTCTTTTGAAGGACTTTACAGAACTTACTTGTACAGATATACATTAAGCACATGTAGATCTACTTCTATGACCAATACTACTTTTTATGCAAAGCAACCTTTTTACAATGATCCTATCAATTACATATGCAGTCAGGATAAAGATCAATATAACAAGTTTGATCATACTATTCTAAGTCCTTGTACATGGATTTCTCAATTAAGGAATGTACAAAACTTATTTATACAAATATACTTTATAACCTTCATCATTTTAATCATATACATGTGTCATCATCAAATCATATAAATTTTGGAATCTAATCATAGATCTAATGAAACTCCCCCTTAATTAAATAGTCTTCTAATTTGTTATTAGATTCCCAACAATCTTCCCCTATTTGATGATGAAAAAATACTATAGCAACCCATTTAAACAATTTTCATATAATGCATGATTATGAATGACTTAATATACAACAAGTCTCTGTACTACTAATCCAACATATATAAATAAAATGATTTGCATTGATGTGACATTCAAAATAGAAGTTGAGCATTCATGCATAATTAAATCATCCACACAAAAGATAACCACATAGTTCTTAAAATATTACAGGCCCACAAATAATTAAGTTCCCAATCTAAAACAGAGAGTAAAGAGAAATGGCTTAATTTGTACCTCTTTATTTTTTAGTTGTTGTTCTGATATTTTTTTTTCCTGCTTTTTCTTGTTTTCCTCCTTGCTTTTCTGACTTTACACAACTACTTCTGGTTCCTCTTGCTTCTCCCCCCAATAGTATCAGTAGCTTCATTTTCCTTGTTTTCTTGCTCCCCCCTCAGTTGGTATTTTCTTTTTACTCTGGGTTAACTTTTCCAATTTTTCTTTATGATGCTTTCTCTTCCTTTTGAGCTTGCCATCTCAATGTCTCTTTTTCTCACCCTTTTTGTCATCAATCAACTTGGAGAGGTGTTGGATATGAACGCTAAGTTATTCAATTAGGAATGAGGAACTTTCCACCTCTGTACGAACTTCTTGCTGGGTTAGTTCAATTTTCATGGAGAGAGACTATGTGAGGTCGGCTATAGTGTTAGAAAGAGTGGCTAAGCATTGCTCTATAGTCTGTCGGTTTGTCAGAGATGCTTTGCAATTTTGCTCGAGGGCTTGCTGATGAATAAGTTCTTGTTGATGGAGTTTGAGAGATATGTTGTCAACAGTTTCTTCCAGATCATTGTAAAGTGAACTGACTTCAAGTTTTGAGGTAGGTTGATATAGAATTATCTCTGTTGAAGGATTTGGATTAACATTTTGCTCGGTAAGAGATGGTTGTTCCATCCTAATGTTCTCGATAGCAGTGAGAACATCAAAGAATTCATGCTGAAATGAAGATGGAATATCAAATTTTATGATTGAGGCTGTATGAGAAATTTTTAGTGAGGGTTTCTGACTGGTTTGGTTAGCAGGGTTATCCTGAGATATCTATTCAGATGCATGCATAGAGTTGTGAACCTCTATGATTTTATTATCGATGATATGGGATTAAGATGATAGATAGTTAATCAAATCATAAGGAATGTAGGCACCTTCAGAATGTCTGCATACTTTGAAGTGACTGATATCTCTTATCAACTTCTTTGGATAGACTTGCATTCTTGGGAAGTTTTGAGCAACAACATTCAGATTTGGGAATTTTGAGAAACACCATCCAAGAAAACTCTCAAAATTAATGATTACAGCCTTCAACCAAGGCATCTATGGATAAAATGACACCAACTGTCGTCCTTTAGGATCGTACAGTATTGTAGTCTGATCTAGCTTAGGATCATGAAATCTTTTTAATAGATCTTCCATAGTTATAGAGATCATTCTAATATGTGAGTCTCCATGATTTACCCACTTTACAGCAACATCTTCAGTCAATTCTTTAAGAGCTTCTAGGATGATCATTCTAAGAATTCTTCTTGGAGGAAGTGTGGTGGATGGTTGAGGATCAAGTTAATCGTAATCATCTCTCTGCTTTGTTTCTTCACTTAGCTTCTTCTTTTATTTCTTCATCCTCTTTCCTCTTGTCGCTAGTTCTTCTTCTTCTTTGCTTGCTTCTTCAACTACTTTATTTTATTTTGACATACTTTCAAATCCATCTTGAGTTTCTATGAATCTCTTCTCTTCTATTCTTCAGTCTCTGCGGTCTGATCTACCATCATATCATCATATTTTTCTTCATATTCGAGCTTATCGGCCATCACAACCTCTTTATCCTTCTTACTTTCTGAAGTTTCTACTTTAGCACATTCTTCATTTATCCCATTCTCATCTTCCTCATTATCACTTGAGCTTGAAGTGATCGTTTTCTTCCTTTCTTTGTTTTGTGATCCTGTTCCTATGAATTCATCATCTTCTTCATTGATGTCGATTGTCACAACTCGAAAATTTATAAAATCTTGAATGATTAAATTAAAGGTTAAAGAATAAAACCTAGACTCAAAATAGAGGAATAATTAAAAATAATTAAGAAAAACCTATATGGTTTGAAATTTTTAAGCAATGCAAAGAAATTAAATGTGAATGAAAGAAATTAGAATATAGAGAGTAAAAGTGAGAAAATATGGGTTAAAAAATTCAAAATCTATAATGGATTTATACTTGGAGGTATATTAAGAATAAGATATTACGATACCTTTAACTTTATGTGAATTAATGAAAGAGATTATGAAATGTTATATATAAAAAAGGTTTAAAACGGGAATACAGTTTGAATACAGTTTCAATCCATCTTGCTAAATTAGTGAATTTAACTTTGCTGAATTAGAATTCAGTTTGCTAAATTAGTATACAGTTTAAATCATAGTGGCTGGATTAAAGGTCAGTTTGAATCCAGGTTGCTGGATTGGAGGTCAGTTTGAATCCAGTTTTCTGGATTGGAAAAATAGTTTACTAAATTGAAATTCAGTTTGAATCCAGGTTGCTGGATTAGTTATGTCAGTTTTTCTGTGTTGGGAAACAACAAGTTGTTTGAATAATCTAGGATGCTGGATTAGGTATTCGGCTTACTTGATTATATAGAAGAACTTATAAGATGAAAGATTAAGTTTTCGATCAGAATGTGTATAATAAAAAGAAATAATAAGGATAAAGAGGATGAGTGTGTGTGTGTATATATATATATATATATATATATAAGCAGATATATATACATATACTTAGAAAAGTTAATTAATTTGATCATACAAGATTAATGGAAAACTTAATTAATGAAGCTTATAGAAGCTAAGCATGAATTGTAGTGTAAGAGAACCTAAAATATTAAATTGGGAAGAGATAAGCTAGGTGTTGTGGTGATAATTAAAATAAGCATAACCTAGTGGGCAAGTTTTAAAAATTTAACAAAAAGTCCCAGAAAGGGATTAAGATTATGAAAAGTCAGACTTATATTTATGCCAAGCCTAATATATGAAAATATTAATTATTTACCAACGAAGTGAATAATTGTGACTTATGTGAAGTATGTATGTGATTAAATAAATATATATTATAAATATGTATATATTTATTTATTATTTAGAGAGGATTGAAAAGAAAACTATTTAGCCTAATATTATATATTAGAAATGAGAATTAAATAACTTAATGGTTATAGTAATTAAAGAATGCTAATATTTAAATTATGTACTAGTAAATCAATGAAATGAATAATAATCAATAGCTGATTAGTTGATATGACTAATAATAAAAAAGGGAGTAAGTTAAAACTCAAAATTTGAGTTAGGGAAAGAATTTTAAAGCACAAACTGCTCGGTTGCGTCCGTAATGTTAAGATTAGTCAGAAAAGGCTGTAAACACAAAATGTGTCAGGGTTGACTTTTTGGTCAAAGTCAATAGTTGACTTTTTAGGGAGAAAAGTCAAAATCGGAGATAGAAGTGGAATTTGAAGACGCAGATAAGATAATTGTGTCCGGAACGTCAAAATTAGTAAGAATAGACTCTAAACACGAAATATGTAGGGGCTGACTTTTTGGTCAAAGTCAATAGTTGACTTTTTTGGACAAAAGTCAAACTTGAAATTTGGAGATGAATTTGAAGAAACGGAGGTGCCCATGACATTGGGAGCATCGAATTTAGTAGGAATCAACTAAAAACTTGAAAATTTGAGTTTTTGGGTCCGAAAGTTAAAAATGGAATTAAATATGCAAAACGAGGAAATAAAAGCGGGGCACACAAAATAAAATCTGTTGAGATTTTTATCCATGTACTGTCCACCTAACCCACCCATTCCCAACCACTCCAATTAATGCTTACCAACTCCCTCTCTCTCTCCTAAATTATTTAGTTAAAGGAAAGAAAGAGAATGAAATTAAAACAACTCTCTCTCTCTCTCTCATTTCTTCACTCCATGCGCAAACCAATATAGAGGAAGAGAAAGAAAGTGGCTGCCATGGAAGAGAAGAAAAGAGAGAAAAAAGGGAGGAGAAGAAGAAAAAGAAATCAAGAGGAGAAGATATCAAAAGGTATAAACCTTAAACTTTGTTTAATTTATTTTGGTGGATTATGATGAAATAAAGATCTAATGTTTCTAAAACTCCAAAACCTTAGATCTATATGTTTTAAGGTGTTTTATGTTTAGATCATCCATTTTTGGGTGTTGAAAAATTTGAAAAATAAAAAGGGATGAAAGATGGTTTTTAGTTCTAGAAAACCCTTCTGCCCATTTTGAAAGGTTATAACTTAAAATCTACACATTTTTTTCAATCCGTCAAAGAGGGGTGTTAGATATGTAAGTTAGCTTTCAAACCCAAATGGTAGCACTCAAAAATATTGATTTGTTAAGCCATGGGACCTATTTTGTAGCAAAACTGTCCAGATTTTAAAAAAAAGAGAAAAAATGACTGTTTTTGGACAGTTCATAGCAAGGGCAGTTTTGTCCATTTATTTTACTTTAAAAATTGTTGAACAAATTGAGATGATAATATGATGAGTTAATTGTTTTCAGTAAAAAGATGGTAATTTTTGGGCGTGTAAGATGAAAGTTATGGATTTTACGAGAAAACACTACTTAAAAAGTAAAAGAGAATAACTCTTTGTGTAACTCCAAAACTTGTGAAATTTTAATAGCAAGTACATACACATAACCAGAACATCCCCTACACGTTTCAGAATTTTTTGACAAAAAATTAGTTCATGAAAATTGTTGCAAGATCCGACTATTTTGGCCGTTTTAAGCATAGTAAACGAAACTGAAAAATTTCAGAAAAATTATATGTTCATAAGTGTAATATTAACTGATGTTTCCCAGAAAATTAGAATTTTCAGAATTATTTTTTTTATTTTTCATGTGAATGATTTAGTTATGAATAAATGGATAAAATAAGTTAAGTGATGTTATAAAGGGTAAAAATATAATATTTTTGACAAAAGAACCTAAAGATGATGTAATCAGATTTATGGAGACTATTTTGGTCATTTTTGATGAGATGTTATATTTATGTCATTTTAAGGTTGTTAAATAAAGTAATTAGTAAAGGGTAAACAATTAAAATAAATTGTTTATAAGTTTAATAAATTATTAAAATATTATTAAATAATTAATAATATTATATAATGATTTAAAATATTATTAAATGATTAATAATATTAAAATGTGATTAAAATCTTAATAATATTTGTAAATGGTTAAAATATTATTAAATAATTAATAATATTACTAAGTGATTAAAATATCATTAAAGGGTTAATAATATTTGTAAACAATTAAGATATTATTATATGATTAAAGTATTATTAATTGATTAATAATACTAAGAAGTGAATAAAATATTATTAAGATTAATGATATGAAATGAGTTTAAGATGATAGTAATATTATCAAGGTATAATAATAGTACTAAGGACTTAACGTAAGATCTAATATTTGTTATGTGGCTAAATGTTAGATAATATGTTATTAAAATAGTAATGTTATGAGATAAAATGTATTATGCTAATTGGAAGATCAATCTTAACAATGATAGGTCTTTTCAATAAAGAGATTATAATAGATTGTGTAGCAGTAATCGAAGGTCAATGCAAGTTTCCTAACTCAAACTCGAGTTATTATGTTTTAAGCATGCTAGTGGTTTAATTATTTACAATTATTCTAAATCTTTGATTATTGATTCGCATTTAGTGCATGTTGCATATGTTCATCAGGTATGAAAGGCGAATCACCTTGATTACCATAAGATTCAGTTAAATTTGTTCATGATCATTGTTTATCACTCTTCATTATTGATTCAATCATTGAAATTGATTCATGCTCTTTCACAATTATATTACATTGTTGAAAACTTGAAAGCTTATTCCTTTTCAATCATAGTATATCCTTCTTATATTTAAACTTGCTGGGCAAAGTAGTTGCTCACTTTTGCTATATCATGATAACATTTTCAGATTTATACGAAGGTTCGAGGAAAGTCAGAGACAAGGATAAATTCCAAGAATAACTTATTATGCATCGTCAACTATTATGTTACCTTAAATAGTTTGATTATGTAAACCTTGTGAATCATTAAAGGTATGTATTAAGATAAAGGTTGTAGGCCTTGGGAAATGTTACAGAACCATTGTGTAATAAAAAAATTATGTTTATAATTCCACATTAGTTTATAGAATATGTATGAAGATGATGTATCGTGATGCACCAGGTTCGAGGTTCAAGGGACCTGGATTTGGGGGCGTTACATCGATGACCATGGGAGGAATTCCTTTATCACTCTTGTGTCCTATAAACTTCATCATCTGTCTTAATCTTTCACTTTATCTCCTTTCTATAGGCTTGGAGATTGGTTATTTTTAGACTTCTTCTTCCTCTTTTGACGAGCTTCCTTCTTATGTATTTTCTTCTTTGTCTATGCTTTCTTTCTTATTTGTGCTTCCTTGTTTATCAGTTTCATGTTCCTCAGCCGTATTTGAAATATCTTCACTAATCCTTGCCTTTTTCCTTGAGTGTGTTATTGGTGAGGATGCTTGTGAAGCAGAGTTATTTGACTTAGATAATTCATCTTTTACTTCAGTCATCTTCTTTTTTCCTTTGCTTGATTTAGAGGCCTTTTTGCTGCTAGCACCAGATATTGTCAATCTCTTGTTCCCCATTGGGTTCTTTTTCCAATTTTTGAACAGTTTAGAAGATATCACTTTATGAATATTCAATGTCTCCCATTCATCGTCTTCAATGTTGTTCTTCAGTTTTCTTTTTAGAATAACACTCAGGAATCTGCCATGAAAGATTTTTGGTATAGGCTTGTCTAGAGATATCCTTTTCTTGATGTCATCCAAAAGCTTTGCAATCCATTCGATGAAAATTGCCCCAAAATTGAACTTCTCCTTCATGACAATAACCGTCATGATTCACATCTAAGGATCATTGATGGTGTCATGAGAAGATTCTTTACACATAATGCACTTTCCCACTATCTCCACGAGAAACTTATATTCTTCTGGAATTCTTTATACCCTTCCGATTAGGGTTTTTCTTGTACCTCATCATCCCCTTTCCCTTTTCAATGTCTATATTTTCAAGCATAGTTGTACCTTCATTGGGAAGATCTAGGAACTTGTTGATCTCAGTCCTTCCTATCTTTAAACTTATCTCTTTTACCTTTGTGAGGATCACCCAATTTTTAACCCTTGCATGAAGGTAAAATTCCTCGACTAAATCTGAGTATATCTTAGTGTTTGTGTTCAGACATTCATAGAACCCTGCCTATTTCACATTATCCAGTATATCCTTGAATTTCTTCTTAGAGGCTTTAAAATTTTCAAAACCAAGTTGATTGCTTGTAATAACTTGACTATCTTCCATGTTGAGCAACCTAGTAGTTGGTGATGGACTTTTCAAAAAGGTTCTAAATAGAGGAGATGATCTGGTTTTTGGATGGAATGTTATGAAGAGGTGTATATGGTTTTAAGAAAGAGGGTTCTCAGGCTTCAGATGAAAAAGGAGATGTTTTAGGTTTAGGAGGGTTAGACAGTTTAAAGATTCTGAAAGGTGACGTCTGAAGAAGATGAAAAGTTGAACTGTTGATTTGAAGGATATAAAGCATATTTTGAAAAGGGTTTTTTTAGTTTCCTCTAATAAAGTAAAGTGGGACACGTGTCAGGTTATTATTGCATGCACGTCTCTTCAGTAAATGCAACATCTCAGTCATTGTACAACTATTCCCAATACTCACTTTTGTTCAGTAAGCGTGTGACTAACTTCCTTGAGAAATACCTGATTTAACTTCCTTGGTCAACAATTTGACTTGATGACTTCCATTATACTATTTTGATTACTGGTTTTGTAAGACCCCAATTTTTTATAAATAAAGATTTAGTTTCTCTAATTATTATTTTGAATAATAAGGTGTTGATTTGATATAATGCTTTAGTTATGGGGTGAAATATGCAAATTTTGCAAAGTAAGCAAGTTTTACCCCAATATATTCGTTGGGTCGGAAAATATTTTTTTTGTCGGGGAATATTTGTACGACGGCGCAATCATTGGTAGACCATATAACGGAATAACTATCGGATATAGAACGCGACAGAAATAACCTTTTTATAAAAATAACGGCAAAACTTTTACCGTTAACTGTTGAAATACCCGGTGATAAAATTACAGTAATATGTGTGGTTTCACAGTAGCACACGGTATTACATAGTGTTTCTGATTGTTGATTCTTACGTAAGAAGTCAATCAGTTTCATTCAATAATTGCCATAGTAATTGTTGCACAATATCTCATATTATTGATTTAATTATTGTCACAATATCATCTGCATAATATTTTATATTATTAAATTAATAATTGAAATGAAATAATTATTCATATTATTAGTTAGCACTAATGGCAATGTTTAGAAAATTCTGTCGAGAAAATGTGTTAGGTTATCTAATTGAGAGCTAGTAAGGATAAATCCTTATCGAAAAACCCCCTCTTTCCTGAGAATAATCTAGTTGTTAATATTGCGAGTTTATAATATTAATTATGAATAATTATTATGTGGTGGATATTGGTTCAATTGTGATATAAATGAAGGAATTTAGCATGAATCATTTGTTGAAAGTTTGGTAATTATCTTCTCCGATAAAATATTTACTCATATATATTATTATAATTTTATATTATAATAGTATAATGTGATAATATAATAATATAATTTTTATAATTTAAATGGTATTATTATTATAATAATATATAATTTTTAGCATGTGAATAAAAGTGGAGAGAAGGTTATCATTTTTATTTTGAAAACCTTCCGTGCACATTTTGAATTCATCTCCTGCACATTTTTTGTTCTTTTCCAAAGTGATGGCTTGAAAGTGTGCTTGCATAGCCATGTTTTCTAAAGGTGTGGGACCTCAAATATGGAAAATAAGGAATTAGGCAGAGAGAATATGTGAGTTAGGTGAAAGTTTGGCAGAGTTAGGTTGATTCATTTGATTTTTCCTTCGAGGTTACGTTATAAATAGAGGGGTAACCCTCCTTCCTCAACACACCATTACAATATTAGAAATTCTTATTCTATAGTATTGTGAGTATTTCTCTTGAGTATAAGGATACTTTGGGTATAACTTTTTGTGCAAGATTTTCTCAGAATAATATCCGATATTTTAGTCAAATCTAGTTTCTACTAAGGTAAATGATATTATTTTATTGCCATACTCGTAAGAAATATTATTTTCTTTCATACTCCATATTATGTAAGGGATATTATTTCATTTCATATTCCTAAATTTAAACTTAGTATGGTAAGTATTGCTTCTATAGTTCCTGAAATGATTAGAAATTCCTAAGTTTTGCGCTTCATCTAATATCATTTCACTGAAATATTGGTCTGAACTTTCTTATTACATTTTAAACTTTTCATGTCTGGGTACTACTCATGGGCACTATTTATACGGTAATATTCATACATACGGTACTATTCATATGGTACTATTCACGAGTACTATTCACAATAAAATTTAATTTTCTTTTCTGTCCAAATTATTTTAGATACATGAATATCATTCTTGAATTTTACTTCACAAATAGTTATCATGTTGACAATTCGGACATTTTTGAACTCTGAATAAATTGAATTATAAATATCTAATATTTATCCTTAATCTCACTTGATTGAATCTTTATATCATTGTCATCATCCTTATGCTTATATTGTGTTGAAAGTCATCTTTGGCCCGTAGTAAAAAGATGGACTATTGATTGGTATGATTATGACCAGGAATTGTGTATTGGTATAATCATAACCTTTAATGTTATAGATAAGGTTTGTGGTGAAAGTCCTTTTTGGTCCGTAGTGCATAGATGGACACGTGTTTGGCATGATCTTGACCACTGGTGATACTAACGAATATCCTTGGCCCGTAATTCATGGATAATTCATTGATTTAAAATATTTATTGAATGATGTTACAGGGATAAAATATTGATGATGAACTTTTAAATCATAGAAGATAGTCGATATCATGCTCTACTTGACTCTTCTAATGGATTGCTGTTTCCGCTGCAGTTGTATTCTAAAACTTGTTGTCTATAGTATTCTATCAGATTTTTTCCTTTTGAGGACTAATGATAATTTGTTTTATATTATCTTAGTCATAATATTCTTTACTGGGCTAGTTGAGCTCACCTTTTTTCCTTTTGGTTCCATTGTTCGTCTCAGGAGGCGAGAATGTAGTTGGGACTAGTCGGGGAGTGGAGTAATGGTCCAAGATGGTTATTATAACAGTCCTCACTATTTTGTAAAATAGTGTAACAATAATTGTAATGAAGACTTTATTTGAGTTTCGATATTGTCTACAAGATAATATTTGTATTAAAACTCACAACGTATATGTTGTCGTATTTTGCATGACAGTTATATGAATGAAGTTTGTATTTGAATTTTGTACCATGTATTTGGCAACTCAGAATAGGTTGTGTGGACCTATTTTGGGGGCGTCACAGGTTTACTGGCTCTTCCTTCTTCATATGCATTGTATCTTTGGTTCGTAGGACTGAGTGTCTTCATCCATATTTTTCTTTCAAATATATTTCGTCTATAATCTTGAGGAGAAGGTCTTCAACGAAGTCGATCAAAAGATTTTAGAGAGATTTGTACCTGCTATTTAGACAAGATTTTTCTATCTTTGGTACCCATGAAGTTTGGGTCTTGCTTGATTAGTTAAGCCATGACCATCCACATTTACCAGATATTTTGGATCTTCATTTAATGACGTGATTATTTCAATATATAGCACATATGCACATATGATGATTAACTTAGATAAATTCTATATGAGTCTCTATGTGTGTTTGAATATCATTTCTCATAGAACATGCGTGGAAGCCAATCTTTTCCTTTTTGGATCGCATTCCTTTTAATTTTACTATGATCTATGATTTTAATGCCACACCGAGTAGTAAGCAACTCTACTAGCAGCACTTGGTTGGTTCATTAAATTGATTAGGTTCTACGATTCTTCTAGGTACAACTATAGTTTTGAATACACTCTATAATGTGTCAAAAACTTAGATCATTATGAATGACTTTTAATTCTGATACATAACTCAGTTAGTAAGAAAGCAATTTTAAAAGTACTTAACTTAAACAATCTCTTTCAATTTTATAATAGTCATATCTCCAAACAAGAATGAAGTTAATTACTATTATTACTTTTCATTGAGAGTTCCACATCTGAGGTAGAAGATAGATCTTCAATTTACAGAACTAACTTAGTCAAAGTAGATTTCTGACAAGGTCGGTCACAATCCTATGATAAATGATGAATTCATATTGAGATCTTCATTTCTCATCCCGAAGACAAGAGTAGATTTTCTTAGTGCATTTACTAGAGATATCTTTCTTGAAAATTTATTTCCATCTTCAGAATTGGAGAGATAATGCTTCGCAGAATACAATAGAACACTATTAGCATTTTCACTTTTTCCTTTAAAGTTGACGATTATATCTCCAGTAGGGTGTTAAGTGGGATATATACCCGCAAATCAGGCCCTCTAATACTTAAGTAATTGCTTGTTCATCTTATTTCTATAGCACTTTTATAGTATTTTATTATTATTTTGCTTAATTTATGTTTTGTAGGGGTTTACAGTCGTTTCCAGCATTTAGGGGCAAAAATGTCATTTTCCTAAATCTTTGTGCAGTCACTTCTTCAATGCCAACTTAGATGACCTTTACAACGCACGCAACGCACGCATTCTTCCTTCACAAACCGACAACAACTAACGCCCACTTATTGACTGAACTTTTGACCTAGTGCCGCAACACCTGATTAAGGCCAAAGCCCGGTGTTGCATTGCCACCTCAGGTTCCCAAGCAGACAGGAAGGGCTAATAACCTAGAAAAGGAAGGGATATATATATATATATATATATATATATATATATATATATATATATCTCAGCCCCATTTTCTCCATATATTATACATCCCTCTCTCTCTCTTAGTTAGTTTAGCTAAGTTTCTCATTTGATAATCATTGTAGATATAGCTTAGGTAGATTAGGGTTATGATTGGGATTTCTTAGAGCTCAAGAGCAACACGGATCAGAAGGCAAATCAATTGGATTTCTTAGAGATTGAAGATATTGTGACATAGTTTATTCTTCTCTAGTTTTTCCTTTAATTCTGTATTTATAAATGTTATTGTTTTTGCTATTTATATTTAGTTTAGTAGCTATGAACTAAATATTGGCTCTAAGATTATAATGGAACTCACTATTAATTTAAATTGATTTAATTTTCTCTTTGGTTGGCACCATATGGTTTGTCTTAGATATTTATGCTTATTGTTTAATCGCTAAGGAATTAGTGATTAATTGGGTAATTTATAAGAAATTGGGAAATGGACTGTAGATTAGACCATGAATATCTGACATGTGATTATGTTTGTCTACGCAGTTGGACAGTATAATTTGTGTATATGATAGGACTATACATGTGTGCCGCGTGTGACCTAATTGAGAACCTGTGAGAGAATTCCTTGCCTTTGATTAATTCGCACAGGAATGTGTCGAATTGCCCAGTTAGGATGTTCCTTTCCGTTGTATTCCCTTTTGGGTAAATTTAGAGAAGATAGATTTGTATGTGCCTCGGAAGAAGCCTATGAAAACTTATGAGTTCTCGGTCGACAATCTGTTGTGACCACTATAGCCAATGGGAGAGTTAGGATATTCATTGAGATATTGCACGCCAAGTGTTTGACGAAATACTTGTGTGGGTGGTGAAAGTTATGATCTTAGCTTGTAGCGCTTTAGATACCAGTCATTAGCCATTTACTTGTTTTGTTAATTTAGTGTTAATTAGATTAATTAATTATCTTTTATTCTGCTGTTTAAATAAGATTGAAATGATATAAAGTCGATACTTGGTAAATATTAGTAATAATTCTTCGTGGGATCAATAACTTTCTTATCACCGTATTACTTGTTAAATCGCATATACTTGCGCGTGTTTAGTGATCGCGAAAGCGACCAACAAGTTTTTGGCGCTGTTGCCGGGGGTTATTATTCTAATATGGTCCAATATTGATTTCAATCAATATAGTCTTAATTTGAATGTATATTTATCTTTTATTTGTTTAATCTTTGTTTTTTTTTTGTTTTAAAGTATTTTTAGGCAATGGACGAAAATTGTTATCAATGGCCTTTTGAGAGGACGACACAACTATGTTCGAAAGAAAGACTTGAGCGATTGCAAGTCTCTTAAGGTTTTTCTGACAATCTTGATTGTCAGTCCACTCAAAATTCCTACTGTCAGGAACGAGCTAATGATGAACCGACTTACTATCATCCAGGCTGTCAGGGTTATCCAAACTCATGGGACTACAGTCAAGAGAAAAATTATGATCCAAAATTTTCCTATCAGACAGAATTTGAATATCAGTCTCCGCCGCAATATGAGGTTACATCTCAGTTGGAGGAGAGCCTTTCCATGTACTTAAAACGAGAAGAAAAAAAAAGGCTTGAAGAGCTTCTTACCAACTTCATAGAGAGAAATGAGGTTCGAATGGCGAACTAAGTCGCTTCATTGCGGAACCTCGAGAGCCAAATGGGATAACTTATCAATGCTATCATGAATCCACCGCAAAGAAGTCTACCTGTCGTTACTGATCACAATGAGGGGGGTGAAGAACATTGCACGGTGGATACACAAGGAAAAGGCGATGATTCTCATGAAGTTGTTGAGGGAGATGTCGAAGTGCATATTGACCAATTTGTGGATTCTGAGGTAGGAGAAGAGAGGATCATGAGTGGGTGTATTTTCAAGACTGATGAAAAGTTGGAAACCACACTCAAGGTTGTTGAAACCCTAGAGGGCCCACTAGAGCATAAAGAACGCTTTCATTTTGATGAGAAAGGCGAATTAGTGGATAATTCAATTTTTGAATGATTCTTAGTGCCAACGGATGAAATGAAGTTTGGGGGTGGCCAATCATCCATGTCCACGATGAACATCAAGGAATTGACAAATAGGCGGCATATAATGGTCATATTTGCGATTGAGCCGGATTGAACGACAGTGAAAGAGTCGGGTTGACGACTATAACTGTGACGCCCCCAAAAATAGGTCCACACAACTCATTTTGAGTCGCCAAATACATACTAAAAATTCCAATACAAACATCCCTATTTACAACTATTAAACTGTCGTTCAAAGTACAACCACACATTGTGAGTTTGAATAGAAATATTGCATCTTACATAATACGATAATATCCAAACTCAAATTAATTCTTCATTACAATTATTATCACATTATTTCATAACATAGTGAAGACTTCTATAGTAACTATCTCAGACCATTATTCCACCCTCCGACTATTCCCAGCTACACTTTCATTTCCTAAGAAGAACAATGGAACAAAAAGGAAAAAGGTGAGTCAACTAGCCCAGTAAAGAATATTATGACTAAGATAATGAGGAATGAATTATCTTTAGCCTTCAACAATGATAAATCATATAAAATATAATGGACAACAAGTTTTAGATCAACAACTGCAGCGAAAATAACAATCCATTAGAAGAGTCAAGTAGAGCATGATGTCTACTATCTTCTATGATTTAAAAGTCCATCATTAATATTTTATCCCTGTAACACCAATCAATAATTGTTTTAAACCAACGAATTATCTATGCACTACGTGAAAGTAAAATGCACACAAGCCAATTATGTTTGATGATAAAGCATATACTTTGTAACAATCTTAATCATTTATTAATAAAAAGTATTAATTTATTAAAGGCTTTTATTTATCTACATGATGCTACTTTATAATATGTAATAAACCCATAGTTTTAAGCAATGCTTTTAGAATAATGATGATGATCATTCTAATGAGATCTAAATTCTTAGAAAACTTAAAACTAAAATAGTTCCTAATCATTGGATTACTGAATTAGGGATTAGTGAATCCGGATAGATTGGTACATACGTTGCTTGCTCATTAGATGAGGATGATTGATCTCATGATCATTTGTGTGGAGACACTAAAGCAAGTATGTAGGTGCTTATTAGAGAATAAGTTCACTGAACGTGGCTCGCTAAGGAATACCTAATGGAGTTTTACTTTCCTGTCAATAGGAATTCCTGTAGTGATAGTAGTACAAGTGATCCTTGGACTTGTGATCATCATAGTATCTTGTGTATGATGAGTTATACTTTGACTTATTTCTTAAGACCCTTAGGGTATATCAAAGGGCATGCTTGGGTATAATAAGTTGTACATGGAGATAATGTATGATCAATAAGGAATCTACTGCTTCTAGTAAAAGAAGAGAAATGTCCTATGTGATTCGATAAATGACAACCCAATAGTCCTTGGCCAAGGTAGAATGAAATTAGAAAGGAGTTTCTAATTTGCATTATTTGGAGTGGTGCATTTAAGAGTCAAAATACATATAATTAAATAAAATAAGACTTGACATTAATTCCATGTCTTATATTTAATTGAAACATTGTATGGTGGAAGGATTGAATTGTACGGTAACTATTTACTCAAATGTTCTTTTATGATTAATGTTGATATCTATATTATCTAGAAAGTCGTTAATTGCTAGGGAGGCTTATCCCTATTATAAAATAAATATTATTTATTTAAATAAATTAATAGTTTAATTTATTTATTTAAATAAGATTAGAATTTTTTAATTGATTTTTTCACAACTGGTTTAATATAGAGAACCTAAAGGGTCACATCATAAAAGGAAGAATAATTATTTAAGAAGTTAATGGCATAGTCGTAATAATAAGTTAAGTATATTTAATTTAATTTATGATGATAGAATAAATTAAATAGCTTAATATTTATTATTTAATATTTTGGAAATATTAAATATAAATTAATAAGAGGAGTCTTATTATTAATATTACTATTATTATTATTTAATTCATAAAGGAGTTTGAGAATTAATTAATAAAAGCACTCTTATGTATTCCTAATAATAATAGGAGACTAATTAATTAAAAAAGTTTAATTAATTATTCCTAATAAGATTAGGAGCCTAATTAATTAAAGAAGTTTAATTAATTAAAATAAAACCTAATTCTTAATTGTTAAGGAGGGTTGCCTACATCTATAAATAAGAGGAGTCTTATTATGGGTGAGGGTTGCAGTAGTGGTTGACACTTTCACAACACACGTGAATACGTAATTCTAATAGTTGGGAGAGTACACCCTTTTCTATGAGAGATAGAAAAACTAGGATTTTGCCAAATACCTATCTTCTTGAATCTTTCTTCTTCCTTGGTGGATCACCTATAGAGGCCAAACACTTGGGTGGCTAACATTGATCAAAGGAAAGAACCAAACCCGGTGGATTCAAGTTGAACGCGAAAAGGATTGGAAGTGAACTTGTACCTGAGGAAGCTTGAATCATCAAGGGTATAATTCTTGTTCTTCATATTTTTGTTTAACTAATAAATGTGCATAAAGGATGATCCGGGTATATGATTTGTAAAATTTTAAAACTCTGTTTTTCATGCTTCCGCTTATTTTGTGCAATTTGATTGCGTTCATGAATATTACAAACCTAACAGTGGTATCAGAGCCAAACCTTTATGCGAATTATTAATTATTTTAATTTGATATATTTATTGATATGTGTTTAGAACAATTTAATTGGGCATAATTTATTATAAGCTTTTGTGAAAATCAAAGTAGCAATCAAATTGCAAAAATAACGGAAGCAACGTAAAATCAGATTTTAAAATTTTTCATAAACCAATTACCTGGATCATCCTTTATGCATATTATTAATTAAAACGAAGAACAAGAAGTTATGGAATCATACCCTTGTAGATACAAGATTCCACAGGTACGAGTTCACCTCCTACTTCTCCGCGATCTCCTTGAATCCTCGGGTAGATTCCTTCCTTTGATCAAAGTTAGCCACCCAAGTATATGACCTCTACAGGTGATCCACCAAGGAAGAAGAATTGTCAAGAAGAAGGGTGTATTAGTTCAAACCCTAGTTTTTCCTATCTCAATAGAAAAATGGAGGGTACTCTCAAATAATTGGAATCACCTATTTCTGATATCTAATATATGACTCCTCCTATAAAGATATCAGGTAACCCTATTTAATTAAAATAAGGTATTATTTAATTAAACTCCTTTAATTAATTGGGCTACCTAATCTTATTAGGGATAATTAATTAAACTCCTTTAACTAATTTTCTCTCTTAATCCTATTAGGAATAAATGAGAGTACTTATATTAAATTAATTCCTAAACTCTTTTAGAAATTAAAATAATAATAATTGTAATAATAATAATAATAAGACTCTTCTTATTAATTTATATTTAATATTTCTAAAATATTAAATAATAAATATTAAGTTATTTAATTTATTCTATCACTATAGATTAAATTAAATATACTTAACATATTATTACGATTATGCCATTAACTTCTTAAATAATTATTCTTCCTTTTATGGTGTGACCCTTTAGGTTCTCCATATTAAACCGGTTGTGAATAAATTAATTAGAACAATTATAATCTTATTTAAATAAATAAATTAAAATATTAATTTATTTAAATAAATAATATTTATTCTACAATAGGGATAAGCCTCCCTAGCGATTAACGACTTTCCAGATAATATAGATTTCAACATTAATCATAAAAGAACCTCTGAGTAAATAGTTACCGTAAAATTCAATCTTTCCACCATACAATGTCCCAATTAAATATAAGACATGGAATTACTGTCAAGTCTTATTTTATTTAATTATATATATTTTGATTCCCAAATACACAACTCCTAATGAATGCAAATTAGAAACTAATTTCTAATTTTATTCCACCTTGGCCAAGGATTCCTGGGTTGTCATTTATCGAATCACATAGGACATTTCTCTTCTTTTACTAGAAGTGGTAGATTCTTTATTGATCATTCATTATCTCCATATATAACTTATTACACCTAAGCATACCCTTTGATATACCCTAAAGGTCTTCAGAAATAAGTGAAAGTGTAATTCATTATATATAAGATACTATAATGATCTCAAGTTTAAGGATCATTTGTACTATTATAACTGTAGGAATTTCTATTGACAGGCAAGTAAAACTCCATTAAGTATTCCTTAGCGAGTCACATTTAGTGAACTTATTCTCCAATAAGCACCTGCATACTTGCTTTAGTGTCTCCACACAAATGATCATGAGATCAATCATTCTCATCCAATGAGCAAGCAACATATGTATTAATCTATCCGGATTCACTAATCCCCTTTTTAGTAATCCATCGATTGAAAACATTTTAGTTTTAAGCTATCTAAGAATTTAGATCTTATTAGCATGATCTCATCACGATTCTAAAAGCATTGCTTAAAACTATGGGTTTATCGCATATTATTAAAACATCACCATGTTGACAATAAATGCCTTTAATAAATAATTCTTTTATTAATAAATAAATAAGATTGATTACAAAGTATATGCTTTATCATCATACATGATTGGCTTGTATGCATACTACTTTTAATCTCCCACTTGCACTAAAGTCAATCGTCGTGGTATTTCATACCCATCTTGTCTATGTGACGATCAAACTGTTGTTGTGTTAACGCTTTAGTAAATGGATCTACAATATTGTCTTGAGACTCCACACGCTCCAGGGTGACGTCTCCTCTTTTAATGATCTCTCTGATCAAATGAAATCGTCGGAACACATTTTTGGATTTTTGATGAGACACTGGTTCCTTAGTCCGAAAGCAATGTACTCCGGTGTTGTCACGCAGAATAAAAGGTACTGGTCCTATAATGCTAGGAACCGCACTCAAGTTCGGTAATGAACTTCTTCATCCAAACGACTTCCTTTGCGACTTCACTTGCAGCCTATGTACTCTGCCTTTGTCCTTTGAATCAACAATCGTTTCTCGCTTGGAATTCTTCCAACTCATCTGCCACCACTTTAAGGTAAACACATACCCTGAAATGGATTTACTATCATCTTGGTCCCTTTGAAAACTTGAGTCTGTGAAGCCCTCTAGTTTCAATTCAGACCCACCGTAGACAAGAAATATATCCTTAGTTCTTCTTAAGTACTTTAGGATATTTTTCACTGCCTTCCAATGTTCTTCTCTTGGATTTAACTGATATCTGCTTGTTACACTAAGTGCATGAGCGACATCCGGTCTAGTACATATCATACCGTACATGATAGATCCTATTGCTGAAGCATAAGGAATCTTACTCATACGGTCACTCTCCTCAGGTGTCTTTGGGTCCTGTTTCTTGGAGAGATTTATTCCATGGATCATCGGCATGAGACCTCTTTTGGATTCTTCCATGCTAAGCCTCTTTAGCATCAAGTCAATGTACGTTCCTTGGGACAAGCCAAGCATCCTTTTAGATCTATCTCTATAGATCTTTACCCCCAAAATATAGGATGCTTCTCGCAAGTCCTTCATGGAGAAGTGTTTAGATAACCAGATTTTAATTGATTGTAGCATTGGAATATCATTCCCTATCAGTAATATATCATCAACATATAATACGAGGAATGAAACAACGCTCCCACTAACCTTCTTGTACATATATGGTTCATCCTTATTTTTGATAAAATCAAACTCTTTGATTGTCTCATCAAAACGGATGTTCCACCTACGAGAAGCTTGCTTCAATCCATAAATTGATCGTTGTAGCTTAAATACTTGATTTGTTCCAACCTTTATAACAAATCCCTCTGGCTGTGTCATATACACATCCTCTTCAAGTTTCCCATTGAGGAAGGTTGTTTTCACGTCCATCTGCCAGATTTCGTAGTCATGGTAAGCTGCAATTGTAAGCAAAATCCGAATGGACTTGAGCATCGCTACTGGTGAGAAGGTTTCGTCATAGTCAACTCCTTATCTTTGTTTGAAACCTTTTGTGACCAGTCGGGCCTTATAGGTCTCTACCTTGCCATCTGCTCTAGTCTTTCTTTTAAAGACCCATTTATACCCAATAGGCTTAATGCCTTCAGGTGGTGAAACCAAAGTCCATACTTGATTTTTATACATGGAATCCATCTCGGATTTTAAGGCTTCTTGTCACTTCTCTGAGTCTTTATTACTCATAGCCTATTCGTAATTCAATGGATCATCATCATCTATGATGCATACCTCATCGTCATCTTCTATGACAAGTCCATACCTATCAGGTATCTTTGGTACTCTTCCAGATTTACGAATAGGGTGTGGTACAGAAGGAATCTCTACTTGGACAGGTTCATCCATTTGATCTGTAATGGTTTGTGGTTCTTGAATTTCTTCAAGATCTATTTTCCTCCCACTGGCCCCTTCAAGGATAAACTCCTTTTCCAAGAAGGCAACATGTAAAACCCCAAATTTTACGAATAAAGATTTAATTTTCTCAAAATATTTTTTTTAATATTATGGTGTGGATTTGAGATAATGTTATAGTTATAAGTAATATTTATAAATTTTGAAAGGTATGCAAGTTGTTGTATAATATTCGATTGGTCAGGAAATATTCTTTTTGTCGGGGAATATCTCAGATGGATTATACAATCATTAGTGGACCCCTGAATGGAATTATTGTTTGGATTGA
Organism: Panax ginseng; assembly: GCA_020205605.1. Taxonomy (NCBI): domain Eukaryota; kingdom Viridiplantae; phylum Streptophyta; class Magnoliopsida; order Apiales; family Araliaceae; genus Panax; species Panax ginseng. The sequence continues at coordinate 71,296,288 of CM035132.1, read as the reverse complement.
GAAAACGACAAAAATATTTTTATGAAAATAACAGCGGAAGTTTTACTTAGATTAAATGTGTTGAACTACTAGGTAGTAAAAAAATACGATAATATGCGTGGTTGCATAGTAACACTTACGGTATTGATTATTGATGCTTACGTGAGAAGTCACTAAGTTTTGTTCAATTATTACTTTCACGATTGTTCTTGCATAGTATCTCACATTATTTGATTCAATTATTGTCAATATTTTATATATTATTAAATAAATAATTGAGGCAGCGAAGTTATTAATATTATTATTTGCAATATTAACGATGTCTAGAAGTTCATCGAGGAGAGGTTTGATCACCTAATTATGGCGCCATAGGGAGAAATCCATATTGAAAGCCTCTTTCACGGAACAACACAGTCGATTAATAGAGTTAATTATAATAATGATGATGAATTTTGTTTTATTATTATTATAAATATAATAAAATAGGAAACTTTTATATAAAAAAGAATACTTTTATAAAGTTATTCGTTTTATTAGACTATAAATAGAATATATAATATTCTATTATGCATAGTAAAATCTTTTTATATAAAAACAAAATACTTTTATAAAGTTATTCAGTTTTATTAGATTATAAATAGAATATATTATATTTTATTTAAACGATTTTTTTTATTAGAATATTTTATTAATAATTTGATAATAAATTAATATGGACCGTCTGCTTAAAAAGTAAATCAATGGACCGTTCATGAATTAGTTACTATTCAGTCCATTCTCCTATAAATTGAAGCTTATTCCTTCATTATTTCTTACAAATTCACTGAAACTCTAGAGAGAAAGAAGAAAAGTATTCTGCTACTTCACTACTCCTATATCCGCTTTCTTACATGGTAAGGGTATTATTCTTTTGTATTCATGAAGAGAACTTACATTATTCCATTCTTTATTATTCATTGGAATAACATGTATACATGGACTACCCTATACTTGGTGAAATTCTTCATTATTCCATTCTTTATTATTATGTTGAATAACTAGTCTATCTGAAGTCTGCATACATGGTGAAATTCTTCTCATTATTCCATTCTTTATTATTATGTTGGAATAACTTTGTCTATCTGAAATCCGCATACTTAGTGAAATTCTTCATTATTCCATTCTTTATTATTATGTTGGAATAACTTTTATCTATCAAGTACCGCATACATGGTGAAATTCTTCATTATTTCATTCTTTATTATTACATTGGAACATCCATGCGTGCGTTTACGTATGACTTCGGTTCCATTATTTATTATTACATTAGAATATCACATCACGTATGCTTACGCATGACCGGTTCCGTTATTTATTATTACATTAGAATAACCTTTCTGTGTGTGGTCTATCGCATGCCCGGTGATTTCTTTTGTTATTCCATTCTTTATTATACTCAGTTGGTTAAAGTTTTGTCTTTTATACTCCATGAAATTAGTGGAATATCTTTGATATTTGCGCTTCATCCAGTATCTTTTCATGGAAATATTCTTCTGAGCATTCTTTAATTTTACTCCACAAAGCAGTATCATGTTGACAATTTGGACATTATTGGTTCCTGGATAAATTAATTCTTGAACTTGTTTTATTGAATTCTTATATCATTGTCATCATTCTCATGTTTATATTATGTTGAAAGTCATCTGTGTCTTGTAGTGCATAGATGGACTTGGTATTATTATGACCAGGGATTATTCGATATAATCATGACCATAATGTTACAAATGATGTGAAAAAAGTCCTTATTGGCCCGTAGTGCATTGATGGACAATTTTTGGTATGATTATGGCTATGGATTCTCTTCGGCCAAGGGTGCAAAGATGAATTGTTTTATAGCTTGATCATGACCATTGATGAATACACAAATATCCTTGGCCCGTAGTTCATGGATAATTTGTGGTTGTGATACTAATGAATATCCTTGGCCGTAGTGCATGGATGATGTGGTTTATTTATTAAGCTGAGTCTCAGCAATAAAAGTGATGAAAAACCTTTTAAATCATAGAAGATAATAAATTTTATTCTCTACTTGACTCTTTTAATGAATTGCTTGTTCCGCTGCAGTTAAACTCGATGTCTATTGTATTTTATCAGTTTAACATTGTCGAAGGCTAATGATAATTTATTCTGCATTATCTTGGTCATAATATTTCTTACTGGGCTAGTTGAGCTCACCCTTTTACTTTCATTGTTCTCTTCAGGAAATGAGAACATAGTAGGGACTAGTCGGGGTACGGAGTAATGGTCTAGAGGATAGCATTAGTAGTCCTCACTATTCTATGAAATAGTGTGATAATAAATGTATTGAGGACTTATTTTTAGTTTGAATACTGTCTAGAAGATAATAGTTGTATTAAAACTCACAGCTCATGTTGTATATTTAAGGTTGTATTTGTATTCTGTACCATGTATTTGGCGACTCAGAAAAGGTGATGTATACCTATTTTGGGAGCGTCACAGCTGGTATCAAAGCTTAGGGATATGATCCCTGGCTGAGATGTGACACAAGAACTAGGAGAGGAGAGATGGGGAATTCCTTCGCTAGTATGGCCTACCTATGTTTATTTGGTATTTAATTGGTTGGTCAGAGTATAGGGATAATATGTGATATGATAATTAACCCTTGTTTTGTGGCAGTATTAAAAAATGACATCCGGAAATGTTGAGAATATCAATGGAGCACAGGAGACCGTTGAGTCTCCACAAATCAATAATCAGGATAATGTGCAAAGCAGAAGGCGACAATCCTCATGCAAACAACAACATCGACCAAATGATGAACAATGGAATGTTCGGAGGCTTTATCATGCAATTCATGCAACATCGGTAGAACGGCTCCTATCCAAAAGCGGTGGAAACACCGGCAACTCTCGGACGGGCCACCGCTAAGTAGTTCAAGGAGCCGGGACCATCGGAGTTTTTGGGAAAGCGAACCACTTAAAGGCGAGACGTGGATAAAGTAGATCACCAAGATATTTGATGTCTTGGAATGCTCGGAGAGAGAAAAAAGGTTCCATTCGCCACCTTTATGTTGCATGAAGAAGCGAGATCATTGGTGGGAATCAGAAAAGCGACTCCACTGACTTTTCTCAAGATGTCTTGGGAGAAGTTTCAAGAATTGTTCAATGACAAGTACTTTCCGAAAGTATTCGTCAATGAAGGAGGTAGAATTCATCAAGTCGAGCAAAACAATATGATCGTGTAATAGCGATCTGAGGCTAAGTTTAAGCGAGTTATCCGGTTTGCATCCCATTTGGTCTATAATGAGGAGAGAATGGCGCGAATGTTTCTGCGAGGTTTGAAACCCGAAATCGTCGATACCTCATTTCTCACAAACTTTGTTTATATTCGGATGTTGTGAATAGGGCTCGATTATTGGAGCGTGATAATGAAAGTCAACCACCAAAAAGGTAATGACTAGCAACACGATAATAATCATACCGGTGGCAACGGCCATCGGAACAATGATAACCATCGTGGGGGAAATTATCATGATAAGAATGGTAACCACTTCGGTGGTAATCCTGGCCAAGATAATAGAAGTGGAAATTTTAAGAAGAGAAGGTTCAATAATGATGGAAAACAAAGAACACCAAAGACCCATTTCAAAGGAAGAAGAACGACCATCGATCGTATGTTTCAAATGCGGACATGAGGGACACATCCGTCCAAACTGTATGCAGCAATCCAAAGCGTGTTTCAATTGCAGAAGAGAAGGTCACCTAGCTCGACTTTGTCATGTAGTGAAGTCAAGTCCAGCTAGGATAGTGATGTCAAAAGATGTCTCAAACAAGTCAAAGCCGATAGTTTAAGTGAGAGCTTTTATCAAGGAACTCAAACAAAGTTGTCACGGGTAAGTTAATCATAAATTCTTGAAAAGTCTATACCTTATTAGATACTGATTCTACCCATTATTTTATCTCTCTTGCTTGCGCTCAACATATAAATTTGACCCCAGAGAAGTTATACTTTGACTTATTGGTTGAAACTTTGTTAGTAGAAACCTTCGTTACCTCCACTGTTTATAAATCTGGTTCGATTCAAATCGACACTTTCACGTTACCTGTTGATCTTATCTCTTTGAAAATACTTGCCTTTGATGTGATTTTAGGAATCGATTGGTTAACTACTCATCATGCTTTTCGTAAGGTTGTTAGCTTTTATATTCTTAACCAACCTGTTATGCGAATGCAACCAACCAAACCACTAAAGTCAATCATTGTCATATCAAGCCATAAGTAAAGAGCCCCGAGCCTTTCGTTGGTGACTTCCTTGTGTGGAATGCACCTAAGACAGATTTTTCGTAGGGGACATCGTGAATAACGATGGCAAGTTGATAGGTATTAATGTGACGTGTTATCCAAGTCTTGGATGAGGGTCACAGTTTTGAAAGATATTTCTATCGTTAATAAATTTTCTGACGTATTCTCTGAAGAACTTCCTGGCCTACCCCAGAGTGTGAAATCGAATTTTGTATTGACCCCAATACAAAACCCATTTCTAAAACCCTTAAATATTTCTTCAACCAAAACGAATGTATCATGCGCCAAGGACGTTGGCTCGAGCTGTTGAAGATTACGATCATACCATTCAATATCATCGTGGAAGAGCGAACGTGGTAGCTGACGCATTGAGTAGAAGATCGTATACGTTTACAAGTGCGATGTTGTTAACATAAAAAACCCATTTCGTATAACTTATAAATGATAAAGATAGAGTTAAAGACTTTAGAGACCTACGTGAAGATAGCGAATATACGAGTAGAATTGACTTTAATCAATAAAGTTAAAGCCGCTCAAGCTACACACCCGAATCTAATGAATGTGAAGAAAAGGTTCAAGAAGGCATTATCTCAACCCTCGATTTAATTGGCCCATTTAAAATCCTCGATCGAGTAGGAACTGTGGCTTATAGACTCGTTTTACCACCAAGTATATCGCGTGTTCATAACCTTTTTAACGTATCGATGTTACGTAAATATGTGGACGACCCGAACCACATTATTAATTTAGAATCGGACGAGATAGCGGATAATTTAACATATGAAGATGTACCTGTTAAAATCTTGAAATATATTTCACGCTCAAAGGTTATTCCTCAAGAGTTAGAATCTGACGAGGTATCCTCATCTGTTCCACATACCAGGTACGTACGTAAATTTCGAGGGCGAAATTTCATAAGGAGGGGAGATTGTAAAACCCCAAATTTTACGAATAAAGATTTAATTTTCTCGAAATATTTTTTTTAATATTATGGTGTGGATTTGAGATAATGTTATAGTTGTGGATAATATTTATAAATTTTGAAAGGTATGCAAGTTGTTGTATAATATTCGATTGGTCGGGGAATATTCTTTTTGTTGGAGAATATCCGTACGACGGTACAATCATTGGTGAACCCCACAACGGAATTATTGTCGGATTGAGAAAATGATAAAAATATTTTTATAAAAATAACGGTGGAAGTTTTACCGTTAAATCTGTTGAACTACTCGGTAGTAAAAGTATAGTAATACGCGTGGTTGCATAGTAGCACACGATATTGATTATTGATACTTACGTGAGATGTCACTAAGTTTTGTTCAATTATTGCTACAGTAATTGCTGCATAGTATCTCACGTTATTTGATTCAATTATTGTCAATTTTTATATATTATTAAATCAATAATTGAGATAACGAAGTTATTAATATTATTATTTGCAATATTAATGATGTCTAGAAGTTTTGTCAAGGAGAGGTTTGGTCACCTAATTACGCGCCAATAGGGAGAAATCTTTATTGGAAAGCCTCGTCTTTTCTGAGAACAACCTGGTCGATTAATAGTGTGAATTATAATAATGATGATGAATTTTGTTTTATTATTATTATAAATGTAATAAAACAGAAAACTTTTTATATAAAACAAAATACGTTTATAAAGTTATTCGTTTTATTAGACTATAAATAGAATATATAATATTCTATTATGCATAGTGTTTGCATAGTACCTGCATAGTGTTTGTATAGAAAAATATTTTTATATAAAAAAGAATACTTTTATAAAGTTATTCGTTTTATTAGATTATAAATAAAATATATTATAATTTATTTAAAAGATTTTTTATTAGAATATTTTATTAATCTTGCATAGTAAATTAATATGGATCGCCTGTTTAAAAGTAAATCAATACTGATAGTTCATGAATTAGTTACTATTAGGTCCATTCTCCTATAAATTGAAGCTCATTCTTTCATTATTTCTTAAGAATTCACTGAAACTCTAGAGAGAGAAACTATAGGGAGAAAAAAGAAAAGTATTCTGCTACTTCACTACTCCTATATCCAGTTTCTTCTAAGGTAAGGGGTATTATTCTTTTGTATTCATGAAGAGAACTTCTGTTATTCCATTTTTTATTATTTTGTTGGAATAACATGTATACACGGACTACCCTATACTTGGTGAAATTCTTCTGTTATTCCATTCTTTATTATTATGTTGGAATAACTTTTGTCTATCACAAGTCTGAACATACTTGGTGAAATTCTTCTGTTATTCCATTCTTTATTATTATGTTGGAATAACCTGTCTATGCGAATGATGAGTGAGTTTTATACCCATGAATTGGATACATTCGGGCTTAATTTATTGTTGTTCTTAAGTCTTTTAGGATGTTTTTATGTGTTTGTGTCTATTCATGCATGTTTTATGTTATTTTATAGGAATTGGGTCAAAAGTTACATGGATCGATGTTTGGGGTGGCTAAATTCGCATTTTCGGCTTGCCATTTACACAGCAGTCACTTCAGAGCCAATTTGACTATAGCTCCTCACATTATTTCGAAAAACTCAAAGAATGAAAGTTGTAGATATACTTCTCCTCTTTCCGGAACATCTTGAATCATCGAAATCGGATTTCGGACGAATAAGTTATGGCCATTTTCCCAAAGGACGTCGGAGCAGAAAATGTCGGATTTGGGCCAGTGGCTTGGCGTAATTTTAAACCTATGCCCGATCTTGGTATTGGGAAAGCGAGATGGCCTTGCGTGCCCAGTGGCTGAAGCTTTGAGGAAGGAACTTAGTGATGGCTGGGCCAGCGTTTTGGGCGAATTTTGACACCTTTTGACTCCAAATAGGATTGGGTTTGTTCTAAGCTAAAAATTGGACTTGTAACCTATAAATACATGATGTAAGGCATAAAATAAAGGGAAAATACATAGCTTAGCTTGGAGATTACATAGCTTAGCTAGGAGATTACATAGCTTAGCTTGGAGATTACATAGCTTAGCCTAGAGAAAACACTCCTTTAGATTAGAAAATAACCCTAATTCTTATTAGTTTTGGAGATTGAAGCACTTGGAGACCATTGAAGATCAAGAGCAAGAGCAAGAGGGAGCATCAGTTCTTGACAATAGATTCTATTCTCTTCTCTCATCTTACTTTTATCTTTTGATGTCTATTAGGTTGTGGATTCTTGATTTTAATTCATTAATTATGAACTAACTATTTTGAGATTTCAATTGAACTTTTTATGGCTATGAATTAGTTATTCATTATATTCTAATTATTTATGTTAAAGTGAGTTGTTTATCTTGTCTTGTGCTTATTGCTTAATTATTTGATCGATAATTACTTTGTTACTCTAGAAGGAATTGGAAGAGGAATTCTAGGGTTAGAAGCTGGGCATGATATCATGTGACTTAGTTATTTGCACAATGAATAATTAGGTTTGTGAATAGAATGGAAATATCTTTTAATAGCATGTAACACATAAGGAATTGGGATTATGTGAGTTTAATTCAATTGTTTTGCATAGGAATATAGCAAGATTAATCTGGATTAAATAGAAAGCGATTGATCACTTGGAAAAGGACTTTTGGCATTTGAGAATTCTTGTTAACAATTAGATTAGACATAATAATTGGGATAATTGGATAATTGATTTATAATTTATAATTGGGGATATTGAAGTCTTAATCTTTATTTATTTGAATTCATTAGTTTAAAATCTTAGTTTTAATTAGTTAATTTAGTTTTCTTAATTAGAAGAAACACGATTTGAGATTGTTTAAATAAAATTAGTTTGGTTAAAATTAGTACTTGGTGATTTTTATTAAATAATTCTTAGGTAGGAGCGATACTACTTTCACTTTATTACTTGTTGACGTGTATATACTTGCGTATTCATTGATTGCGAAATGAATGCGTGCAGTATACATAAACAATAAAAATTAAAAAAATTTCATTCTCTGAAAGATGAAAGTCAAAATCTGTAACAAATTGAGAAAATTTAATCTGAAATTCGATGAAAAAGGTGGGTCGATCATGTGGATCTGACTTATACATGGTGAAATTCTTACATTATTCCATTCTTTATTATTACATTTGGAACATCACATGCATGCGTTTCACGCATGACTGAGTTCCATTATTTATTATTACATTGGAATATCACATGCGTGTGACTTTACGTATGACTGGTTCCGTTATTTATTATTACATTGGAATAACTTTATGCATCAAATTCTATCACATGCACAGTGATTTCTTTTGTTATTCTATTCTTTATTATACTCGGTTGGTTAAAGTTTTGGCTTTTATACTCCATGAAATTAGTGGAATATCTTTGATATTTGCGCTTCATCCATATCTTTTCATGGAAATATTCTTACGAGCATTCTTGAATTTTACTCCTGGCGATATCATGTTGACAATTTGGGCGTTATTGGTTCTGGATAAATTAATTCTTGAACTTGTTTAATTGAATTCTTATATCATTGTCATCATTCTCATGTTTATATTATGTTGAAAGTTATCTATGGCTTGTAGTGCATAGATGGACTTGGTATTATTATGAGCAGGGATTATTCGATATAATCATGACCGTAATGTTACAAATGATGTGAAAAAAGTCCTCATTGGCCCGTAGTGCATTGATGGACAGTTTTTGGTATGATTATGGCTATGGATTCTCTTCGGCCAAGGGTGCAAAGATGAATTGTTTTGTGGCATGATCATGACCATTGATGAATACACAAATATCCCTGGCCCGTAGTGCATGGATAATTTATGGTTGTGATACTAATGAATATCCTTGGTCGTAGTGCATGGATGATGTGGTTTATTTAATAAGCTGAGTCTCAGTAATAAAAGTGATGAAAAACCTTTTAAATCATAGAAGATAGTATATTTTATTCTCTACTTGACTCTTTTAATGGATTGCTTATTCCGCTGCAGTTAAACTTGATGTCTATTATATTTTATCAGTTTAACATTGTCGAAGGCTAATGATAATTTATTCTGCATTATCTTGGTCATAATATTTCTTACTGGGCTAGTTGAGTTCACCCTTTTACTTTCATTATTCTCTTCAGGAAATAAGAACATAGCAGGGACTAGTCGGGGAACGGAGTAACGGTCTAGAGGATTGCATTAGTAGTCCTCACTATTCTATGAAATAGTGTGATAATAAATGTATTAAGGACTTATTTTGAGTTTGAATACTGTCTAGAAGACAATATTTGTATTAAAACTCACAGCTCATGTTGTATATTTAAGGTTGTATTTGTATTCTGTACCATGTATTTGTCGACTCAGAATAGATGATGTATACCTATTTTGGGGGCATCACACAACATGTTTGGCAACACACACATTTTTTCAGTAGGATTGTAGAAATAATATCCTAAAATTTCTTTAGGATACCCAACAAAAATACACTTATCAGATCTTGTCCCAAGCTTATCATTCTGAAACGTTTTCAAATAAGCTGGACATCCCCAAATCTTAATATGCGTAAGACCATGTTTCCTCCCTGTCCACATCTCATATGGAGTCTTAGGGACGTATTTCGAGGGAACCTTATTTAGTAGATATGTAGCCGGTTCTAGGGCATATCCCCAGAATGACTCCAGAAGATCGGTAAAACTCATCATGGAACGAACCATGTCCAACAGTGTTCGATTTCTCCTTTTAGATACACCATTCAGCTGTGGCGTCCCTGGTGGAGTCCATTATGAGATTATACCATTTTCTTTGAGACAATTGAGAAACTCATTGCTTAAGTATTCACCTCCTCGATCTGATCGAAGAATCTTATAACTTTTGCCAGTTTGTTTCTCTACTTCACTTCTGAACTCTTTGAACTTTTCAAATGATTCAGATTTATATTTCATTAAATACACATATCCAAATCTTGAGTGATCATCAGTGAATGTAATAAAATAAGAATACCCTCCTCGTGCATTCGTTGTCATAGGTCCACATACATCAGTGTACCAATGCTAACAACTCTATAACTCTTTCTCCTTTTCCACTAAAAGGAGATTTAGTCATTTTCCCATGAGACAAGATTTATATATATATATATATATATATATATATATATATATATATATATGATAGTTATATTGTTAACAGATGATATGATTACATTTGGAAGTTAACATGCCACGTGAATCACGTTTAGAATATATATATTATAATATATATTACTCTTAATTATTTTATAATTAAAATAAAAAAGTTTATTTTAATCTTAAAATTGGATTTCATGCTAACTAATTAGAGTTAGAATTGGATTCCATGATAACTAATTGGAGTTGAAATTGAATTTCATGTTTCCTTAAATAAAGGAGTTTGTTTAGATATGAAATAAGATTTCATATTATTCAAAATAAAGGAGTTTATTTGTGAATAGGAATGAGAATCCGTATTTCCTTAAATAAAGGAGTTATTTAGATATGGAATAAGATATCATATTATTCAAAATAAAGGAGTTTATTTATGAATAGGAAAGAGAATCCGTGTTTCTTTTAATAAGGGAGTTTTTTTACTTGGAATTGGATTCCATAATTAATTAAAATAAATGAGTTTATTTTGATTAAAATAAAATAGTTTATTTTATTCAAAATTGGATAAATTAAAATAAAAGAGATTTATTTTTATTTAAATTTGGATTAAAATAAAGGAGTTTATTTTTAATTCAAAATTGGATTTTATGCTAAATAAATGTGCCCATTAAATGATATCAATATATATATATATATATATATATATATATATATATATGAATGTTTATTATTCATGAGATGAATTTATTTATTGATGCATACGTAGACGTGTATGATAATAAATGATATTGATTATGGACTATTGACCAATGTGATAGGATTTTATTTTAGTTGGATGCATGAATGTATGAGTTTTATTAAATGAGGTCTGCGTACCTCGTCTTATCTAATTTTTTCTTAATGTAAAGTGTTACTCCCTCCTATGTACTTCCCCTTGACTACTGATCAATGTTTGTATTTATTTTAAATAGTTTTGAAATAGGAATAATTAGAATTAATTTTGAAGAATTAGAGATCATGGAGCAAGGAGCGCTTGAAGACTCTTTTGTAAAGGAGCCCGAGATTTAAATGTAATAGTTATATTTAAATTTAATTCTTGCACCCTAGGTTTGACCTTTTGGTTCACTTGGTGGTTCAAGTGAACCAAACTAGAAGAAAGTTCATAATCAATCCGGGTAGAATATAGTATTCTATATGTGCATGCTTATATATATATATATATGTGTGTGTGTGTGTGTGTGTGTGTGTGCATGCGCGCTAAACAAGATGAGATAAATTAATAACAAACCCCTCAAATATTTTATATTAAGTTGTAACGTTCAAAGATATTTGGAATATCCAACGTCGCCTTCTAGCATGATAGAAATAATAGAGTATTGAATATTTATATGAGTTTGTTATGCAAACACAAGCCAAGTATTAAATATTTAAGATGTTGTTTTTATTACATATGATGTTTATAAGGAATTGAACATTACTGCTTTGTTGTGCACACACAAAGGTACATGTAGTTTTCTCTTCACTTATATGGAAATCTTTGGAGTGCGACTTAACTTAAATCATTTTAGTTTGGATGTGCACACACTTGACCATTATGATTTAAGAGGCAAAATATAAGGAGTTGCATAGTTGATGTAATTGACAAGAGTTGTCTACCTATTTATTTATATATAGTTTATTGTGCATATACAAGGCTATATACATTTGAATGGGATCCTTATTCTCACTAGTATATCTTTAATTAGATATCCTCAAACTATATAAATTGAGGGTAATATAGTTTGAAGAAAATAGTGGGAGATACCAATTTAAAACAAGACCTAAATTATTTTGGTAATTAATAAAAGAATGTATGCTAAAATGTTGTTAATTACAAATTCATTTACAGAATTTTACAATGTCTAAATTATTATCACTGCGAAGCATATTAGATGTTATTTAACCGGACCACATTAAACGGATTGGTTAAGGAATTTGATAATAGTTCTCACGACTGAAAAGCTATCTTATGTCCTTAATACGCCTATCCCTGCAATGGTTACAAACAATGCCTCTGAGGAAGACATTGCTTCTTTTAGAAAGTGGCAAGATGATGCACAGTTGGCTCAATGCATCATGCTCGCATCCATGAGTAACGAGCTTCAGCGTTAGCATGAAACTATGGATGCTCCTACTATACTCCTGCACATCAAGTAGTTGATGGTGAAGAAAGTATGACTGATAGATATCAAATATCTAAGGAGCTCTTCCGATCTAGAATGACCAATGACACTAAAGTACAGATAAAAGTCCTTAACATGATCAATTTGATTGAAAAATAAGGACAACGAGTTTTGTCAAGGATGGAGAGTTGAACCAAGATTTGATCTTGTAGTCACTCTAGACTCCTTCTCACAATTGTTGTGAATTTTTCATATGAACAAGCTAACGATCAGCCTCACTGATTTGCTTAACATGTTGAAAAATGTTGAGAGTCACTTTCCAACCAAGAAAGACCAAGTCTTACTAGTAGGGGCTAAAGGATCTTCTAAAAAGAAAACGATTCTAAGAAGGTAAATAGAAAATGTGACACCCCCAAATCTAGGTACTTCATTCGCACAGGATCTGGTGTTCACTTAATCAAACATTCATATCTAACTACCCAATCACAATAAAACTGGATAAATAAAACCTTTCCCATTAAAGGGTTACATAATAAAATCTCCCAGGTTATCTAACCTTTAATTACAATCATTCAAATGCGGAAATTAAATAAACTTTATTAAAACCAAGTTTAAGATCATCATAATAAAAATCTAACATCTCAATCAAAGTAAAGTTACAAGTCTTCATCACTTGCACATTTTTTCCTTTCCTTTGCTAGACGAAGGTTCATCTATCTTCTTTTCTTTAGCTGCAATGAGTTTTAAAATATGCAAGAGTGAGCAAAACAATTTCTCACTGGATACAATATGAAATCAACAGGAGTATAGTAATAATAACTGCCAATAATAGGCTTATCAACAATGAATAGTACTCTATCATCTATAATCAGAAACTGAAATCCAAAATGTGGAATAAATATAACTGAGGGTCATAAGACCATTAACTATGTCCACAGTTGCGAGCAATCTTTCAACTCCAACTTTAACAGTCATAAGACTATAAGGACTCCTCGTACTTAGGGGGATCAGCCCTTCGTACCATGAATTGTGCACAAACATTTAACGCTACGCGTAAGTTAACCCCTAATCATAATATTAGGGTTGTTCATCTTAGTATTTAGAGTACAAGTCCACACCAAATGAAGTTTGGTTTGGATAAGCTTTTAGGGTAATTTGGAATTCAACGAACATCAACTAAGGATTAGTTTAATGAAACCAAGAACATTTCACTATAGAATAATCGTAATTGAATCAATCATAGTAAACTAAAGTCATGCTTTAGGAATAATCTAAGAGCATACAATTTGAATAACTATAACACCTTACTTGAACAATACTAAGCAAAGGTTAATTAGAATTGAATACCAAGCATGCATAACAATTTGATCGATAAAAATGTTCAACATTAGAATATATAAATTTGCATGCTAAACAACAAGTTAAATACAAGAATAACTTTCTCAAGAATAACTTACATCATTATATCATAATTGAATTGAAAACCATAATTAGTTCAACAAGATAAAGGCTTAGAAAAACTTGCTAAAAGAAAATTTAAGCGATTGCACAATTCTAAAAGTAAAGTTAAAGAACTTGCCTTGCTCGTAGGCTAAACCAAATCAATACGAATCACAATATCCTATAAACATATGTCATCATGACATAATTAGTCATTACCATATTACAAACATAACTAAGCACGTTCATCATTTAAAATTGGATTTTTAATCACATAATCGAGTTATAACACAAGTTAATTGTTAATAACATACTTATTCATAGTATAGAAATACTAAAATAAACATTTTACAGTCCTACTATCATCACATAACAATTCCTTAAAATTTCAAGTATAAAATCAACAACTGTCGAGACCATTACGCTAACTCATCATGCATATTTCTACAATTTACATGTGGAGTCATATTGCCAAGCATGGGCATGTATTGTGACATGGCTTGAAACAAAACTATAAAGCCATTGTGGTGTGGAAGCCCGTGTATTGGCGCCACTAATGTCTTCTTTGGTATGTACTTCTAAAGCTATAGATTCATTGACGACTTGATGACGATGCAGAAAAAAAGCCAATTTTGGCCTACAAGCTCGATTCTAATAGACTGATTTACATACAATTCATAAAAAAAACTTCATGTAAACATAATTCAAGAATTCCTAATATGTTTCTACCCATACAACAACATAAACAACAAAATTAACACACCCAAATTCACTATTTTTTGGCTAAAAACTCATTTTTTATATTTTTGATGAAAATAAACACTATAATTTTGTTTCTCAACCAAAACCACTAATTCAAAGCATTTTATCAAAGTATATATATATACTCTAACAAATTGAATAGCCAATTTATCAATAAAACAACTAAACAACCCATAATTCTATTTTAACTAAACAATATAAAAATCACCAAAACTCTCTGTAAAAATACTTTTCTTCACAAACATATACATAATATCAATTCATTGACTATAACTTATGAAAATCATTTTAACATCACTAGTATGCCATATAAAGCCACATAACAACAACAATTTATCTTTACACAAGGAATTTATAGAAAATTAGAGAAGAGAATACTAGAATTTTAGAAAAGAAAAAGGGTAGGATGAAATCTTGAAGAAGATGATGATGGCTATCTCTTTACTTGTCAAGCCTTTCTCCACTTCACTTCCAATTCTCTAGAATCCTCTCAAGCTTTTTCTCTCACTTTTTCTTTCTCTCTTCTTCTTCTTCCTCTGAGTTTTCTTTTCTTTTCTCTAACCTCTCTCCTCTATCTTACGTCTTAACAAATAACGTATATAGAATATAATATATATTTACTGTATAATATAAATATAAAATACATAACTGACATCAATTAAAATTTTTGAAATCAAAAGCCATAAGGCTTGTTTGGCTAAACACTAAAATATAATCAATTAATCCTTATGCCTTGTTTGGTAAAACACAATTATATTAAAGACTTAATAGGCATTAGGCCTTGTTTGGAAAAACTGAATTAAACTCCCTTAATTTATTTTAGTAACTCCTTTATAACAAGGTTATTTGCCACACATCAACTTAATTAAATTAATTCTAAAAGCAATTTATTAAATCCCTTTTAACACATAAATCAATACCACAAAATTATAATTTTCTTTATAATCATAACTTTATTTAATCAACCAACACATCTTTTTTAATTACAAATTCCAATAAAAGAATAGTAATTGAATTAATCAAAATTCTCTAACTTAATAATTAAATTAAATTAGCAAAATAATTAATTTTCCTTAATTATTTATTTAACAAATAATTAAGCACATCAATTCAAATTTGAACAATTATTTATTCAACAATAAACACATCCATTAAATATTTAAATAATTCAATAAATATTTAATATAACAATTAAAATTCTAGAATGTTACAGAAAAGACATAAATAAAGGATAATAAGAACAAAATTGATACGGATAGCAAAGGTGTTTGCTTCCACTGCAATAAGCCTATACACTGGAAAAGAAACTACGAGAAGTATCTTGTAGAGGCTAACTAGAAGAAACTTAGTGAAGCTTCGGTTACAAATATAGTTTTTGTTCATGATTGAAATAAATTTTTCTTTAGGACAAGGTTCTACTTATGTATTGGATACCAGCTTTGGTTATCATAAATATAGATTTATGAAGGAACCAAGCAGAAGTAAAAAGCTAAACAAGAGATAAGTAGTCCTATGTGTTGAAATGAAGCAACGGTTACTGCATTAGCCATAGAAACTTATAGTTTAGCAATGCCTACGAGAAAATATATTAAGTCAATAAGTTGTTATTGTATTCCAGCTCTCGTTGGAAACATTATTTCCATTTTATTGTTGAACAATAAAATCTTTGGTATTATATTTAAGAACAATTATTGTTCTATTTATAATAATAATGTTTTGTATAGAACTGAAATATTACTTAATGAATTTTGTGTACATGACTTACGTAAATATTATTTTTCAAATTGAACAAACTAGTATAAGAAAAAGGAGATGATCATTCAAAAAGTTGAATGTGTGTATTTACTGAAATACAATTGTGAATTATTTGAAAGGTTCAAAGAATTCAGAAGTGAAACAAATTGGCAAAGTATTATGATTCTTTGATCGGATCAAGGAATAAATACTTGTGTAATAAGTTTCTAGATCATCTCAAATGGTTTTCTCATAATGGACGCCTCCTGATACGTAATAATTGATTGATGTATCTAAAAGGAAAAATCATACCTTGTTGGACATGGTACGGTCCATAATGATTTTACTGACTCTCCAGTATCCTTCTGGGATCATGCCCTAGAAATGGCTGCATATCTACGAAAAAAAGTAACCTCAAAATTTGACCCCAAGACTCTATAAGAGTTATGAACAAGGAGGATTCCTAATCTTATGTATGTTAAGATAAGGGGTTGTCCAGCTTATGTGAAAAAGTTCTTGGGACACGATTTGACTAGTACAGATTTGTGGGACATCCTAAAGTAAGTTTAGGGTATATGTTCTATAATCCTACTTAGCAAAAGGTGTTTATTGCGAAACACACTACCTTCTAAGATAAAGATGTTTATCATTTAAGGGGCTAGTAGGAGGATAATACATCTTGAAGAGTTTAAGAACCACAAAACACTATAAGTCAAATAAGAGAAACTTGTAGATAGACCTATTGTACCACAACCGAATTGTAAATCTGGAATAGTATCGAAGATACCTAGGAGGCATGGATTCATCATAGATGATGATGATAAGGTACACATCATAGAAGATGCTGATCCAGTAACATACGATGAGGTAAGAGTTGTAGACACTTAGAGAAATGGATTGAAGCAAGCTTCTCAAATATGGAACATTCATTTTGATGAGACAATCAAAAGAGTTTGATTTTATCAAAAATAAGAATGAACCAAGTGTGTACAAAAGGGACAGTGGGAGCGTTGTGACATTCCTAATATTATATTCTGATATACTACGTGTTAGTTCCCAGTAGGCACACAATAGATCTAGAAGGGGTTGGGGGGGGGGGGGGTTTGAATAGATCCCTTTTAATTTCAAATACTTTTCATGTTTATTTTGCATTGCTAATGAATTAGCATATGACAAACATAAGAATTTTTTCAAGCACAGAGGAATAAGTAAAAGATCCCCTTTATTTATATATTAAATCATACATACATTGTTCTTAGAGTTAGTTAAGTGATAAGCAGTTAATACATACATAGAAGTTAAGTACATAATGTAAATGATAGTAAGTAAATGACAGAATGTAAAAGACACAAGGGATTTTTAGTGGTTCAGAGACTCAAGCTCCTAATCCACTCTTCTGCTTTAACTAGCAGGATTTCCACTAAGGAAGGGAAGCAACCTGAATCTCTAAAATTCCTTCAAGGCTAGTAACCTTGGAACTTCAGTTCACTAAGAACTCTTCAAGCCCAGCAGGCTTGGAACTTCATTTAGTCCCTCCAGAAAAGGACCCCTTAGGCCTTGTCTTCTTCTTGTTGTTAATTTTGTTGTTATTGGTGCTTTGCTGCTAAGATGTCTTTAAGCTTGAACATCTTTTGTACTTAGCATCTTGGCGTGGTCCTCTTTGCATTCTGGTTCGAGTCTGGACCACATCTTCTCTGGTGTAGCTGATTTTCATTCTGTTCTGCTCATCTTCATCCAATGTCAGCTGTGCACCATCACCATTTGGGTTTGCTAAGTGTTTGAGCTTTTGGTAGACTTCGTCTGGTACTTAGTATTTCCTGAACCCTTCTTGAGTGGTTTGCAGACATGGTTCTGCATCTGTTCTGATTCAGCTTTTGGTTCTTGGTGATTCGCAGAGTGTCTCTCTTGATCTTCTTTGTACTCTGCCACTTTTCTAAATGCTATCTTCTTGGCCTTCTCAGCTCTCAGCTTAGTTGCCATCTTCAGTGGCATTCTCATCTTTGTTGAGTGAAGCTTTTAGTCTATTCGATTCCTTCTTTAAAGTTGTTTTACTTCCACCTTTGTAGTCTCAGTGTCACTGAGACTTATTCTATTTAGCTCTGGTGGAACTCGTAGAGTCAACAATATAACATTCCAACAACTCAATGATTCTGCAACTTTAGCAACTCTTGATCTTTGAAGCTCTGGCTGATATATACTCCTTCCCAATCTTACCATTAGAATATAGCCGTTGAAAGTAGTTTGAATTGCCCCGCAGATCTTGAGTTATTTGATGTAGACTGCAGATGTGACATGACATCCCCCTTTTCATCTTTCAGACACTGCAGTCTACTGTTTCACCAACCCCGTCAGAGATGTTACTTTGATGTCTTGGGCAGGTAGTCAACTTTATTTCTCCCTTCTGATTTCTCGATTAGAACATCAGAGATTGTCCTTTTGCATCGATGCTCTCAATAAGTTATATTCGAATATCACTCTTCAGATTGAACCGTTGCCAATGCTTCAATCTTCAGATGACCAAACTCTACGATTTTGATGCATATTCTTGGACCTGATCGTAGTGTTTTGTTGAATGTTGCTCATTGAATTGTTGAGACAATACTACGATCCTGAAGAGTGTTTATTAGATCTTCAATGTAGAACACTTCTTTCTCTATTTGTACAATGCTTCAACACTTCTATTTTCCTTTGACTGATCTCAAGAACTGATAGCTTGACTCCTTGTTCTGGTCTCTTCTGAATAGCAAGATACCTCATATTTGTCGCATGCCCAGCTCGCTTTCTCCTTGTGATTTCCCATTCACTTTGTAGACACTCAAAATTTTTTGCATACCTGTTATTAACATTGCAGGAGGGCAGAATCGTCTTTCAGAGATAACCCTGGAGGACATCTCAACTCATTCCCGAAAATAACATCGAAAGTGTCAGTTTCAACCTCGAAGATAACTCCGAGGCATGAAGTTCCAATACCGAAAATCACACCGGTAAAGGCTATTTCATCTTGGAGATAACCCCGAGATACTCAGTCTCAGTCCTGGAAACAACACTGGGAAAGACAATTTCAACCTTGGAGATAACCCCAAGGAGTGCAGTTGTAGTTCCGGAGATAACTCCGAAGATGTTCGTTTCAACCTATGTAGTCAGCTTCAACCTTGAGACTCACACCGAGGCACTCAGATCCAAACCCGAAGATAACCTCGGGAGGTCAGGCACACCTCAGAGACAACCCTGAGGACATCCAGTACTTGCACTAGCCCAATCTCAGAGATAACCCTGAGCAACGACTACTTTATCAGCCCAAAACGGAGATAACCCCGGTGAGGGGTAAAATCATCATTTTGCCACCTCGATCCCACATTGCACCATCTCAACAACATCTCAACATACATTTTACATAGCAATGTCTCACATGAACCAATGAGTTCCAATCCTGAGTGACTACTACACAAGGCAGCACACCGGATAGAATTTGAAGCTTAAAGACCAAGGGCATGGTCCCATCTTCGTGACTTTTTACAACCTTTAATCCCATGTCATGGCGTAGCTCTCGATAACAACACTCCATAAAAGGTCTTATACACCTCAATCAGAGGCTCAGATTGAAGTTCTGCAAGTTCGAGCGGACATCACGTTGCACGCAGGCACGTACTTCGAGATGGTAGGACCCGCAGAGCCTGGGGCAGCCCAGGCACCACAGGTACATATACGGCTGCCATAGGTGTACCTGCGGCTCCCTCCTCTATAAATAGAGGGCTTGGGGTGGCCATATTTCAAGAGAAAATGACAAGGAAGCCCTGTCTAATTTGCTCTGTACACACCCTAAATTGAGTGCTTTCTCATTTTAAACACTTGTGAGCTTATATTCAGTCATATTTTTATCAGCGGGAGCCGA
This sequence comes from Panax ginseng, assembly GCA_020205605.1. Classification (NCBI taxonomy): domain Eukaryota; kingdom Viridiplantae; phylum Streptophyta; class Magnoliopsida; order Apiales; family Araliaceae; genus Panax; species Panax ginseng. The sequence goes on along the minus strand of CM035132.1, from coordinate 71,275,951 downwards.
GTGTTCATCCATTTAAAGCTATATAAGTCTTTTTGGTAGTCCACTGTAAGCCTTCTTACACACTTTAAAACCTTTCTCTTCATCTTTGCACACATTTTTCTACACATTGAGAGTCATGTTGCGTGCGTTTATGCCCGAACTTCGGTCCATGGCTTTCATTTTTGTCTGTATATATATATATATTTATATTTATATATATGGACTAACATTATCGAGTTATGCCTCGATTGAGCTGGACTTATGTCCGAGCATTTATTTGCTTATATATATATATATATATATATATTTCTGTCGGGGCGAGTTTATTTATTGGTCTTTTCTTTGCTTTATTTACATTCCTCTCACCTTGGAGTTTACTTAAGTGGCGGTTGATGATCGCTTTTTTTGCTTTATTTACATTTAGTCCCGCCTGGAGTTTACTTCATGGCGGTTGATTGTATTTATTGGTTTATTTACATTTCTAATCCCCCATGGAGGTGCTTCGTGGTGGTTGATCATGTCTCTCTCTCTCTCTCTATATATATATATATATTTACCGCTTTTATATATTTATATTTCTGATCCCCCATAGAAGTGCTTCGTGGCGGTTGATCATATATATATATATATATATATATATATATATATACAGCTTTTATATATATAATTGCTTACTGCTTTCATAAAAATTGCGGCATCATGTGAGCCTAGGAATCATGTGATCACAAATTCAGTTTACTAAATCTAGATTTGGTTCCCGTGATGGACATTTTCAGCTGTAAGCAGCTTGTAAATTATTCACGGTGTTTGAATTTCCATAGATGGCTTTCATGCCCATGAGAAGTTCGGAACTGCTATATACTATTTTCTCAAAGATGCTTCGCATCTCAAAAATAAAAGCAACCAAGCCGAACAGTTAATAAAATGGAAGTATTAAAGGCCTCAATTACTATTGAACACAGGGTTTGAAAAACCTCTTTTATAAAATCTCATTGCTATATCTTGTTTAAAACTAAATTTTTATATAAATTCAAATCATGTGTATATAGGTGCAAACGAGGCATAACAATACTTCCAACTACTACACAATGATCCACATACACATACACACACATTCATATAACAGTTTAATTGAAAAGTCCTCGAACCCTAATGAATCTCGGTTTCATAGACCTATTTAGCAGTGTCACATCACTGGGTCAATGTGCAAACCTTTTCTCGGTTATGTTGGTACAACCATTTAAAAAACCAACTGGCGACTCTTACAGTCAAATCGTCGACATATAAATGTCGGACCTTTTCACAACTTGTTTTTTCAAACAAATCTCACCTAACATGAGAACACCAAAAGACAAGAATAGAAAAGGGAACAATAAAAATCCTGACGTCGACAGGTGGCGACTCTGCTGGGGAATTCCAGTAAGAGGACTTAAGTCGCTACTACAAGCTTTTCAAAACTGTTATATGCTTGTGTGAATGTTGCATTTACATTTTTGATGAATGTGTATGAATGCATTTTACTTACTACACTGCAAAATATCTATCTGTGATATTAGTGCTTCGCACATGTCATCATTCCCATAACGGTGAGACACATTGTATGTGAATGTATATTGTGTGATTCCTCCACCAGGAGGCTATCCTGTCGGTGTTTAATTACTGGACTCGTAGGGAGACTAATTCCGACGAGGCTCAAGAAATGCACCACCCAGATTCACTCCAATTGAAAGACAAGATTAACTTCCCGTCAAGTAAATTGCGATAATCTGGGAAACTTCATGCCAAAAAGCCGCGAGAGTAACCTAATGTGAGACCCCAAATTTTATTAATAAAGATTTAAATTTCTTGAAATATTTTTTTGAATATTATGGTGTGGATTTGATATAATGTTATAGTTGTGGGTAATATTTATAAATTTTGCAAAGTAAGCAAGTTGTTATATAATATTCGATTGGTCGGAGAATATTCTTACGACGACACATCATTGGTGGACTCCACAACGGAAGTATTGTCGTAGTAAGAAAATGACAGAATTATCTTTTTATAACGGCGAAAGTGTTACCGTTAAAACTGTTGAACTACCCGGTACTAAAAGTACAGTAATACGCGTGGTTGCATAGTAGCACAAGGTATTGATTATTGATGCTTACGTAAGAAGTCACTCAGTTATACTCAATTATTGCTACAGTAATTGCTGCATCATATCTCTTATGTTATTGATTCAATTATTGTCATAGTATCATCTGCATAATATGATATATTATTAAATCAATAATTGAGACGAAAAAGTTATTCATATTATTATTTGCAATATTGATAATGTCTAGAAGTTCTATCAAGGAGAGGTTTGGTCACCTAATTGCACGCCAATAAGGAGAAATCCTTATCGAAAAGCCCTCTCTTTCATGGGAACGACCTGGTTGATAAATATTGTGAGTTATAGTATTAATGATGAATAAGTTCGTGTTGATTAAAGATGAAATTAATAGTTCCATTGTGTTGGAATTATTAGTGTTAGTGAAAATCGACATCTATTCCAATGATAATTGATGTCTGGGGGTTATATTGATAAATCGGATAATTAATCGGATAAATGAGAAATTAATTGCTACTAATTCACATGCTTATATAACTATTTGTTCACATGTGTGTACTATTGAATCACATTCTTGTACTATTAGGGGTTGTTGCAAAGATTTATAATACTTGCATGACTAAGTTAAAAATGGAGGTATAGATGGAGGTACTATCTTTGTAATTCGTATTTTCACATGATTATAACTATTGATTCACATGATTGAACTATTGATTCACATTATTTACTATTAGGGGAGGTGGTGCAAGTTTGATAATACTTGCAGGACTAAATTAAAAATAAAAGAAAATTTGAAGGTATTGTACTGTAATATTTCGAGCCCCAAAACGTGCAATTATCGAAATTATATTTTCCTATAAATAGAAGCTCATTCTTCCTTCATTTCTCACCAATTCACTAACACTATAGAGCAATTATTATAGAGAAATTATAGAGAGTAAGAAGAAGAAAAGTTTGCTACCTCTCTACTCCAGTATCCAGTTTCTTTCTAAGGTAAGGGGTATTATTTCTTTCGTATTCATGAAGAGAGCTTCTTTTATTCTATTCTTTATTATTATGTTGGAATAACCTGTCTATGCGAAGTACCGCATACATGGTGAAATTCTTCTATTATTCCATTCTTTATTATTCTGTTGGAATAACTCATGCAATGCGATTCTATCGCATGTATGGTGAATTCTTTGTTATTCCATTCTTTATTATTCTGTTGGAATATCCTGTCTGTGTAGATTACGCTAGACCTGGCTCCATTCTTTATTATTCTGTTGGAATAACCTGTCTGTTCGGTCTATCGCATGCATGGTGAATTCTTTTGTTATTCCATTCTTTATTATTACATTGGAATATCACATGCTGCAAGGATTACGCATGACCGGTTCCATTCTTTATTATTTTGTTGGAATAACCTGTCTATGTGGATTATCACATGCATGGTGAATGATCCTTCGTATTCATTCCTTATTAAATTATGGAAATGATCTGTCTACGTGGATTACTGTATGGCGGGTGTAGTTTTATATATTCAATGATACTCATTTGGTTAAAGTTTTGGCTTCTATACTCCATGAAATTAGTTGAATATCCTGGATATTTGCGCTTCATCCGGTATCTTTTCATGGAAATATTCTTTTGAGCATTCTTGAATTTTACTCCACAAAGCAGTATCATGTTGACAATTTGGACGTAATTGATTTCAATATAAATTAACTTATAAATCTTTAAAATTTATTCTTGAACTTATTTTATTGAATTATTATGTCATTGTCATCATCCTCATGCTTATATTGTGATGAAAGTCATCTTTGGCTTACGTGCATAGATGAACTTGGTATGATTATGACCAGGAATTATTCGGTATAATCATGACCTGTAATGTTATAAATGATGTGGTAAAAGTCCTCAGTATCCTGTACTGCATTGATGGACAATTTTTGGTATGATTATGACCAGGGATTATTCGGTATAGTCATGACCATTGATGATTTAATGAATATCCTTGGCCCGTAATGCAGGGATGACTCGATGATGTGGTTTATTTATTAAGCTGAGTCTCAGCGATAAAAATTGATGAAAACATTTTAAATCATAAAAGATAGTAGATATCATGCTCTACTTGACTCTTCTAATGGATTGCTTATTCCGCTGCAGTTAAACTTGATGTCTATTGTATTTTATTAGCTAAATATTGTTGAAGACTAATGATAATTTATTCTGCATTATTTTAGTTATAATATTTCTTACTAGGCTAGTTGAGCTCACCCTTTCTTTCACTGTTCTCTTCAGGAAATGAGAACGTAGCCGGGATTAGTCGGGGAATAGAGCGACGGTCCAGATGATAGCATTAGTAGTCCTCACTATTCTGTTAAATAGTTTGACAATAAATGTAATGAGGACTCCATTGAGTGTGGATATTGTCTAGATGACAATATTCTTATTAAAATTCTTAGATTATGTTTTGTCGTATTTTACACGACTGTTGTATAATTAAGTTGTATTTGAATTTTGTACCATGTATTTGGCGACTCAAGATGGGTGATGCATACCTATTTTAGGGGCGTCACACCTAAGATAGGTCAGCCTCTGATAAACCAAACGTAGAGGAAAGTCTCTTCATGCTTTTAATTTTTTTCAATTACTTGTAAAGACAATTACTTGTAATTTCATTCTATGTAATGGAAAATATGAAGAATATATGTACATGCATATTAAGGCTTGACATGCTATCAAATGACACCCATTTTGTAGGATAATATTCCTAAAATGGACACATTATGATAGCATGTAAACATTTATACATTCCCTAAGACTAAACTTCATAAGTTTTGTAGGGAAACAATTGGGCCTATTACCCGTTCAAAGTCCAAAAAGGCCATGAGCCAACAACCAATTATGTCTTCATTTGACCAGTCTAATCCTGCTACTGTATCTCGAGAAGAGTTTTACGGATTAAGCAAACAAATTACAGATTTGGCTATTCTGCTTAAAGAACTACATCAGTCTACTCAGGGTTCGCACATACCCGTACATACAGAATCCTCTGCAAAAGGAGGAACACATCCAGAACTTCAGTTGTATACAATCGACAAAATTCCTGAAAACAGCCATCTTAAAGAAGATCCAGACAACGGTGATATCAGGAAAAAAGTCCTTCAAATGGAAGAGACCATTCAGTCTATAAAAGGGATTGGTGCACATGGGAGTGTTTCCTATGCTGAACTTTGTATATTCCTTGGTGTTTATTATCCAGAGAAGTTCAAGACTCCTGACTTTGAAAAGTATGATGGGTTGGGAGATCCTTATACACATTTGAAGGTATTCATAGGAGAAATCAGATCTTATGTCGAGGATGAAAAGCTCAGAATGCAGCTATTTCAAAAGAGTCTAATTGGAGAAGCCCGATCTTGGTACACCAGATTAGACAATTCTAAAATACATAGCTGGGAAGAGTTAGCTCATGCCTTCCTCACTCAGTACAGCTTCTAGTCTCAAATGGCTCCTGACCAGTACAAAATTACCAAGGTCAAGAAATAGTCTAATGAGTCATTTAGAGAGTATGCTCAATGTCGACGTCGGGATTTTTTATTTGTCCCTTTTCTGTTCTTATTCTTTGGTGTTCTCATGTTATGTGAGATTTGTTTGAAAAAACAAGTGAAAAAGGTCTGACATGTATATGCCGATGATTTGATTGTAAGAGTCGCCAGTTGGTATTTTTAATAGGTTGCACCAACAAAACTGAGAAAAGGTTTGCACATTGACCCAATGATGTGACACTGCTAAATGGGTCTGTGAAATTAAGATTCATTTGGGTTCGGGGGATTGATTATGCGGAGGGAAGGTGTTAGGCACCCCTCGACATCTGTGTTACCACGGTGACTGCCACTTTTTAAGAAACTGTTATATGAATGTGTGTGTGTGTGGGTCAATGTGCTGTTATTTGGAAGTAGTGCGAGGCCTCGTTCGCACCTATATACAAAGGGTTTGAATTTGTAAGAAAAATTCAGTTTTAAACATGATATAGCAGTGAAGTTTTGTAGAAGAGGTTTTTCAAACCCTGTGCTCAATAGTAATTGAGACCTTTTCATACTTCCATTTTATTTATTAAATGTTAGGTTTGATTGCTTTTATTTTTGAGATGCGAAGCATCTTCGAGAAAATAGTATATAGCAGTGCCGAACTCCTCATGGGCTTGAATGCCATCTAAGAAAATTCAAACACCATGAATAATTTACAGGCTGCTTACAGCTGAAATGTCCATCACGGGAACCGAATCTAGATTCAGTGGACTGAATCTGTGATCACATGATTCCTAGGCTCACATGATTCCGCAGTTTATATGAAATGAAGTAAGCAATTATATATATAAAAGCTGTAAATATATATATATATATATATATATATATATATATATATATATATAAACATGATCAACCACCACGAAGCACCTCTATGGGGGATCAGAAATGTAAATATATAAAAGCGGTAAATATATATATAGAGACATGATCAACCACTACGAAGCACCTCCATGGGGGATCGAAAATATAAATAAAGTAATAAATACGATCAACCGCCATGAAGTAAACTTCAGGCGGGACTAAATGTAAATAAAGCAGTAAAAACAATCAACCGCCATTAAGTAAACTCCAGGTGGGATGGAATGTAAATAAAGCAGTAAAAGGCCACGAAGTAAACTCCAGGCCTGACAGATATATATATATATATATATAAAAGCGGTAAATGCACAGATATATATATCGATTCCTAAGCACGATTTATCATTTCAAATGATTTGTCACTATATATATATAAAGCGATGGCATACCGGATAAAAATCCGGCTCATCGAACAAAATCCGATATAGATTTATATATATATATATATATATATATATATATATATTCGAGCATTTACGCTCGAATGTAAAATCAAGGCTCATCGAACTTTGTTCACCGTTGTCGAACTTTGTTCGATGAACTCGATTTTACATTCGAGCGTAACGCTCCGAATATATATATATATATATATATATATATAAGTAAGTAACGCTTCCTGACGTGAGTCTGAGCTCAATCGAGGCATAACTCGATAATGTTAGTCCATATATATATATATATATATATATATATATATATATATATATATATATATATATATATATATATATACAAATGTAAATGAAAACCACTGATCAAATGCAGGCATACACACACAACACGACTCTCAATGTGAAGAAGAGTGTGCAAAGATGAAGATAAAGGCTTTATAATGTGTAAGAAGGCATACGGTGGGGCGCCAAAGAAGACTTCTATGACTTTAAGTGGATGAACACTCTGGCTTCCATTTAAAAAAATATAGCTATATGTGAGCTAACAAGTGTTTAAAATGAGAAAGCAATCAATATGGGGTTTATACAGAGCAAATTTGACAGGGCTTCCTCGCCTTTCTTCTCTTGAATATGGCCACCCCAAGTTCTATATTTATAGAGCTGGGAACCGCAGGTGTACCTGCGACAGTCGCAGATACACCTGCGGCTACCGCAGATGCAATTGCGGTTGGCTGAGGTGCCTCGGGCTCCGCGGGTCCCGTCGTCTAGAAGTACGTGCATGCGTGCAACGTGATATCCGCTCGAACTTGCAGAACTTCAATCCGAGCATCCGATTGAGGTGTATAAGACCTGTTTCGGACTGCTATTTTCGAGAGCTACACAATGACATGGGATTAGAGGTTGTATGAAGTCAAGAAGATGGAACCATGTTGTGACGCCCCCAAAACAGGTATACATCACCCATCTTGAGTCGCCAGATACATAGTACATAAATTCAAATACAACTTAATTATACAACAGTCGTGTAAAATATGACAAAACATAGCTGAGAGTTTAAACAAGAATATTGTCATCTAGACAATATCAACACTCAATGGTGTCCTCATTACAATTATTATCACATTATTCCGTAGAATAGTGAGGACTACTAAAGTCATTTATCCTGGACCATCACTCCATTCCCCGACTCGTCCCAGCTATATTCTTATTTCTTGAAGAGAACAGTGAAAGAAAAGGGTGAGCTCAACTAGCCCAGTAAGAATATTATGACTAAGATAATGCAGAATAAATTATCCTTAGCCTTCAACAGTGTTAAACTGATAAAATACAATAAACATCAAGTTTAACTGCAACGGAATAAGCAATCCATTAGAAGAGTCAAGTAGAACATAATGTCTACTATCTCTTCTAGATTAAAAGTCCATCGTTAATATTTCATTCTTGTAATACTCAACAACAGTTCTTTGTTATACCCAAGACAAAAAGAACTATCATCACCTGTCTTCACCTAAACAACCAAAGATTATAGTTAAATCCATAATTCATATTTATAATCATGTAAATCAACAGTTTCTCCTTGCCATAAAGGCTTAATAGAATGTTTACTCAATATCCTTACCCCAAAGGCTAAAGATATTCAAATGTAATAACAATGATCATACCAATCAGTTGTCTATCTTCGCAATACGGGTCAAAGATATTCAACTATAAAACCAATGGTCATGATCATACCATTCAATTATCTGTCAGTGCACTACGGCCAAAGACATTCAACTGTTAGCTAATGGTCATGATCCTGCCAATCACATCATCGAATTATCCATGCACTACGGGCCAAGGATATTCGTTATTATCACCAGTGGTTATGATCATGTCATACACCTGTCCATCTTTGCACGTAAGCCAAAGATATACAACTATAAAACCAATAATCAACAGTCCATCTTTGCATGTAAGCCAAAATATACAACTGTAAAACCAATAATCAACAGTCCATCTATGCACATAAGCCAAAGATGACTTTTATCACAATATAAGCATGATGATGATGACAATGATATAAACATTAATCAAACGAAATCAAGGATAAATATTAAAGACTTTAAATTTATCCCGAGTTTAAAAATATCCAAATTGTCAACATGATATTGCTTTGTGGAGTAAAATTCAAGAATAATATTCATGTACCAAAAATAATTTGGACAGAAAAGAAATATATTTTTCAGGTAAATAGTACCCCGTGAATAGTACCCTGTGAATAGTACTTCGGGAATAGTACCTGTGACACCCCCAAAATAGGTATACAACACCCATTCTGAGTCGCCAAATACATGGTACAGAAACTACTACAACTTTATTAATATAATTGTCATGCAAAATACGACAACACATAAACTGTTAGTTTAAAAACAAATATTGTCATCTAGACAATATTCACACCCAAATAAGTCCTCATTACAATTATTGATACACTATTTTACAAAATAGTGAGGACTTCAAAAATAACTTCCTAGAACCTTCATTCCATACCCCGACTACATTCTCGCCTCTTGAGAAGAAAAATGGAACAAAAAGGAAAATGGTGAGCTCAACTAGCTCAGTAAAGAATATTATGACTAAGATAATATAGAACAAATTATTGTTAGTCCTCAACAGGAAAAAATCTGATAGAATACAATAGACAACAAGTTCTAAATCAATATTCGCAGCGGAAATAACAATTCATTAGAAGAGTTACGTAGAGAATGAAATCTACTATCTTCTATGATTTTAAAAATCCATCATCAATATTTTATCCCTGTAACATTAATTAATATACATCATAAATCAAATATTCATCTTTGCACTACAGGCCAAAGATATTCATCAGTTGGTCATGTTCATCTCAACACCTGTACATCTTTGCACTACGGGCCAAAGATATTCATAATAAAATTAACCATCTTTACACTACAGGCCAAAGATATTCAGTAATATCATCATTTAGGACTAATGATGATGAAAAATATTTTAAAGAAAACGAATCCAGTGAAACAAAAGAACAAATAATAAGGATTCGTACTTTAAACAGTCCAAGTTCAAAAATACTTCATAAATAACCATAGTGAAGTACAATTCAAGAATGATCAAAATATGGATACAATCAAAGCTAGTATCCATAATAGATATTTTGGACAAAAAACAAAAAAATAATTTTTCTGTGAATAATGTTGTATCCGTGAATAGTGTCGTATACGTGAATAGTGTCGTATACGTGAATAGTAACCCCAACACTAAAAGACAAGAATTTCACAAGAAAGATCTTACCAATATTCCCGCATAATGATATTAGAAGAAATAATATCATTTTTAAAAAAAATAACATCACTTACCTCGAAAAGACAAGATTTACGACTAGAATCTTTGGATATAGTCTTGAAGGATCTTGCATCAGTATAGCAACACTCAAAGTATCAAAATACTCACAAGAATACGCTCGATAGTCTAGAGAGAGATAGAAATAGGTATACATCACCTATTCTCGAGTCGCCAAATACATGGTACAAAATACAAATACAATCTTAAATATATAATATATGATGAGAAAAGATAAAATAACAATTTTCAACAATTGTGAGTTTTAATACAAATATTGTCTTCTGTGACAAGATTAAAACTCAAAATAAGTCCTCAATACATCTTAATTATTTCACACACACTATTTTAATATTTCATAGGTAATAGTGAGGACTACTAATGCTATCGTTCTGACCGCCACCCGCTCCCCGACTAGTCCCTCGCCACGCTCTCATTTCCTCAAGAGAACAATGAAAGTAAAAGGGTGAGCTCAACTAGCCCAAAGAAGAAATATTATGACTAAGATAATGCGTAATAAATTATCATTAGCCTTCAACAATGTTAAACCGATAAAATATAATAGACATCAAGTTTAACTCACAATGAACAAGCAATCCATTAAAAGAGTCAAGTAGAGAATAAAATCTACTATCTTTTATGATTTAAAAGGTTTTTCATCACTTTTATCACCGAGACTCAAATTTAATAAATAATCCACATCATCCCCCCGCACTACTACTGCCCAAGGATATTCATTAGTATCACAACCACAAATTATCCATGCACTACGGGCCAAGGATATTCGTATATTCATCAATGGTCATGATCATGCCAACAACTCGCCCATCAATGCACTACGGGCCAATGAGGACTTTTACCACATCATTTGTAACATTACTACCATGATTATACCGAATAATCCTCGGTCATAATCATACCAAGTCCATCTATGCACTACAAAAGCCACGTATGACTTTCAACATAATATAAAATATGAGGATGATGACAATGATATAAGAATTCAATAAAACAAGTTCAAGAATTAATTTATCCAGAACCAATAACGCCCAAATTGTCAACATGATACTTCTTTGTAGAGTAAAATTCAAGAATGCTCGTAAGAATATTTCCATGAAAAGATATCGATGAAGCGCAAATATCAAGGATATTCCACTAATTTCATGGAGTATAAAAGCCAAAACTTTAACCAACCGAGTATAATAAAGAATGGAATAACAAAAGAAATCACCAGTGCGATAGATCAAGATGTATAAAGTTATTCCAATGTAATAATAAATAATGGAACCAGTCATGCGTAAACGCATTACAATGATATATTCCAATGTAATAATAAATAATGGAACCAGTCATGCGTAAACGCATGCATGTGATATTTCAAATGTAATAATAAAACAATGAAACCAAAGTCATGCGTAAACGCATGTATAAGATGTTCCAATGTAATAATAAATAATGTAATCAAAATCATGCATAACGCATGCATGTGATGTTCCAATGTAATAATAAAGAATGGAATAATGTAAGAATTTCACCATGTATGCAGATTGCATAGACAAAGTTATTCCAACATAATAATAAAGAATGGAATAATGTAAGAATTTCACCAAGTATAGCGATATCATTATAGAACAAAGTTATTCCAACATAATAACAAAGAATGGAATAATGTAAGTTCTCTTCATGAAGAAGAAAAGAAAGAAATAATAATACCCTTTACCGTAAAAAAGAAGAGTATTCCAATCGGTAGGCGAGGATATTCTTGAAGAAAACTTGCACTACGCCAAAGCTTCTAAAACTCTAAAGAAATACGCCAAGATTATAGAAGAATTCTCCTCCTAACTTCCGTGTGTTTTCAATTCTAACTAAGCATCCTATTTATAGAAAATAGAAAGGATACTATGTCAATACTATGCAATAAAATATAATATATTCTATTTATAATCAAATAAAATAAAACTTTATATAAAAAGTATTCTGCTTTATATAAAAAGATTTTACTATACAAAACACTATGCAGCACTATGCAAAACACTATGCATAAAAAAATATAATATATTCTAATTATTGTCTAATAAAACAAATAACTTTATAAAAGTATTCTGCTTTTATATAAAAAGATTTTACTATGCAAAACACTATGCATAATATAATATAATATATTATATTCTAATTATTGTCTAATAAAACAAATAACTTTATAAAAGTATTCTGCTTTTATATAAAAGCTTTTCTATTTTTATTATATTAATAATACTAATAAAATAAATATATATATATATATATATATATATATATATATATATATATATTCATGACTTCATCAAAAACACACCTCAATATATCTAACAACATTTATCATTATTATTATAATTCACAATATTAATCGACTGTGTCGCTCCTCCTGTGAAAGAGGGGGCTTTCCAATAAGGATTTCTCCCTATCACGCCGCAAATTAGGTGACCAAACCTCTCCTCGTAACTTCTAGACATCGTTAATATTGCAAATAATAATATTAATAACTCATTCATCTCAATTATTGATTTAATAATATATAAAATATCGACAATAATTGAATCAAATAACGTGAGATACTATGCAACAATTATCAAGCAATAATTGAACAAAACCGAAAGTGACTTCTCACGTAAGATCAATAATCAATACCGTGTACTATGCAACCACGCCAGATTATCGCATTTTTTTACTACCGAGTAGTTCAACAGCTTTAACTCAGAAAACTTCCGCCGTTATTTTCATAAAATATTTTTGTCGCTTTCTCAATCCGACAATAATTCCGCTAGGGGTCCACTAATGATTGTGTCATCGCATTTAATATTCCCTCGTTAAAACGAATATTCCCCACCAATCAATATTATATAACAACTTCATGATTTTGCAAAATTTATAAATATTACCCACAACTATAACATTATATCAAATTCATTCCATAATATTTAAAAATGATATTTATAGAAAAATCATCTTTATTAAAAAGTCAGGGTCTTACAACCTCCCTTCTTATGAAATTTCGCCTCAAAATTAGGGTACGACTCGTATGTCAAAAGGTAAGGATATCTTGATTTCATTTCGTATTCTAACTCCTGTGTCATTTCCTCAACATCGTGGTTTCTCCACAAAACTTTTGACTTGAGGTATAACCTCGAGAGCGTAGAATATGTTCCTTCTTATCCAAGATTTGAACAGAACCTCTTCATACGCCAAATCTTCCGCTATTTCGTCCGGCTTCTAACTCAATAATGTGGTTCGGGTCTTCCACATATTTACGTAATATGGATATATGAAAAACGCGCATGAACACGAGACATACTTCACAGTAAAGTCGAGTCTATACGCCACGCTTCCTACTCGATCGAGGATTAAAATGGGCCAATGAATCGAGGATCGAGCTTTCCTCTCTTCCAAATCTCGTAACTCCTTTCCATGGAGCAACACGTAACAACACATGATCTCCAATATCGAATTCCACGCCCTTTCGATGAAGATCAACATAACTCTTTTGTCGATCTTGTGAGGTTTTTATACGCTGTCGATCGCTTGAATCTTTTCCGTAGTCATACGCATCAACTCCTATTCCCAACAACGCTGCTTCACCCACCTCATCCCAAAGATACCGAGAACGACACTTTCTTCCATACAACGCTCAATGGAGCCATGCCAATACTTGCTTGATAACTGTTGTTGTAGAAAACTCTCACCAATGGTAAGAACTTGTCCCAACTTCCTCAAGTCAAGGACACAGTAGTCTTAATAAATCTTCAAGAGTTTGAATAGTCCTCTCCGATTGTCCGTCCGTCTCGAGGATGATATGCCAAACTAAATCATAAGTCCGCGCTCCATAGCTTTTTGCAAACTAACCCAAAATCGTGAAGTGAATCTTGGGTCTCGATCGTAAACTATGGATACCGCATACCATGTAGTCTTACAATCTCGCTTATGTACATACGAGCAAGACGCTCAAGTGTATAAGTTTCTCAGATTGGTAAGAAATGAGCAGACTTGGTCAATCTATCAACAATGACCCAAATTGCATCTATGCCTTGAGAAACCTTGGGAAGACCAAAGAATCTAAATCCATGGTAATGTGCTCCCACTTCCATTCTCGAATTTCAAGTGGTTGCAATGGACCTTTTGGTACTTGATGCTCTACTTTGACTCGCTGACAAGTTAGACACCTTGAGATAAACAAATACTATCTCTCTCTTTCATATTGCTCCACCAAAATGTATGACGAAGATCATGATACATTTTGGTACTCCTGTGATGGATTGCAAATGTGTGTTGTGCGCCCATCATGATTTTATACTTTAAATCAGGTCGTTAGAAACACAAAGTCCGGAGTTGACTCAAGTATTCCTTCTTCATCGATTCTTGCTTCCTAAGATAAAGACCTTCTTGCACTTTCTTCCTCATACGACATCACCCAGATCTCAGAATTTGAGCAAATTTTAACTTTATCAATTAAAGTCTGCTTCTACTCAGATATTCGCCATCATCACATGGGTCCCTCGAGTCTTTAACTCTATCTCCATCCTTTGCAAGTCACACAAAATGGGCCTTTGCGTTGTCAATATCGCACTCATACCAAGATATGATCTTCTACTCAATGCGCCGCCTACCACGCTCGCTTTTTCCAGATGGTATTGATGGTATGATCATAATCTTTCAATAGCTTCAAGCCAACGCCATTGTCGCATGTTGAGTTCCTTTTGAGTGAAGAAATATTTGAGGCTTTTATGATCCGTAAAGATCTCCACTTTCTCCCCATACAAGTAATGCCTCCAAATTTTAAGTGCGAAAAATAATAAATGCCAACTCTAGATCATGAGTAGGATAATTCCTCTCATATTCTTTGAGTTGTCGAGAGGCATAGGCTATGACTTTCCCATGTTGCATGAGAACACATCCTAACCCTTTGCCCAAGCATCATCAGAGATGACAAATCCTCCGAGCCGATGGTATTGTCGTAACAAAATAAAATGAGTCTCCTCTCGAAGTTCTTGAAAACTCTTCTCACATTCCTCGCTCCAACCGAATTTTTGTATCTTTCCGTCACCGAAAGTTAATGGAGTAGCGATTCGAGAAAACCTTCTTCTACGAATCTCCGATAATAACCAAATAAGCCGAGAAAGCTACGACGACTTCTACCATCGATTTAGGTTGCTCCCAATTTTTGAATAGCTTCAATCTTTTGTCGGGTCAATGATATTCCATGACTTGATACTACGTGCCCAAGGAATGCTACTTCCTCAAGCCGTAACTCGTGATTTCTTCAACTTGGCATAAAGCTTATATTCACGGCTTTTTTGAGTATCAAATTCAAGTGTTGCTTTCATGATCTTCACGCTTTTTTGAATAAATAAGGATGTCATCAATAAAGACGACCACAAAGTGATCCAAATATTCCTTGAATACTTGGCTCATCATATCCATGAAAGCAAAGAGAGCATTAGTCAATCCAAAAGACATGACTAGAATTCATAATGCCCGCATCGAAGTTCTCGAAAGCCATCTTTGAAATGTCATCGCTTCTAATCTTCAATCGGTGATATCCTAATGAAGATCAATCTTTGAAAAGAATTTGGCTCCTTGTAACCGGGTCAAACAGTCATCAATACGCGGCAATGGGTACCTATTTTTGATGGTGACATGATTCAACTCCCGATAATCAATACAAAGTCGATACTCCCATCTTTCTTTTTCACGAATAGAATGTGAGCACCCCAAGGAGACGTACTAGACGAAATGAAACCGATGTCTAACAATTCCTCGCAGCTTGGTCTTTTTACTCCTCAAGTTCAATAGAGCCATTCGATATGGGGGCTTTGAAATAGGTTTTGTACCGGGTTCAAGGTCGATACAAAATTCAATTTCACGCCTGGGGTAGGCCAGAAGTTCTTCAGTGAATACGCCAGAAATTTATTAACAATAGAGATATCATTCAAAAACCGATTTATTTTTGTTTAAATCTGCGATATGAGCTAAGAAAGCTTGACATCCGCTTTTCAATAAACGAATAGCTTTATGGCTTGAGATGACAAAGATTGATTTTAATGGTTTGGTTGTTTGAATTCGCATAATAGGTTGGTTAGAAATATGAAAGCTAACAACCTTACGAAAAATAATCAATTTTTGCATGATGAGTAGTTAACCAATCAATCCCTAGAATTACGCCAAATGCAAGTATTTTCAATGAAATAAGATCGACAGTAATGTGAGGGTACCGATTTGAACCAAACAAGACTTATAAACAAAGGATGTAATGAAGGTTTCTCCCAATGGAGTTTCAACAGATAAGTCAAAGTCCAATTTCTCCGAGAGTCAAATTTAAACGCTGAGCGCAAGTAGAGAAATAAAAGAATGGGTAGAACCGTATCAAATAAGGTATATACTTCGCTAGAGTTTATGATAAGCTTACCCGTGATGACCTCGCTCGTTCCCTTGCTTTCCGGAGAGTCACGACAAACGCCTCCCTTGAACTACCGGCTTTTTTCTTGTCTCGACGGCCTACTTTCGATGCCTCCATCCCACCGGACTTGTCTTCTGCACGACAAAAAATCGGGCCAGTGACCTTCTCTTCCACAATTGTAACATGCTTTGATGGCATCGCTAGCTTTGACCGATGTGTCCCTCCTCCACATTTGAAGCATATGATAGGTGGTCGCTTCTCCTTCCTTAACGACAAAAAAAAATGATGCCGACGCCTTTCCATCATTGTTGAATCTCCTCTTCTTGAAATGTCCATTCTTATTGTTTTGGCCATGATTACCACCAAAGTGGTTACCATTTCGCATGTTGATTCCTCCACGCTTTTGTCACACCGCTTCGATGATCAAGTATCACCGGTATTATCATTTTGCTTTACCGCTTCTTTTTGGTCAAGGTTGACTCATTATCGCTACGCCCAATAATCGAGCCCTATTAACAACATCCTAATACAAACACAGCTTTATGAGAGATAAGATATCGACGATCTCTGTTTCAAACCTCTTAGAAACATTCGCGCCATTCTCTCCTCATTATCAACCAAATGAGACGCAAACCGACAACTCTAAAACTTGGCTTCAGATCGCGACACCTGGCCATGTTGTTTTGCTCCAAATTTGATGAACTCTACCTCTTTCATGTGACGAATACTTTCGGAAAGTACTTGTCGCTGAATAGCTTCTTGAACTTCTCCCAAGACATCTTCAAGCAAGGCAGTCGAGTACGCTTTACAGATTCCCACCAAGAATCATCTCCCGCAAATAATGAAGGTGGCAAAGGGAACCTTTTGCTCCTGAGCATCCCAAGACATCAAATATCTTGTTGATCCGCTTTATCCACGCCTCCGCTTTTAAGTGGTTTTGGCTCTCCAAAAACTCCGTGGTCCCAGCTCTTTGAACTGCTTAATGGTGGTGACCGTCCGAGAGTTGCTGTTGTTTCCACCGCATTTTGGACAGAGCCGCTTCTTGCCTCGATGTCGCATGAATTGCATAAAGCCTCCGAACATTCCATCGCTCATCATCCGTCCGTGTTGTTGTTTTCCCGAGGATTGTCGCCTTCCCGATGCACATTATCCTCGATTATTGATCCGTGGAGACTCAACGGCCTCCTGTGCTCCATTGATGTTCTCAACATTCTCGATGTCATTTTCAAATACCGCCACAAAACAAGGGTTAATTAACATATCACATATTATCCCTATACTCCGACCAACCAATTAAATACCAAATAAACTTAGGTAGGTCATACTAGCGAAGGAATTCCCCGCCTCCCTCCTCCTAGTTCTTGTCTCACATCTTAGCCAGGATCATATCCCTAAGCTTTGATACTAACCGTGACGCCCCCAAAATAGGTATACATCACCTATTCTCGAGTCGCCAAATACATGGTACAAAAATAAAATACAATCTTAAATATACAATATGAGTCGTGAGTTTTAATACAAATATTGTCTTCTAGATAATATTAAAACTCAAAATAAGTCCTCAATACATTTATTAACACACTATTTCATGTAAATAGTGAGGACTACTAATGCTATCGTCTCGACCGCCACCCGCTCCCCGACTAGTCCCTCGCTACGCTCTCATTTCCTCAAGAGAACAATGAAAGTAAAAGGGTGAGCTCAACTAGCCCAAGAAGAAATATTATGACTAAGATAATGCGTAATAAATTATCATTAGCCTTCAACAATGTTAAACCGATAAAATACAATAGACATCAAGTTTAACTCAAGCAATGAACAAGCAATCCATTAAAAGAGTCAAGTAGAGAATAAAATCTACTATCTTTTATGATTTAAAAGGTTTTTCATCACTTTTATCACCGAGACTCAAATTTTAATAAATAATCCACATCATCATCCCCGCACTACTACCAAGGATATTCATTAGTATCACAACCACAAATTATCCATGCACTACGGGCCAAGGATATTCGTGTATTCATCAATGGTCATGATCATGCCAACAACTATCCATCAATGCACTACGGGCCAATGAGGACTTTTACCACATCATTTGTAACATTACTACCATGATTATACCGAATAATCCTCGTCATAATCATACCAAGTCCATCTATGCACTACAAAATACATATGACTTTCAACATAATATAAACATGAGGATGATGACAATGATATAAGAATTCAATAAAACAAGTTCAAGAATTAATTTATCCAGAACCAATAACGCCCAAATTGTCAACATGATACTTTTTGTGGAGTAAAATTCAAGAATGCTCGTAAGAATATTTCCATGAAAAGATATCGATGAAGCGCAAATATCAAGGATATTCCACTAATTTCATGGAGTATAAAAGCCAAAACTTTAACCAACCGAGTATAATAAAGAATGGAATAACAAAAGAAATCACCAGTGCATGCGATAGACCGCATGATGCATGTGTTATTCCAATGTAATAATAAATAATGGAACCAGTCATGCATGAACGCACGCATGTGATATTCCAATGTAATAATAAATAATGGAACCAGTCATGCGTAAAACGCATGCATGTGATATTCCAATGTAATAATAAACAATCTGAACCAGTCATGCGAAACGCATGCATGTGATGTTCCAACAGTAATAATAAATAATGGAACCAGTCATGCGTAACGCACACATGCATGTGATGTTCCAATGTAATAATAAAGAATGGAATAATGTAAGAATTTCACCATGTATGCGGTATGTGCATGAGAGACAAAGTTATTCCAACATAATAATAAAGAATGGAATAATGTAAGAATTTCACCAAGTATGCGGTACTTCAGATGTATGTAAAGTTATTCCAACATAATAACAAAGAATGGAATAATGTAAGTTCTCTTCTTCATGAAGACGAAAAAAAAGAAATAATACCCCTTACCGTAAAAAAGAAGAGTATTCCACCGTAGTAGGCGAGGATATTCTTGAAGAAAACTTGCACTACGCCAAAAGCTTCTTAAAACTCTAAAGAAATACGCCAAGATTATACAAGAATTCTCTAAACTTCTGGTGTGGTTTTCAATTCTAACTAAGCATCCTATTTATAGGAAAATAGAAAGGATACTATGCTGCACTATGCAATAAAATATAATATATTCTATTTATAATCAAATAAAATAAAACTTTATAAAAAGTATTCTGTTTTATATAAAAAGATTTTACTATGCAAACACTATGCATGCACTATGCAAATACTATATAATAAAATATAATATATTTCTAATTATTGTCTAATAAAATAAATAACTTTATAAAAGTATTCTGCTTTTATATAAAAAGATTTTACTATGCAAAATACTATGCATAATAGAATATAATATATTCTAATTATTGTCTAATAAAACAAATAACTTTATAAAAGTATTCTCTGCTTTATATAAAAAGCTTTTCTGCTTTTATTACATTAATAATACTAATAATAACAAAATTTATATATATAATATATATATATATATATATATATATATATATATATATATATATATATATAAACTTCCGTGACTTCATAAAAAGACACCTCAATATATCTAACAACATTTATCATTATTATTATAATTCACAATATTAATCGACTGTGTCGCTCCTCAAAAAGAGGGGGCTTTCCAATAAGGATTTCTCCCTATCATGCAAGCAATTAGTGTGACCAAACCTCTCCTCGCGTAACTTCTAGACATCGTTAATATTGCAAATAATAATATTAATAACTCATCATCTCAATTATTGATTTAATAATATATAAAATATCGACAATAATTGAATCAAATAACGTGAGATACTATGCAACAATTATCAAGCAATAATTGAACAAAATCGAGTGACTTCTCACGTAAGTATCAATAATCAATACCGTGCTACTATGAACCATACGCTACAGACATCAGTTCATTTTTTACTACTTCGAAAGTAGTTCAAAAATTTTTTAATCTGAGAAATTCCGCTTCCACCAATGATTATTTTCATAAAAATATTTTTGTATATACATTTCTTAATCCGAAAATTTATAAATATTACTCACAACTATAACATCCACCATTAATGATTTTATAGAAAAATTATCTTTATTAAAAAGTTGGGGTCTTACACAATGCCATATACTATCTAATAATATTATTCCCGTTAAAACAAAATATTCCCCACCAATCAATAATTATATAACAACTTGCATTTTAACCACCAAGTAATTTATAAATATTACCCAACAACTATAACATTATATCAAATTCATTCCATAATATTTAAAAATGATATTTATAGAAAAATCATCTTTATTAAATTTAGTTTTTACCTATAAATAACCACATTAATCAAATCCCCTTAGAACCAGCTTACTCTTCGGTCTTTGATGTCTTCACATTGTCATTATTGAATCTCCTCTTTTTAAAATCTCCCCCCGACTCACTTCTTCTATTTTTATGGCCATGATTACCACCAGAGTGGTTATCACTTTTGTCTGTATTTTTCTTTCTCCGCTGGTTATCATTATTCTGATGACTGCTGTCACCGGTATGATCATCGTTGTGGTCCCTCGGTTGAACGTACTCGTTATCTCGCTCTAATAATTGAGCCCTGTTGACAACATCTGAATAGAGAGAAAATTTATGAGAAATGAGATATTGACATATGCCGGGTTTCAAACCTCTCAGAAACATCCGCGTCATACGTTCCTCATTCT
This sequence comes from Panax ginseng, assembly GCA_020205605.1. Classification (NCBI taxonomy): domain Eukaryota; kingdom Viridiplantae; phylum Streptophyta; class Magnoliopsida; order Apiales; family Araliaceae; genus Panax; species Panax ginseng. The sequence goes on along the minus strand of CM035132.1, from coordinate 71,254,526 downwards.
CCACCAAAAGAGGTGCAAACCTGGATAACTCTGCAAACTTCACCTCGTACTGGGACACCGTCATGTTGTTTTGTTCTAGTCTAATAAACTCCACTTCCTTCATATGACGAATACTTTCAGAAAAGTACTTGTCATTGAATAGTTTTTGAAACGTCTCCTAAGATATGTTGAGTGCAGCTGGATGGGTACACTTCATAGATTCCCACCAGTAATCTGCCTCGTTACGGAACATAAAGTTGGCGAATGGAACCTTTTGTTCCTTCGTACATCCCAAGATGTCGAATATCTTGGTAATTTTCTTGACCCACGTCTCCGCCTTTTAATCGGATCTGGTTTTCCCTGCACTTACGTGGTCCCAACTCTTTGAACTGCTTGGCTGTGACAAACCATGCGTTGCTATCATTTCCACCTGTATTTTGTACACGAGTCTCCTTCGTCTGATTTTGCATGAACTACAAAAAGCTTCTAAACATCCCGTCGTTCATCGTCTTCTCAGTGGTGTTGTTTACAGGAGGAACATTACCGGCCTGCTGTACGTTCTCCTCATTGGTGAGTAAGGTGTCTCCACGGTCTCATTTACTCCACGGTTAACATTCTCAGTCGCCATTCTCAAATACTGCCATAAAATAAGGGTTAATTAAAGAAATTAACATATCACATAATATCCCTATATACTAACCAACCAACAAATAAGCTTAGGTAGGACACACTAGCGAAGGATTTACTCGTCTCTCCCCTCCTAGTTCTATTCCCCGATCTCCGCCAAAGATCATATCCCTAAGCTCTGATACCAACTGTGATGCCCCCAAAATATGTATACAACACCCATTCTGAGTCGCCAAATATATGGTACAGAAACAACTACAACTTTATTAATACAATTATCGTGAAAAATACGACAACACATAAACTGTGAGTTTAAAAATAAATATTGTCATCTAGACAATATTCACACGCAAATAAGTCCTCATTACAATTATTGATACACTATTTTACAAAAAAGTGAGGACTTCAAAAACAACTTCCTAGAACCTCCATTCCATACCCCGACTAGTAATCGCTACATTCTCACCTCCTGAGAAGAAAAATGGAACAAAAAGGAAAAGGGTGAGCTCAACTAGCCCAGTAAAGAATATTATGACTAAGATAATATAGAACAAATTATCGTTAGTCCTCAACAGGGAAAAATCTGATAGAATACAATAGACAACAAGTTCTAAATCAATATTTGCAGCGAAAATAACAATTCATTAGAAGAGTTACGTAGAGAATGAAATCTACTATCTTCTATGATTTTAAAAATCCATCATCAATATTTTATCCCTGTAACATCAATCAATATATATCATAAATCAAATATTCATCTTTAAACTACAGACCAAAGATATTCATCAGTTGGTCATGTTCATCTCAACACCTGTACATCTTTGCACTACGGGCCAAAGATATTCATAAGAAAATTAACCATCTTTGCACTACAGGCCAAAGATATTCTGTAATATCATCATTTAGGACCGAGGATGATGAAAAATATTTTAAAGAAAACGAATCCAGTGAAACAAAAGAACAAATAATAAGGATTCGTACTTTAAATGCGATCCCAAGTTCAAAAATACTTCATAAATAACCATAGTGAAGTAAAATTCAAGAATGATCAACACATGGATACAATCAAAGCTAGTATCCATAATAGATATTTTGGACAAAAAACAAAAAATTAATTTTTCTGTGAATAGTGTCGTATTCGTGAATAGTGCCGTATACGTGAATAGTAACCCCGACACTAAAAGACAAGAATTTCACAAGAAAAATCTTACCAATATCCCGGCATAATGATATTAGAAGAAATAATATTCATTTTTTTAAAAAATAACATCCCTTACCTCGAAAAGACAGTACTTCTGACTAGAATACTGGATATAGTGCTAAAAGGATCTTGCACCGTATATCAACACTCAAAGTATCAAAATACTCACAAGAATACGCTCGATAGTATAGAGAGAGAAAACTTGTTTCTGGTGTGATTTTCAATTCTAACCTAAGCACCCTATTTATAGGAAAATGCTTAGAACACCAACGCAGAAAATTTAATAAAATATTAATATTTTCAAATTATATTCCAACGCACACCACACCAGACCAAAATAATCAATCATCCACCCCATAAAAATAACAAAAATGTTTTTTTTAATTAAAATATTTTAAACTTCAAAAATTAATTATTCCGGAACTTCGGAACTTCAATAATTCATAATAAATAGCCCTTTTATTAGAAAAATTCAAATCTTATGTCCATTCCATAGGAAATTTAATTCTCTACAACTTTGCAGAAGAAAGTTTTTCCAAATTCCAAGCAAAAGTTGACCGAAATCCACATACGGACGATTTTACAAGCTAAATCAAATTTTAGTCAAGAAATGGGGTCCACCAACACACAAAACATGTTTTAAATATTTTAAGTAATAAAAATACTCTTCCTCCTCATTTATTCATATATCCCACATTTATTATAAAAATATCACCATTATTATATTATTATAATATAATAATATATTTAAATGAATTATTTTATGAGAAAAAGATAAAATAACAATTTTCAACAATTGTCACATTAAAAATTTTCTCCATCTATATCCATTAAAATGAATATTTTCCTTATCATATAAATTAATAATTAATTATTCACAAATAATATTACAGAATCACAATATCGATAACAAGTAGCTTCCCGGAAAGAGGGAGCTTTTCAATAAGGATTTCTCCTCATCGGGCGCCGCAATTAGGTGACCAAACCTCTCCTTAGACAGAACCTTCTAGACATTGCCAATAATGCTATCTAATAATATTATTCAAATAATACGAATTATTGATCTGATAATGGAAAATATTGTGTAGTGACAATTATTGAAACAACAATAATATAAAATATCAACGTAACAATTATTGAATCAATAAAATATTGAACAGTAATTACTGTAACAATTATTGAGTAGTGCCTTCTTACGTAAGAATCAAATACCATGTACTACTGTGTTTTAACCACCGATTATTTCAACAGTATTAATGGTAACAAATACGCCGCTATTTATAAATAACTTATACATGTCCTTTTCTTCATCCAATCGCTTTTTGTTATGGGGCCCACACAATGCTGCGCCGTTGTACGAATATTCCCCGACAGCAAGAATATTCCACGACCAAACGAATATTTCCCGACAACAATGAATATTTTATAACCACTTGCTTATTTAAATATTTGCGCATTTTACCCATAACTAATCACATTAATCAAATTAACCCTTACTATTTCAAAATAATAAATAGAAGAAATTCAATTTCATTTATAATAAGTTGGGGTCTTACAGTACCTCGTGATTAGTACCCCGACATGAAAAGTCCCCCAAATACCCGAGTGAATAATATTCGGGTGAATAGTAATTTGGGTGAATAGTAACCTGTGAATAGTAACTCATGAATAGTACTACTATGACACGAAAAGTGCCCCGAATACTCGAGTGAATAATACTAGAGTGAATAGTAACTGGGTGAATAGTAACTCATGAATAGTAACTCATAAAAAAATACCAAAGAAAATGATATTCCATGACGAGTACAAAAGAAATGATATCTTATACGAGTATAATAGAATATACGAAACTACAAATGGATTTTCACCAGCCATGCGGTAATCCACGTAGACATATCATTTCCACAATTTAATAAAGAATTAATACAAAGGATCATTCACCATACATGTGGTAAACCACATAGACAGGTTATTCCAACAGAATAATAAAGAATAGAATAACAGAAAAATTCACCAGGAATGTGATAGACCGCACAGACAGGTTATTCCAACAGAATACTAAAGAATGGAACCAGGTCATGCGTCATCTTCACGCATGTGATATTCCAAATGAATAATAAAGAAACGTAATAACGTAAGAATTTCACCATGTATGCGGTACTTATGCATAGACATATTATTCCAACATAATAATAAAGAATGGAATAATGTAAGAATTTCACCATGTATGCGGTACTTCGCATAGACAGGTTATTCTAACATAATAATAAAAAATAGAATAACAGAAGAATTTCACCATGTATGCGGTACTTCGCATTTACAGGTTATTCTAACATAATAATAAAGAATGGAATAACAGAAGAATTTCACCATGTATGCGGTACTTCGCATAGATAGGTTATTCCAACATAATAATAAAAAATGGAATAACATAAGCTCTCTTCATGAATACGAATGAAATAATACCCCTTACCTTAGAAGAAAACTGGATACTGGAATAGTGAGGTAACAGACTTCTCTTCTTCTTTCTCTCTATAATTTCTCTCTATAATAATTGCTCTATAGCTTTAGTGAATTGGTGAGAAAAGAAGGAAGAATGAGCTTCTATTTATAGGAAAATATAGTATCGATAATTGCACGTTTTGGGGCTCGAAATATTACAGTATAATACCTTCCTCTTTTACTTCATTTTTAATTTAGTCCTACAAGTATCATCAAACTTGCACCACCTCCCCTAATAGTAAATCATGTGAATCAATAGTAAATCATGTGACTCAATAGTTCTAAATATGTGAAAAAGTAATTATAGTATAGTACATTCATCTATACCTCTATTTTTAATTTAGTCATGCAAGTATTATCAATCTTGCACCAACTCCCCTAATAGTAAATCATGTGAATCAATAGTACACACATGTGAACACATAGTTAGAAGCATGTGAATTAATGGCAATTAATTGCTCATTTATCTTGTTAATTACCCGATTGGTCAATAAAACCTCCAGACATCAATTATTATCGAAATAAATGTCGATTTCCACTAATACTAATAATCCTAATACAATGGAACTATCAATTTTATCTTTAATCAACACGAACTTATTCATCATTAATATTATAACTCACAATATTTAACAAGTAGGTCATTTCCAGGAAAAAGGGGGCTTTCTAATAAAGATTTCTCCTTATTGGAGCGCAATTAGGTGACCAAACCTCTCCTTGACAGAACTTCTTGACATTGTTAATATTGAAAATAATAATATGAATAGCTTTGTCGTCTTAATTATTGATTTAATAATATAACATATTATGTAGATGATACTGTGACAATAATTGAATCAATAATATAAGAGATATGATGCAACAATTACTGTAGCAATAATTGAGTATAACTGGGTGACTTCTTACGTAAGCATCAATAATCAATATCGTGTGCTAATATACAACCAAGCGTATTACTGTACTTTTATCACCGATTATTTTATGAAAACTTTTTTACTTTGAAAATTTTTCAAATATCACCCTTAACTTTAAACTTTTATCAATTTTATTATTTACCAAAATAGAAAAATTAAATACTTTTATTTTATAAAATTCGGGATCTCACAATCTCCCATACTTATGAAATTTACATAGGTACCTGGTATGTCGAAGAGATGAGAATACCTTGCTTTCTTTTTGGATTGTACCTTCCCGGTTATTTCCTCTCTATTATGATTTTCCCATTTCTCATCTCCTGTATTTCAGATATCATTCTAGAATATAGTTTCAAAATAAGGGTTAATTGATATATCACATATTATCCCTATACTCTGACCGACCAATTAAATACCAAATAAATTAGGTAGGTCATACTAGCGAAGGAATTCCCCGTGTTTCCCCTCCTAGTTCTTGTCTCACATCTCAGCCAAGGATCATATCCCTAAGCTTTGATACCAACTGTGATGCCCCCAAAACAGGTATACATCACTCATCTTGAGTCGCCGGATACATGGTACATAAATTCAAATAAAACTTAATTATACAACAGTCGTGTAAAATACGACAAAACATAGCTGGGAGTTTAAACAAGAATATTGTCATCTAGACAATATCCACACTCAATGGAGTCCTCATTACAATTATTATCACATTATTCCATAGAATAGTGAGGACTACTAAAGCCATTTATCCTGGACCATCACTCCATTCCCCGACTCGTCCCAGCTATATTCTCATTTCCTGAAGAGAACAGTGAAAGAAAAGGGTGAGCTCAACTAGCCCAGTAAAAAATATTATGACTAAGATAATGCAAAATAAATTATCCTTAGCCTTCAATAGTGTTAAACTGATAAAATATAATAAACATCAAGTTTAACTGCAGCGGAATAAGCAGTCCATTAGAAGAGTCAAGTAGAACATAATGTCTACTATCTCTTCTAGATTAAAAGTCCATCGTTAATATTTTATTCCTGTAATACTCAACAACAGTTCTTTGTTATACCCAAGACAAAAAGAACTATCATCACATGTCTTCACTTAAACCACCAAAGATTATAGTTAAATCCACAATTCATATTTATAATCATGTAAATCAACAGTTTCTCCTTGCCACAAAGGCTTAATAGAACGTTTACTCAATATCCTTACCCCGAAGGCTAAATATATTCAAATGTAATAACAATGATCAAACCAATCAGTTGTCTACCTTTTCACTACGGGCCAAAGATATTCAACTATAAAACCAATGGTCATGATCATACCATTCAATTGTCTGTCAGTGCACTACGGCCAAAGATATTCAACTGTTAACTAATGGTCATGATCCTGCCAATCACATCATCGAATTATCCATGCACTACGGGCCAAGGATATTCGTTATTATCACCAGTGGTTATGATCATGTCATACACCTGTCCATCTTTGCACGTAAGCCAAAGATATACAACTATAAAACTAATAATCAATAGTCCATCTTTGCTCGTAATCCAAAAATATACAACTATAAAACCTATAATCAACAGTCCATCTAAGCACGTAAGCCAAAGATGACTTTCATCACAATATAAGCATGAGGATGATGACAATGATATAAGCATTAATCAATTGAAATCAAGGATAAATATTAAAGACTTTAAATTTATCCAGAGTGTAAAAACATCCAAATTGTCAACATGATACTGTTTTGTGGAGTAAAATTCAAGAATAATATTCATGTACCAAAATAATTTGGACAGAAAAGAAATATATTTTTCAGGTAAATAGTACCCCATGAATAGTACCCTATGAATAGTACTTCAGGAATAGTACCTTGTGAATAGTACCCCGATATGAAAAGTACCCCAAATACCCGAGTGAATAATATTCAGGTGAATAGTAATTTGGGTTAATAGTAACTCATGAATAGTACTCTGACATGAAAAGTGCCCCGAATACCCGAGTGAATAATACTAGAGTGAATAGTAACTGGGTGAATAGTAACCCATGAATAGTAACTCGTAAAAAAAATACCAAAGAAAATGATATTCCATGACGAGTACAAAAGAAATGATATCTCATACGAGTATAATAGAATCTATGAAACTGCAAATGAATTTTCACCCGCCATACAGTAATCCACGTAGACAGGTCATTTCCACAATTTAATAAAGAAATAATACAAAGGATCATTCATCATGCATGCGGTAATCCACATAGACAGGCTATTCCAATAGAATAATAAAAAATGGAATAACAGAAGAATTCACCGTGCATCGATAGATCAAGATGCATAAATTATTCCAATGAATAATAAAGAATGGAACTAGGTTATGCGTAATTACGCACGCATAGGATATTCCAATGAATAATAAAGAATGGAACTGTGTCATGCGTGTAATACGCATGACGTGATATTCCAACAGAATAATAAAGAACGGAATAACAAAAGAATTTCACCATGTATGCGGTATTTGATGTATACATATTATTCCAACATAATAATAAAGAATGGAATAATGTAAGAATTTCACCATGTATGCGGTACTTGCGATAGACAAAGTTATTCTAACATAATAATAAAGAATGGAATAATGTAAGAATTTCACCATGTATGCAAGATTGCTTGTATACAAAGTTATTCTAACATAATAATAAATAATGGAATAATGTAAGAATTTCACCATGTAAAAAGCGGTATTTAGCATAGACAAAGTTATTCCAACATAATAATAAAGAATGGAATAATGTAAGCTCTCTTCATGAATACGAAAAGAAATAATACCCCTTACCTTAGAAGAAAAACTGGATCTTCAAATAATGAGGTAGCGGACTTCTCTTCTTCTTTCTCTATAATTTCTCTCTATAATAATTGCTTTATAGCTTTAGTGAATTAGTGAGAAATGAAGGAAGAATGAGCTTCTATTTATAGGAAAATATAGTTTCGATAATTGCACGTTTTGGGGCTTAAAATATTACAGTATAATACCTTCTGCTTTTTCTTCATTTTTAATTTAGTCCTGCAAGTATTGTCAAACTTGCACCACCTCCCCTAATAGTAAATCATGTGAATCAATAGTAAATCATGTAACTCAAAAGTTCTAAACATGTGAAAAAATTAATTATAGTATAGTACCTTCATATATACCTCCATTTTTAATTTAGTCATGCAAGTATTATCAATCTTGCACCAACTCCCCTAAGAGTAAATCATGTGAATCAATAGTACACACATGTGAACACATAGTTAGAAGCATGTGAATTAATAGCAATTAATTGCTCATTTATCCGGTTAATTACCCGATTGGTCAATATAACCTCCAGACATCAATTATTATCGAAATAAATGTCGATTTCCACTAACACTAATAATACCATCACAATGGAACTATCAATTTCATTTTTAATCAACACGAACTTATTCATCATTAATATTATAACTCACAATATTTAACAATCAGGTCGTTCCCAGGAAAGAGGGGGCTTTCTGATAAAGGTTTATTCTTATTGGCGCGCAATTAAGTGACCAAACCTCTCCTTGATAGAACTTCTAGACATTGTCAATATTTCAAATAATAATATGAATAACTTTGTCGTCTCAATTATTGATTTAATAATATAACATATTATGCAGATGATACTGTGACAATAATTGAATCAATAATATGAGAGATATGATGCAGTAATTACTGTAGCAATAATTGAGTATAACTGAGTGACTTCTTACGTAAGCATCAATAATCAATACCGTGTGCTACTATACAACCAAGCGTATTACTGTACTTTTATCACCGATTATTTTATGAAAACTTTCTTACTTTGAAAAATTTTCAAACATCACCCTTAACTTTAAACTTTTATCAATTTAACTATTTACCAAAATAGAAAAATTGAATACTTTTATTTTATAAAATTCGGGATCTCACATATGTCCTATCTCTTCAAGCTTCAAATTATATCCGGTGTGCTACCTTGCGTAGTAGTCACTCGAGATTGTAACTCCTTGATTCTTATGGAACATTGTTGTGTAGAATGTATGTTGATTGTTGTTTGTTGAGATAGCGCCATATGGGGTGGCAATTTGACGACTTTGCCCTTCACCTAGGTTATCTTCGATTTTGGCTGATAAAGCAGACGTTGCTCAGGGTTATCTCTGAGATTGGGCTGCTGTAAGTGTTGAATGACCTCAGGGTTGTCTCTGAGGTGTGCTTGTCTTCCCGGGGTTATCTCCGGGTTTGTGAATTGAGTGCCTCGGTGTGAGTCCCTAGGTTGAAGCTGACTGCATGGGTTGAAACGAGCATCTCCGGGGTTATCTCCGAAACTGCAACTGCACTCCTTGGGGTTATCTCCAAGGTTGACATTGTCTTTCCCGGTGTTGTTTTCGGGACTAAGACTGAACATCTCGGGGTTATCTCCAAGATGAAACGGCCTTCTCTGGTGGAATTTCTGGTATTTTCATTGCTATCCTCGGGGTTATCTCCGAGATGGGAAAAGGATACTCCCGGTGTGTTTTCCACGGTTGAAACTTAACTTCCGGTGGTATTTCTGGGATTAAGCTGAGCTGTCTTCCAGGGTTATCTCTGAAAGAAGATTCCGCACTTCCTGCAATGTTAGTAATAGTTAGGCAGAAAAATTTTGAGTGTCTACAAATGCCCCTCTTTATCATATTCATGCAATGTAATGACATGGATAGGATAAAGAATACTAGACACTTGACATGCAACAAGATGATTATGATGCAATGCATGACAACATGATGCAAATGTATGTGGTTTGTTGGATTGTCCTCCAACATGATGGGATGATTGTCGGCTCCCTGTTGCTTCTACGGGGGACGATAATAAATAACTAGCCTGATGAACTGTCTCGAACGCGTGATCCACAGCTACCAGAAATCTCTAGGATTGTTGACGTTGGGGCTATCACTGTGACGCCCCCAAAATAGGTATACATCACCCATCTTGGGTCGCCAAATACATGGTACATAATACAAATACAAACTTAATTATACAACATGAGCTGAGAGTTTTTACATGAATATTGTCTTCTAGACAATATCCAAACTCAAAAGTAGTCCTCATTACATTTATTGGCACAATATTTTATAGAATAGTGAGGACTACTATAACACCATCTTGGGTCATCACTCCGTTCCCCGACTAGTTCCGGCTACGTTCTCATTTCCTGAAGAGAACAATGGAAGTAAAAGGGTGAGCTCAACTAGCCCAGTAAGAAATATTATGACTAAGATAATGCAGAATAAGTTATCATTAGCCTTCAATAATGTTAAACTGATAGAATATAATAGACAACAAGTTTAACTGCATCGGAACAAGCAATCCATTAGAAGAGTCAAGTAGAGCATGATATCTAGTATCTTCTATGATTTAAAAAGTTTATCATTAACTTTATTGATGGGACTTAACTTAATAAATAGATCACATCATCGAATCATCCCTACACTACGGGCCAAGGATATTCATTAGTATCACGTCCATAAATTATTCTTGCACTACGGGCCAAGACTTATTCGTGTAATCATCAATGGTCATGACTTTACCGAATTATCCCTGGTCATAATCATACCAATCAATAGTCCATCTATGCACGTAAGCCAAAGATGACTTTCATCACAATATAAGCATGAGGATGATGACAATGATATAAGAATTCAATTAAAAGAAAGTAAAGGACAAATTTTTAAAGATTTATAATTTAATTTATCCAGAATTCAATAATGTCCAAATTTTCAACATGATACTGCTTTGTAGAGTAAAATTCAAGAATAATATCCCGGTATCAAAAATAATTTGGACAGAAAAAAATAAATTTTTCGATGAATAGTACCCCATGAATAGTACCCTGTGAATAGTACTTCAGGAATAGTACCCCGTGAATAGTAACCCAACATGAAAAGTGCCCCAAATAACCCCGAGTGAACAATATTTGAGTGAATAGTAATTGGGTGAATAGTAATCCCGTGAATAGTATCTCATGAATAGTATCCCAGCATGAAAAGTGCCCTGAATACTCGAGTGAATAAAATTATAGTGAATAGTAACTGGGTGAATAGTAACCTATAAATAGTAACTCGTGAATAGTACTTCGGGTAAAAATATTGATATTTAATAAAAAAAGTTCATATCAATATTCCAATAAAATGATACTGGATGAAGCGTAAAACTCACAGATATTCCACTAATTTCAAGGATTATAGAAGCAATACTTACCATAGTAAGTTTAGATTTAAGAATATGAAAAGAACTAATATACGAAAACTACAAATGGATTTTCACCATCATACTACGAGCGTAATTCAAGGTGAGACAGTTATTTCGACATACTAAAGGATGAATACGAAAAATAGTATTCCTTATGAATACGAAAAAATAATACCCTTACCTTAGTAGAAAATTCGGATAACGCAAAAGTGAAGTAGCGAATACTCTTCTTCTTCTGCTCTCTATAGTTTCTCTCTCTCGTAGTGTCTCTTGTGAATCTCAAAGAATTGGTGAGAATGAAAGAAGAATTAAGCTTCTATTTATAGGAGAATGGACTAAATAGTAACTAATTCACAAATGGTCCAGATTGATTCACTATTAGAACGGACGGTTCATATTGATTACTATTAAAACCACAACCGACGGTCCAGATTGATTTACTTTTAAAACCACCATCGGTCCAGATTGATTTACTTTTAAAACCACCACTGATGGTCCAGATTGATTTACTTTTAAAACCAACATCAATGGTCTAGATTGATTTACTATTAAAACCACCATTAATGGTCTAGATTGATTTACTATTAAAACCACCACCAATGGTCCAGATTGATTTAACTTATTACACTTTAGTACCCCTAAAATTTTCTAAGTTTGCATTATTCTCCTCTAACTTTTGTAATTCACTTATCTTCAATAAACACATTCTTAATACTTCAACAATTATTCATCATTAATATTATAACTCACAATATTTAACAACCAGATCATTCCCACGAATGAGGGGGCTTTCCAATAAGGATTTCTCCCTATTGGCGCGCAATTAGGTGACCAAACCTCTCCTCGACAGAACTTTCTAGACATTCTCAATATTGCAAATAATAATATGAATAACTTTGTTGTCTCAATTATTGATTTAATAATATAAAATATTATGTAGATGATAATGTGACAATAATTGAATCAAATAACGTGAGATACTATGCAACAATTACTGTAGCAATAATTGAGTATAACTGAGTGACTTCTCACGTAAGCATCTATAATCAATGCCGTGTGCTACTATGCAACCACGCATATTACTGTACTTTTACCACCGGGTAGTTCAACAGTTTAACGGTAAAACTTCCGCTATTAATTTTATAAAAAGATATTTATATCATTTTCTAACTACGACAATACTTCCGTTGTGGAGTCCACCAATGATTGTGCCGCCGTACGAATATTCCCTGCTAAAATGAATATTCCCCAACTAATCGAATATTCACTGACACAACGAATATTTTATATCAACTTACTTACTTTGCAAAATTTTCCAAATATTACCCATAACTATAACATTATATCATATCTACACCATAATATTGAAAAAATATATTTCGAGAAAAATTATTCTTTATTCAAAAAAAAGTTGGAGTCTTACAATCACCAAAGTCTTGAATCCTTGATACAGATTTTATCCTGAAGATGTATCTCTCACGTAAAAGTGACTCTGTGGGGATGGGTTTTGTCTGTTGAGGATGTGTATAACATATTCCATCATCGGTTCTCCCCAATGAGGATGTTTTTCCCTGGTTTGTATTGCCAGGTCCTTCCCTACTCTGTTGGAGTTACTTCCAACAGTTGGTGTTGTCAGGGTTGCCTGACCTTCATTGATGTGTGTATCAATGGATGAGATCCCTGCTGAGGATAATGTCAAGGCTGCTTGACCCTCAATGACGTGTGCATCAACGGTTGAAAAATGTATGACACCCCCGCCGGGGACCATGTCAAGGTTGCTTGACCTTCATTGACGTGTACATCAATGGTTAAAAATGCGTGACACCCCCGCGAGGGACCATGTTAAGGCTTCTTGACCTTCATTAACATGTACATCAATGGTTGAAAATGCGTGACACCACCGCCGGGGACCATGTTTTAGGGTTACGACGATGCACTGATGGCATCAGACATTTGTGTGATATTGTCGAATGTAGTTTGCAACAACTGAGATCATCGGTATAGTGTACCATATGTTTAGGCAAAGACCAATGAGTGTTATGTAAAGCCAGAGTTTGGCCCATGAAAACCAGGATTTCAGGCTATTCCGCTCAATCGCGTAGCATTTTCATTCCTGATTTAGCCTTTTCAGCTTCTAAGAACTCCTTTGCAACTCGAACTGGATCGAGCTGGAGGGGTGGGACCCATTCTCGCTATATCTTTTGATAGGCCTCTGTTAGATGTAAGGCGTCTGTTCCCCATTTACCTGTATTTCTAGCTGTACAGATATGTATTAGATGATGATATACTTAGGAATGTATGTACAGTTTTCTATTCCCTATATCATATTGCCATATATTGATCATACCCAGTATTGGTGGCATCCCATCTGAGATCGTGGTATGATAGTATGTCACCTTCAGACAGGGTGGCTGTAGATCAGTTATTACAGCATACTATGACTCTCCTGATGTTTTAGGTTCTCGTAGGCTTCATAGAGGGTATGCTAGAGCATTGGATACCGAAGAGACCATTCTTTTGGTTTGGCATCCATGAGTTGACTCCTACTCTGGAGGAGTATGCACGGTTGACGGTGCTGCAATTGGACAGACCTTGTGCGCATATGGCCATAGATGACATGAGCCGACAATTTATGACTCTCACTAGGCTGAGGCAGAGAGTTGTGCAGGATGAGATCACATCCGGTCATGTTGTATCCCAGCGTTTTTTGATGGACAGATTTGGTTCTAAGGATAGCTACACATGGCACTCTGGGGATTTCACCATCCGGAGGATCACTGGCATTCAACCAGAGTAGATGTTTTGCTACTGTGCGTATTATCGTATGTATACATGCCACAGTACATGGATGAGCTAGATATTGGCGTTATCATAGCAGTGAGAGCTCTCAAGGAGGGTCACACCATTGTATTGATGATCATCGCAGAGACGCTGAGGTCAGCCACATATTGTAGCACTTACCCAGCAGGGGTATTTATAGGCAGCTCAGTTATGTTGTACGTGTGATTTATGTCACACTTGAGACCGATTGGCACTTTCAGATGGCATGGATATTATTTCACCCATGATATATCCATATCGTACTCCTTTCAGCCTACAGAGTGTATAGATCCTGCATCTTGGTCCATTTTCTTGGCAGGGATCAGAGATTCGTTTGATATATTGCCATGTACAGGGCTCAGCTCACCCTACGGCTTCATCACTCATGCTCTGGGAATGGATTATCTCCCTTTAGTTGGTTTGAGGGGCATGATTACTTATAACCCACTGGCCGTGATGTGTCAGTTTGACCATTTCCAGGACTTCCATCCTTTTGAGGGGGCATTGAGTCAATGTTTAGCTTCTCACCACTTATCAGCAGAGGATAGATCCAGGTTGTATGCCTGTTAGGATCAGCGTGAGCTAGCTGAGTTTTCTGTCAGCCATTCGGGTTGTTCTGCAGAGTATTCTGCATAGATAGAGACAGAGACGACATTGACTATGGTAGTATCCACAGTGCAGGGGATTGATTCAAATGATGGGGAGCCTATGGAGGAGACTTATATTCCCATCGAGGATGATATGTCTACTGGGTTGTCAGTAGTTATGATGGAATCTCCCACTACGAGTACTACTGTGATTTAGCATTCAGCACAGTATCTGGAGCAGAGTCTACATCTGATGACCTTTGAGAGAGATCAGGCTAGGGCCTTGATGTTGACAGCTCTTGATGGGAGAGACACAACTCTATTAGAGAGAGACGAGGCCAGATCAGCCAGAGATGCATTGATTGTAGAGCGGGTCTTTTGCCCTATCGGCCGGGATGTGGTCATCAAAGACAAGATTTCAAATGAGATCTCTTACGACTGACATCCTTGCTTATATGAGTGCATACATTAATGAGCATCATGCCACCATACAGTTAGCCTCAGATCTACTAGCTTGTGTAGATACCATTGGGCAGGAGCTTGTAGCGTTACCTCCTTCTTTGGAGAGGGATGCTATGTTAGATCTGATAGTCCGTATACATACAGATCCATAGATAGACTTGTATTTTCCTGCACAGACTAGCTTAGTCATTTTGTCATGTACAACGCATATTGTATATATCAAACAATATTATATATGGCAGGGAAATATATTTTGATTCACTTCCCTTTAAGTTGTGCCTTGATACTTGATTGATTTTTGCCTATTTATTTAGGGCTTGTGATCTTTATGCATTCTGAACTCATCCTTGATGTGTGGACATTGAGATGTCGCAGGATCTTTCAAAATGGATCATTGATCTGTGTGTATCCCTACCATCTTTAGTGTCTTGGGACTGGATTCTATATGGAAATGAGTAAAGGAATGTGGCTTTTCCTCTCTGAAATTGACCGCACCACAGATGGTCACCAGTACTCCTATTTAAGATGAGTCCAATTAATTCCATCTCTTATGGATTGGTGTTACTCTTTGAGGCACAACCGCTGCTTAGATGGTCACCGGATCCCTTATTTGTGATGAGGGGTCAGGTAGTTCAATCCCTTTGGTCTGAAGCCAATGAAATGTGGTGGATTGAAATTTGATCCCAATACCGTGTGACAAGTATTTGTGTTCTGGTAGGGGGTTAGACCAAACCATAAATGGCTGCCTACGTACTCCTATTGAAGAGGAGATCAGGTCTGCGTAGTTCGAATATGGTGTAAGAGGTTCAACACTGAACGTAAAAGGGTGTAGGAATGTTTTTGTTTATGTAGAGAAAGGGTAGAAATGTTTTTGTTATTTTTGTTTTTGTAGAGAAAGGGAAGAAATGCTTTGTTTTTTTTATTACGACTGAGCCATATAAAATATGGTTGCCTATGTACTCCCGGGTATCATGGAGATCATGTCGACGTAGTTCGCCCTTCAGGATGATTTACAGCCGAATAGAAGTCTGAATCCCATGTGCAGGCTAAATTGCGGGGGAAAGAAAGTTTGATACCATGTTTGGGACAAACTGCAGGTATGAAAAAGTTTGATCCTAAGTTCAGGATAAACTGCAAGCGTAAAAAAGTTTGATCCGAAGTTCAGGATAAACTGCAGGTGTGAAAGGTTCAATCCCTATTGGGATAATCGAATTTTATGAAAGGTTTGAAATGAGGTGAAACTAGGCTACTGGCTTGAAGGGTATATTTCCCTGAGGGGCAGAAGAATATGTAAAAAGGGATAGAGAACCGGAATGACTGGTGATCTGATGATCCAAAACCAGGATGTTTGTTTGATGGTAACCTCAGACATAGTATCGTTTCACGGTGTTTAAGTTGATGAGTTGTGGAAATTCATCACCATCTATTTCCTGTAGTTTGAGAGCACCTCCTATCAATACCTCCTTGACAACAAACGGGCCTTCCCAGTTTGGAGCGAATTTCCCTTAGATTGATCTTGGTTGTCAATGATCTTCTTCAAAACCAAGTCATCTTGTTTAAATTGCCGTAGCCGGACTTTTTTGTTGTAGGATCTGGCGATCCTTTGTTGATATAACTGACCATAGAAGATAGTTGTGATTCGCCTTTCATCTATTACAGACAATTGTTGATATCTGTCTTGTACCCATTGGTCTTCATCCAACTGAGCGTCCATCAACACTTTGAGGGATTCCATTTCCACCTCTATGGGGAGTACTGCTTCCATCCCATAGGCTAATGAGTATGGGGTTGCCCCAGTGGAAGTACGCATTGAAGTTGTGTAGGCTAAGAAAGTCAGAGGCAAGAGGTCAGGCCATCCTTTGTGATTGGCGGACATCTTCGACATGATCTTCTTGATGTTTTTATTAGCCGATTCAACAGAACCATTCATCTTTGGATGGTAGATGACGGAGTTAAGGTGTTTGATGTGGAATTTACTGCATAACTCATCCATCATTTTGTTGTTGAGGTTCTTAGCATTGTCTGACATAATTACTTCTGGTTGTCCATATCGATAAATAACATTATTTTTTATTATAGAAATGATGACTTCTTTGGTAACCTTGGGGAAGAAGGCTTCTTCTACCCATTTGGTGAAGTAGTCGATCATGGTAAAGATAAATCGATGCCCATTACTGGCTTTGGGCTCGATGGGCCCGATCACGTCTATTCCCCACATTGAGAAGGGCCAAGGAAAACTCATATTGTGGAGTTCCCATGGAAGGGCGTGGATAGCATTTCCATGCATTTGGAATTGATGGCACCTCTTGACGTGATCATCACAGTCAGCTATAAATGTAAGCCAGTAATGCCATGTTCTGAGGATTTTTTTAACAAGTAGGGGTCCTCTCATGTGTGAGCCACATACTCTACCATGGATTTCATCCATGAGCCTTTGAGCTTAGTCTTTTTCTAGACATCTAAGGAGTCCTATTCCTGCATCTCTTTTGTAGAGTGCATCTCTGCTCAGGTAAAATTTCATAACCATTCAATGGATCTGCCTTTTTTCAGTCAGGCTCGCCTCAGCGGGTGTAGATCCATCTCGCAGATACTCATTGATATGCTTATACCAAGGGTGTTGGATGGGAGGTAGCTCATCCGATACTTCTCCAACATAATTCCCATAGGTTGGAGCCTTTTGTAAGGCAAATGGGATGCTTGGTATGTTTTCCTTGTTATGTATGTTGATTAAGGAGGCCGAAGTTGTTAGCGCATCAGCAAAATCATTCTTACTCCGAGGAATGTAGAGGAATTTTACTTCTTCGAACTCTGAAGCCATCTGTAAAACTTGTCGATGGTAAGGCAACAAATGTAGCTCTTTGGTTTGATAGATTCCCGTGATTTGTTTGATTACCAACTTCGAATCCCCAAAGACAGTTAACCATCTGATGCCCATTGAATGAGTAAGTTTTAACCCCTTGATACAACTTTCATACTCGACTATGTTATTGGTCCTGATGAACTGCAATTTGACGGCGACGGGATACTGCTCCCCCGTACCGGATACTAGAACTACTCCAGCTCTAGAACCTTCTGTGTTAACAGCTCCATCAAAATACATTTTCCACGTATGGCATGCATCGTATTGATGGTGTTGTTTAACAACCAAGTCGTTCCCAGGAAAGAGGGGGCTTTCTGATAAGGATTTCTCTTTATTGGCGCACAAATAGGTGACCAAACCTCTCCTTGACAGATCTTCTAGACATTGTCAATATTGTAAATAATAATATAAATAACTTTGTCGTCTCAATTATTGATTTAATAATATAACATATTATGCAGATGCTACTGTGACAATAATTGAATCAATAATATGAGAGATATGATGCAGCAATTACTATAGCAATAATTGAGTATAACTGAGTGACTTTTCACGTAAGCATCAATAATCAATACCGTGTGATACTATGCAACCACGCGTATTACTATACTTTTACTACCAATTATTTTATAAAAACTTTCTTACTTTGAATTTTTTTTAAATATCACCCTTAACTCTAACCTTTTATCAATTTAACCATTTACCAAAATAGAAAAATTGAATACTTTTATTTCATAAAATTTGGGATCTCACAATTTCCCCTCCTTATGAAATTTCGCCCTCAAACTTTATGTACCTGGTAGTTCAAAGAGATGAGAATACCTTGCTTTCTTTTCGGATTGTACATTCCCGGTTACTTCCTCTGTATCATGATTTTCCCATTGCTCATCTCCTTTATTTCAGATATCATTCTAGAATATACCTTCAAAACAAAGGTTAATTGACATATCACAATATGTCAACTTATTAAGTAAACAATTTCAGCTTAGGTAAGTCACACACTAGCGAAGTATATTACTCGTCTCTCCCCTCCTAGTTCTAGACTCATATCTCCGCCAGCGACCATATCCCTAAGCTCTGATACCATTTGTGACGCCCCCAAAATAGGTCCACAAGACCCATTCTGAGTCGCCAGATATCAATCTATAAAAATAAAAGACAAACTTCATTTATATAACTGTTGAACTGTCGTGCAGAGTACGACAACAGATAAGCTGTGAGTTTCAATACAATATTATCTCGCAGACAGTATCCAAACTCAAATTGTTACAATGCCATATAAAATACAGCAGAAAATATTTTAAGACCCCAAAGAAGAACGAGAAGATTACTATCATATTCATTCTAATGAGGTGCACTGTTGACGCTTTCAAATTCGGGTTCTCATCACCCTATTGTTGTTCGCCAAAATCAATTATTAAGTGACGTATAAAATACGACACACACATTTTAGGTCCTCAATACAATTATCTGTTGCATGTCATGCCGCTTTTATAATGTATTGAGAAACTTCAATCCTCGGACCATCACACTATTTCCTCATTATCCCCGCCGACCCCGCCTACCTACACTCTTATTACCCGAAAGGAATTGAAGCAAAGGGTGAGCACAAATATCCCAAAGAAAGAATATCATGACTAAAGATAATTAAATTATCAATAGCCTTCATCATTAATAAATTAGAGATTTAGAACATATGGTAGATGATAAAACTTTTCAACCATAGTTGCAGCGGAACGAGCAATCCATTAGAAGAGTCAAACAGACCATCAGGTCTATTATCTTCCCCATGTTAAAAGTCCACCAACAATGTTTTATCCCTGTAACATCAATTAACAATTCCTGTCCACAATAATATGAATAACTCATAATCATAATTGTGATTCTAAATTCCACTTCGCACCCAGGACGAAGATAATTTTCATCACCTATCTTCACCTGAAACATCAAAAATCATGGTTATACCAAATCGCAATTCCTGCTCATAATCATGCTAATAAATTCATCTTTGCACTACGACCAAAGATATTCATTAACAATTCACCTTTGCACTACAGGCCAAAGACATACAACTGTATTTTAGAAGAGTCAAGTAGAGCATGATATCTACTATCTTTTACGAATTAAAAGTGTATAAACAATATTTTATCGCTGAGACTTGGCTTAATAAATAATCCACATCATCGAATTATCCCTGCACTACGGCCAAGATTATTTATGTAATCATCAACGGTCATGATTATACCAAATAATCAATGGTTGTAATTATACCAATAACTGTTCATCAATGCACTACGGGCTAATGAGGACTTTTACCACATCATCTATAACATTACGGGTCATGATTATACCGAATGATCCCTGGTCATAATCATACCAACAAACAGTTCATCTATGCACATAAGCCAAAGATACTCATCAATTAATAGTTCATCTTTGCACGTAAGCCAAAGATATGCAACTGTAAAACCAATAATCAACAATCCATCTTTGCACGTAAGCCAAAGATATACAATCAGAAACTAATAATCAATAGTCCATCTTTGCACGTAAGCCAAAGATATACAACTGTAAAACTAATAATCAACGGTCCATCTTTGCACGTAAGCCAAAGATGACTTTCATCATAATATAAGCACGAGGATGATGACAATGATATAAGCATTAATCAAACAAAACAAGGATAAATATTAAAGACTTTAAATTTATCCAAATATTATCAATCACTTAATAAACTCATAATCTAATATTATTAATATTATAACAATATTTTAATCACTTCTTAAACTTATAAACAATTTATTTCAATTGTTTACGCTTTACCAAATAATGCATTTAATCATTCAAAAATGCCATAATCATAAGATTTCATCACCAATGATCAAATCCCTCATCAAAAATCTGCATATACCCTATATAAGATTTCCAAGCCATAAAATCCTATTTTCCAATTTTGTTACTTTACATAACATATTTAATTCATTTACTCATAACTAGTTCATTTTCATGAAAAATATTAAATCAGTCCCAAAACTTTTTCTTTTCTAGGATTTAGCAGAATATAGTCCCATATTGAACATATATTTTTCTCGGAATTTTTAAAATTCATTTACTATTTTTCATATGGCCAAAACTGCCGAATATTTAGACATTTATCATAAATTGTACTTTTGTCCAAAAATTTCAAAATTTACAGGGTATACTCCTGTTATATACATGTACTCCCAATAAAAATGTCACAAATTTTGGAGTTAACCACAAGGAGTTATAAGGGTTTACTTTTAAAATAGTCTTTTTTCATAAAATCCATAACTCTTAATCTATACATCCAAAAATTTCCACCTTTGGACACAATATAGAAAACTCAACAAACTATCATTTCAATTTTTTCCAGAATTTTTGAGGGTCAGAAAAATTACAAAACTGCAAATGGATTTCGCACTACCATGCAAGAATCCACGTAGATGATCATTTCCACAATTTAATAAGGAATGAATACAAGGATCATTCACCATGCATGCGGTAATCCACATAGACAAGTTATTCCAATGTAATAATAAAGAATGAAATAATGTAAGAATTCACCATGCATGCGATAGATCGCACAAACAAAAGTTATTCCCAAATGTAATAATAATGAATGGAACTAGGTTATCGTGAATCCGCATGCATGTGATATTCCAATGTAATAATAAAGAATGGAACCAGTCACGCGTAATCCGCATGCACAAGATATTCTAACATAATAATAAAGAATAGAACAACAACAATTTACTGGGCATGCGATATAGACCGCATGCATGTGTTATTCCAACATAATAATAAAGAATGGAACTGTGTCATGCGTAATCCGCACGCATGAAGATATTCAAACTAAATAATAAAGAATGGAATAATAGAAGAATTTCACCATGTATGAAGTACTTCGCATAGAAAGGTTATTCCAACATAATAATAAGGAATGGAATAATAATAGCTCTCTTCATGAATACGAAAGAAATAATACCCCTTACCTCAAAAGAAGACTGGATACTGGAATAGTGAGGTAACATACTTCTCTTCTTCTTTCTCTCTATAATTTCTCTCTATAATAATTGTTCTATAGCCATAGTGAATTGGTGAGAAATGAAGGAAGAATGAGCTTCTATTTATAGGAAAATATAGTTTCGATAATTGCACATTTTGGGGCTCGAAATATTACAGTACAATACCTTCAACTTTTCTTTCATTTTTAATTTATTCCTGCAAGTATTATCAAACTTGCACAACCTCCCCTAATAGTAAATAATGTGAATCAATAGTTCGATCATGTGAATCAATAGTTATAATCATGTGAAAATACGAATTACAGTATAGTACCTCCATCTATACCTCGATTTTTAACTTACTCATGCAAGTATTATCAATCTTGCACCAACTCCCCTAATAGTACAAGAATGTGAATCAATAGTACACATATGTGAACAAATAGTTATAATCATGTGAATTAATAACAATTAATTGCTCAATTATCCGATTAATTACCCGATTGGTCAGTATAACATCCAGACATCAATTATTATCGAAATAAATGTTGATTTCCACTAACACTAACAATCCAAAAACAATGGAAATATTTTTCTCAAAAAATTCATTTTTGAAATTTCTAAGTTTGACTTTTTCCAAAAAAGTCAACTGTTGACTTTTTTGACCAAAAAGTCAACCTCAACAAATTTTTTGTTTATAGTCTATTTCTACTAATTTCATCGTTCTGGACTCAAATATCACATCCGCGTCTCCAAATTCAACTCCGAACTCAAATTCAATTTTTAATAACATTCATCATTAATATTATAACTCACAATATTTAACAACCGAGATCGCTCCTGGAAAGAGGGCTTTCCGATAAGGATTTCTCTTTATCAAAAGCGCATTAGGTGACCAAACCTCTCCTCGATGTGAACTTCTAGACATTGTCAATATTGCAAATAATAATATGAATAACTTTATCGTCTCAATTATTAATTTAATAATATAACATATTATGCAGATGCTCTCTTTGTGACAATAATTGAATCAATAATATGAGAGATATGATGCAACAATTATCAGTAGCAATAATTGAGTATAATCGAGTGACTTTTCACGTAAGCATCAATAATCAATACTCAGTATGCTACTATGCAACTACACGCCAGATTATTATACTTTTACTACCGATTATTTTATGAAAACTTTCTTACTTTAAAAAATTTTCAAATATCACCCTTAACTTTAACCTTTTATCAATTTAACCATTTACCAAAATAGAAAAATTGAATACTTTTATTTCATAAAATTCAGGATCTCACACCCACAAGGGAATAACAGTCGGAGTTAGAAAATGACAGAAATAACTTTTTTGTAAAAATAACAGAAAAAGTCTTACCGTTAAACTGTTGAAATACCCTGTTGTAAAAATACAACAATACGCGTGGTTTCATAGTAACACACGGTATTGATTATTGATGTTTACGTAAGAAGCCACTCAGTTTACTCAATTATTGCTACAGTAATTGTTGCATAGTATCTCACGTTATTTTATTCAATTATTGTCATAGTATCATCTGCATAATATTTTATATTAATAAATTAATAATTGAGAAAACACATTTATTCATATGATTATTTACATTATTGACAATGTCTAGAATGTTCTGTCGAGGAAAGGGGTTTGGTCAGCTAATTGCGCGCCAATAATGAGAAATCTTTATCGAAAAGCCCCTTCTTACCTGGGAATGATCTGGTTGTCAATAATGTAAGTTATAATATTAATGATGAATAATTGTTGAAATATTAAAAATGTATTTATTAAAGATAAGTGAATTACAAAAGTTAGAGGGGAATAATGCAAACTTAGAAAACTTTAGGTGTACTAAAGTGTATTAAGTAAATCAATCTGGACCATTGGTGGTGGTATCAATAGTAAATCAATCTAGACCATCGATGGTGGTTTTAATAGTAAATCAATCTGGACCGTCGATGGTGGTTTTAAAAGTAAATTAATCTGAACCGTCGATGATGGTTTTAAAAGTAATCAATTTGGACCATCGGTTGTTGTTTTAATAGTAATAATATTGGAATGTTTGTTCTAATAGTAAATTAATCTGGACTGTTCATGAATTATTTACTATTTAGTCATTTCTCCTATAAATAGAAGCTTAATTCTTATATCATTCTCACCAATTCACTAAGACTCACAAGAGAAGCTATAGAGAGAGAAACTATAGAGGGAAAGAAGAAGAGTATTCTGCTACTTCACTATTGCAGTATCCAGTCTTCTACTAAGGTAAGGGATGTTATTTTTGTTTGGTAAGGGATATTATTTGTTGTATTCGTAAGAGGTATTATTTCTTTCGTATTCATAAGGAATACTATTTTTCGTATTCATCCTTTAATATGTCGGAATAACCTGTCTACGAGGATTACGTACTGTATGACAGGTGAAAATCTCTTTGCAGTTTTATACGTTATTTCTTTTCATATTCTTAAATCTAAACTTACTATGCTAAGTATTTCTTCTATAATCCTTGGAATTAGTGGAATATCCTTGAGTTTTGTGTTTCATCCAGTATCGTTTCATTGGAATATTGATCTGAACTTTCTTATTAAATATCAATATTTTAATCTAGGGTACTATTCACGGGTTACTATTCACCCAGTTACTATTCACTATAATATTATTCACTCGGGTATTTGGGGCACTTTTCATGTCGGGGGTATTATTCATGAGTTACTATTCACCCAGTTACTATTCACTATAATATTATTCGCTCGAGTATTTGGGGCACTTTTCATGCCGGGGTACTATTCATGAGTTACTATTCATGGGTTACTATTCACCCGATTACTATTCACTTAAATATTATTCACTCGGGTATTTGGGGCACTTTTTATGTTGGAGTACTATTCACGGGGTACTATTCCTGAAGTACTATTCACGGGGTACTATTCACCAAAAAATTTATTTCTTTTTTGTCCAAATTATTTTTGATACATGGATATTATTCTTGAATTTTACTCCACAAAGCAGTATCTTGTTAAAAATTTGGACATTATTAAACTCTGGATAAATTTAAAATCTTTAATAATTATCCTTGATTTCTTCTGATTAATGCTTATATCATTGTCATCATCCTCATGCTTATATTGTGATTAAAGTCATCTTCGGCCAAGGGTGCAAAGATGAACTGTTGATTGGTACGATTATGACCAAGGCTCATTCGGTATAATCATGACCTGTAATATTACAAATGATGTGGTAAAAGTCCTCATTGGCCCGTAGTGCATTGATGGACAGTTGTTGGTATGATTATGACCAGGGATTATTTGGTATAATCATGACCATTGGTGAAAACACGAATATCCTTGGCCCGTAGTGCATGGATAATTTGTGGTCGTGATACTAATGAATATCCTTAGCCGTAGTGCAAGGATGATTCGATTATATGGATTATTTATTAAGATGAATCTCAGCGATAAAATATTGATAAAAACCTTTTAATTCGTAGAAGATAGTAGATATCATGCTCTACTTGACTCTTCTAAAAATACAGTTGCATGTCTTTGGCCTATAGTGTAAAGATGAACTGTTAATGAATATCTTTGGCCCGTAGTGCAAAGATGAATTTATTAGTATGATTATGAACAGGAACTGTGATTTGGTATAACCATGATCTTTGATGTTTTAGGTAAAGACAGGTGAAGAAAATTATCTTCGTCCTGGGTGCGAAGAAGAATTTAGAATCACAATTATGATTATGAGTTATTCACATAATTGTGGACATGAACTGTTGATTGATGTTACAGGGATAAAACATGGTTGGTGGACTTTTAACATGGAGAAGATAATAGACTTTATGGTCTATTTGACTCTTCTAATGGATTGCTCGTTCCGCTGTAACTATAGTTGAAAAGTTTTATCATCTACTATATGTTCTAAATCTCTGATTTATTACTGATGAAGATTATTGATAATTTAATTATATTTAGTCATGATATTCTTTACCGGGCTAGTTGTGCTCACCATTTTGCTTCACAATTCCTTTCAGGTAATAAGAGTGTAGCTGGGTCGAGCGGGGGTAACAAGGGAATAGACCAATGGTCTATAGCTGTTGAGGTTTCCCCTAAAACAGTATGGAAATAATTTTATTGAGAAATATAGATAAATGTGTCGTATTTTATACATTATTTTAACCGTTGATATTGGTGAACCGAATAGGGTGAGGTGAACCCAACTTTGGAAGAGCGTTTTACTAATATCATACAAGATGTCTAATGACAGACGACCTCATGTTATCATAAGACAGGGTTGTGCACATGCACTTGCTGATTATATCTATGAGCACTACTTATATAATCTTGGAGTTTGGTTGAAATATAATTCTCACTTGGAGACAATGGAGATAATTATATGTCAAGAGAAGACTCACCATCGGAAAGAACATGATAGTAATCTTCTCGTTTTTCTTTGGGGTCTATTGGGTCAACAAAGGATAATTCTCGAGTCATATAATATCTATCATAACTTAGATGCATGGCCTTCCATGTACGAAGGTTTCCTTGAGCATTTTCCAAAGATTTTAATTTCTAAAACAGTTATTGACTGTACTTTTATGTAAAGTACTATTGTAAGGTGTTGTGGTCGAGGCACTATGAGAGTTACATATATTTGTATTAAAACTCACAGCTTATGTGTTGTCGTACTCTGCACGACAGTTCAACAGTTGTATAAATGAAGTTTGTATTTGACTTTTGTAATGTTATATATGGCGACTCAGAATGGGTCATGTGGACTTATTTTGGGGGCATCACAAATGGTATCAGAGCTTAGAGATATGGTCTCTGGCGGAGATCCAGGTTTAGAACTAGGAGGCGAGAGACGAATAATATCCTTCGCTAGTGTGTGTCCTACCTAAGCTTAATTTTCTTACCTAATTTGACAAATTGCGATATGTCAATTAACCTTCCTTTTGAAGATGTATTCTAGAATGATATCTGAAATACAGGAGATGAGCAATGGGAAAATCATGATACAAAGGAAATAATCGGAAATGTACAATCCGAAAAGAAAGCAAGGTGTTCTCATCCCTTCGAACTACCAGGTTCATAAATTTCGAGGGCAAAATTTCATAAGGAGGGGAGATTGTGAGACTCCAAATTTTATGAAATGAAAGTATTCAATTTTCTTATAATTATTATTTTATTTAGTAAATAGTTAAATTGATAAAAGGTTAAAGTTAAGGGTGATACTTGAAAATTTTGCAAGTAAGCAAGTTGATATAAAATATTCGTTGTGTCTGGAAATATTCGTTTAGTCGAGGAATATTCAATCATTGGGGAATATTCGTTCGACGACAACATTATTGGCGGACCCCACTATGACGCCCCCAAAATAGGTCCACACGACCCATTCTGAGTCGTAAGATATCACTCTATAAAAATCAAATACAAACTTCATTTATACAACTGTTGAACTGTCGTGTAGAGTACGACAACAGATAAGCTGTGAGTTTTAATACAATATTATCTCGTAGACAGTATCCAAACTCAAATTGTTACAGTGCCATATAAAATACAGCAACAAATATTTTAAGACCCCAAAGAAGAACGAGAAGATTACTATCATATTCATTCTAATGAGGTGCACTTTTGACGCTTTCAAAGTCGGGTTCTCATAACTCTATTGTTGTTCGCCAAAATCAATTATTAAATGACGTATAAAATACGACACACACATCTTAGGTCCTCAATACAATTATCTGTTGCATGTCATGCCATTTTATAATGTATTGAGAAACTTCGACAGTCTCGGACCATCACACTATTTCCCTGTTATCCCCGCTCGACCCAGCTACACTCTTATTACCTGATAGGAATTGCGAAGCAAAGGGTGAGCACAAATAACCCAGTAAAGAATATCATGACTAAAGATAATTAAATTATCAATAGTCTTCGTCAATAATAAATCAGAGATTTAGAACATATGGTAGATGATAAAACTTTTCAACCATAGTTGCAGCGAAACGAGCAATCCATTAGAAGAGTCAAATAGACCATCAGGTCTATTATCTTCTCCATGTTAAAAGTCCACGAATAATGTTTTATCCATGTAACATCAATCAACAATTCCTGTCCACAATCATATAAATAACTCAGAATCATAATTGTGATTCTAAATTCCTCTTCGCACCCAAGACGAAGATAATTTTCATCACCTATCTTCACCTGAAACATCAAAAATCATGGTTATACCAAATAGCAATTCCTGCTCATAATCATGCTAATAAATTCATCTTTGCACTACAGGCCAAAGACATACAACTGTATTTTAGAAGAGTCAAGTAGAGCATGATATCTACTATCTTTTACGAATTAAAAGTATATAAACAATATTTTATCGCTGAGACTTGGCTTAATAAATAATCCACATCATCGAATTATCCCTGCACTACGGCCAAGATTATTTATGTAATCATCAACGGTCATGATTATACCAAATAATCAATGGTTGTAATTATACCAATAACTGTTCATCAATGCACTACGGGCTAATGAGGACTTTTACCACATCATTTATAACATTACGGGTCATGATTATACCGAATGATCCCTGGTCATAATCATACCAATAAACAGTTCATCTATGCACATAAGCCAAAGATACTCATCAATTAATAGTTCATCTTTGCACGTAAGCCAAAGATATGCAACTGTAAAACCAATAATCAACAATCCATCTTTGCACGTAAGCCAAAGATATATACAATCAAAACTAATAATCAATAAATCCATCTTTGCACGTAAGCCAAAGATATACAATCATAAAACTAATAATCAACGGTCCATCTTTGCACGTAAGCGAAGATGACTTTCATCATAATATAAGCACGAGGATGATGACAATGATATAAGCATTAATCAAACAAAACAAGGATAAATATTAAAGACTTTAAATTTATCCAAATATTATCAATCACTTAATAAACTCATAATCTAATATTATTAATATTATAACAATATTTTAATCACTTCTTAAACTTATAAACAATTTATTTCAATTGTTTACGCTTTACCAAATAATGCATTTAATCATTCAAAATGCCATAATCATAAGATTTCATCACCAATGATCAAATCCTCATCAAAAATCAGATATACCCTATATAAGATTTCCAAGCCATAAAATCCTATTTTCCAATTTTGTTACTTTTTACATAACATATTTAATTCATTTACTCATAACTAGTTCATTTTCATGAAAAATATTAAATCAGGTCCCAAAACTATTTCTTTTCTAGGATTTAGCGAATATAGTCCCATATTGAACATATATTTTTCTCGGAATTTTTAAAATTCATTTACTATTTTTCATATGGCCAAAACTGCCGAATATTTAGACATTTATCATAAATTGTACTTTTGTCCAAAAATTTCAAAATTTACAGGGTATACTCCTGTTATATACATGTACTCCCAATAAAAATGTCACCAATTTTGGAGTTAAACACAAGGAGTTATAAGGGTTTACTTTTAAAATAGTCTTTTTCCATAAAATCCATAACTTTTAATCTATACATCCAAAAATTGCCATCTTTGGACAGAATATAGAAAACTCAACAAACTATCATTTCAAATTTTTCTAGAATTTTTGAGGGTCAGAAAAATTATGAAACTGCAAATAGATTTTCACCCGCCATGCGGTAATCCACGTAGACAGATCATTTCCACAATTTAATAAGGAATGAATACAAGGGATCATCCACCATGCATGCGGTAATCCATATAGACAGGTTATTCCAACAGAATAATAAAGAATGAAATAACAGAAGAATTCACCATGCATGTGATAGACCACACAGATAGGTTATTCCCAATATTATAATAAAGAATGGAACCAAGTCATGCATAATCCACACAAACAGGATAATCCAACAGAATAATAAAGAATGGAATCAGGTCATGCGTAATCCGCACAGACAGGATATTCCAACAAAATAATAAAAAATAGAACAACAACAGAATTCACCAGGCATGCGATAGACCGCATAGACAGGTTATTCTAACAGAATAATAAAGAATGGAACCAGGTTATGCGTAATCCGCATAGACAGGATATTCCAACAGAATAATAAAGAATGGAAGAATAGAAGAATCTCACCATGTATGCAGTACTTCGCATAAACAGGTTATTCCAACATAATAATAAGGAATGAAATAATAATAGCTCTCTTCATGAATACGAAAGAAATAATATCCCTTACCTCAAAAGAAGACTGGATACTGGAATAGTGAGGTAGCAGACTTCTCTGCTTCTTTCTCTTTATAATTTCTCTCTATAATAATTGCTTTATAGCTTTAGTGAATTAGTGAGAAATGAAGGAAGAATGAGCTTCTATTTATAGGAAAATATAGTTTCGATAATTGCACGTTTTGGGGCTCAAAATATTACAGTACAATACCTTCAACTTTTCTTTCATTTTTAATTTATTCCTGCAAGTATTATCAAACTTGCACCACATCCCCTAATAGTAAATAATGTGAATCAATAGTTCAATCATGTGAATCAATAATTATAATCATGTGAAAATATGAATTACAGTATAGTACCTCCATCTATACCTCTATTTTTAACTTAGTCATGCAAGTATTATCAATCTTGCACCAACTTCCCGAATAGTACAAGAATGTGAATCAATAGTACACACATGTGAACAAATAATTATAATCATGTTAATTAATAGCAATTAATTGCTCAATTATCCGATTAATTACCCGATTGGTCAGTATAACCTCCAGACATTAATTATTATCGAAATAAATGTCGATTTCCACTAACACTAACAATCCCAACACAATGGAAATATTTTTCTCAAAAATTTCATTTTTGAAATTTTGAAGTTTGACTTTTTCCAAAAAGTCAATTGTTGATTTTTTTTGTGTTTATAGTCTATTTCTACTAATTTAATCGTTCCGGACTCAAATATCACTTTCGCGTCTCCAAATTCAACTCCGAACTCAAATTCAATTTTTAATAACATTCAACATTAATATTATAACTCACAATATTTAATAACCAGGTTGTTCCCAAGAAAGAGGGGGCTTTCCGATAAGGATTTCTCCTTATTGGCGTGCAATTAGGTGACCAAACCTCTCCTTAATAGAACTTCTAGACATTGTCAATATTGTAAATAATAATATGAATAACTTTGTCGTCTCAATTATTGATTTAGTAATATAACATATTATGCAGATGCTACTGTGATAATAATTGAATCAATAATATGAGAGATATGATGCAGCAATTACTGTAGCAATAATTGAGTATAACTGAGTGACTTTTCACGTAAGCATAAATAATCAATACCATGTGATACTATGCAACCACGCGTATTACTATACTTTTACTACCGATTATTTTATAAAAACTTTCTTACTTTGAATTTTTTTTAAATATCACCTTTAACTTTAACCTTTTATCAATTTAACCATTTACCAAAATAGAAAAATTGAATACTTTTATTTCATAAAATTTGGGATCTCACAATCTCCCCTCCTTATGAAATTTCGCCCTAGAAATTTACGTACCTGGTAGTTCGAAGAGATGAGAATACCTTGCTTTCTTTTCGGATTGTACCTTCCCGGTTATTTCCTCTATATCATGATTTTTCCATTGCTCATCTCTTATATTTCAGATATCATTCTAGAATATACCTTCAAAACAAAGGTTAATTGACATATCACAATTTGTCAACTTATTAAGTAAACAATTTCAGCTTAGGTAAGTCACACACTAGCGAAGTATATTACTCGTCTCTCCCCTCCTAGTTTTAGACTTATATCTCCGCCAGCGACCATATCCCTAAGCTCTGATACCATTTGTGACGCCCCCAAAATAGGTCCACACGACCCATTCTGAGTCGCCAGATATCAATCTATAAAAATAAAAGACAAACTTAATTTATACAACTGTTGAACTGTCGTGCAGAGTACGACAACAGATATGCTGTGAGTTTTAATACAATATTATCTCGTAGACAGTATCCAAACTCAAATTGTTATAATGCCATAAAAAAATACAGCAGCAAATATTTTAAGACCCCAAAGAAGAACGAGAAGATTACTATCATATTCATTCTAATGAGGTGCACTTTTGACGCTTTCAAATTCGGGTTCTCATCACCCTATTGTTGTTCGCCAAAATCAATTATTAAGTGACGCATAAAATACGACACACATATTTTAGGTCCTTAATACAATTATCTATTGCATGTCATGTCATTTTATAATGTATTAAGAAACTTCAACAGTCTCGGACCATCACATTATTTCCCTGTTATCCCAGCTCGACCCAGCTACACTCTTATTACCTGAAAGGAATTGAAGCAAAGGGTGAGCACAAATAGCCCAGTAAAGAATATCATGACTAAAGATAATTAAATTATCAATAGCCTTCGTCATTAATAAATTAGAGATTTAGAACATATGGTAGATGATAAAACTTTTCAACCATAGTTGCAGCGGAACAAGCAATCCATTCCACCAATAATGTTTTATCCCTGTAACATCAATTTACAATTCCTGTCCACAATCATATGAATAACTCATAATCATAATTGTGATTCTAAATTCATCTTCGCACCCAGGACGAAGATAATTTTCATCACCTATCTTCACCTGAAACATCAAAAATCATGGTTATAACAAATCACAATTCATGCTCATAATCTTGCTAATAAATTCATCTTTGCACTACGGCCAAAGATATTCATTAACAATTCACCTTTGCACTACAGGCCAAAGACATACAACTGTATTTTAGAAGAGTCAATTAGAGCATGATATCTACTATCTTTTACGAATTAAAAGTGTATAAACAATATTTTTTCGCTGAGACTCAGCTTAATAAATAATCCACATCATCGAATCATCCCTGCACTACGGCTAAGGATATTCATTAGTATCACGACCACGAATTATCCATGCACTATGGGCCAAGGATATTCATGTTTTCACCAATGGTCATGACTATACCAAATAATCCCTGGTCATAATCATACCAACAACTGTCCATCAATGCACTATGGGCCAATGAGGACTTTTACCACATCATTTGTAATATTACAGGTCATGATTATACCGAATGATCCCTGGTCATAATTATGATTATGTGTTAGACCATGAGAGTTACATATATTTGTATTAAAACTGTGACAACCCCAAATCTGGGTCCCAAATCACCACGGATCTGGTATAATCATTCAATAACTATTTCTATTACTATTATAGAAGATATAAACATAAATTGTTTATATAATACACTTTACACATTACCCCAAGGTTGAAAACCTTCACTTAATACACAATTCATAAACTATCTAACATAAAACATTATTATCATACCATACTATTACAAATCTAATCGCACACATTAACTTTAAGTTGGAACTGTCTTTAACTTTTCCTCATATCCGACGTATTCGCCTTAATCTGTAATGTTTATCATGACATAGCAAGGGTGAGCATAAGTTTGCCGAGCAAGTTTAAGTATATTTGACGATATATAATGATTGAAAGAATTGGAATAATAAGCTAGCTATAATTCAATAATATAGTTGTGAATTTAGCACGAACAAACTTTTGACTGAACAAACATTGGACATGAACATATATATATATATATATATATATATATATATATATATATATATATATATCTGAACCGAATGGTAATGAAGGTGATCAGCCTTTCATACCTGATACATGCAGTACGCACAGAGTGAAATTTAATAATTCTTAGACATGGCAATCAGAAATGATTAACCACAAACATATTCGAATAAACAACTCGAGGTCGAGTCAAGATAACTTGCACAATAATTAAGAATTCAAGTTTAGTAACTTGCCTGTTCAGTTGATTACTGTTACGCAGTTTACAACGCTTTATCCGAAGACCTAATATTAGTAATATAGATCTCCAATATTAAAATAATATCATCACAGTATAATAATGTTATATATATAATATAACATAATCCTAAACACATAACACATGACACATAACCCTATTAGTCCACAAACTACCTAAGACTCGGTATCAAGTCAAACTATTGCAGTCTGAGTTGAACCCGACTTAATTCTAGCATCCTGGCGGTCTAATCGTACAATTCTTGATTTTAAGTTCAATTATTAGTCAAAATAATTTTCACAGACTTGTAATAATTTTCAGATAATTATTACCATTTATCATGATTTTTGAATCATTTATATCGTATTTATATAATATAAATACCACATTATTCTATTATCATTAATATTTATTTAATATTAAATATTAATGAAAATCATATCATAATATTATAATATATTTATAATATCACAAAGTAGTATTTTAATACCTTAAAATCATATTTATATGATTTTAAACACTTAAATCTATTATCCGATAATTGCTTTTAAGTTTAAAATATTAATATTTTCATGACAAAATATCAAAAGTTACGTTTTATAACTCAAAATATTTTTCTAACCCTTAAATCATTTTTATATGATTTTTAAACCATTATTTCTAATTTTCTATAATTTATTTAATATATTCATTAAATAAATTAATCACCATTAATATAAATTATTAATGAAATTCATCACAAAATATCAAAAGTTATTAAAATAACTTAAAATATTTTCTAACACCATAATATAATTTTTCATGATTTTTTCAAATATTAAAATCATTTTTAAATAATTTATTTAATATTATAATTAAATAAATTAAATACCTTTTATATTCCAAAAATATTAATTTTTTTTGAAATATACTCAAAATAATTAAAAACTAACTTTCGGACTTTAAAATAATTTTTAATAATTTATTATGTATTTTTAATAATCTAAAACTATTTTTCTATAATTATTTATTAAAATAATTAATTTCCTAATTAAACTGTCGCTAAAGGCCCTATAGCGACAGAACCGTCGCTATAGATGTTCTTGAGCATGTCAGAACATTCATGTTCAGTTCACAAGTAAGAGGTTTGACCAACATTTGATCTTAGATCTTAATGTCTTCTAGGCTAGCAAATGATTTAATCATGTAGTATAAGTTTAATACTACAACTACATACTAATTTCATGGCCAAGATACAACAAATCAGAGAGTTATAAACTCTCCAATATGATGTTAGACATGTTCTTCAAATTTTGGATTTTCCAGAATTTAAGAACAGTCAAGGTACCTATTTTGAGCCCATAAATCTTTGTTTTCCAGGCTTGCTTTGTGTGATCTAGTGATTCATATATGTAGTAGATATGCCAGGCTACAAGTAGATAACATCATAACATCATAACATCATTACACAAGAAAGATTAAAGTTGGTCAAACTACTGTCAGAAGTTGTTCTTGATCGAATTCTGGGTTTTCCAGATTTCGTTCAAGGCAGTTGGTCAATGATACTTTGACCGACTATAACTTTGATCCTGTAATGGTTCTAGGTGTTCTAATGACTTGTATGTGTAGATCACATACCGGTCTATAACATAACAACAACAACTTGGCCAAAATAACAAACAACAGCAAGATTAAAGGATCTAAAGTTGCTTGTCAGACTTTCTGGAAAAATCTGGGCTGCCCAAATTTCAGTTTTCGTGGTCGGTCAACTGACTTTGACCACTCATAACTTGTAATCTACACAAGATCTGAACCTGTTTCCAGTTCCAGATTACAAACAACATGGCATACTATAGATCTAAAACTTAAAACACAAAATCACATGATTTTCAAAATTAGGGTTTTATACCTTTCTAAGCTTGATCCTTTGATTCTAATTTTTGTTCCTGTTCTTGGCTTGCTAATACTTGATCATGGCTCAACTTTTAACTCTCTCTCACTCTAGATTTCGAAAAGTTAGAGAGAGAAGGGACTTGGATAGAATGAAAAGTAAAGTAAAGGTTTCTTACTTTTTAATTTAATATCTTTTGAATCCATGGTCATAAATGGTGTTAAGTGTCCACCAAATCTGATGTTGTAAAGATTTAAACACATGGAAAAATCTTTGGCTTGATGATTCATAAGATTTCACAAATCTGTTACTTAAGTTTTAAGTTAAACGGTATTTTGGTCATTTTGCATTCACTAAGGGTATTTTTGTCTTTTTCCCTATAATTTGAAGGGTATTTTGGACATTTCTCATTTATCCCATAACATTTTACACTTAGCCAAACAAACTTAACTTTTGAATTCCAAATTATGGTTTTCTAATTCTGAATTCCCAGAACTAAAATTAGGGTTTTTGAGCGTATCGTTAGGGTTTCTAACAATTCGTTAGAGTTTTCTAACTTAATAAACATATTTTTTAACATAACTTTAGGGTTTGCTAAAGTTACATCTTATCTGCTCAAGATCTTATCCATAAACCAAAACTGTTCACATATAAAATTACTAATTAGGGTTTAATAACTTAACCCTTAACGTTCTCATTATAATTTTAGGGTTTGTCACCTATGTAACTTATCTGATCGAAAATTGATCCTTACCATAAATTATACACATAAAAATTTATTGTTCATATATATGATCACATATACCGACTCGTATACACGTAGATACTTAACCCTAATAATTCTTCACAAGAATTTTAAATCCACCAAAATCTTATACCTCATTACCAGACTATCACTTACAGTCTACCAAATTATTCAAATCTTGACCAAAAATTTTGAAATCCTTAAAAAAATTTTACAGAACACCAATTCCATACACTTATTTTATGTCTAGGTCCTAATATTGAACCTTAAGTCAATCAATTTTGATTTTAAAAAAATCTTATAAATTCTCGGGTTGTCACATTTATCTCTTCTTCTAAGAATTTCATCTCCGAAATTCACCTTATACCTTACACCGTACAACTTACACCATACAACTTACACCATTCATACACATCATCACATGCTACCCGATACACCACTCACACGAGTAAAAAATTTCAAATTTTGCTGAGGTGTTATATAGACTATTTGTCTATCATTTTCGCAAAGGTTATATGGAAATTCATCCGCAAACCGTCATGACTTACGGACATAGTGGGTAATTTCTCCAGTATGCCCTGTACTTATTAAGTTCTGTTGGTCGACTCTGTTTCTCGTCACTGCCATAGGCACAAAAATTTTACCTCTGTCTTATTGGATTCCGCACTAAAATAATTTGGTTCGGGAAATTTCTTTCGATGAACACTTAGAGTTTTCATAAACATTAGTCTAGCTGAATCGAATAGCATAGACTCATATCAATAATTCAATTCAATCGAATTATTTAGGTGTAGCCAAACCCCGTTGGCAAATTAAATTTTTGAAAATATTTTTGAGAATAACGTCATGATGTCGTACTGTATTAACAGTCCGTTTGAGGATGCCATCATCGTATGAATTTGTTATAACACATTATACAATAGTGGAATAATAATTTTTAGATCAAATTCACACTAAGTACTTTTGTATTTACAACTCCGTCAACTTTTTATCATCTCTGCACCAGGTTACATGGCACATGAGTGATAAATAAAAATATATTTTGATATTTCAAATCATTTGTGTCTAGCCGAAATAAGTATCATAAACCATACCTTTAACCGTTCCAAAAATGATTACGAGTCTACATTTTAAAAAAAAAAAACACATAGTGTGTATTTAGCTTGATGTCAAAATTTCGAAGTCTAGCATAGCTAGGAGTTTTGGAAAACTTATGCCTCCACAAATAATTAATTGCTTAACAATATATATGTTCCTATAATCCATAATTCTCCATTCACACACAACTATACCCAGTTCGTCAAACCACACTTATGAGTTCATAAACTTGCCATAATCATATGAGTTTAAGAACTTACCCTAGTCAGACCTTTGGCGTCCATTCGCTGAGGGGTTCATAAACATTTCATATAATCATGAGCCATGAACATAACATAAGTATGAGTTTTAAGAACTCGTACTTAACCTTATTTTCTCTACATATAACCTATCTATCTGTTATACACACGAGAAAGGAATCACCCTCTTAACATGCATATAGCAAATAGCGCGACACAAACATTTCAATGATTATCAGTGCCAGAAACTAAGTGGTTGTTACACCAAGTACAATTCAACTCCCATACGAAGAATCATACAACTCAGCTGCTGACATGAGTCCTCAATTGAAATTCCACCTAATCTTAACTCCTTTCTCAATACGAATTTCATTCAACTCGTATTCATAATCTTTCTTGTACTAATTCACACAACAATCTTGTTGTAAACTTTTCAATCATTAAATTGATTCTTTTCCCATACTATAACCTTATCAGATCACAGGGTGATCTCATCGTATATATTATGATTCATTTCTATGTTTTGATCATTTTATTTTACGATATCCTATCCCTGCACTTTTAGTCTTTTAGACTCGATTTATTCATCACTACTTTTCACCTTTATTATCAGAGTTAGGGAACTCTGTATCTTAACAACTCGTTGAGATTCGTCTTTGAATCTTACCAACCAACTAACTCTATGTGAGTTAGATCTTATCCTAATCACTGCGGTTATTGGTCTCACGTATTCCTACCAAAGATTCATAACCAATAGCTTTGATACCAACTGTGACAGCCCCAAATTCGGGTCCCAAATCACCACAGATCTGGTACAATCATTCTATAACTATTTCTATTACTATTGCGGAAGATATAAACATAAATTTTTTATACAATACACTTTACACATTACCCCAAGGTCGAAAACCTTCACTTAATACACAATTCATAAACTATCTAACATAAAACATTATTATCATACCATACTATTACAAATCTAATTGCACACATTAACTTTAAGCTGGAACTATCTTTAACCTTTCCTCGTATCCAACGTATTCGCCTTAATCTGCAATGTTTATCATGATATAGCAAGGGTGAGCATAAGTTTACCCAACAAGTTTAAGTATATTTGAGGATATATCATGATTGAAAGAATTAGAATAATAAGCTAGCTATAATTCAACAATATAGTTGTGAATTTAGCACGAACAAACTTTTGACTGAACAAACATTGGACATGAACATATATATATATATATATATCTGAACCGAATTGTAATGAAGGTGATCAACCTTTCATACCTGATACATGCAGTACGCACAGAGTGCAATTTAATAATTCTTAGACATGGAAATCAGAAATGATTAACCACAAACATATTCGAATAAACAACTTGAGGTCGAGTCAAGATAACTTGCCTATTCGGTCGATTACTGTTACACAGTTTACAACGCTTTATCCGAAGACCTAATATTAGTAATATAGATCTCCAATATTAGAATAATGTCATCATAGTATAATAATGTTATATATATATATATATATATATATATATATATATATATAACATAATCCTAAACACATAACACATGACACATAACCCTATCAGTCCACAAACTGCCTAAGACTCGGTATCAAGTCAAACTATTGCAGTCTGAGTTGAACCTGACTTAATTCTAACATCCCGATGGTCTAGTCATATAATTCTCGAATTTAAGCTCAATTAAACTCTGCCTAAGCACTTAAAAAATATCTTTGATAATTGTATTATCAGTCAAAATAATTTTCACAGACTTGGAATAATTTTTAGATAATTATTACCATTTATCATGATTTTTGAATCATTTATATCGTATTTATATAATATAAATACCACATTATTCTATTATCATTAATATTTATTTAATATTAAATATTAAGGAAAATCATATCATAATATTATAATATATTTATAATATCACAAAGTATTTTTAATACCTTAAAATCATATTTATATGATTTTAAACACTTAAATCCATTATCCGATAATTGCTTTTAATATTAAAATATTAGTATTTTCGTGACAAAATATCAAAAATTACATTTTATAACTCAAAATATTTTTCTAACCCTTAAATCATTTTTATATGATTTTCTATAATTTATTTAATATATTCATTAAATAAATTAATCACCATTAATATAAATTATTAATGAAATTCATCACAAAATATCAAAAGTTATTAAAATAACTTAAAATATTTTCTAACACCATAATATAATTTTTCATGATTTTTTCAAATATTAAAATCATTTTTAAATAATTTATTTAATATAATAATTAAATAAATTAAATATCTTTTATATTCCAAAAATATTAAATATTTTTGAAATATACTCAAAATAATTAAAAACTAACTTTCAGACTTTAAAATAATTTTTCATAATTTATTATGTATTTTTAATAATTTAAAACTATTTTTCTATAATTATTTATTAAAATAATTAATTTCCTAATTAAACTGTCGCTAAAGGCCCTATAGTGACAGAACCGTTGCTATAGATGTTCTTGAGCATGTCAGAACATTCATGGTCAGTTCACAGGTAAGAGGTTTGACCAACATTTGATCTTAGATCTTATTGTCTTCTAGGTTAGCAGATGTTTTAATCATGTAGTATAAGTGTAATACTACAACTACATACTAATTTCATGGCCAAGCTACAACAAATCAGAGAGTTATAAGCTCTCCAATATGATGTCAGACATGTTCTTCAAATTCTGGGTTTTCCAGAATTTAAGAACAGTCAAGGTACCTATTTTGAGCCCATAAATCTTTGCTTTCTAGGCTTGCTTTATGTGATCTAGTGATTCATATATGTAGTAGATATGTCAGGCTACAAGTAGATAACATCATAACATCATAACATCATTACACAAGAAAGATTAAAGCTGGTCAAACTACTTTCAGAAGTTGTTCTTGAGCGAATTCTGGGTTTTCCAGATTTTGTTCAAGGTAGTTGGTCAATGATACTTTGAACGGTTATAGCTTTGATCCTGAAATGGTTCTAGGTGTTCTAATGACTTGTATGTGTAGATCACATACCAGTCTATAACATAACAACAACAACTTGGCCAAAATAACAAACAACAGCAAGATTAAAGGCTCTAAAGTTGTTTGTCAGACTTTTTGGAAAAATCTGGGCTGCCTAGATTTCAGTTTTCGTGGTCAGTCAACTGACTTTGACCACTCATAACTTGTAATCTACACAAGATCTGAACCTGTTTCCAGTTCCAAATTACAAACAACATGGCATACTATAGATCTAAAACTTAAAACACCTTAAACAAGTAACAGGTAAAGATCTAGAGGCCCTGACATTAGGCTGGCAGGCCTTAAAATTAGGTTTCTTGGTCAGTTTGAAATCTTGATTTTCTGGTTTCTAGAAGTTATGGATCTATTATATAACATCATAGATCACTAAATAACATCCTTAAACACACTTCTAAACATCTAACAACAACATCTAA
Organism: Panax ginseng; assembly: GCA_020205605.1. Taxonomy (NCBI): domain Eukaryota; kingdom Viridiplantae; phylum Streptophyta; class Magnoliopsida; order Apiales; family Araliaceae; genus Panax; species Panax ginseng. Next base: position 71,212,942 of record CM035132.1, on the reverse strand, counting down.
CACAAAATCACATGATTTTCAAAATTAGGGTTTTATACCTTTCTAACCTTGATCCTTTGATCCTGATTTTTGTTCCTGTTCTTTGCTTGCTAATACTTGATCATGGCTCAACTTTTAACTCTCTCTCACTCTAGATTTCAAAAAGTTAGAGAGAGAAGGGACTTGGATAGAATGAAAAGTAAAGTAAAGGTTTCTTACTTTTTAATTTAAGATCTTTTGAATCCATGGTCTTAAATGGTGTTAAGTGTCCACCAAATCTGATGTTGTAAAGATTTAAACACATGGAAAAATCTTTAGCTTGATGACTCACAAGATTTCACAAATCTGTTACTTAAGTTTTAAGTTAAACGGTATTTTGGTCATTTTACATTCACTAAGGGTATTTTTGTCTTTCCCCCTATAATTTGAAGGGTATTTTGGACATTTCTCATTTATCCCATAACATTTTACACTTAGCCAAACAAACTTAACTTTTGAATTCCAAATTAGGGTTTTCTAATTCCGAATTCCCAAAACTAAAATTAGGGTTTTTGAGCGTATCGTTAGGGTTTCTAACAATTCGTTAGAGTTTTCTAACTTAATAAACATATTTTTTTAACATAACTTTAGGGTTTGCTAAAGTTACATCTTATCTGCTCAAGATCGTATCCATTAACCACAACTATTCACATATAAAATTACTGATTAGGGTTTAATAACTTAACCCTTAACGTTCTCATTATAATTTTAGGGTTTGTCACCTATGTAACTTATCTGATCGAAAATTGATCCTTACCATAAATTATACACATAAAAATTTATTGTTCACATATATGATCACATATACCGACTCGTATACACGTAGATACTTAACCTTGATAATTCTTCACAAGAATTTTAAATCCACCAAAATCTTATACCTCATTACCGGACTATCACTTACAGTCTGCCAAATTATTCAAGTCTTGACCAAAAATTTTGAAATCCTTAAAATTTCTTTACAGAACTGCCAATTCCATATACTTATTTTCTGTCTAGGTCCTAATAGTGAACCTTAAATCAATCAATTATGATTTTTAAAAAAATCTTGTAAATTTTCGGGTTCTTCCATTCACCCCTTCTTCTAAGAATTTCATCCCCGAAATTCACCTTACACCTTACACCATACAACTTACACCATTCATACACATCATCACATGCTACCCGATACACCACTCACAAGAGTAAAAATTTTCACATTTTGTTGAGGAGTTATATAGACTATTTGTCTGTCATTTTTCCAAAGGTTATATGGAAATTCATCCGCAAACCGTCACGACTTACGGACATAGTGGAATTAATCCAGTATGCCCTGTACTTATTAAGTACTGCTGGTCGACTCTGTTTCTCGTCACTGCCATAGGCACAAAAATTTTACCTCTGTCTTATTGGATTCCGTACCAAAACAATTTGGTTCGGGAAATTTCTTTCAATGAACACTTAGAGTTTTCATAAACATTAGTCTAGCTGAATCGAATAGCAAAGACTCATATCAATAATTCAATTCAATTGAATTATTTAGGTGTAATAAAACCCTGATTGGCAAATTAAATTTTGAAAATATTTTTGAGAATAACGTCATGATGTCGTCTCATTAACAAATCTGCTTGAGGATGCCAAATCATCGTGTATGACTTTGTTATAACATTATCTACAATAGTGGAATAATAATTTTTAGATCAAATTCACACTAAGTACTTTTGTATTTACAACTCCATCAACTTTTTATCATCTCTGCACCAGGTTACATGGTACATGAGTGATAAATAAAAATATATTTTCATATTTCAAATCATTTGCATCTAGCCGAAATAAGTAGCATAGACCATACTTTAAACCATTCCAAAAATGATTACGAGTCTACATATTTTTTTTAAAAAAAAACACATAGTGCGTATTTAGCTTGATGTCAAAATTTCGAAGTCTAGCATAGCTAGGAGTTTTTGAAAACTTATGCCTCCACAAATAATTATTTGCTTAACAATCTATCTGTTCCTATAATCCTCAATTCTCCATTCACACATAACTATACCTAGTTCATCAAACCACACTTATGAGTTCATAAACATGCCACAATCATATGAGTTTAAGAACTTACCCTAGTCAGACCTTTGGCGTCCATTCGCTGAGGGGTTCATAAACGTTTCATATAATCATGAGTCACGAACGTAACATAAGTATGAGTTTTAAGAACTCATACTTAACCTTATTTTCTCTACCTATAACCTATCTATCTGTTATACACACGAGAAAGGAATCACCCTCTTAACATGCATATAGTAAATAGCGTGACACAAATATTTCAATGATTATCAGTGCCAGAAACTAAGTGGTTGTTACACCAAGTACAATTCAACTCCCATACGAAGAATCATATAACTCAGCTGCTGACATGAGTCCTCAATTGAAATCCCCACCTAATCTTCACTCCTTTCTCAATACGAATTTCATTCAACTCGTATTCATAATCTTTCCTGAATCTGTACCAATTCACACAGCAATCTTGCTGTAAACTTTTTAATCATTAAATTGATTCTTTTCCCATACTATAATGTGAGACCCTAAATTTTATAAATAGATATTTAAATTTCTCAAAATATTTTTTTATTATGGTGTGGATTTGATATAATGTTATAGTTGTGGGTAATATTTATAAATTTTGCAAAGTACGCAAGTTGTTATATAAATTCGATTGGTCGGAGAATATTCGAACAACGGCACAATCATTGGTGGACCCCACAACAGAATTATTGTCGGATTGAGAAAATGACAAAATTATTTTATGAAAATAACTACGAAAGTTTTACCATTAACCTGAAACACCTTGGTGTTAAAGTAATGCGATGTCTGCGTAGGTTGCATAGTAGCATACGGTATTGATTATTGATGCTTACGTGAGAAGTCACCGGTTTTGTTCAATTATTTCTACAAATGAATTGTTGCATAGTATCTCACGTTATTTGATTCAATTATTGTCAATATTTTATATATTATTAAATCAATAATTGAGATAACAAAGTTATTAATATTATTATTTGCAATATTAACGATGGCTAGAAGTTCTGTTAAGGAGAGGTTTGGTCACCTAATTGCGCGCTAATAGGGAAAAATCTTTATCGGAAAGCCCCCTCTTTCCTGGGAACAACCTAGTCGATTAATATTGTGAATTATAATAAAGGTCATAAGTTTTGTTTTATTATTATTATAAATGTAATAAAACAGAAAATTTTTTATATAAAACAGAATTCTTTTATAAAGTTATTCGTTTTATTAGACTATAAATAGAATATATAATATTCTATTATGCATAGTGTTTGCATTGTACCTGCATAGTATTTGCATAGTAAAATCTTTTTATATATAACAAAATACTTTTTTAAAGTTATTCGTTTTATTAGACTATAAATAGAATATATAATATTCTATTATGCATAAGTGTTTGCATAGTAAAACTTTTTATATAAAATTGAATACTTTTATAAAGTTATTCGTTTTATTAGATTATAAATAGAATATATTATATATTTTATTTAAAAGATTTTATTTTATTAGAATATTTTATTAATACTGCATAGTAAATTAATATGGACCGTCTCGTTTAAAAGTAAATCAATGGACCGTTCATGAATTAGTTACTATTCAGGTCCATTCTCCTATAAATAGAAGCTCATTCCTTCATTATTTCTTTCTTGTGAATTCAATTGAAACTCTAGAGAGAGAAACTATAGAGAGAAAGAAGAAAAGTATTCTCGCTACTTCACTACTCCTATATCTAGTTTCTTCTAAGGTAAGGGGTATTATTTCTTTTGTATTCATGAAGAGAACTTCTGTTATTCCATTCTTTATTATTATGTTGGAATAACCTGTATACGCGGACTACCCTATACTTGGTGAAATTCTTTTGTTATTCCATTCTTTATTATTATGTTTGAATAACCCGCTCTATGCATCAGTATCACAGTATCATGGTGAAATTCTTCTCATTATTCCATTCTTTATTATTCTATTGGAACATCCACGTGCAATGCGTTTATGCATGACCGGTACCATTATTTATTATTCATTGGAATATCATGTCCGTATGTTCTTACGCATGACCGGTTCCGTTATTTATTATTCTGTTGGAATATCACATGCATGTAAGTTTATGCATGACCTGGTTCCGTTATTTATTATTATGTTGGAATAACCTGTCTGTGTGGTCTATCGTATGCCTGGTGATTTCTTTTGTTATTCCATTCTTTATTATACCTAGTTGGTTAAAGTTTTAGATTTTATACTCCATGAAATTAGTGGAATATATTTGATATTTTCGCTTCATCCAGTATCTTTTCATGGAATTATTCTTCTGAGCATTCTTGAATTTTACTCCACAAAGCAGTATCATGTTGACAATTTGGACGTTATTGGTTCCTAGATAAATTAATTCTTGAACTTGTTTTATTGAATTCTTATATAATTGTCATCATTCTCATGTTTATATTATGTTGAAAGTCATCTGTGGCCTGTAGTGCATAGATGGACTTGGTATGATTATGACCAACGATTATTCGGTATAATCATGACCGTAATGTTACAAATGATGTGGTAAAAGTCCTCATTGGCCCGTAGTGCATTGATGGACAGTTTTTGGTATGATTATGGCTATGGATTCTCTTCGGCGAAGGGTGCAAAGATGAATTGTTTTATGGCATGACCATGACCATTATTGAATACACAAATATCCTTGGCCCGTAGTGCATGGATAATTTGTGGTTGTGATAATAATGAATATCCTTGGTCGTAGTGCAGGGATGATGTGGATTATATATTAAGTTGAGTCCCAGCGATAAAAGTAATAAAAAAACCTTTTAAATCATAAAAGATAGTAGATTTTATTCTCTACTTGACTCTTTTAATGGATTGCTTGTTCCGCTGTAGTTAAACTTGATGTTTGTTATATTGTATCAGTTTAACACTGTTAAAGGCTAATGATAATTTATTCTGCATTATCTTAGTCATAATATTTTTTACTAGGCTAGTTGAGCTCACCCTTTTGCTTTCATTATTCTCTTCAGGAAATGAGAACGTAGCAGGGACTAGTCGGGGAACGGAGTGACGGTCCAGATGATAGCATTAGTAGTCCTCACTATTCTATGAAATAGTGTGTTAATAAATATATTGAGGACTTATTTTGAGTTTGAATAATGTCTAGAAAACAATATTTGTATTAAAATTCATAGCTCATGTTGTATATTTAAGGTTGTATTTGTATTCTGTACCATGCATTTGGCAACTCAGAATGGGTGATGTATACCTATTTTGGGGGCATCACATATAACCTTATCAGATCACGGGGTGATCTCATCGTATATATTATGATTCATTTCTATGTCTTGATCGTTTTATTTTACGATCTCCTATCCCTGCACTTTTAGTCTTTTAGACTCGATTTATTCATCACTACTTTTCACCTTTATTATCAGAGTTAGGGAACTCTATATCTTAACAACTCGTTGAGATTCGTCTTTGAATCTTACCAACCAACTAACTCTATGTGAGTTAGATCTTATCTTAATCACTGCGATTATTGGTCTCAGGTATTCCTACATAAGATTCATAACCAATAGCTTTGATACCAACTATGACAGCCCCAAATTCGGGTCCCAAATCACCACGGATCTTGTATAATCATTCTATAACTATTTCTATTACTATTGCGGAAGATATAAACATAAATTGTTTATACAATACACTTTACACATTACCCCAAGGTCGAAAACCTTCACTTAATACACAATTCATAAACTATCTAACATAAAACATTATTATCATACCATACTATTACAAATCTAATTGTACACATTAACTTTAAGCTGGAACTGTCTTTAACCTTTCCTCGTATCCGACGTATTCGCCTTAATCTGCAATGTTAATCATGATATAGAAAGGGTGAGCATAAGTTTGCCCAGCAAGTTTAAGTATATTTGAGGATATATCATGATTGAAAGAATTGGAATAATAAGCTAGCGATAATTCAACAATATAGTTGTGAATTTAGCACGAACAAACTTTTGACTGAACAAACATTGGACATGAACATATATATATATATTTATATATATATATCTGAACCGAATGGTAATGAAGGTGATCAGCCTTTCATACCTGATACATGCAGTACGCACAGAGTGCAATTTAATAATTCTTAGACATGGCAATCAGAAATTATTAACCACAAACATATTCGAATAAACAACTCGAGGTCGATTCAAGATAACTTACACAATAATTAAGAGTTTAAGTTTAGTAACTTGCCTGTTTGGTCGATTACTGTTACGTAGTTTACAACGCTTTATCCGAAGACCTAATATTACTAATATAGATCTCTAATATTAGAATAATATCATCATAGTATAATAATGCTATATATATAATATAACATAATCCTAAACACATAACACATAACCATATCAGTCCACAAACTACCTAAGACTCGGTATCAAGTCAAACTATTGCAGTCTGAGTTGAACCCGACTTAATTCTAACATCTTGACGGTCTAGTCGAACAATTCTTGAGTTTAAGTTCAATTAAACTCTTCCTAAACACTTAACAATTATCTTTGATAATTGCATTATCAGTCAAAATAATTTTCATAGACATGTAATAATTTTAAGATAATTATTACCATTTATCATGATTTTTGAATCATTTATATCGTATTTATATAATATAAATACCACATTATTCTATTATCATTAATATTTATTTAATATTAAATAATAATGAAAATCATATCATAATATTATAATATATTTATAATATCATAAAGTATTTTTAATACCTTAAAATTATATTTATATGATTTTTAAACACTTAAATCCATTATCCGATAATTGCTTTTAATATTAAAATATTAATATTTTCATGACAAAATATTAAAAGTTACATTTTATAGCTCAAAATATTTTTCTAACCCTTAAATCATTTTTATATAATTTTAAATCATTATTTCTAATTTTCTATAATTTATTTAATATATTCATTAAATAAATTAATCACCATTAATATAAATTATTAATGAAATTCATCACAAAATATCAAAAGTTATTAAAATAACTTAAAATATTTTCTAACACCATAATATAATTTTTCATGATTTTTCAAATATTAAAATCATTTTTAAATAATTTATTTAATATTACAATTAAATAAATTAAATACCTTTATATTCTAAAATTATTAAATATTTTCGAAATATACTTAAAATAATTAAAACTAATTTTCTGACTTTAAAATAATTTTTAATAATTTATTATGTATTTTTAATAATTTAAAACTATTTTTCTATAATTATTTATTAAAATAATTAATTTCCTAATTAAACTGTCGCTAAAGGCCTATAAATGACAGTAATCGTCATATAGATGTTCTTGAGCATGTCAGAACATTCATGGCCAGTTCACAAGTAAGGGGTTTGACCAACATTTGATCTTAGATCTTAATGTATTCTAGGCTAGCAAATGTTTTAATCATGTAGTATAAGTGTAATACTACAACTACATACTAATTTCATGGCGATGGCTTACAACAAATCGAGAGTTATAAGCTCTCCAATATGATGTCGACACTGCTTCTTCAAATTACGGTTTTTCAGAATTTAAGAATAGTCAAGGTACCTATTTTGAGCCCATAAATCTTTACTTTCCAGACTTGCTTTGTGTGATCTAGTGATTCATATATGTATTAGATATGTCAGGCTACAAGTAGATAACATCATAACATCATAACATCATTACACAAGAAAGATTAAAGTTGGTCAAACTCATCGTCAAGTCGTTTTTGGCGCGAATTACGGGTTTCAGATTTCGTTCAAGCGCGATTAATCAATGATACTTTGACCGATTATAACTTTGATCCTGTAATGGTTCTAGGTGTTATAATGACTTGTATGTGTAGATCACATACCAGTATATAACATAACAACAACAACTTGGCCAAAATAACAAACAACAGCAAGATCAAAGAGTCTAAAGTTGCTTGTCAGACTTTCTGAAAAAATCTGGGCTGCCCAGATTTCAGTTTTTGTGGTCGGTCAACTGACTTTGACCACTTATAACTTGTAATCTACACAAGATCTGAACCTGTTTCTAGTTCCAAATCACAAACAACATGGCATACTACAGATCTAAAACTTAAAACACCTTAAACAAGTAACAGGTAAAGATCTAGAGGCCTTGACATTAGGCTGGCAGGCCTTAAAATTAGGTTTCTTGGTCAGTTTGAAATCTTGATTTTCTGGCTTCTAGATGTTATGGATCTATGATATAGCATCATATATCACTAAATAACATCCTTAAACACACTTCTAAACATCTAACAACAACATCTAACACAAAATCACATGATTTTCAAAATTAGGGTTTTATACCTTTCTAAGCTTGATCCTTTGATCCTGATTTTTGTTCCTTTTTTTGGCTTGCTAATACATGATCACGGTTCAACTTTTAACTCTCTCTCACTCTAGATTTCGAAAAGTTAGAGAGAGAAGGGACTTGGATAAAATGAAAAGTAAAGTAAAGGTTTCTTACTTTTTAATTTAAGATCTTTTGAATCCATAGTCATAAATGGTGTTAAGTGTCCACCAAATCTGATGTTGTAAAGATTTAAACACATGGAAAAATCTTTGGCTTGATGACTCACAAGATTTCACAAATCTTTTACTTAAGTTTTAAGTTAAACGGTATTTTGGTCATTTCGCATTCACTAAAGGTATTTTTGTCTTTTCCCCTATAATTTGAAGGGTATTTTGGACATTTCTCATTTATCCCATAACATTTTACACTTAGCCAAACAAACTTGACTTTTGAATTCCAAATTAGGGTTTTCTAATTCCGAATTAGGGTTTCAAATCCCCAGAACTAAAATTAGGGTTTTTGAGTGTATCGTTAGGGTTTCTAACAATTTGTTAGAGTTTTCTAACTTAATAAATATATTTTTTTAACATAACTTTATGGTTTGCTAAAGTTACATCTTATCTGCTCAAGATCTTATCCATAAACCACAATGGTTCACATATAAAATTACTAATTCGGGTTTAATAACTTAACCCTTAACGTTCTCATTATAATTTTAGGGTTTGTCACCTATGTAACTTATCTGATCGAAAATTGATCCTTACCATAAATTATACACATAAAAATTTAATGTTCACATATATGATCACATATACCAACTCGTATACATGCAGATACTTAACCCTGATAATTCTTCACAAGAATTTTAAATCCACCAAAATCTTATACCTCATTACCAGACTATCACTTACAGTCTACCAAATTATTCAAGTCTTGACCAAAAATTTTGAAATCCTTAAAATTTCTTTGAACTGCCAATTCCATACATTTATTTTCTGTCTAGGTCCTAATATTGAACCTTAAATCAATCAATTATGATTTTTTAAAAAATCTTCTAAATTCTCGGGTTGTCACAAAAACTCACAGCTTATGTGTTGTCCTACTTTGCACGACAGTTCAACAGTTCTATAAATGAAGTTTGTAATGTGATATATTGCGACTCAGAATGGGTCGTGTGTGTGAGACCCCAAATTTTATGAAGTGAAAGTATTCAATTTTCTTATAATTATTCTATTTAGAAAATGGTTAAATTGATAAAAGGTTAAAGTTAAGGGTGATATGTGAAATTATTTCAAAGTAAACAAGTTGTTATAAAATAATTGGTGATAAATGTATAGTAATGCACATGGTTGCATAGTAGCACACGATATTGTACAGTATCTTTGATTATTGATGTTTATGTGATAAGTCACTCAGTTTATTCAATTATTGTCACAATATTTTATATTATTAAATCAATAATTGAGGCGACAAAGTTATTCATATTATTATTTGCAATATTTACAATGTCTAGAAGTTCTGTCAAGGAGAGGTTAGATAATCTAATTACGCGCTAATAGGGAGAAATTCTTATCGGAAAGCCCCCTCTTTCCTGGGAACGACCTGGTTGTTAAATATTACGAATTATAATAATAATGAATAAATGTTATTAAAAATCGAATTTGAGTTCGGAGTTGAATTTGGAGACGCGGACGTGATTTTTGAGTCCGAAACGATGAAATTAGTAAAAATAGACTATAAACACAAAATTTACCGGGGCTGACTTTTTGGTCAAAAAGTCAACAGTTGACTTTTTTGGAAAAAGTCAAACTTTAAAATTTTAAAAATAAATTTTTTGATAAAAATAGTTCCATTGCATTGGGATTATTAGTGACGTTAGTGGAAATCGACATTTATTTCGATATTAATTGATGTCTGGAATTTATATTGACCAATCGGGTAATTAACCGGATAAATGAGTATTTAATTGCTATTAATTCACATGATTATAACTATTTGTTCACATGTGTGTACTATTGATTCACATTCTTGTACTATTAGGGGAGGTGGTGCAAGATTGATAATACTTGCATGACTAAGTTAAAAATGGAAGTATAGATGGAGGTACTATCTTTGTAATTAGTATTTTCACATGATTATAACTATTGATTCACATGATTGAACTATTGATTCACATTATTTACTATTAGGGAGGTGGTGCAAGTTTGATAATACTTGCGGTCTAAATTAAAAATGAAGAAAAAGAGGAAGGTATTATACTTTGTAATATTTGAGAGCCTCAAAACGCGTGCAATTATCAAAACTATATTTTCCTATAAATAAAGCTCATTCTTCCTTCATTTCTCACCAATTCACTAAAGCTATAGAGCAATTATTATAGAGAGAAAGAAGAAGAGAAGTCCGCTACCTCACTATTCTAGTATCCAGTCTTCTTTTGAGGTAAGGGATATTATTATTATAGTAAGGGTATTATTTCTTTCGTATTCATGAAGAGAGATTACATTATTCTATTCTTTATTATTATGTTGGACTAACTTTGCCTATGCTGAGTACCGCATACATGGTGTGAATTTTTCATTATTCCATTCTTTATTATTCATTTGGAATATCATGTATGCATGCTATTACGATCTATCGCATGCCTGGTGAATTCTGTTGTTATTCCATTTTTTATTATTTTGTTGGAATATCCTGTCTGTGCGGATTACGCATGACCTGGTTCCATTCTTTATTATTTTGTTGGAATATCCTGTTTGTGCGGATTACGCATGACCTGGTTCCATTCTTAATTATTCTATTGGAATATCCTGTCTGTGCAAATTATGCATGACCTGGTTCCATTCTTTATTATTCTGTTGGAATAACCTGTATGTGCGGTCTATCGCATGCATGGTGAATTCTTCTGTTATTCCATTCTTTATTATTTTGTTGGAATAACCTGTCTATGTGGATTACCGCATAGCGGACGAAAATCCATTTGCAGTTTCGTAATTTTTCTAACCCTTAAAAATTCTGGAAAAATTTGAAATGATAGTTTGTTGAGTTTTCTAGATTGTGTCCAAAAATGGCGATTTTTTGATGTATAGATTAGGAGTTATGAGTTTTATGTGAAAATACTATTTTAAAAGTAAATCCTTATAACTCCTTGTGGTTAACTCCAAAATTGGTGAAATTTTTATTGGGAATACATGTATATAATAGGAGTATACCCTGTAAATTTCGGAATTTTTGGAAAAAAGTACAATTTATGATAAATGTCTAAATATTCGCGCTTTTTACCATATAAAAAATAGTAAATGAATTTTAAAAATTCCGAGAAAAATATATGTTCAATATGGGACTATATTCTACTAAATCCCAGAAAAGAATAATTTTTGGGACTGATTTGGTATTTTTCATAAAAATAGTTTAGTTACGAACATATGAATTAAATATGTTATGTGAAGTTGAAAAAATTGGTAAATGGAATTTTATGGCTTGGAAATCCTATATAAGGTATATGCAGATTTTTGATGAGGGATTTGATCATTGGTGATAAAATCTTATGAGTATGACATTTTGGAATGATTAAATGCATTATTTGGTAAAGTGTAAACAATTAAAATAAATTGTTTATAAGTTTAATAAATGATTAAAATATTGTTATAATATTAATGATATTATATTATGAGATTATTAAGTGATTGATAACATTTGGATATTTTAAACTCTGGATAAATTTGAAGTCTTTAATACTTATCCTTGTTTCGTTTGATTAATGCTTATATCATTGTCATCATCCTCATGCTTATATTGTGATGAAAGTTATCTTTGGCTTACGTGCAAAAATGGACTGTTGATTATTGATTTTACAAATGTATATCTTTGGCTTACGTGCAAAGATGGACTGTTGATTATTGGTTTTACAAATGTATATCTTTGGCTTACGTGCAAAGATGGACTGTTGATTATTGGTTTTAGAGTTGTATATCTTTGGCTTACGTGCAAAGATGAACTATTGATTGATGAGTATCATTGGCTTATGTGCATAGATGAACTGTTTATTGGTATGATTATGACCAGGGATCATTTGGTATAATCATGACCCGTAATGTTATAGATGATGTGGTAAAAGTCCTCATTGGCCTGTAATGCATTGATGTACAGTTATTGGTATGATTATAACCAAGGATTATTCGGTATAATCATGACCATTGATGATTACATGAATATCCTTGGCCGTAGGGCAGGGATGATTCGATGATGTGAATTATTTATTAAGTTGAGTCTCAGCGATAAAATATTGATTATACATTTTTAATTCGTAAAAGATAGTAGATATCATGCTGTATTTGACTCTTCTAATATACAGTTGTATGTCTTTGGCTTGTAGTGCAAAGATGAATTTATTAGTATGATTATGAGCAGGAATTGTGATTTGGTATAACCATGATTTTTGATGTTTCAGGTGAAGATAGGTGATGGCAATTATCTTCGTCCTGGGTGCGAAGAGGAATTTAGAATCACAATTATGATTATGAGTTGTTCACATGATGGTGGAAAGGAATTGTTGATTGATGTTACAGAGATAAAACATTGTTGGTGGACTTTTAATGTAGAGAAGATAATAAACTTTATAGTCTATTTGACTCTTTTAATGGATTGCTCGTTCCGCTGCAACTATGGTTGAAAAGTTTTATCATCTACCATATGTTCTAAATCTCTGATTTATTACTGACGAAGACTATTGATAATTTAATTATCTTTAGTCATGATATTCTTTACTGAGCTAGTTTTGCTCACCCATTTGCTTCAAAATTCCTTTCGGGTAATAAGAGTGTTCTTAGTCGTCGAATGGGATAACAGGGGGATAGAATCTGTGGTCTATATAGTCATTGAGGTTCTCCCTAAATTGTATGGAAATAATTTTATTGAGAACTTTAGATAAGTGTGTCGTATTGTATACGTCATTTGATATTTAATTTTGGTGAACCGAATAGGGTGAGGTGAAACCAACTTTAGAAGGGTGTTTTACCACTATCATACAAGATTTCTAATGACATACAACCTCGTGTTATCATAAGACAGGGTTGTGCATATCCACTTGCTTAGTATATCTACGAGCACTATCTATATGATCTTGGAGTTTATTTGAAATATAATTTTTACTTGGAGACAGCGGAGATAGTTATATGTCAAGAGAAGACTCACCATTGGAAAGAACATGATAGTAATCTTCTCATTTTTCTTTGGGGTCTATTGGGTCAACCAAGGATAATTCTGTGGACATATGATATCTATTATAACCTAGACGCATGGCCTCCCATGTACGAAGGTTTCCTTAAGCACTTCCCAAAGATTTTAATTCCTAAAATAGTTTTTGACTATACTTTTATGTAAAGTACCATTGTAAGGTTGTGGTCGAGGCACCATGAGAGTTATATACATTTGTATTAAAACTTACAGGTTTAAGCTGTTCGATATTACATTTACGTTCAACAGTTGTATAAATGAAGTTTGTATTTGATTTTTATAGTATGATATCTAGCGAGTCAAGATGGGTGATGTATATCTATTTTGGGGGCGTCACAAATGGTATCAGAGCTTAGGGATATGGTCTCTGGCGGAGATCTGGGTTTAGAACTAGGAGGGGATAGACGAATAATATCCTTTGCTAGTGTATGTCCTACCTAAGCTTAATTTTCTTACCTAAGTTGACAAATTGCGATATGTCAATTAACCTTTGTTTTGAAGATATATTCTAGAATGATATCTGAAATACAGGAGAAGAACAATGGGAAAATCATGATACAGAGGAAATAATCGGGAATGTACAATCCGAAAAGAAAGCAAGGTGTTCTCATCTCTTCGAACTACCAGGTACGTAAATTTTAAGGGCAAGATTTCATAAGGATGAGAGATTGTGAGACCCCGAATTTTATGAAATGAAAGTATTCAATTTTCTTATAATTATTATTTTATTTAGTAAATGGTTAAATTGATAAAAGGTTAAAGTTAAGAGTGATATTTAAAAATTTTGCAAGTAAACAAGTTGATATAAATTATTCGTTGTGTCGGGAAATATTATTTTGGTCGAGGTATATTCTTTCGTCGAGGAATATTCGTTCGACGAAACCATCATTAGTGGACCCCACAACGAAATAACAGTCGGAGTTAGAAAACGACAGAAATAACTTTTTGTAAAAATAACGGCAAAAGTCTTACCATTAAACTGTTGAATTACCCGGTGGTAAAAATATAGTAATACGCGTGGTTGCATAGTAGCACACGGTATTAATTATTGATGTTTACGTAAGAAGCACTCAGTTTATTCAATTATTGCTACAGTAATTGTTACATAGTATCTCATGTTATTTGATTCAATTATTGTCATAGTATTATCTGCATAATATTTTATATTATTAAATTAATAATTGAGAAAACACATTTATTCATATGATTATTTACATTATTGACAATGTCTAGAAAGTTCTATCGAGAAAAGTGTTTTGGTCACCTAATTGCGCGCCAATAAGGAAAAATCTTTATCGGAAAGCCCCCTCTTACCTGGGAATGATCTGGTTGTCAATATTGTAAGTTATAATATTAATGATGAATAATTGTTGAAATATTAAAAATGTATTTATTAAAGATAAGTGAATTACAACAGTTAGAGGGGAACAATGCAAACTTGGAAAACTTTAGGGGTACTAAAGTGTATTAAGTAAATCAATCTGGACCATTGGTGGTGGTATCAATAATAAATCAATCTGGACCGTTGATGGTGGTTTTAAGAGTAAATCAATCTGGATCGTCGATGGTGGTTTTAATAGTAAATCAATCTGGACCGTCGATTGTGGTTTTAAAAGTAAATCAATCTGGATAGTCGATGGTGGTTTTAAAAGTAAATAAATCTGGATCGTCGGTTGTGGTTTTAATAGCAATCAATATGGACCGTCCGTTCTAATAGTAATCAATCTGGACCGTTCGTGAATTAGTTACTATTTAGTCATTTCTCCTATAAATAGAAGCTTAATTCTTCTTTCATTTTCACCAATTCAATAAGACTCACAAGAGAAGCTATAGAGAGAAAGAAGAAGAGTATTCTGTTACTTCACTATTGCAGTATTCAATCTTCTACTAAGGTAAGGGATATTATTTTTGTTTGGTAAGGGATATTATTTGTTGTATTCGTAAGGGGTATTATTTTTTTCGTATTTATAAGGAATACTATTTTTCGTATTCATCGTTTAATATGTCAAAATAACATGTCTACGCGGATTATGTACCGTATAACAGGTGAAAATCCATTTGCAGTTTCATATGTTATTTCTTTTCATATTCTTAAATCTAAACTTATTACGGTAAGTATTGCTTCTATAATCCTTGAAATTAGTGGAATATCATTGAGTTTTGTGCTTCATCCAGTATCGTTTCATTGGAATATTGATCTGAACTTTTTTTTATTAAATATCAATATTTTCACCCGGAGTACTATTCATGGGTTACTATTCACCCAGTTACTTTTCACTATAATATTATTCACTCGGGTATTTGGGGCACTTTTCATGCAGCAGTACTATTCACGAGTTACTATTCACGGGTTACTATTAACCTGGTTACTATTCACTATAATATTATTCACTCGGGTATTTGGGGTACTTTTCATGCCGGGGTACTATTCACAAGTTACTATTCATAGGTTACTATTCACCCGATTACTATTCACTTAAATATTATTCACTCGAATATTTGGGGCACTTTTTATGCTGGAGTACTATTCACGGGATACTATTCCCAAAGTACTATTCATGGGGTACTATTCACCGAAAAATTTAGACTAAATCAATCCACATAGTTATTCTTATTGTGATATCCTTATTATACCAGTTTCAAACAGAAAAAGATTCGATTCATAACAACAAATCACATCAAAGCTCTAATAGTCAGTACTATACTTATTGTGACACCCCCAAATCCGGGTACTTTAATTCCAGAAGATTCGGTGTTCACTGTACAAATATCATCTATCTATCTACCCATAATAATGCAAACCATGCAATAAATAGAAATAAATCTTTCCCTTATGGCGTTACAACATCTGAATAATAAATACAATCCCAGGTTAAACTAACCTTAAACATCTATGTGGAATCATAAACAAATAATAAGTCTTAAACAACATTAAGTCTGAAACAAAATATATCAACTAAACAACAAATCCTTATTACTTGCTAACTTTGCCCTTGCCTTTTCTAGTGGAAGGCTCGTCGGATCTTTCGTTCTTAACTGCAATGTTATTATTATGCAAGAGTGAGCCCGATTGCCCACAAGTTTAACAATAAAACAATAAAACAATAAAATAATAACATGCGAATGAATCAAAGACTTCTGAAATAAGAAAACTCGGCTTTTGAATCAAGAATGAATAACAATAATCAAAAGAACTTCTGAGGGTCAGAAGACCTTGAACTATGTTCTAGGTTGTCAAGTGTTTATACTTGAAACCTTTAACGGTCATAAGACTATGGACTCTTCTTCTCGCATTTTAGGGGATCACCCTTAGTACCATCTTCACATCTTGTAATATCTTAACGCTAAAGCGTAAATAATCCCCTATATAGGGTTGTTCATCTCAGTTTAACATTAGAGTCCGCACCAAAGGAAGTTTGGTTTTGATAATTCAACAAGGGTTCTGAAATTTAGAACGTTCATCAACTATGGACTAGTCGAATTAATAAGAGTTCACTAGTCTTACAATGTTCAACAATAACCGATATTTAAATTGAATAACAAACTCAAGAGGTATACAACATAATAAGTATTGTATAACAGAATCATACTTTGAAAGAATAATAACCTTTAATATAACAATTCGAACTTGATTAATAATAACGAGGATTTGCTCGATGTAAGTTCATAAACTTGAATAACAATAATAAGTAGGGTTAGGAAACTTGCCTCGTGCGTAGATTACACGTTAATTTATACACGTTCCTTGATTTAATCCTACATACCATTTACATTCACAATACCAGTCAATTATAACGTAACTAGTTATCACAAGTTCATTCTTTTTGTCTAAATTCTAGTTACGACTATACTTAGTCAATTACCACGCTTATTTTCACATAATATCACACTACACAAATAATAAGCTAACTATGCATTCATGTAACAACCCGATATTTTCTATACAAATAAATTAGAAATTTTGCGTATAATTTTTTTTTATTAAAATAAATATGGGGAATATGTGCCAAGATAATGTGTGTATGTATTTATGTGATATATTTATTACATGAATGATTTTAAATAATTTTATTTTAGAATTATTGATCATTATAAATTATATTCTTATAATAATTAATTTTATAGTAGAAATGTTTTATTAATTATTTTCCATAAAATATAATCATATATTATTTATATAATATATGAAATGATTTTTAGAATTATTATAATAATTATTTTATTATGTGAATCTTTGTACAGATTATTAAGTTAATTATTTTAACTTAATTAATAATGTTAAATATGACAGATAAATTAGATATGGAATCTAAACCCTAATTTTGGATTTTGATCAAGGAATGAGAATAATAATATAATATTATTTATATTTTGATTTTTCAGTGCTATAATTATATATTGTATGTATATGAACTGACAATGATTGGTCAGTTGTGGTGTATTATGTCAACCCTAGTTTTACTATGGGAAACCCTAATTTGAAACTCAATTGTGAGTTTAAGACTTATATAACTGTGTTGTATGATTTTGCGATTAATTAGGTCAACCCTAAGTGACATTTAGATTTATTAATTTCTTGAAATCCTATTTATTAATTATAAACCCTAATTGCTAAATTAGCAAGGATAATTATAATTATTATATAATACCCTAATGTTCATGTATAATTAGAACCCTAATCAAATTAAGAAAAGCCTAATTATAAATTTTACAAACTAATTATATTTTATTTTTAAACCCTAAATAAACAATTTGGGTAACATATATTAAAATTGTTAGACTATGATTATTACATGGCCCAAAACAATTATGGGAGAACCCAAAAGAAATAAAATACAAGCCCAAACTTAGTCCACTTGATTAAGGGTATTTTAGACCTTTGATTTATCTAATTTATGCATTAAAATAAAAGCTAAATAAAAGAATTAGTGGGTATATATATAGCTGGCCACAATTGGCCTTTTAAGACAACTAATTATGCTAATCAAGTTTCCTTAAATAGTAACTCTTACATCAAGTACATAGGTGTCAATCTACCATTGGTTGCAAATCTATTAAGCACCTTTAATCACATGATTAGGCTAATTGAAGAGATAAGGTGTAGTCTTTTATCCAAAGGACAACAAGTGTATGGGGGATAATAGTTAAATCCCACATTTGCTAGACTTGTATAAATAGACTTGAGAGAGAGAAATAATCATTTGTTAGGCCATTTTATGCACAACACCCATCTTAACTCTCTCAAGCTCTCACCTCCAAAAATAACAAGATATATCAGTCATAAACCAAGCCCCACTAACACCACAACAAAATCAGAAAGCTAGAAACAAGAATTGATCAAAGAAGGTATAAAACCCTAGCTTGAAAATCTGACCATAATTATGTTGTTAGATGTTATGATTTTGTGTTTTAATATGTTATTAGTAGTGTATATTGATGATCTGGGTTGCTAGATGTTATATCCATAACATCTAGAGGCTCGGATTTGATGTTCTTCAAAATCTGGAAATTTTGTTATGTGTTGTCTGACATCGAATGTCAGGCCTTATATCTCTATGATCTTTAATGATTTTTGTGTTTTGAAAGTTTGTAGTTGTAGTATGATATGTGATCTTTGATCTGGAACAAGAATCAGGCTTATACCTGGTCTAGATTGCAAGTTATTCGTTGTCAAACCACGTTGATCTAAGATTGATCGGTTAAAATCAAGGCGTACCATGAACTTGCCCGTAAAACTCGATAATAGAAGTTCATGGGCCCAAATCTTTCTGTTGTTAGTTGTTTGGTTTCAGTTGTTGTACTAGATTTGTACTATGGTATATGGACTACAAGATTAAGCTTTTAGATCGCTTAAATAGTAAATGAATCGAAGTCAGTGGAAGGTCAAACCGGGGCAGAAGATCACGAACTGAGTTTTCTGGGTAACCCAGAAAACTTAAGAGCATGATCTCTGACAAGGTTTGACCAGTGTATATCTTTTGATTTTGTTGTTGTTTTGATGCTTTTATGTAATGAATCTGTAGTCCTACATGTTGTCTACAACCTGGAAGTCTTAGATCACGAAAATATTACACTATCAGCATGTAGTGGAAGGCCAAAGTGAGTTTCCCCGATTCATTCTTCATTTCGGGCAACCCGTAAATGAAGAAACGCCCTCCCGTAAATGAAGAATGCGACCTCAATGTACCACTTTGATGGCTTAGATCTTTCATTTGATGCATGTTATGAACATGTTTGTTGTTGGATCTTGTAGTCTTACATTAGCTCTACCAGATCTGATCAACAACATGCCTAGAAACACAATACACATTGAATCATTGATGGTCAAACTTGGTCACTCGGTAACTGGCTTGAAGATCTGGGTTTGCATGAAGAACACATATAGTGATGGTTCTATCGCTCGCTATAGGTGGTCTTTAGCAACAGATTATTTATAAAAATTATATTTTTATTAAATAATTTAGAAAATTAGTTTTTAATTATGAAAAATACAAAATAAATTATTAAAAATTATTTTAAGGCCTGAAAATTTGTTTTTAATTATTTTAATTATATTTTATAAATATTTAATATTTTTGAAATATTAAAGGTATTTAATTTATTTAATTATTATATTAAATAAATTATATAAAATGATTTTAATATTTGAAAAATCATTTAAAAATTATATAATGGTATAAGAAAATATTTTAAGTTATTTTAATGACTTTTAATATTTTGTGATGAATTTCATTAATTAATTAATATTAATGATAATTTAATTATTTAATAAATGAAATAAATAAATAATTTAAAATGATTTTATTATATTAAAAATTATTTTAAATAATAATAAGGTATTTAAGAATATTTTAAGTTATAAAATATAACTTTCAATATTTAAAGGTGGATTTCATTAATTAATTATTATTAATGATATTAAATTTATTTAATAATTATATTAAATAATTTAGTTTAAAATGATTTTATTATCATAAAAATCATTTTAAATGAAAATAAAGTGTTTAAAGATATTTTAAGTTATAAAATATAACTTTTAATATTTAAAGGATAATTTCATTAATAATTTAATATTAATGATATTTATTTAACATTAATGATATTAAATTTATTTAATAATTATATTAAATAAATAGTTTAAAAATGGTTTTATTGATTTAAAAATCATTTAAAAAGGATATAAATGAATTAAAAATATATTTTAAGTTATACTTAACGACTTTTAATATTTTGATAAATGGTACATTAATATTTAAATATTAATGAAAATTATTTATAAGTGATATTAAATGTTTTAAAAATCATTTAAGGGTAATATTAATACTTTTTAAAATATTCCAAGTTATTATAAATAACTTTAATATTTTTAGCAATGATTTCATTAATAGTTTAATATTAATTAAATATTAATGATAATAGAATTATTTGATGTTTAAATCATTTGATAATGATTCCTTGTTTGAAAATTTATGATAAATTATAATAAATGTTTATTGAGTCATTTAAAATAATATGATGATATTTACGATTTAAGTTTAGAATAGAGTCTTAGACTCGATAATTACCGATAAAGTCATTTGATTTTCGATATATTTTAGGAATTGATCCGGACTTAGATATTTTGATCGTATTAATGTTTGTTTGTGATGCAACGACCGTTGAACATGTGTGTAATGTGATTAGGTTATGTCTTTGATCATGAAAATGCAATACTATATGTTATAGTATATTGTTCTAATCGAATAAATGATCTGATTAATGATAGGTCGTGATATAAAAGATAAAACTAAGTTGCGTATTGTAAGCAGCGCATCAAGCAAGTATCCTACCTTTTCATTTCCTTTATGCAATGGACATGAGTAAGAATGTTTTAGATATATATTATTATTGTATAGATTATTAACCCTATATTATATACGCTCATTGATTATCAACATGTTAGTATATGGTAATTCAGATATATATTCTGTTCGTTAATTTCTATAAATGGTTATATAAGTGTCCCCACTTGGATAATCATTGCATTTAATCACATGTTGATACACCTTTGTCAATTACCCGTATATATATATGTTAAATTATAGATTATTGTTGAACAAGATAAAACCTACCTATTATCCAACCGAATTGCTTTGGTTTGGAACCCCGACAAGTATGAACATCCCATTCATTGGAAATTTTTTTATGTCCAAGGCAGCCAGATTGAACGATGATATCGTTCTTGTTATGTAGTATTGATCAATATAGGATACAACGGGCTGATCACCCCTGTGCCCGTAAGTTATGACGGTTTACAGATGAAGTTCTGTTTAACCTTTTTAGAAAATGAAAACAATGTTCATAGTATGTCCCTTTAATCCTATTTATAGTTAGTACGTAGTTTCAAAAATTTGAAAGAGAGTTGTTATGTTATTATTATCGGTTCAGATTACTTCACAACTATTGATTTGTTGTAGAAGGGTAGTATAAAGAAAATATTTAAATTCTTTCAGCTTATATTTATATAATTGTTATTACTTGTTGGGCACTCAAATGCTCATCCTTGCTTAATTTAAATGTTTTCAGCTAAGTGTGAACAACCTGAAGACTCTGCTAGGAGCAAGGGAAAGGGAAAGGTTGCTGAATGATTTCAATGTTATTCTATGTAATAGTTTAATATTATTAAGACAACGTTATATATTTAATATCATGTATTGTAAGGAATGATTAAAGGTTACGTACTTGGGAGCTAGAATTTGATAATTATGTAAATTAAGTTTAATATTTATATTATTGTTATTATTATTAGTATTTTCCGCTCATAGAGATGGTATCGTGAAGCACTGAATTCGGGTTTCAAGTACCTGAATTTGGGGGCTTTACAATTCAACAATTCAATCAACATGTAAATGCCTTATCGACATGTTAAGAACCTATGTTAACATCTCATTATATGTTTACCACATTTTTATATTCATTAGATTAGGTTACTATTACATTCCTGGACATGAATAATCAAAAATTTCATTTTGAGCAATCTGCAGAGTGGCGCTGCGGTGCCACCATCAAGTTTGTTCTTGTCATTTGTGGCATGGTGGCAATCGCGATCACAGCCTTAAGGCATGGAGTTGGCGCCCTAAATATACTTAACTCCGCTTTTGAATTTCCAATTCGCGAAGAACACAGAGTCAGGTAAAATTATCATTACATGATCATTAAATACATTAAATTAAAATACCCATATACTAGAATTCGTACATAATTATTACCCAACCTTTATAAAGTGATTTTAACAAGTTTAAACACATAATTACTTGAATCAAATTATATAATTTCACTGTTCTTGATGTTCTTGAAAGTTTTGAAAACAAAACATGAAGATTGGCACTATGGGTTTGTTATAACACTAAATCAGTCCATTCGAAGTTTTTTTTCTTCGTTTTAACATACATAATTATATACAAGTGTAAAATTTATGAGACAACATATGATTGACGTATTAAATTTACGTGTAAGGGCCATATGGCCATACTTCTATTCTCTGTAATTTTGAAGCAACAATATACGACATATTTTTTTATGAAACTGATGTTATGGAAATATACAATATATAGTAAAAACATGCTATGTTAACATATTATCACACACACACACACACACACACATATATATATATATATATATATATCCATATAATCACTACCATTTCCAATTACAAAGATTTTAACAGAACTTGAAAGCCATTTTCTTGAAAACTTTAATAACGTAAAATAGAAATTGAGTTGAAGAGATTACCCAAAGTATAGAGTGTAGATTAGGTAGAGATGATCCTGTCTCAGATACTTCTTCAATCACACACTCACAATTTCCCTCAACAATTTTTAATTTCTCTCTGACTAGTTTTTTATCAGACTTAGAAAAATAAAATAAAAGAAGAATATGTATATAATTTATAAACTGACGCAGTTGTGGTCAGTTAACCAATCATGGGTTAGCTGCCCTCAACCTCCACTAAGGCCTTGTTTGGCTATTCATAATAACTCATTCCCATTTAATTTGATAAATTTCTTATACTATAGTTTAATGATGTCACTCCCATTTACACAATAATTCAAATATCTTTTTTAATTTAATTTAAATATAATATAATAATTTCTCATTAATTCACATAGTTACATAATTAATTTTCTCATTTATTAATTATGTCAAATTATTAATTCTCTAATTAATTATTGCATTAATTAAAATAGCATTATGCTTATTAAATATTTCATTTAATTCAATAAGCTCACATAAATAAATACTTTGAATAATAAAAATTCTCCACATTAATTTAATAAATATAACACCTATAATTAAATTAATCTACCATAGTTGCATTAATTAATTATTTAATCCAATAATTAAATCATCGAAAAATATTTATTTAATTCAATAAATATTAAAATTAAATTATAAAATCTCGTTTCTCACATCTTTCCCCCCTTAAAAGGATTCTGTCCTTAGAATCATGACTCAATCTATTCGTCCCTTAAAAGGATTTTGTCCTCAGAATCACGACTCAATCAATTCGTCCCATTACATTCTCCCCACTTACAAAGATTCTGTCCCCAGAATCGCTTACAATAAATTAATTAAATAAATGAGGGTAATTCTTCATCATATGCTCTTCGAGTTCTCACGTAGCTTCTTCAGCGTTGTGGTTCCTCTAAATTACCTTAACAGAAGGTATTACTTTATTTCTGAGAACTTGTTCTTTTCTGTCGATAATATGAACAGGAATTTCTTCGTCCGATAAATCTTTTTCAAAATGTAGGGGTTCGTATTCAATTAAATGCTTGTAATCGGGTTTGTAGGGTCGTAAAACTGAAACATGGAAGACGTTGTGGACATTCTCAAGTGCTGGAGGTAAGGCACTACAAGAAAAAGGTTTATCAAGAATCACTTAGCAAATGACCGCAGACGAGACAACAAAATAGCCATCAACTCAGCATGATGCGGTCACGATAGTCGTTCTCACAAAATCGGTCATTTGGGATACACATCAGCGACCACAATTAGCGACCGACATATCTGCGACCGATATGAGCGACCAAAATGAAAAATCTGATCGCTAAGCTGAGTCAGCATGGTCCAGAGCCAAAGCTGACGTGGTCCACGTGGCGAAATGATCCGGCATCGGCGATCGCGTCACGCGTCGCTGATAACCTTCAAATGTTTAATCGTCGCATCATAAATAACGATCGGCGACCACATCGATTGATTCGATATGGAAAAAAATAAAAAATAGATTTTTGCTGTTTTGCAGAATTCCCAAAAACATGTACCTGTTTTGTACCTGCTTTATCCCAACACACATACCCAACAATAGCATACACAATAATATAAACATCCATCGTCCACCAACACATACACGTGTTTAAGTAACATTTGAATAAATATAATAACATTTCAAAACTTGTTTAAGTAACATATAAACATCCAAATAATGAATATACAAGTACAAACTTATACTATAACTATAAAACTAATCTAAAGTAGGTACGTCAAGCATCATCGCCTCCTTGATCACCCTATAATTAACAAAATAATAAAACGAGTTACAAATATATACTAACTATGTTAATATTGATATATTATGACAATATATATATATATATATATAACAAATTGATTTTATACCTCGTCGCCATCCCCTGTTGTTGTGATGATCTTTGCCATCGCTCTTTCAACTAACTCCTCAAAGACTCAGAGCCCCTAGATGCCCGCCAAAGATTCTTCGAAGATCGCGATCTCGACATATAGCTCTCACACAATCGGCCAGTAGTATGAATAATTTGGATGGCTCGATGACTATGTAGATCGGGTAGAAGAGCGGCTGAGCCATCAAGGGATGGGCGTCGCCATTGTCCTCGACCTTTAATGTAGTTCTTCTTCATAACTGACGCCTCTCCCACAACTCTTGATCAATAAAGCGGACATGGAGTGCCTTCGGGATGGCGCTCATTCAATAAACGCTTATAAGTATTATGTCATCATGTTAACAATTAAATAGTTAAAATAAATTAATTACGTAAGCATTAAAGATCAAGTTGTTAAAATTTATTACTGCTTATCCGGATAGCCTCAGTGCACTCATCACAAAAATATACACATCCAAATTAATGGATAGGTGACCTTGAGACCGAGACTCCTATACAAAAATAACACAATATTACTAAGTAAAAATGGGATATATTTTCTACAATTCATGATTGTAAACATATTAAAACTTGTAAATACGCATGGCGTTGATATCTCAGAATCGTGAAATATCGCCACCAGTATGTTCCTTTAGCCTTTTTCGCCATCGAATACACCCGAGGCTCATTGGTGGCGGCGGTTTTCTTCTTTTCACCCACTCTCTCACTCTCCATTGGGCACATATCTCAAATTTATATGGATCTGGTGCACCACCGAGGCTATGCTCGTGCATATAATCCTCTCCCAGCTTTGGATGGTCGATCTCAAAGATTGTGAATGGCTTTTTGTCATTCTTTATTCAAGTTGTCCTTGGTGCGAAATGCGCACTTCTGCTAGAATAATGTCTGAATCACTTTGAAGCTCACAAGGCCCTCCCATCTATACCTTTTATGCAAATAAAACAACAATAATAACATTACTAAATAATTATCCTTTGAATATTATATTAATATTATCTGTCATAATTAAAAAAAACATACCTGAAATTCTACCCAAATAGCATCCTTGTGGGCGATAGGTGTGCTCGCCCACGTAATCACAAATTGTAGGCCAATTACAGAACACACATTGTGATATGCACTTGACGATTTTATTATCTAAAAATCACTATAATATACAACATCAATTAGCATATATTAAAGCAATTTACATCTAAGTTATAATATTTATGAACATTTTTCAAACTTATACATATATAATACTTAAAAAAATTGTCACCTCCCTACAATATAGATTAGCCACATGCACGACTTCAAGCATGCATATATGGACATTTCTAGGCACCCAAGACACAAACCAATATAATATCAATCAAAACATTACCAATATACAATAAATGGAATCTTAAATGCTTATATAAAATTGATATATGCGGGACGTATGTGCTATTCGGAGGAGGGCAATCTGAATAAGAATCCGATCATCCGGATTAGTAGGGGCCTTGGGCACATGATTAGACCTCTACCTAAGCAAGCCGCTTTTTCTCACTACTTCGGAAGCCATCTCAGATATTACAAATTTCAAGATGTTATTATGAGTCATATTTGATTACATGTATATATGACAATAAACATGACAGTGATATAAATATGTATATATATGAATATAAAATGACAATAAACAAAAGTTGCATTTAAATAGTTTAGTACATAAACATGACAGTGATTTAAACATGTATATATATGAATAAAAAATGACAGTCCATTAAGAAAAGCAGAAGGATCTAAGTGGAAACTTGAAATCCCATATGAAGTGAACTGCACCCAACTCCAAACAAATATACATTCACTTTTTAAACAAAACTAATATAAGAATAACAAGGTATAACCTCTTCTACAAAACCACATCAGAAGAACAATAAAAATGGTAATGTATATAGTAGACAAATAGCTTAAAACTTTGAGAGAAAAATCAATAATAAATAATCCATAAGCATATAACATATCCTAGCAAGTATGGTACTAAAAGGGACAAAGATCATGTTATTATCATGCTCTTACAATATTCCTCCTTCCAGCAATAGAGGATAAACAAGTTCATATCAAAGTTCATCAATTATTAATAAAGACCGAATAATATGAAGAAAGTAAGAATGTTACACTCTAAAACCCTCAAAAAGTTATATTACTAACAAATTAACATCCAAAAATTTAATATAGAGGCAATATGTAATAAAAAAATTGTGATTCCCTCATTTGTTCAAGTGTCAATGTCTGATTCAGAATCATCTTGTATACGTGTTGCAGATTCATAACCATCATCTGCTTCAAATTCAAAGGTCGATTCACCAATAACTCTTCCTCCTCAGTATCAATGTCATCTGACACAAGTATTGACTCAGGATCTAATTCATGTGGTTCATCACCACCATCTAACTGGATTACTTCATTGTCGTCCTCCATATTTATTATAGTTTGACTATGAAGCATCCGCTTCTTAGTAAATCTCCCCATCAACTAATTCTACACGACTACGCTGCGGAGTATGAATTACAACTTGCCAATCAGAAGCGGTTTATCCCTTTTCCTAACAGACTAGGAGTGTAGTATACTTGTACCGCTTTGAGTTGGTAAAACAAACGGTTCGTTGGAGTACGCAGACTCTATGGAGGTCAATATCAACGATTCCATGTCCACAACACGATCCTTTTTTCCTAATCAAACCAACTGACTTCGAACAAGTGAATATAACCCCAGACGTGCTCCTTTGTATAACAACTCTATGATTTCCTCTAACTCTCTATAAAAGGCACGACCAAGCTCATTGTAATAATCTCCTTGACACACACCCGTAGTTCGTTGTTCTTTTACCGCTACCATATGCCTTTGTATGAAATTCACAACCATTTATTTTGTAACCATTGTGGTTGACTTGGTCCATGTCTCGTCCCATAGCTAGACTTGTACATTAGGTGGAATCGTTGATCCCTCAAATAAAGCCTAAAAAACTCCATCTTATTAAATGAAGTCATAGTTAACATGGAGTATATATATATATATATATATATATATTATAAATATATTGAACTTACTTTGTCCTTTAGCCAAAGTGCAAATTTTTTTATCCCGATTGATTTGAATATCTTTATCGCTTATACCGGATGCTTCACTTTTAACTCACATCGTATAATCTATACCATGTTATAAACATTAACATATTGGAATAAATTTTCAACTTAAAAGATAAATTATCAAGTTTACATGTGTACCTCACAAATTGGCCAATCTCCTCGCAATTGAGAAGAATATAAAATGTGCAAAGATGTAATTCTTGCTCGAGAGGAATATGCGCTCCTTTTCCATAAGCGCCCGATAGACCAAATACAGAGAGCCAACCATTTAGTTCAACATTTCCCCATCATCATGTCTCGATACTCGATTGGCCTTTGTCAAGACTTCGTCCGGAAAATAGTCTGAGACAAACATAGATATCTCATCGAAACTATATGCCTCACATATCGACCCCTCGATATAAGCTCTATTCTTCACCTTCCTCTTAAGGTTTCCCATCACCCTCGAAAGGGTACATCCATCTATATTGAATCGGACCCCAACACGAGCTTTATAGGGAAGATGGATTTGCAAATGCTCATGAGTCAAAAAAAAACCAGTGGGAATATTTTTTCCAGCTTTACACGAAATCTCTATGATGTTCTTCTCAAGTACAGACATGTCCTTCTCATTTAATGATTTTGAACATAAGTCTTTGAAGAAATGACTAAGATCCGTCAAAGCATCCCATATTGGTTTATCAAGCAGATCCCAAAATGCTATAGGCATGAGTCTCTCCATGAACACATGACAGTCATGACTCTTCATTCCTTGCAATTTCCCACCCGTAACAAACCTTGCAATGTTTGACTCATATCCATCTGGTAGTTTTAGAGACTTAACCCATGTGCACACATATTCAACTTGCTTTTTGGACAATGTGTACCTTGCATGCGGTTTGACAATCTTACCATTAGGAGATTCATAAGGTTCTAATCCAGGACACTTACAAATATCTTTCATGTCCAAATGTGCCTTATCATTGTCTTTTGTCTTCCCCGTAACATTCATCACAGTATTAAACGCATTGTCAAACACATTCTTCTCAATATGCATCACATCTAGATTATGACGAATCAAATTTGTAGACCAATAAGGCAGTTCCCAAAAGATGTTTCTTCGAACCCAGTTATGAGATTCGCCAAAACCCATTGATTATGTTTGTGGCATCAACCTTACCAAATGGGATAACCGGAAATCTCATCACACGATCTCACATCTCCGCTCCCGAAATAATCGTGGTGCGTGCATATCATTATCTACTTTCCTTTCCTAAAGTGTTCTCTAATTTTTTCAAACGGGTGATCTACGGTAAGAACCAACGATGATAATAAATAAACCAACAAGGCTTTCACCTTTTGATAGATTAAACGACTTTGTATGCTCCATACAATACGGACAAGCCAACTTCCCGTGTGTACTCCATCCAAATTAACATACCATAAGTCGTGAAGTCACTTATAGTCCACATAATCACGCCTCTAAGGTTGAAATTTGTTTTGCTTGCAACATCCCAAGTCTATACTCCATCTTCCCACAATACCTTCAACTCGCCTATAAGAGGTCTCAAGTAAACATCTAAGTTCTTTCCAGACTCTTAGGACCAGAAGCACGAGTGAAAAAAACAAGTATGGTTGTTTCATACACATCCAAGGAGGCAAGTTGTACGGAGTAACAATCACAGGCCAACATGAGTACGGAACAGCTGAGTGGCCAAACGGATTGAAACCATCGGTGGACAATCCAAGCCTTACATTTCTAGGTTCCAATGCAAATCCAGGATGTGCTAAGTTGAAATCTTTCCAAGCCTGCCCATCTGCGGGATGATTTAGTTCTCCATCTTTAGCTGGAGATTTCGCATGCTAACTCATATGTTTAACTATTCTTGAAGACATGTACAATCTTTTTAGCCGATGTGTTATTGGAAAATACCTTAGAATCTTAAACGGTATACTTGATTTTTTTGTAGTCACACCCTCTTTATTAGGCCTAAATTGATCATGACTGCAAAATGTACACCTTGTCATCTGTTCATTTTCCTTAAAAAATAACATGCAATCGTTGGGACATGCATCGATCTTTTGGTATCCAAGACCCAACTTCTTCACCATTTTCTTACAAAAGTAATAGTTACTGTGTAATTTCTCACCGTCAGCAACATACTCTTAATGGCCTTCAAGAGCGACTCAAAACACTCATGGCTCATGTTGTGATCACCTTTGATGTTAAGTAATGTCGCCATCATCAGAGACAATGTAGTGTGTTTGGTTCAACCATGCCACAATGGCTCGCTACCCTCGCCTAACAACTTAAAAAAGTCTTTGCATCGAATTCATAGGTTGCTCTCGCCTTGCTCCCAATCAAAATCGCCCTGCAATATCATGAACCATTTCATTCATACGATGAGTACTAACGCCCAAATTGTGTACTTGTGTGATGCCACCATCTCTTCTCTCGTCCATATGCCCACCAAAGATTCTTCGTAATTTCTCATGAACCCGTAAATAAGTAAATGATAGTTTACCATGTCTCTGTCCATATAATTTATATTCTTATACTTCAAACATGGACATCGATTCAGAATTTACCATTCATACATTCCGGTGACTATACGATACTCCAAAAACACTTGGCAACCAAATTTAAATTCAACAGAAGACTATCTCAGCACTTGACTTTCGTCGTGCCATCCAACTACTTGGCCAATAGAGGTCCATGATTCCATGGTACCTACTACAGACAACATTATAAATGTTAAACATATGACTTGAGCATACTTGTAAGAATGCATATGATTATATACTTGAACATACTTGTAAGCATATGTAAGTTCATGCTAGCTTTATATCAAAGTTTGCTAACTCATTTATACAACTTTTGAGTTTACTTCTATAACCTATTTATACAGTCTCTTTATTGACCAAGTGTGTCTAGATACCTTCACTGTTGCACTAACAGTTCCCTAACACTGTCTATTTTAGCTTAACATCCCCCCCAATAGCTGACCATGCCGACAGCCAAGCTTGGCTTGGCCCCGTGAGGCTTGGCTAAGCTTGGCGTGGCCTCATGTAGCCTCGTGTGGCCTCGCGGTCCCAAGACCAGCCATTCAGCTCCAATGTTAGTGGTTTGACATTTATTAATGTAAGTGCAACTAATTTAATTCGATATCATCTCCTCTTCTATAAAAGTATATAGCATTGGTCCTCATACTCCAATTATATAGAGCACCTAACTCACCTAGCGTGTGACCTAGGAATAACACAAATACAGTTACATTATAAATTAACAAGCTCTAGTTTCTTTAGAACTGTCAGTTGTGCTTACTACTTCTTGCTTCCTCAAAAAAATGTAAGAAAAATAAATCATCAAAGAACAAACACATTGAATAACTGGAAAAGTGAGCCACATAATTCATCCCCTCATGAAAAAGTAGCTCAACAAATTAAAGAGTCATTATCAGAATAAATGCATAAGCATAAATTTTGTAAATCCCAATTATCCTCCTACCCTACCCAACAAGATTTGGACCACAAAGATATCTCTGAAGAGGTATGAAATCTATAATAATTCAAAAATAGAAACTTCCCCAACCCCAGTCATTAAATGAAACACGTTAGTTAAGCACCCCAACCCCTTGCAATGGAATGCCCACGCATGTAAGCCAAGTGCCAAACACAAATACCAACTCATGAAAAACTGGAAATACCCCAACTTAAGAAACAGTTGTGTGGATCAAACATACATCACTTTGTATTCTATAGGGTTAAATTTCCAACAAAAATATAAGCCACTGATACACAACTAGGATATCAAATCAGTATATGCAAAGGGAAAGCAAACTATAAAAAATCAAAATTACCAATTCAAACAAACTCAAAGCAAAGAAAGCCTAACCTCTAATGAAGGAAAAAAGGTTGGCTTCGCCTTGTGTTCAAAGCTTATATATGTATCCCTCTATAAAATCCTACAAATTCATACATATATTCTAAAATATTAGAGACTAACCCATTATACAAAAAAATATTAACATTGGAGACTAACCCATTATACAAAAAATATTAACATTGGAGACTAACCCAATATTATACTAACATTGGAGACTAATCCATTCAATCAAACATTTGAACCACATAAATTAACAAAAAATCACATTCAATCGAAACCCACAAGCTACAGTAGCCAAAACGAAGAAGAAAAACCCAAATATTCAAACATAACATAATACATATATATATATATATATATATATATCAAATATTTGTTATAGAATTTGGTACCTAACACCAATTG
The DNA here is from genome assembly GCA_020205605.1 of Panax ginseng. Lineage (NCBI taxonomy): Eukaryota > Viridiplantae > Streptophyta > Magnoliopsida > Apiales > Araliaceae > Panax > Panax ginseng. The sequence continues at coordinate 71,180,234 of CM035132.1, read as the reverse complement.
AAGGAGTAGCATCAACCCAATCATGCGACAGCAACCACTAGTCCCTTCTCCCTCGTTTCCCCCTTCTTTCTCTTCTCCCTTTTCGATCTCCCTCTTGTTTTTTTTTTCTCGATTCTCGCATCACGAAAGAAAAGATCGATGGATTAAAAGATTAGCGACCAAGATCGCATCGATCGCATGCGCTAAATTTTAAATGATGTGGAAGTATCCACGACCACATGCGATCGCTGATGGGTAGTAGTCGCAAAAAAGTAACGCGCTAATATTTCCTGCCAAATTTTTCTAGGTAAAATTGATTCAGCGACCGAACCCGGTCGCTAATATACTCTAGCGACCATATTCACGTACGGTTGCTAATATCGGTCGCTACTAATCATATCTGCGACCGGAAGTGCGGTCGCTGATATGTTTGGTCGATGTTAGAGCATTTTCTTGTAGTGAGGCTACCTCATACGCAACTTCTCCGATTCTTCGCAGTACCTCAAAGGGTCCAATGAATCTTGGGCTTAATTTCCCTTTCTTTCCGAACCTGATCTTTCCCTTCCAGGGAGAGACCCTTAAGAACACATAACTACCCAATTCAAACTCACCATTTTTACGGTGTGGATCGGTGTATTTCTTCTGCCTATCTTGAGATGCTATTAGTCTTGTTCGGATCACTTTGACTATTTTCGCTGTCTGCTGTACCAATTCCGGGCCTAGTAATTGTCTTTCGCTAACTTCATCCTAGTATAGCGGAGTTCTGCACTTTTTTCCGTATAACGCTTCATAAGGCGACATACCAATACTAGCGTGGTAACTGTTATTGTAGCCGAACTCTACGAGCAGTTGGTGATCATCCCAATTTCCTTTAAAGTCCATTATACAAGCTCTTAACATATCTTCTAATGTCTAAATCTTTCTTTCACTCTGCCCATCTGTCTGAGGATGATATGTTGTACTCATTCGCAACTGCGTACCCATGCATTCCTGTAGACGTTTCCAAAAGTTCGATGTAAAGCGTAGATCCCTATCGGAAACAATTGACACTGGGACTCCGTGTCTCGAAACAATCTTTACATATAATTTTGCCAACTGGTCTAAGTTAAATTTGATTTTGATCGGAAGGAAGTGTGCGGATTTTGTCAATCGATCAACGATAACCCATACTGCATCATAGCCTTTCTGAGTTGTCGGAAGGCCAACCACGAAATCCATCATAATGTGTTCCCATTTCCATTCTGGGATCTCCAACGGTTGTAGCAACCCACTCGGCCTCTGATGTTCTGCTTTCACTTTCTGACATGTCATACACTTGGCAACACACTCTGCAATATCTCGTTTCAAATTTGGCCACCAGAAATGTTGTTAAAAATCTTGGTACATCTTAGTACTACCAAGGTGAATCGAATATCGTGAGCTATGAGCCTCATTCAAAATGTCTTCCTTAATCTCTGGCATTGGCGGTACCCAAATTCTACTCTCAAATCTCAGTATTCCTTCCCTGTCCATCTTGAATCTTGGTTCGGTTCATTTGGATATATTTTATTCCACCTTTTTACATTTATCATCCTGAAGTTGAGCCTCCTTAACTTTATCCAATAAAGTTGTACCAGCTTGTAGATGGAACAACTTCTCGTCAACCTCCATAGGATACTTCACTTCCAATTCCAACTTTTCCATTGCTAAAATTAGTTCCTCTTGAGCAGTCAACATCATCAATTTCTCCCGACCATTCCTACTTAAGGCGTTGGCAACCACATTTTCTTTACCTGGATGGTATAAAATCTCACAATCATAGTCCTTAATTAACTCCAACCACCTTCTTTGGCACATATTCAAGTCCTTCTATGTAAAGATATATTTCAGACTCTTGTGGTCTGTATATATTTCACACTTCTCCCCATAGAGATAATGCCTCCAGATTTTTAAAGCAAAAACCACTGCAGCTAACTCTAAGTCGTGGGTCGGATACCCCTTCTCATAATCCTTCAATTATTGTGACGCATACGCAATGACTCTACCGTTTTACATAAGCACACAACCAAGTCCTTTATGCGATGCATCACTATATACCACAAAATTTCCTGTGTCATCCGAAAGAGATAACACAGGTGCCGAACTCAACCTCTTCTTAAGCTCTTGGAAACTTTCCTCACACTTCTCCGTCCAAACGAATTTCATTGATTTCCTAGTCAAATTCATCAATGGAGTCACGATCTTGGAAAAGTCCTAAATGAATCTTTTATAATAACCTGCCAATCCAAGAAAACTTCTTACTTTCGACGACGTCTTCGACTGATCCCAGTTAATCACAGCTTCGACTGATCCCAGTTAATCACAGCTTCGACTTTAGAGGGATCCACTGAAATTCCGTCCTTATCGATCACATGTCCAAGAAATTGTACTCTTTTAATCCAGAATTCATATTTCGAAAATTTAGCTTACAACTTCTCTGTTCTTAACGCCTCTAAATCTATCTTCAAATGCTCTTCATGTTCTTCCTTGGTTTTTGAATATACCAAAATGTCATCGATGAATACCACCACGAATTTATCCAGAAATGGTTTAAACACCATGTTCATCAGGTCCATAAATGTTGCAGGAGCATTTGTTAGACTGAATGACATTACCAAAAATTCATAGTGACTATATCGTGTTCTGAACGCTTTCTTCGGTACATCCTCTGGTCTCACCTTCAGTTGATGATAACCACTCCTCAAGTCTATCTTTGAAAAGTATCTCGCTCATTTTAATTGATCAAACAGGTCATCGATCCTCGGTGATGGATACTTATTCTTAATCGTGACCTTATTCAGTTCTTTATAGTCGATGCAAAGCTGCTTCGTCCCGTCCTTCTTCTTCACAAACAACACCAGCGTTTCCTACGGCTATACGCTCGGCTGAATCCAGTAATTCTTGTACTTGTACCATCAATTCTTTCATCTCTACCAGTTCCATTCGGCACAGTGCCTTCGATATTGGAGTCATTCCTAGAGCCAAATCGATCACAAACTCAACCTCTCCATCTGGCGGAAGTCCTAGCAAATCATCCAGAAATACGTTTACGAAGTCCCTTACTACTAGTATCTCTTCTACTTTCGGATTCTCTTTACGACGGTCGACTATGTAAGCTAGATATCCTACACAGCCTTATCTTAACAACTTCCTGGCCTGCATCATCATTAGATAACTCGCTTGTCTAGGCGATTTACTACCATAAAACAAAACCTTTGACGGAGTCATAAGGTTAATACGCTTCTTTTGGAAATCAATCACAGCCCCATAATTGAAAAGAAAATCCATTCCCAAGATAACATCGAATTCCCCAAGTTGAATAGGGATAAGATCCATGTTCATAATGTCACCCTTGATATCCACTCTACAGTTCTTATGTACGTACTTAACAGGGATTATTTCTCTATTTGCAATTTCTATGTTCAGGGGGTGTTCTAACTCATCCTTAGGAAATTCTAAGTTCTTAGCAAAGTCATCAGATATAAATGAACAAGTAGTACTCGAATCAAATAATACATAAACATTAACTTTATTAATCGGAATGATACCTGACACCACATCACGAGACTGCACTGCATCCTGCACTGTCATGTTGAATGTTCCGCGGTTTATTGGTTGGTCATGGTTGGTCCTGTGATAGTCAGAGTGCTTCCACCGTTGTTTCCTCTATTCCCTCCTGATCCTGCCCCTCCAGATCCTTTCTTAGGACAGTCTCTTGCCAGATGATCCTTTGAGCCACAAGTGAAGGAGGCACCCTTCTTTGGGTTAGGACAATTAGGTGCTATATGGCCTTCCTGACCACAATTGTAGCATACTCGTTTTCCCTTCACGCAAACACCCAGATGAGTTTTCCCGCAGGTCAAGCACGCTTTGATCCTCTTCTTCTACCCTCCTTGCTGATTTCCAGTTGATGAGTTATCAGACCACTTTTTCTTCTGATTATTACCACCTCCCGTGTTACTTCTGCTAGTCTTGTTAATTCCTTCATTTTCACTCTTCTTCTTCTTCTGATCCTGATTATATTTAGTTACCGCATTGCTTCCACCTTCAGCGAGTATGGCTTTCTCCAGTACCCCAGCGAACATCTTCAACTAAAACATCGACACTTTACTATACAACCAAGGCTTCAGTCCTTGTTCAAACCTTCTTGCCTTTCTCTCATCTTTGTGTACTTGATATGTGGCGAACCTAGCCAACTCATTGAATCTTGCCACATAGTCTGATACGGACATATTCCCCTATTTCAACTCCAGAAACTGGACCTCCATTTGGTTCTGCGAGCTGGTCGAAAAATACATCTCGAAGAACATCTCCTTGAATCTCTCCCCGGTAATCACACCTTCTCCTCCCCGGAACTTATTTGCTTGCCACCAATAACTGACTTCAGATTTCAACATGAACGTCGCGTAGGCGGTTTTTTGGTCCTTTCTTACTTTGGTGAGATCAAAAACTTTTTCCATCTCCATAACCCAAGGCTGAGCTTCTATCGGGTTCATGGAGCCTTTAAACTCTGGCGGTCCTACCGCCTTTAAATCCTTGAACGTTGTATTCGGTGGAGCTTGGGGTTGATTTTTAATTGCTCCAGCTAATAGATTCACCAATTGCTGAATAGGGTTAGCATTGGTGTCGTTGTTGTTGTTATTCGTCGATTCTTCTTGAGCTGGTTAACGGTTTTGTCTTCTTCTTGGTGGCATATTTTTGTTAAAACATATGCTTATTAGGTCTTTATTCAACCCCTTAAACATTTAAGGTTTAACTAAAACATTTAAACATAATCACTTAACACATTATCTCGAATAAACTTTAATATTTTATTCAAATCAAAATTTTTAACATCATACGATAGCATCACTGCTATTTACATCAACTATCCCGAGATAAAGAATCTACATGATTTAAAACATTAAAATATTCCTTTCTTTATAAACACATCGGAATTTACATCTTTAACTACCAAATATGTTTTCACAAAATTAAACTAATCCTATCACTGCAAGTTAAGGCACTGAATAGCCTTGCTATGTTCCTCTTCCATGATGTGGGACATCGTCCTGCTATCTAGCATATATGATGGTACTCCTTCGAACAGGATTGCGTATCTCATAACTCGATTCTGGGCCTTATCCCTTGCATTTTGAAGTGTAGAGTACGTCTCCCCAAGTTTAGCCTTCTTCGCACGGAAATCCTCTTCTACAAGATCAGCACGACGTGATTCCCTTACCCAAGCTTCCTCTGCTATGGTCAACCTTCTTTGAGCTCTCTCTTTCAGCCATTCTTCAACTTCTCTATTTCCTCGGACTTCTCCTCAGTTTGACCCTTCTCGTGAACTAAATCCCACTCTAGATTTCCTAGACGTGTGTGAAGAGTCACGATCTCCCTATCCCTCTGCTCGATGGTGAGATGTTGAATAACTGTCCTCTCCTTCAGCTCTTGAACAATATCACGTAACTCTATGTTACGATCATAAAGCGCGTCGTACATCTAGGCACTAATAGATTTCGGTGGGAACTCATCTTCTTCCTCAGAATCCTCCTCTGGATCAGACTCAGACACATGTTCCTGGCTAACAACAATAATCAACAGAGATGGCTCTCTCTGTACCAACTGCTCCCTGACGATATAAATGTCTCAGGGCTCCTCCTCCGTAGGTACTTGGGGTTCCTCCTCCCCAGCTCGACTAGATCCTCCAACATCCGACATCCTGACAACACAGTTTTAAGTTTTAAATTACTAATCGATATTCACGAGCACATAAGTTTATCACATAAGCACATAAAGTCTTTTATTATCTTCAATGAATTAAGGAATTCATTTCTTAGAACTCGATAAGAGTTTACCACCACTATGTTCTCTATCTCCTATAAGGCTACTACCTGAGGTTGTTCCCCCACCTAAGGTTCATAACCTACGGCTTTGATACCAACCTGTGACACCCCCAAATCCGGGTACTTCAATTCCACGAGATTTGGTGTTTACTGTATAAATATCATCTATCTATCTACCCATAATAATGCAAACCATGCAATAGATAGAAATAAATCTTCCCCTTATGGGGTTACAACATCTGAATAATAAATACAATCCCAGGTTAAACTAACATTAAACATCTATGCGGAATCATAAACAAATAATAAGTCTTAAACAACATCAAGTGTTAAACAAAATATATCAACTAAACAACAAATCCTCATTACTTGCTAACTTTGCCCTTGCCTTTGCTAGTGGAAGGCTCGTCGGATCTTTAGTTCTTAACCGCAATGTTATTATTACGCAAGAGTGAGCCTGATTGCCCACAAGTATAACAATATAACAATAAAATAATAACATGCAAATGAATTAAAAACTTCTGAAATAAGAAAACTCGGCTTTTGAATCAAGAATGAATAACAAGAATCAAAAGAACTTCTAAGGGTCATAAGACGTTTAACTATGTCCTAGGTTGTCAAGTGTTTATACTTGAAACCTTTAACAGTCATAAGACTATGGACTCTTCTTCTCGTACTTAGGTGGATCAGCTCTTAGTACCATACTATGCACAATATCTTAACGCTAAAGCGTAAATAATCCCCTATACAGGGTTGTTCATCTTAGTTTAACATTAGAGTCCGCACCAAAGGAAGTTTGGTTTGGATAATTCAACAAGGGTTTTGAAATTTAGAACGTTCATCAACTATGGACTAGTCGAATCAATAAGAGTTCACTAGTCTTACAATGTTCAACAATAACCGATATTTAAATTGAATAACAAACTCAAGAGGTATACAATAGAATAAGTATTGTATAACAGAATCATACTTTGAAAGATTAATAACCTTTAATATAACAATTCGAACTTGATTAATAATAACGAGGATTTGCTCGATGTAAGTTCATAAACTTGAATAACAATAACAAGTAGGGTTAGGAAACTTGCCTCGTGCATAGATTACACGTTAATTTATACACGTTCCTTGATTTAATCCTACATACCATTTACATTCACAATACCAGTTAATTATAACGTAACTAGTTATCACAAGTTCATTCTTTTTGTCTAAATTCTGGTTACGACTATACTTAGTCAATTACCACGCTTATTTTCACATAATATCATACACGAATAATAAGTTAACTTTGCGTTCAATAATTCAATCAACATGTAAATGCCTTATCGACATGTTAAGAACCTATGTTAACATCTCATTTTATGTTTATCACATTTTTATGTTCATTAGATTAGGTTACTATTACATTCCTGGACATGAATAATCAAAAATTTCATTTCGAAAGCAATCATAGAGTGGCAATCACAAGCACCACCAAAGAAGCTTGTTCTTGGCATGCATGGTGGTATGCCATGGCTTGGCTTTAGGCTTTGCTATGGCGTATGATGCTATGCTTCTGGCCTTTTAAGGCATGGAGTTGGTGCCGCAGCGTGGAACTCCAGTTTTCGAAATTCCAGTTCGCAAAGAACACAGAGTCAGACAAAATTATCATTACATGATCTTTAAATACATTAAATTAAACATACCCATATACTAGAATTCGTATATAATCATTACCCAACCTTTATAAAGTGATTTTAACAAGTTTAAACACATAATTACTTGAATCAAATTATATAATTTCACTGTTCTTGATGTTCTTGAAAGTTTTGAAAACAAAACATGAAGATTGGCACTACAGGTTCGTTATAACTCTAAATCAGTCCATTCGAAGTTTGTTTTCTTCGTTTTAACATACATAATTATATACAAGTGTAAAATGTATGAGACAACATATGATTGACGTATTAAATTTATGTGTAAGGGCCATATGGCCATACTTTTATACTCTATAATTTTGAAGCAACAATATACGACATGTTTTTTTTATGAAACTGATGTTATGGAAATATACAATATATAGTAAAAACATGTTATGTTAACATATTATCATATATATATCCACATAATCACTACCATTTCCAATTACAGAGATTTTAATAGAACTTGAAAGCCATTTTCATGAAAACTTTAATAACGTAAAATAGAAATTGGGTTGAAGAGATTACCCAAAGTATAGAGTGTAGATTAGTAGAGATGATCCTTTCTCATATACTTCTTCAATCACACACTCACAATTTCCCTAAACAATTTTCAATTTCTCTCTGACTAGTTTTTTATCAGACTTAAAAAAATGAAATAAAAGAAGAATACGTATATAATTTATAAACTGATGCAGTTATGGTCAGTTAACCAATCATGGGTTAACTACCATTAACCTCCACTAAGGCCTTGTTTGGCTATTCATAATAACTCATTCCCATTTAATTTAATAAACTTTTTATACTATAGTTTAATAATGTTACGCCCATTTACACAATAATTCAAATATCTTATTTAATTTAATGTAAATAAAATATATAATAATTTCTCACTAATTCACATAGTTACATAATTAATTTTCTCATTTATTAATTATGTCAAATTATTAATTCTCTAATTAATTATTACATTAATTAAAATAACATTATGCTTATTAAATATTTCATTTAATTCAATAAGCTCACATAAATACATACTTTGAATAATAAAAATTCTCCACATTAATTTAATAAATATAACACCTATAATTAAATTAATCTACCACAGTTGCATCAATTAATTATTTAATTAAATAATTAAATCATCTAAAAATATTTATTTAATTCAATAAATATTAAAATTAAATTACAAAATCTCGTTTGTCACACTTATGTTCTCAATTCCAATATCATCATTGGCCAAAATAGCCTGTAACTATCTTAATAGCTGGAAACATGAAGATGAACATAGTAACTAACTTCTATTTTTGAATTTTTTTTATAGACATAAATAAAAACTATTTACAACTACTATTCTATGCAAACTATTATGCACTTACACTACATGAATGCAAACATATAATAAACCTAAACTAAACAAACATGATAAATTTTGCAAAACTAAAGCAACTACATTAAATATGTGAAACTAAACTAATTAACTCCCCCAAACTTAACAATTACAATGTCCTCATTGTAAAATAAAGCATTAAGTGGACGAGGACTTCCTTGTAATCATTTAAGCTTGTGGTGATGGTGGCGATGACGGTGACAGTGGTCGTGGCATAAACACTCGACACTCCTCTACATGTTTTGCAAATTTTTCCACGATTTATGTAGTGTAGTTACTTCCTATTCCATAATCTTTTGCCTATGCATAGAACCTCTAATACCTGCAATGAAGAGAGACAACATGGATTAGAATAGCACTTTGGATTGGTAAGAGAACTTAATAAGCAAATTAATTCATATCTACTAAATAAACTAGTAAAGCATATAAATATAAAAATTCTTTGGTTTCCTCCAAGTTAGCGCTTGAATTACAGTCTTTCAGCCTGACTTTGTCTAGTCAACGCTATCCAATTCCTCTTCGATGATTGAGGAACTCTCCATCCATTAGAAATAATATAACTTTTGGTAGGTTCCCATTTGTGATGGCTAATGCATCAAAGTCACCTAACATGCTCTAATTTGGTATGATCTCAATCAAGAACGTCCCACGGCTAGGTGTTTTCTCCATTGTGTATGTGATCACTTTGGGGCATGGAAGCTTGTCACACACAATGGGCTCTTCGTCTATCTTCTCATTCTCATCCCACCATGGATTCAAAATTGTACTCGCTCTTATGTCATCAAGAGCTTCACCGATGACATGAATACCAAGTGGGCATGATTTTACAAATCTGAATAACTCTTTGATCTTTGGTGGAGACCAATTTAGATCTTCGTCGACCTCTATTTCATTATCCCTAATTGTCTCCACACTTCTGATATCTTGTGGCTCATCCAATCGCAGATTTGGTTCGGGTTCTCCATCAATTTCGTTATCCATGTCATAAAGCCAAGTGTTTGGAGGAAGGTTACTTATGGCTTTGGTCAATTGCTCTATCTGATCCGCAAGATTTTGAATTGACCTAGCTTGATTACTCATCTTTTCCTCATCTGCTATGAACTTGGACAATAATTCCCCCAGCCTTGAATTTTCTATTTCAGTCTCGGAAGCCATGTATTGAGGACCATTAGTTGAGGTAGTGATGAGTTGTTCCATTCGATTATTAAAATTTTGAGTTAACAGCTCTTGGCTAATCCTCATCTCCTCTAGGTCTACTATGCCCTTCAATATTACATCCATCGGATTTGGCTTTCCTTCTTGTGGCAATGGAGGTGGACATGAAAATTCCAGTGTGTATGATGAATTTAGAGCGTAATGTTGGTCATCATAATTGTAGCTCCATGAAAAATCCCGGTAATACCCCCAATCTTGGTGATAGTTAGGATCAATATAGTTATTGAGGTAATCACCACTATATTGTACCGGTTCAAAACTGACGGTGTATTGATGACTTTGGTGGTTGCCAGCACAATAGTCACATGTAACTTCCATCCTTCGACTCCTTTGGGCTACAATAACGTCCAACATCCTCGAAAGTTCTTCAATCTGTGATGATATTGCAGAAAATGCATTGAGTCCATCAATCTCTGTTTCCCTTGGTTGAGTCATGTTTGCCATCCTTCGCCTCCGTTGGGCTGCGATAACCTCCAACGTCTTCGAATTTGTCTCAATTTGTACTGACTCTATAGAAAATGTATTAAGTCCATCAATCCCTGTTTCCCCTTGTTGAGTCATGTTCGTGTATGGGCCATTGATATGCAAAGTCATCCATGGTACCTGAAAAGAGAGAAATATAGGAAGAGAATTAAAAATAAAAATAAAAATATTTAAATTAAGACTAATTTGATTGAAATTAATATTGGTAAAAAATATTAAACTAATTCCCCAGCAACGACACCAAAAACTAGTTGGTTAAAATCTAATTACGCACAACACGCAAGTATACGTGGTCAACAAGTAATAAAGTGAAAGTAGAGTATCGTTCCCACGAGGAATTGTTTAATAAAAATTACCAAGTACTAACTTGTAACCAACTCAATCTTATTTAAATGAATGAATTTCAAATTATATAATTAAACTACTATTAAATTCCACTAGTTAAATTAAGATTACGGAGATTTAAAATCACAACTTCATTTAAGTTAACACACTTCTCATCAATTATTCTCTATTTCGAATTATTAATTAAGAACACTAAAGCAGATAAAACCACCTCTCGATGCATAATACCCATACTCACTTAAATCCACAGATGATAGAATTAAGCAAGACACCCTAATTAACTAATCCACTATATCTCTATGTAAATTATAATTAAAAAGGATTTAAAGCACAAGTTCTCTATAAGATTACATATGGCGTAAAGGCATATCTCTATCCTAAACACGAATCATGAATTCCACTTATGCAGAAATCACAAACACATGCTATTATGATCAGATCTAAATCTAAACTTCATCTCTCGAGTTCATATATATTATCACGGTAATTGATGGCCAATCAATTAAATAATTAAGTCCAAATCACAATAGAACATAATAATTGATAGCGAATCATATTAAAATAAACTACACAATAAGATCCATTGTTATCTCAAACAAAGAATTAGTTCATTGAATTAAAATTAAGAATCCACATTTAAATACACATTAAAATATAAGAATAGGATTAAGAAAAAGAAGTGAATCTTTTGTCGACAAATTCGTCCTTCGTCTCGCTCTTGATCTGGATCTCCAATGGCTTCCAAGTGCTTCAATCTCCAAATCTCATAAGAACTAGAGTTTTCTCCTATTTTACTCTAATCTAATCTAATGGAATCCTCTCTTTTCCCCCTAATCCTTGTGATTCTCCTCCTTTTATATGACTCTTTATATGTCTTTAAGTCCTCTTGGAAGTCCTTGAATCAATCGGATCGAACCAATCCTTCTCAAACTCAAATTTGGACAAAAAATGACTTTTCTACACGTATCCCCGCCCCGGCGGGCTAGGGTTCCGTTTTGCAGCTTGTACCCCCGCCCCGGTGGGGGTCTTTTTTCTGCTGCAGTGTCGTCTAGTAAAATGACCATAACTTTTGATCTGGGAAGAGTTATAAGGCTCGCCACCTATCAAATCGAAGATATCGACGAGCTCTACAACTTGCATTCTTTACGAATTGAGAAATAACGGACGGATGAAGGTCAAAATTGGGCTGGAAATGATTGCTATGCAAATGGCCACCCAAAATAGTGAAGTACAACGTCCGTTGGTACAAAGATCATAACTCTTGCATCCGAACTCCGATTGGAATGATTCAAGATATTTCGAAAAGCTAAGAAGAAACTCTATAATATATTCCAAGTTCTAAACCAAGAACATGAAATAAACATGAAAGCCCAAATGATGTCCGGATTGCTTTTCTTTGTGATTTCATACCAATAGTCGCTCACACAACTCCCAAGCATATAATCTACAAAATGAAAACAAAATGCATGAAAAGTAACTAAGAAACATGAGTTTAAGCAACTAATTCAAGTAACAGATACCAGATAAGTAGGTATAAAAACTACTTATCAAGCTCTTCTTCAGATTTGCTGAGTTCAGGCATCTTTCTGCAAATTCTATCACCATACAAGTGTTCTACACTGTCCTGGTAACGTATGTATGTCTTCTTTTCCAGTTTTTATCTGTTGGAAAATGACTTATCACATGAAATGCATCTAAACACATAGTAGTGAATATGCATGCTTATATGACTTGATAAAAAATATTCAACTTAGTAAATGTTAGCATTAAACCATGTTGAACATAATGATGCAAAAAATTCAACTTTTAAAACAGTCAAATTGGCACCTTTTTTCTGCTATTTCTTATCCTATTTGAGGACAAATGAGCTAAGGTGAAAAATTAAAGTAATCCTGGTAATTAGGCTACCCTTACAGATTTTTACTTTGATGTATGTATGCATATAGGATGTGTATGACTGTGGGCAGGTGTGCTACTGAATGGCCACCTAGTCATGCCTATGTTCATGTAGATAGTCCTATTTGTAGAGGAAACTATGGCAAAAAAATTTCAAAATGTAGGCATTGAGTAGTCATGCATTTTTAACTCTATTGTAGGCGCATGTTAAAATAATGCATACATGCATGTAGTCATAAAAATGCATTTTGAAAAGCTCCAAGTTAGAATTTATCACACCCTTTATGAGGTGATTTAGAGACTTATTGTCCAGATATATGGATCCGGATCAGCCGAGTAGGGCTACTGAAGTGCCTCAACCCCGTTCTATTAGACAACCTCGTCGTTTGGTGGAGGCGGTGATACGTCATGTCTGGGTTGAGGTACCGGATGTAGAAGACGAGGAGGAGGATGTACCAGTTACGGACCCTGCTCCTGCTACTCATGTTCCCCGTAGGGATTTCCCAGGTATTCAGGTGACGAATCCAGAGCTTCTGGGTGATTTGAGTCGACACCCCTCTATTTACCTGCACGCAAATGAGGTACAAAGCTAGATTTTGATCTTCCTTCTTTCCTATTGATGAGGAGTAAAGGATTCTGATGTTGATCTGCTTTATGATGTAGGTTCCCAGCACACAGCCTAGAGGGAACTGGTTCAGTATTCACTCCACATATCAGGCTCTGCATCCGAATTATAGAGAGATTGTGCATGACTGGGGTTTTGGGGCCTTTTTTCCATCCTTCCCCATCGTTGTCCCTGGAGTTACCTCAGGGCATTGTCTGAGCGGTGATTTCACCAAACTCAGTCTCTCTATTTATTGGACTGTGATGTTATGATGATGCCGATGGATTGGCAATTTATCACAGGTATGGGGTTTGGAGGGGTGTCAATGCCATGTACGGCGGATATTACCCCGACTGCCGTCAGATCCTTGTTAGGAGTCCCGGCTGAGGCGCTCAAGGGTAGGACCATTCGTATAGGTCCATTAAGCGTAGATGCTATAAGCGGGCTATTGAGTGAGCCCATACCCGATGATGTGAGGGTCAGGGATCGCATTCTTCGGTGATTGTTCCTGATAATCATTAGGGTTGTTTCATAGCTGATAACTCTTCTACGGTGTCCTTTGCTCTGGTGAACGCCACACGACATATGGACCATATTGGAGAGTATGATTGGGGCTCCTACACCTTTGCCTATTTCCTCAGGGGCATGCATATGCGTTTGCAGGGCTTGACGGAGGCTTGGCTAGGATTCTACCCATTTTTATTGGTGAGTATCTCTCTTGTGATTTCCCATATATAGGTAAAGAGTGTTGACTGACAGCATATGTTTGCCTTTGTATTGGCAGTTCTAGGCCTATGAGAGCCTCCCATGTTTACGTCCTGTGAGTGTGCTAGGCTTGGAGACCTATCCACGAGGACGGCGATGGCATCATTCCATACTGGAGGAGGTCCCTATAGCTGAGGGTTTTACCCATTGTCACATGCAGTTGGAGTTGTTGACAGCTGATGTCATCACTTGGATTCCCTACTCTGGGGAGCATTTGGCGATTGGATTTGAGGATGGGTACCCGACTGGTGTGGAGTACGTGATTTCCACCCGTAGGATTCCTCTCTTCACAGATGGAGGATGGGAGCTCAATTTAGGAGAGCGTTCTATTAGGAGCACCACATGAGAGATTTTTGTACCGATCTTGCCTTCTGCCAGGCGTTATTAGCCTGTTTCATAGTCTCCCGTCATTGATATCTCATTATTGGGTGTTGACGATTTTACATTGTCAGAGGGTCCTTACAGTCAGGAGATGTTCCAGCATTGGTGGTCCCCTCGTACCATCGGAGCCCAAACACGTGCCACTCAGTTCATGGGGGATATGGTTCCTGGATCCGTGATGATGATGGATTGGATGGCCGTGTCTGAGATCCGACTCATTTGACACAGATTGACTGTTTGACCTAGCAGTTGGATGGGGCACATTTCTTTATCTGGCACTTGGGCAGAGATCCTTCAGAGGCAGATACTTTTGATCCTTCCAGCTCTGGCACTGGCCCCTCAGATGACCCATATGGATTTTCCAGTGCAGATCCTCCCTTGTATAGGCCTGAAATCCCCATTGATGGAGATCTAGTGACTCAGGAGGAGTTACATCAGGTTGATAGGATTGATGATGTAGACATTAACACCATTGTCTTCTTCTGATGTATATTCTCGTTATATCTTTTGATAGGCCTTTGTTAGATACTAGGTGGTTGTGCCCCATTCTCGCTATATCTTTTGATAGGCCTTTGTTAGTTGTAGGGCATCTGTGCCCCATTTCCCTATATTTTTAGTTGTACAAAGATGTATTAGATGATAATGTACTTAGGAATATATATATTGTTATTCCCTACATCATATTGCCATCTATTGTTCATGCATGTATCCTGTTATGCATATGTATGTATGTCAAGAGATATTCAGTATTGACCCCTGAATGGTCTTATGACACAGCCCACACAGATGTCTTCTTTGACAGTTAGCCGCATTGACCACACCCCACCAGTGTTGGTGGCATCCCGTCTGAGATCATGGTATGATAGTATGTCACCTCCCAACAGGGCGACTGTAGATCATCTATTACAACATATTATGACTCTCTTGATGTTTCAGGTTCCCGCAGGCTTTGTAGAGGGTATGCTGGAGCACTGGATACTGGACAGGCAGGTCTTCCAATTTGGTATCTAGGAGTTAACTCTGACCTTGGAGGAGTATGCATGGTTGACGGCGCTGCCATTGGACAGACCTTGCGCGCGGATAGCTATCGGCGATATGAGCTGACAGTTTATGACCCTAATTGGGCTGAGGCGTAGGGTTGTGCAGGATGAGATCACATCCAGCCATGAGATATCCCAGCATTTTCTAATGGACAAATTTGGCTCAGAGGATAGCTATACACGGCACTCAGGGGATTTTACCATGCTAGAGGATCATTGGCATTTGGCCAGAGTATATGTACTGCTACTATACATATTGTCGTATGTATACATGCCACAGTACATGGATGAGCTAGACATTGGCGTCATTATGGCAGTGAGAGCTCTCAAGGAGGGTCACACCATTGTACCGATGATTGTAGCAGAGATGCTGAGATCGACCACATATTACCGCACTTACCCTGCAGGGGTATTCACAGGTAGTTCGGTCATATTATACGTGTGGTTTATGTCACATCGAAGATCGATTGGCACTTTTCAACGGCACGGGTATTGTTTTACCCATGAGATGGTCATGTTGTACTCCTTTCAGCCTGCGGAGTGTACAGATCCTACATCTTTGTTTGTTTTCCTGGCAGGGATCGGAGATCCATTTGACATATTGTCGTGTACAAGGCTCAGTTCACCCTACAGCTTCATCACTCATGCTCCTGGCATGGATTATCTCCCTCTGGCTGGATTGAGGGGCATGACTACTTACCACCCACTGGCTATGATGTGTCAGTTTGACCAGTTCTAGGATTTCCATCCTTTCTAGGGGGCATTGAGTCAGCGTTTGGCTTCCTCCCACTTGTCAGCAGAGAACAGATCCAGGTTGTATACCTGTTGGGATCAGCTTGAGCTAGCTGCATTTTCTGTTAGCCATCCGGGCTGTTCTACAGAGTATTTCGCATGGATAGAGACAGAGATAGAATCGACTGAGGTAGTATCCACAGTACCGGGGATTGATTCTGATGGTGGGGAGCCCACGGAGGATATTGATATTCCCACCGAGGAAGAGCTATTCATTGGGTTTCCAGCAGCTCTTGTAGATTCTCCCAGTACGAGTGTTATTGTGATTCAGCACAGTATTTAGAGCAGATTCTTCATCTGATGACCTTTGAGAGAGATCAGGCTAGGGCCTTGATGTTGACAGCTCTTGATGGGAGAGACACTACTCTACTGGAAAGAGATGAGGCTGTAGCTTATAGAGATACCGCTATTGAGGAGCGGGGCCAAATCAGCCAGAGATGCATTGATAGTTGAGAGGGATGCTGCTCTATCTGCCCGAGACGTAGTCATTACAGATAGTACTACAGTGAGATCCCTTACTACTGGCATGATTATCGAGATGAGTTCATATATTAATGAGCATCATGTCACCATGCAGTTAGCCTCAGACTTGTTGGCACGTGTAGATATGCTAATGCAGGAGACCACAGTGTTACCCCCTTCCTCTTAGAGAGATGTTATGTTAGATCTGATAGCCCGCATACACACCGATCTGTAGATATACTTGTATTTTCCTGCACAGACTAGCTTAGCCATTTTTGTCATGTACAGTTCATATTGTATATATCAAACAATATTATATATGGCAGGGAAATATATTTTTATGCACTTCCCTTTTAGTTATGCCTGGATACTTACTTGATATTTTGCCTGCTTCTTCAGGGCTTGTGATCTTGATGTATTCTGAACTCATCCTTGATAGGTGGACATTAAGTTATCTCAGGATCTGTCAAAATGTATCATTGATATGTATGTATCTCTACCTTCTTTGGTGTCTTGGGACTGGTCTCTTTATGTAGATGTGGAGAGGAATGTGACTTTTCTTCTCTGAGATTGACCGCACCACAGATGGTCGCCAGTACTCCTATTTAAGAGGAGCCCAGTTAGTTCCACCTCTTATGGATTGGTGTTGCTCTTCAAGGAATCAACCAAAGCTTAGATGGTTACCAACTCTCCCATTTATGGGGAGGCCAGGTAGTTCCATCTCTTTGGTCTGAAGCCGATGAAATGTGGTGGATTGAAGTTTGATCCCAATACCATTGACAAGTCTTTGTGTTTTGGTAGGGGGTTATACTGAACCATAAATAGCTGCCTAGGTACTCCTATTGAAGAGGAGATTAGGTATGCGTAGTTCAAACCTGGTGTAAGAGGTTCAACGCGCTGAATGGTATAAAGTTGTAGAAATGTTTTTGTTGTTTTTGTTTTGAAGAGAAAGGTGTAGAAATTTTTTTGGTTTTTTTGTTTATTGTGACCGGACCATATAAAATGGTTGCCTACGTACTCCCAGGTATTTGGGAGATCAGGTCGACGTAGTTCCCCCCATGTTCAGGACGATTTGCAACCGAAAAGTTTGATCCCATGTTCAAGACAAATTGCGGGGAAAAAGTTTGATCCCATGTTCAGGACAAACTGCGGGTGTGAAAGTTTGATCCCATGTTCAGGACAAACTACAGGTGTGAAAGGTTCAATCCCTGGTGGGATAATCGAAGTTGTGTAAGATGTGAAGTGAAGTGAAACCAGGCTGCTAGCTTGAAGAGTGTGTTTCCCTGATGGGGCAAATGGGTATGAAGAAAAGTTATAGGTAATAAGGATTAGAAAACCTGAAATGATTGGTGATCTAGTGATCAAAAACAAGGATGTTTGCTTGATGGTAACTTCAGACATAGTACCATTTCACGGTGTTTGAGTTGATAAGCTGTTGAAATTTGTTGCCATCCATTTCCTGTAATCTGAGAGCACTCCTGTCAATTCCGCCTTGACAATAAACGGGCCTTCCCAGTTCGGGGCGAATTTTCCCTTAGACTGATCTTGGTTGTCAATGATCTTCTTCAAAACCAAGTCATGTTGTTTGAACTGTTGTAGCCGAACTTTCTTGTTGTAGGATATGGTGATCCTCTATTGGTATAACTGACCATGGAAGATAGCATCACTTCGCCTTTCATCTATCAGAGACAATTGGTGATACCTGTCTTGTAACCACTGGTCATCATCCAGCTGAGCGTCTATCAACACTCTGAAGGATTCCATTTCAACTTCTACGGGGAGCACTGCTTCCATCCCATAGGTTATTGAGTAGGGTGTTTCCCCAGTGGAAGTACGCATTGAAGTCTTGTAGGCTAATAAAGTCAGAGGCACTAAGTCAGGCCATCCTTTGTGGTTGGCGGACATCTTTTGCATGATCTTCTTGATGTTTTTATTAGCCGCTTCATCAGCATCATTCATCTTTGGATGGTAGATGATGGAGTTAAGGTGTTTGATGTAGAATTTACTGCATAAATCCTCCATCATTTTGTTGTTGAGGTTCTTAGCCTTGTCTGACACAATCACCTCTGGTTGTCCATATCGACAAATGACATTATTTTTGATGAAAGCAATGATTACTTCTTTTGTAACCCTGAAGAAGGAGGCTGCTTCTACCCATTTGGTGAAGTAGTTGATCATGGTGAAGATAAAATAATGCCCATTACTAGCTTTGGGCTCGATGGGCCCGATCACGTCCATTCCCCACATTGAGAAGGGCCAAGGCAAACTCATATTGTGGAGCTCCCTAGGAGGGGCGTGGATAACATTCCCATGAATTTGGCATTGATAGCATCTCTTGACGTGATCATCACAGTTAACCTTAAGCCAAAGCCAGTAGTTCCCTGTTCTGAGGATCTTCTTAACAAGTAGAGGGCCACTCATATGTGGGCCACATACTCCACCATGGATTTCATCCATGAGCCTCTGAGCTTAGTCCATGTCCAGACATCTAAGGAGACCTAGACTTGCATCTCTTTTGTAGAGTGCATTTCCGCTCAGGTAGAATTTCATAGCCAATCAATGGATCTGCCTTCTTTCTGTCGGGCTCACCTCAGCGGGTGTAGATCCATCTCATAAGTACTCCTTGATGTGTTGATACCAAGGGTGTTGGATGGGAGGTAGCTCATCCGATACTTCTCCAACATAATTCCCATAGGCGGGAGCCTTTTGTAGGGCAAATGCGATGCTTGGCATGTTTTCCTTGTCAGGTATGTGAATCAAGGAGGCCAACATTGCTAGCGCATCCGCAAAATCATTCATATTCCGAGGACTATGGAGGAAGGTTATTTCTTCGAACTCCGAAGCCATCTGTAAAACTTGCCAATGGTAAGGTAGGATCCACGCGGGATATGAGATGGGTTGTGTGACCATGGAGGTAATGTTGTAACCTCATGGAAGCAAATGCTAAAGCACAACAAGTCTTCTCAATCAGGGTATACTTGTGTTCACTACTGCTGAATCTTTTACTGAAGTAATAGATAGCTCGATCTTGGCCTCTATCGTCTTTTTATCCCAGCATGCAGCCTATGGCATTGTCATTAATGGACAGGTACATGAATAGGGGAACACCATCCCTAGGAGGTACCAAAATATGAGAAAGAATACATGAATTACAAAGCTTGTCCAGACTGAACTGGAACAAGGGTTAGAATACTTGCCTTCAGCATCTGCTTACTGATTATCACACGTACACTTTAGGTCTCTAAGTCTCTGCAATTCATGATCATATAACGTACCACATTAGGTTTTATATAATCAAGTAGGTATATTATTATATCTTACCCTTCATCTCAATCTAAATCCTGACTTAAATCTGTTATTATGGTTTTCATCTTTTCATTGCATCATTCACATTATGTTCACTTTCAATTGATTATTAACTCTTAATCAACATACATTAGTGTCTTACAATGCCTTAACAATGTAATATTAACACCTTAGTTCATTACCAAGAGTTTTCTTTCATTCTATACTTGTAACATTCTTGTCCATAAAATTTAGGGATCTGGCGGCATGCATTTCACACTTAACTATGCATCTCGTGCCACTGGTATGAAGTTAGCGATGATCTGCAGTTCGACCTCGCGATCACTGCGGCATAGGCTTTAAGGTTGTGAGTCGCGCCGCGGTGTGGACTCTGTGCCTCAGATAGTTTGCAAAATTTTGAAAATTTTACGAAACTCCCGGACGCATAACTTCTTCGTTATAAGTCCGATTTGGCTCGTTCAAAAGCCTACGGTTCACAAATTACATATTCTATGCGTTCATGCAAGAATTTTATCTATTTGACTTCGTTTGCTAAAATTTTACCTATTAGTTCATTTTTAACGAAAACAATAAACGTTCGTGAAAGTTCAACGCTCGTTTCTTCGTTCTAAGTCGGAATCCGGTCATTTTCGAGTTTGCAACTCTATAATGCCAAATATGACTTGTCTCCATCGAAAACCAATGTTTCCAACTTCAAACACAAAATATGGCTTCCATTCCGAGAATTTCACGAATTCGACGATTATCGTCCAATCATGTGAATTCCGACAAAACTACATTCTTAATGATTCTAAATGGATTTTAATCTACAAAGGATCATTACAAGTTACTTATTAAACCAACTTATAGTCAAAGTAGGTTTTGACTTATTCTCATAAGTCAATGACTTATTTAACTTATGAACTATAATTCCTCATGCTTATGACTTTCAATGAACTTAAGTCCACCAATCAATGTTCTCATACTATAATCAACATACTAACATCATATGACAAACATATGACAAGTACTTCAAGATTCCAACAACTTATTAGAGTTCAAGTTGCTTATTCAACTTATTCGTCTTAAGTCCATTCTTAACTTAATTCTTATAGGTTCTTAACATACATGTTCATTAATTACACTTCTCTTATCATCCTATTATAATAGAGATGAAAGAATATTGGACACAAGATCATTACCTTTGAAGTTTAACTTCTTCTTCTTGGAAAGTCTAACAAAGGAAGCTTTAACTTAAAAGTGCTTATTCTCCCTAACCAATAAGTAGTTTTATATTGAGAGAAAAATGTTGGATGAAATAACAACCAACAAAAATTGAAATGAGCTTTCTATTTATAGGCCATCCAAATCTAGGGTAGAATGGTCATTATAACCATCCACCTCCTTAACTAACCTCCTCATTCCACCTCCTTAATCCTCCACCTCCTTACTATTCATAACCTAGCAACAAAGTAAACTTGTTAGCCACTTCTAAAACTTGGTCACCACACTTTTTGTTTGCCCATCAAGCTTACCCATTTTACACTTGCATTGCCCCATGGATCATGGCTTCACATTGGGCTTGTTAATTAAATCTAGCCAATTCCTTAATAGGCTTGTACTAACATAGTTTGGACTCATGATATATCAAACTCTTGGGCTTGATTGTCACATTATATTAGACTTCTCTTATTAGGCTAATAATCCTACAAGTCCATTAACTTTAATTAACCAACTTAACATTTCTCCCCCACGTATAATCTTCGTATGCTAACTCGTATATTAATTCATAATATACATTATCTCATTCTTCATACATAATAGTACAATACGTCGTATGATACTTACATCCATTACTTCATACAATGTATACACATTATATAATCACAACTTTTCTTCCTTTACGATTAATAAACCTAACGTTCCCAAATTAGGTCCACATGCAAAATATTACGTTTTCCATACTTAGATTATTATTACATAATCCATCTCACCTTGATATTATAACATTACGTATTTCTCGGAAGTTCAAAAATAATTTTCGAGCAGAAATCGATGAATAGTATTTTTCGGAAAATTTCTCGGAAAGCTTTTATTTTCGTCTTAGAAATTCAAACACCTTAATTCACTCACGTAGTTAAAATACTACGACATTCCGACGTTTCTAGGTTATAGAACGACATTCATCTTATCAACACGTAATAATAATAAATAATATTATTTTATTCATTATTAAAAGTATTTATAATTGTTCGATTTTCCGGGGCTTTACACTCTCTCCCCCTTATAAGGATTCTATCCCTAGAATCTCGCTATATATTAAAAAACAATTACACAAATAATTGAGGGTAATTCTTTTTCATCATTTCTTCTAACTCCCACGTTGCTTCTTCTGCATCGTGGTTCTTCTATATCACTTTCACCGAAGGTATAACTTTATTCAGCAGAACTTGTTCTTTCCTATCGACAATTTGAATCGGTGTTTCCTCGTACATTAAGTCCTTCTCGATATGAATAGGCTCATACTCTATTACGTGTTTATAATCCGTCTTATAAGGACGCAATACTGACACGTGAAACACGTTATGTATTCATTCTAGGTCTAGAGGTAAGGCTATCATATAAGCTACCTCACCTACCCGTTTTAATACCTTAAAAGGTCCTATAAACCTCGGACTTAACTTTCCCTTCTTTCCAAAACGTATCTTTCCTTTCTAGGGAGATACTTTTAGAAATACATACGAACCTACTTCAAATTATTTATTCTCTCTATGCGGATCAGTAAACTTTTTCTGTCTGTTTTGAGCTGCTACCAAACGCATTTGTATCAGTTTAACAATGTCCGCTGTCTGTTGCACCAATTCTGGTCCCAACATTCGGCGTTCTCCTACCTCATCCCAATACAGTGGTGTTCTGCATTTCCTCCCATACAAAGCTTCGTAAGGCGGCATACCTATGCTTACATGATAACTATTGTTATACACAAACTCCACTAATGGTAGATGATCATCCCAACTACCCTTGAAATCCATGACGCAAGATCTTAGCATATCTTCTAACGTCTGAATTGTTCTCTCACTTTTTCCATCCGTTTCTGGATGATATGCCGTACTCAGCTTCAACTCTGTTCCCAACTGCTCTTGTAGACTCCTCCAAAAGTTCGATGTGAATCGTGGGTAATGATCTAACACAATCGATACAAGTACTCCATGTCTGGAGATTATTTCCTTAATATAAAGTCTAGCTAACTGGTCTAAGTTATACTTAACTCTAATTAGAAAAACGTGAGTCGACTTTGTCAACCGGTCCACTATTACCCAAATCGCATCATACCCCTTCTGAGTAGTCGGAAGTCCCACCACAAAATCCATCGTGATATTCTCCCATTTCAACTCCAAAATTTCTAATAACTGTAGCAAGCCACTGGGTCGTTGATGTTTGGCCTTAACTCTCTGACAAGTCAAGCACCTACTCACGTACTCGGCTATTTCTCTCTTCATGTTCTACCACCGAAAACTCACCGTCAAGATCTTGATACATCTTAGTGCTACCAGGATGAATTGAAAACCTTGAACTATGAGCCTCTTGTAGAACCTGCTCTCTTAATTCCATCTCATTCGGAACCCAAATTCGTCCTTCAAATCTCAATAATCCCTCATTATCAAGACTGTACTTAGTATCTTTTTCATTGGCCAGCCGCTCCTTCATCCGGTCACACTCATCCGTTTTGAGTTGTACATCTTTAACTCTCTCTACAATGGTAGATTGCATCTCTGTCATAAACAGTATTTGTCCTCCTTCACTTGGTAGCTTCACTTCCAACTCCATCCTAGCCATCTCTGTTATCAACTCAGTTTGAGCTATCAACAAAGACAACTTTTCCCGACCCTTCCTACTTAAGGCGTCGGCAACTACATTGGCTTTTCTCGGGTGATACAGGATTTCACAGTCATAATCCTTTATCAACTCCAGCCATCTCCTCTGCCTCATATTCAACTCCTTCTATGTGAAGATATATTTTAGACTCTTGTAGTCCGTGTATATCTCACATTTTTCTCCATAAAGATAATGTCTCCATATCTTTAGAGCAAAAAACTCATGCGGCCAGCCTCGGATCATGAGTAGGGTAAACTTTCTCATAATCCTTCAATCGCCTAGATGCATACGCATGACCTTGCCATGCTGCATGAGCAGCACGCAAACCAAGTCCTCTATGCGAAGCATCGCTATAAACTATAAAATTTCCTGTGTCATCGGGCAATGACAAAACAGGCGCTTCACTCAATCTCTTCTTTAGTTCTTGAAAACTGTCCTCGCATTTGTCAGTCGAAGCATATTTCATAGTCTTCCTCATCAAGTTAATCAACGGAGTAGATATCTTCGAAAAGTCCTGGATGAATCTCCGATAGTTACCCGCTAACCCTAGGAAACTCCGCACCTCAGTCGCCATTTTCGGCTATTCCCAATTCATCACGGCTTCCACCTTCGCTGGATCTACTGAAATCCCTTCATGGTCAATGACATGACCTAAAAATTGCACCTTCTCTAACCAAAATTCACACTTAGTGAAATTCGCATACAATTTCTCCTTCCTAAGTGTCTCCAACACTAATCTAGGGTGTTCAGCATGATCTTCTGGCATCTTAGAATAGACTAGAATATCATCTATAAATACCACGACGAACTTGTCCAAATATTGTTTGAACACTCTGTTCATCATATCCATAAATGTAGCTGTTGCATTTTTCAACCCAAATGACATTACCAGAAACTCGTAATAACCATAACGAGTCCTGAATGTTGTCTTTGGTACATCCTCCTTCCTAACCTTCAACTAGTGATACCCCATTCTTAAATCTATTTTAGAAAAGTACTTAGCCCCTTTTAACTGATCAAAGAGATCATCGATCCTGGGCAATGGGTATTTATTCTTTATCGTTAACTTGTTCAACTCTCTGTAGTTGATACAAAGTCTTAAAGATTCGTCCTTCTTTTTGACAAATAGTACCGGTGCTCCCCATGGTGAAACACTCGGTTGTATATACTTCCTGTCCAACAGTTCTTGTAACTGCACCATCAACTCCTTCATCTCCACTGGCGCCATACGATACAGTGCCCTAAAAATTGGTGCCGCTCCTGGCACGATGTCTATTACAAACTCTGTCTCCCTATCCGGCAGAAGACCCAGCAATTCACTCAAAAATATATCGGCGAATTCTCTCACTACAGGTATTTGTTCCATGGTTGCTACCACTCTCTGGGTATCCACAACATGGCACAGATAACCTACTCATCCCTTTCTCAATAATTTCCTAGTTTGTGTCATGGTTAGACAACACGAACGTCCCGGCGATCTATTCCCATAAAATACTACCCGAGGTTGTTCTAACGTCTTAATGTTCACATATTTCTTTTGACAATCTATAATTGCTCCATGGTTTACTAACCAATCCATTCTGAGAATCACATCGAATTCTCCTAACTTTATCGATAACAAATCTATTGATAATTTACAACCCCGTATATCAACACAACTTTTATGAACATCTTCAACAGGAATTATCTCTTCATTTGCTACCTTAATATTTAAAGGTATAGGCAACTTTTCGGGAAGTAATCCTAATCATCTAGCAAAATTGCATACTATAAACGAACAAGTAGCACCCGAATCAAACAGCACGTATGCATTGATATTATTGATCGGAATAATACCTGTGATGACGTCCCCTGATGCAACTGCATCTCGGACTGTCATGTTAAAGGTATGGCCCATCGGCCTACCCGGCTGTGCTAGCCCACTAATAGCTAACTTACCGCTATTAGCGCCCCGGTTCCCGTCCGTCCCCTTCTTCGGGCAGTTCTTTGCCATGTGGTCAGTTGATCCACACACAAAGCATCCGTGGTTCTTCTTCGGACTCGGACAATTAGGTACAATGTGCCCCTCCTATCCACAATTGTAATAGATGACCTTATCCTTGAGACAGACTCCTAAGTGAGTCTTCCCACAGGTCTTGCAGGCCTCCATTCTTTTCTTCGGGTCTCTTTGCTTCACTCTGGTATTCCCAGAGCTAAATACCTTCCTCTTCTGACCCTCTCCACTACCACTGGCTCCTTCGATCTTTACTCCCCCATCTACCTTACCTTTATTTTTCTTTTCTTTGTGGTATTGGCTCAACGCCTCACTACCACCTTCAGCGATTATAGCCTTCTCTAAAATGGTCCCAAAAGAAGTACTTTGGAACACCGATATGTGGTTATAGAGCCAGGGTTCCAAGCCATGCTCGAACCATCGCGCCTTCCTCACCTCCGTATCCACTTGGTGTGGAACGAACCTCGCCAGTTCATTGAACTTGGCGGCGTATTGGGGAAACGTCATGTCCCCTTGTTTCAACTCCAAAAACCGCATCTCCATCCTCCCTTGCATGCTCGTGGGAAAGTAGTTCTCGAAGAATATCTCCTTGAACCTATCCCACGTCAAATTCGATATGCCAACCCTAGCTTGATTGGCTTCCCACCAAAAGTTGGCCTCTCCCTTCATCATATAGGTCGCAAAGGCAACCTTTTGCGCCTCGTCGATATTTGTTATTACAAATGCCTTTTCTATCTCCTTAACCCACGTTTGGGCTTCAATAGGGTCCATAGTTCCTTTGAACTCTAGCGGACCCACGCTCTTGAAATCCTTAAAGGTAGTAGCTCGTACTACTCCTGGATTTATGGGGATATTAGACCCTGTTCTATTAAAGGCAGTTGTTAATAAATTAACAAACTCCTGAATCGGGTTAACTGGACCTCCCTCCTATTGATTTACGCTCGCACCTTGATTACATTGCACTCTTCTTGGAGGCATTTTGCTTATACAATAAACACATTACGTTATTATTCCTCTCTTTATTAGTTATCATTTAATAGTAAATAATAACTCCAACATCCACAACACATTACTTTCCATAAAAAGATCTTTATATTCATTCTCGTAGTATAATACTACATCGGTTACATACACAGCCTAAGCTGATTACATTACTTTCCCGCTATCGCTTTCCAAAAATTGGGATTTACAAAAGACTACCCTTTATTATACAAAAAGGGCTTTACGTCACTACTACTTACATAATATTTACATATTAATCTATCTACCACTAGTCTACATCTACCTCAAGGCATTATCGAAATCTACCTTGGCAAGATCGGCAATAATATCACGGTTAATAGTATGCCGTGTTTGCCCCACCTCCACCAGATATCCAGCTACCTGCTGCTAGAAATCCGTATGAGAACTCCTATAGATATAGGACATCCTCCCTATCTTCTGCACCTTAGTCTTTAGCTCCTCCTTGAGCTCAAAGACCTCGTGCTTTAAATCCTGGACTTTGTCCGTAGCAAAAATTCTCTCGTCATGTTCCTGCTCCCACATGGACTCGACATCAGTCTTGTCCTCTATAACCATCTGGAGCTCTGCCTCTCCTTGACCTCCTGACAGTAATGGATATTTCTATCCAACACTGACATAAATAGAGACATCATCGACCCCCCCCGGAGTTATCTCTGCTTCTATAGCCACCGGGTTAAAGGAAATTATCTCTACCTCCTCCTCTATCATCCCACAAATCTTGACATGTAGTCGACTTCACGTGAGTCTCCGCACTCAATAATCACTACATCCTGCTCTCATTGCTATAGGGTTCGGTATAACCTCTACTTGGTTCACCGATTCTTCACTAATGGTTTGCACATTAACAAACATCTCGTTTACTCCTGACATCTACACAAAACAATTAAGTTGATTAGTACACATCAGTAGAATAATAAAAACACATAACATAATCATAATGCATTTTTATAAGGTTATTTTCCTTTCTTGTACTTCTTTGACTCCTCTTACGGTTATGACTTAAGGTTTTTAATCCCCCCCCCCTTAAGTTTTATAACTTAAGGCTCTGATACCAACCTGTGACGCCCCCAAATCCAGGTCTCTTCCAACCCGACAGATGGTGCTACATGGTACTACTATTCATTCATTCATTCAATTAAATAGACTCAAAAGGACTAATATAACTTCTATATATCCAAAATAATATTACATTTCCCAGGTTCTTTGTAACCCATTCATTTGTTCTTGTCATAATATCAAATATATTACAATCGTTCACCTATACTATTACATAAGTAATCTAAGGTTTCGTCTTCACCTTGCCCTTGCCCTTGCCTGAGCCTTCGGTTCGCTCGATCTTGGATGTGTTCATATGGTTCAAGCAAGAGTGAGCATGACTAGCTCAGCAAGTACTACAATTCTAATAAACAACATGCTTGAAACATAGAACTCATATATCTTCAGTAACTGAACAATAGTTACGAAGTACTATCGATAATTCAAAATAGCACTTCTTTTCATTCAAAAGGTTTTCCAACAACAATATTCAGTAGAATATCAACTAAGGCTCGGAACTATGAGCAGTTCATAATTTCTTTTGAAAAGGACAACCTAGCACTAAGTCCGTAAGTTCGGAATAGCTTACGAGCACTTCTGGGTGATCAGCCCATAGTACTCTATGTTGATCAACACTACATTCATTAAACGTGTATACGTTTAAGTTATGGCAACCTCACGTGCCTATCATTAAATGACAAAAACATTTTTAGCATACACAGTCTTAGATTGAAAACCATACCAATATAACTCGAAAAATATTAATCATGCTTGACAGATTCATAATACTAGTCTAGCCAAAAGAATTGGCTTTGACTTCATAATTCAAGACTTCATGCGAAAGAATACATGAATTACAAAGCTTGTCCAGACTGAACTGGAACAAGGGTTAGAATACTTGCCTTTAGCGTCTGCTTACTGATTATCATAAGTACACTTTAGGTCTCTAAGTCTCTGCAATTCATGATCATATAACGTACCACATTAGGTTTTATATAATCAAGTAGGTATATTATTATATCTTACCCTTCATCTCAATCTAAATCCTGACTTAGATCTGTTATTATGGATTCCGGCTTTTCATTACATCATTCACATTATGTTCACTTTCAATTGATTATTAACTCTTAATCAACATACATTAGTGTCTTACAATGCCTTTACAATGTAATATTAACACCTTAGTTCATTACCAAGAGTTTTCTTTCATTCTATACTTGTAACATTCTTGTCGATCAAAATTCTAGGATCAAGCCAAGCAAAGACCACACTTAACTATGCATCTCTAATGCACATGAAGTTAGCAATATGCAGTTCGACCTCGCGCTTCTGGCGTGGGCTTTATAATTTGTGAGTCGCACTTACCTTCGTGGACTCTGTGCCTCAGACAGTTTGCAAAATTTTGAAAATCTTACGAAACTCCCGGACGCATAACTTCTTCATTATAAGTCCGATTTGGCTCGTTCAAAAGCCTACGGTTCACAAATTACATACTATATGCGTTCATGCAAGAATTTTATCTATTTGACTTCGTTTGCTAAAATTTCACCTATTAGTTCATTTTTAACGAAAACGATAAACGTTCGTGAACGTTCAACGCTCGTTTCTTCTTTCTAAGTCGGAATCCGGTCATTTTCGAGTCCGCAACTCTATAATGCCAAATATGACTTGTCTCCATCAAAAACCAATGTTTCCGACTTCAAACACAAAATATGACTTCCATTCCGAGAATTTCACGAATTCGACGATTATCGTCCAATCTTGTGAATTCCGGCAAAACTACATTCTTAATGATTCTAAATGGATTTTAATCAACAAAGGATCATTACAAGTTACTTATTAAACTAACTTATAGTCAAAGTAGGTTTTGAATTATTCTCATAAGTCAATGACTTATTTAACTTATGAACTATAATTCCTCATGCTTATGACTTTCTATGAACTTAAGTCCACCAATCAATGTTCTCATACTATAATTAACATACTAACATCATATGACAAACATATGACAAGTTCTTCAAGATTCCAACAACTTATTAGAGTTCAAGTTGCTTATTCAAATTATTCATCTTAAGTCCATTCATAACTTAATTCGTATAGGTTCTTAACATACATGTTCATTAATTACACTTCTCTTATCATCCTATTATAATAGAGATGAAAGAATATTGGACTCAAGATCATTACCTTTGAAGTTTAACTTCTTCTTCCTGGAAAGTTTAACAAAGGAAGCTTTAACTTAAAAGTGCTTATTCTCCCTAACCAATAAGTAGTTTTATATTGAGAGAATAATGTTGGATGAAATAACAGCTAACAAAAATTGAAATGAGCTTTCTATTTATAGGCCATCCAAATCTAGGGTAGAATGGTCATTATAACCTTCCACCTCCTTAATTATCCTCCTCATTCCACCTCCTTAATCCTCCACCTCCTTACTATTCATAACCTAGCAACTAAGTAAACTTGCTAGCCACTTCTAAAACTTGGTCACCACACTTTTTGTTTGCCCATCAAGCTTACCCATTTTACACTTGGATTGCCCCATGGATCATGGCTTCACATTGGGCTTGTTAATTAAATCTAGCCACTTCCTTAATGGGCTTTTGCTAACATAGTTTGGACTCATGATATATCAAACTCTTGGGCTTGATTGTCACATTATATTGGACTTCTCTTATTAGGCTAATAATCCTACAAGTCCATTAACTTTAATTAACCAACTTAACATTTCTCCCCCACGTATAATCTTCATATGCTAACTCGTATATTAATTCGTAATATACGTTATCTCATTCTTCATACATAATAGTACAATACGCGTATTATACTTACATCCATTACTTCATACAATGTATACACATTATATAATCACAACTTTTCTTCCTTTACAATTAATAAACCTAACGTTCCCAAATTAGGTCCACATGCAAAATATTACGTTTTCCATACTTAGATTATTATTACATAATCCATCTCACCTTGATATTATAACATTACGTATTTCTCGGATGTTCAAAAATAATTTCCGAACAGAAATCGATGAATAGTGTTTTTCGGAAAATTTCTCGGAAAGCTTTTATTTTCATCTTAGAAATTCAAACACCTTAATTCACTTACGTAGTTAAAATACTATGACATTCCGATGTTTCTAGGTTATAGAACGACATTCATCTTATCAACACGTAATAATAATAAATAATATTATTTTATTCATTATTAAAAGTATTTACAATTGTTCGATTTTTCGGGGCGTTACATATCCATACTCAAATAAGTCCTCATTACAATTATTGATACACTATTTTACAAAATAGTGAGGACTACTGTAACAACTGCCTTGGACCATCACTCCATACCCCGACTAGTTCCTGCTAAATTCTCACCTCCTGAGAAAAAAATGGAACAAAAAGGAAAATGGTGAGCTCAACTAGCCCAGTAAAGAATATTATGACTAAGATAATATACAACAAATTATCCTTAGTCTTCAACAGGGAAAAATCTGATAGAATATAATAGACAACAAGTTTTAGATCAACAACTGCAGCGAAAACAATAATTCATTAGAAGAGTTAAGTAGATAATGAAATCTACTATCATCCATGAATTTAAAAGTCCATCATCAATATTTATCCCTGTAACATCAATCATCATACATCTTGCATCAAATATTCATCTTTGCACTACGGGCAAAAAATATTCATTTGTATCACCAGTTGGTCATGTTCATCTCAACACCTGTTCATCTTTATACTACGAGCCAAAGATATTCATCAGGTAATCATTCATCTTTGCACTACAGGCCAAAGATATTCATTAAGTATCACCATTAAGGACTGAGGATGATGAAAAATGTTTTTAAGAAGCGAATCCAGTGAGACAAAAGAATAAAGATTAGGGATTCGTACTTTAGATAATTCAAGTTCAACAACACTCCATAATAAACCATAGTGAAGTAAAATTCAAGAAATAAGATCAAAACTTGGATACAATCAAAGATAGTAACCATAATAGACATCTGGGACAAAGAAGAAAAAATTTTATTTTTTGGTGAATAGTGCCGTATTTGTGAATAGTTCCGTATACGTGAATAGTAACCCCAACACAAAAAGATAGAAATTCCTCAAGAAAAATCACACTTCGTGAACAATACTTGTGAATAGTATCGTATTCGTGAATAGTGTCATATACGTGAATAGTAACGTATACGTGAATAGTAACTTCGACATGAAAAGGTAAAAATTTCATAATAAAATTCATACCAACATTTCGGTATAATGATATTGAGAGAATAACATCATTTACGAAGAAAATAACATCCCTTACCTCAAAAGAACAGTACTTCAGACTGGAATATCGGATGTAATACTGAAGGAAACTTACACTGAATAGCAACTCTCAAAGTATCTAAATACTCACAAAAATACGCTCGATAATATAGAGAGAAAGAAAACTTGTTTCTGGTGTGATTTTCAATTCTAACCTAAGCACCTATTTATAGGAAAATGCTAGAACGCCAAAGCAAACTAAATTATAAAATATTAATTTATAAGAAAATTCTACGCACACATTCTTTACCCAAATATCAGCCACCACAAGTGGGTCCCACCAACATCAGATTTTCCACACCAACCAAAAGTGGGGCCCACCATAAAAATATTTAATTTCTGAAATTTCAATAATTCATAATAAATAGCCCTTTTATCAGAAAAAAACGAATTTTATGTCCATTCCATAGGAAATCGAATTCTCTACAACTTTGTAGCTTTAAGTTTTTCCAAATTCTAAACAAAAAATGCCCGAAATCCACATACAGACGATTTTTAATACCTCCATTCCGACAAAATACTGATAAAAAACCCCAGCATTAATTCCTTCATTTATAATCACATAAAATAAATATTTCCCTATTCTTCATTTATATCCACATAAAATAAATATTTTCTTATCATATAAATCAATAATTAATTATTCACAAATAATATTATAGAATCACAATTATGACAACAAGGTCGTTCCCAGGAAAGAGGGGGCTTTCCAATAAGGATTTCTCCTTACTGGCGTGCAATTAGGTGACCAAACCCCTTTCCTAGACAGAACATCCTTAGACAATGCCAATAATGTTATCTAATAATATTATTCAAATAATATGAATTATTGATCTGATAATGGGAAATACTATGTAGTGACAATTATTGAAACAACAATAATATAAAATATCAACGCAGCAATTATTGAATCAATAAAATAAAATATTGCACAGTAATTACTGTAACAATTATTGAGTAATGCCTTCTTACATAAGAATCAATAATTCAAAAATATTGTACAATCTGGTAGCTATTGTTATGCAACCACGCCAGACATCAGATTTTAACCACCGTGTATTCCAACAAAGGTTAATAAATAATAATTACGTCGTTATTTATAAAAACAAAAACTTGTCATTTTCTTTATCCGACAGTTATTCCGTTATGGGGCCCACAAATGGCTGCGTCGTCATACGAATATTCCCCGACAACAAGAATATTGTTACAGCCCCAAATTCGGGTCCCAAATCACCACAGATCTGGTACAATCATTCTATAACTATTGCGGAAGATATAAACATAAATTGTTTATACAATAAACTTTACACACTATTCCCCAAGGTTGAGTAACCTTAACTTATACACAATTCATTACTTGTCTAAAACATAATATTATTATCATACAATACTATTACAAATCTAATCGCACACATTAACTTTAAGCTGGAACTGTCTTTAATCTTTCCTTGTATCCGAAGTATTCGCCTTAATCTACAATGTTTTATCATGATATAGCAAGGGTGAGCATGAAGGTTTCCCAGCAAGTTTAAATTTATTTAAGGATATATCATGATTGAAAGAATTTGAATAATAAGTTGGCTATAATTCAACAATATAGTTGTGAATTAGCACAAACAAACTTTTGACTGAACAAGTATTGAACATGAACAAATATATCTGAACCGAATGGTAATGAAGCTAATCAGCTTTTCATACCTGACTTATATATACAATATGTACAGAGTACAATTCTACAATTCTTAGACATGGCAATCAACAATGATTAACCATAAGCATATTTGAATGAAACAACTCTAAGTAGAGTTAAGAAAAACTTGCCTGTTCGGTCGATTACTGTTACACAATTTATTAAGCTTTGTCTAAAGACCAAATATATAAATAATATCGATATACAAATTAGAATAATATCATCACAAGTTTAAAATAACCTAAACAAATAACACATAACCCTATTAGTCTATTTAGCACATAAAACTTAGCATCAAGTCAGACTATTTAAGTCTGAGCTGAACCCAACATAATTCTATCATCTCGACGGTCTAGTCGGACAATTCACGAGTTTAAGTTCAATTAAACGCTGCCTTAACACTTAACAATTATTTTAGATAATCATATTATTAATCAAAATAATTTTCCAAGTCTCATAATAATTATTATCATTTAAAATGATTTTCCAATCATTAATATCGTATTTATCTAATTTAAATACCACAATATTCTAATATCATTAATATTTATTTAATATTAGATATTAATGAAATACATGTCATAATATCATAACATATTTATAATATCTCAAAGTATTTTAATACTTTATTATTTCCTTTAAATGTTTTTAAAGTAATTAAAAACATTATTCAATAACTATTATTAATATAAATACCACATTATTCTCTTTATCAGTAATATTTATTTAATATTTGTCGACGTCGGGATTTTTAGTGTCCCTTTTCATTACTTGTTCTTTGGTGTTCTCATGTTAATGTGAGATTTGTTTGAAAAAACAAGTGAAAAAGGTCCGACATGTGTAATGTCGACGATTTGACTTTAAGAGTCGTCAGTTGGTGTTTTTAACTGGTTGCACCAATGCAACCGAAAAGGTTTGCACATTGACCCAGTGATGTGACACTGCTAAACGGGTCTGTGAAACCGAGATCATTAGGGTTCGGGGGCTTGATTATGCGGAGGGAAGGTGTTAAGTACCCCCCGACATCCGTGTTGCCACGGTGACCGTCACTTTTCAAAGAAACTGTTATATGAATGTGTGTGTGTGTGTGTGTGTGTGTGTGTGTGGATCAATGTGCAATTATTTGAAAGTAGTACGAGGCCTCGTTTTCACCTATATACACAAGGTTTGAATTTATAGAAAAATTCAGTTTTAACCAAGATATAGCAATAAAGTTTTGTAAAAGAGGTTTTTCAAACCCTATGCTCAATAGGAATTGAGACCTTTTCATACTTTCATTTTATTATTAAATGTTCGGCTTGTTTGCTTTTATTTTCAAGATGCCTCGCATCTCGAAAATAATATACAGTAGTGTCGAACTACTTATGGACATGACAGCCA
The DNA here is from genome assembly GCA_020205605.1 of Panax ginseng. NCBI lineage: Eukaryota > Viridiplantae > Streptophyta > Magnoliopsida > Apiales > Araliaceae > Panax > Panax ginseng. Next base: position 71,144,753 of record CM035132.1, on the reverse strand, counting down.
TCCAAGGAAATTCGTACACTATAAATAATGTACAAGCTGCTTATAGCTGAAAAAGTCCATCACGGGAACCGAATCTAGATTCAGTAGACTGAATCTGTGATCACATGATTCCTAGGCTCACATGATACTGCAATTTGTATGGAAAGCAGTAAGCAGTTATATATATATATAAAAGTGGTAAATATATATATATGTGCATGATCAGCCACCACGAAGCAACTCCATAGGGGATCAGAAATGTAAATAAAGCAAGAATGCTATCAACCGCCACGTAGTAAACTCAAAGTGGACTTGAATGTAAATAAAGTCAGTAAAAAGCTATCAACTGCCAAGTAAACTCTAGGCGGTGATTTAAATGTAAAGAAAGTCAGAAAAGGCCACAAAGTAAACTCCAGGCCTAACAGAAATGTAAATATATATATATACATATATATAAGCAATAAATGCACCGGATATAAATGCTTATATATATATATAAGCAATTAAACGCTCCAGACATAAGTCTAGGCTCAATCGAGGCATAACTCGATAATGTTAGTCCATATAAAAATATATACATATATATATATATAAGTATATATATACAGACAAAAATGAAAACCATGGACCGAAGTCCGGGCATACGCACACAACACGACTCTCAATGTGTAGAATAGTATGTGCAAATATGAAGAGAAAGGCTTTATAGAGTGTAAGAAGGCTTATAGTGGGCTACTAATGTAGACTTCTATGACTCTAAATGGATAAACACTCAGCTCCTGCCGGTAAATGTATGACTGTATGTGGGCTAACAGGTGTTTAAAAAGAGCAAGCACTCAATATAGGGTGTGTATAAAGCAAATTAGAAAGGGCTTCCTCGCCTTTTCTTTTTTTAAAATGGCTAACCCAAGCTCTATATTTATAGAGCTTCTAGCCGTAGGTGTACCTATGGCAGCCGCAGTTGTACCTGCGGTTGCCCGGGGTTCCACGAGTCCCGTCATCTTAAAGTACGTGCACTCGTGCACTGTAATGTCTGTTCGAACTTGCAGAACTTCAATTCGAGCATCCGAACGAGGTATATATGACCTTCTTTGGACTTCTTGTGTCGAGAGTTATGCAATAACATGGAATATAGGTTGTACGAAGTCAGGAAGAGGGGATAATGCCCATGGTCTTCAAACTTCAAACTATATTCGGTGTGCTGCCACGCGTAATAGTCACTCGGGATTGGAATTCCTGGTTCTTGAAGGACATTGTTGTATGTATGTATGTATGAAATGTTGAGACGACGCGCAGGTGTTGAGGTAGCAAGATGACATTTGACTCCTCATCAGGGTTATCGCCGGTTTGAGTTGAAAGTAGACGTTGCTCAGGGTTACATCTGAGATTGGACTGCTGCAAATGTTAAATGCCGCAATGTCATCTTATGGATGCCTGTCTGCCCGATGTTAGCTCCAGGTCTGAGGTATGAGTGCCTCGGCAGGAGGCCTGAGCTTGAAGCTGATAGCATGCATTTGAAACAAGCATTTTCGGAGTTATCACCGGAACTGCAATAGCATTACTTGGTGTTATCGCCAAGGAAGAAACTCGGGGTTATGTCTGAGGTTGGAAATGATCCTTCCAGTGTGTGTTCCGGGATTGGAAATGATGCTCTCGGTGTATGGTCTGGGATTGAGAATCCTAGACATGGATAGGATAAAGAATCCCAGACACTTGAAATGCAACAAGATAATCATGATGCTATGTGCAACAACATAATGCAAATGTATGATGCATGATCGTCAGTTAATCCTGTTGGGATGACAATCACTGATGCCTTGGACATGCGATCCAAGTCTTCAAGGATATTGACATTGGGGCTATCACCAAAGTCGTGAATCCTAGACACAGACTTCATTCTCCATAGAAGTGCCTCTTGTGTATAAGAGATCTGTGGGGATAAAGCTTTGTCTATTTGAGGATGTGTATAACATATCCCACCATCCTGTCGGAGTTACTGCCAACAGTATGAACTTGTGAAGGTTGCCTGACCTTCGTTGATGTGTGTATCACCGGATAAATCCATGTTGGGTGGATTGCCAAGGCTGCTTGACGTTCATTGATGTGTGTATCAATGATTGCATTGAGTTGTAATCCTTGCTGAGGAAGGTTTCTTCGATGGGTTTACTTGTCATCGACTGAGATAACATCAACGCTGCTTGACCTTCACTGATGTATGTATCAATAGTTGAATTACGTTGTAACCCCCGCCGAGGATACGTGGATGTTTAAAAGTGTTGCGTTGTGGCCCCCGCCGGGGATATGTCATCGGTTCATGACTTTTCATTGTAACCCCCGCCAGGGATACGTCTTTAATTTGTAACTTCAGTGTTGTAACCCCCGTCGGGGATACTTCATTGTTTCGTAACTTCGGCGTTGTAACCCCCACCGAGGATACGTCGTTATTCCATAACTTCAGCATTGTAACCCCCATCGGGGATACTTCTAGGGTTGTGACCCTGTACTGACGGCATCGGACCTTTGTGAGGTATTGCCGAGCATGATTTGTGAAAGCTGAGGCCATTGGTATAGTATACCTTGTACATAGGTGAATACCAATGAAAGATGTGGAGCCTGATTGCGGCCGATGAAAACCAGGATTCCAGGCTATTCCGCTCAATCGCGTAGCATTTTTATTCCTGACTTGGCCTTTCCAGCTTGCGGGACCTCCTTTGCAACTCTTACTGAAGTGAGCCAGAGGTGTGGGATTTGAGTTGACTCCTATTCTGGAGGAGTATGCACGATTGACGATGTTGCCGCTAGACAGACCTTGCATGCATATGGCGATTAGAGACATGAGTAGGCAGTTCATGACCCTTACCGGCTTGAGGTGTAGGGTGGTACAGGATGAGATTACATCCGACCATGTGATATCCCAGCGTTTTCTATTTAACATATTTGGCTCTGAGGATAGTTATGCACGGCATTCCGGGGATTTCACCACACTGGAGGATTAGTGGCATTTGGCCAGAGTGGATGTACTACTGTTGTGCGTATTGTCATACGTCTACATGCCATTGTACATGGATGAGTTGGACATCGGTGTCATTATGGCAGTGAGAGCTCTCCAGGAGGGTCACACCATCCTACCAATGATTTTGGCAAAGACTCTGAGGTCGGCCACATATTGTTGCACTTATCCAGCAGGAGTGTTCATAGGCAGTTCGGTCATGCTTTACGTGTGGTTCATATCACACTTGGGACCGATCGGCACATTCAGACGGCATGGATATTGTTTCACCCATGATATAGCGATGTCGTACTCCTTCCAGCCTGCGGAGTGTACATATGCTGCATCTTGGTCAGCTTTTCTAGCAGGGATTGGAGATCCATTCACTATATTGCCGTGTACAGGGCTTAGCTCACCCTACAACTTCATTACTCATGCTCCGGGCATCTACCTCTAGCAGGTTTGAGAGGGATGATCAACTACCACTCACTGACCGTGATGTGTCAGTTTGACCAGTTTCATGATTTCCACCTATATGAGGGGGCAGTGATTCAGCGTTTTGCTTCTCGCCATTTATCATCAGCGGACAGATCCAGGTTGTATGACTGTTGGGATCAGCGAGAGCTAGCTGAGTTTTCTGTCAGTCATCCTGGTTATTCTGCAGAGTATTCAGTATGGATGGAGACGGAGAGATCCGATTCAACGGTGAGTATCCACAAAGGTGCAGGATTTTAATTTCGATGATGAGGAGCCTATGGAGGAGGCTTACATTCCCACCGATGGAGATTTGATTCTTTGGTCACCAAGATTTGTGATGGATTCTCCCACCCCGAAAGTGCCATCACACTCAAGATTCAAAGACAACATTTGGAGCAGAGCTTACATCTGATGACCTATGATAGAGATCAGGCTAAGGCCGCGATGTTGACAGCTCTTGATGGGAGAGACTCCACTCTATTAGAGAGGGATGAGGCTAGATCAGCTAGGGATGCATTGATTGTGGAGTGGGATGCCTCCCTATCTGCTAGGGATGTGGCCATTACAGACAGTACCTCCGTGAAATCCCAAATGACTGGCATTTTTTGCTGATATGAGTGCATACATTGATGAGCATTAGGCCATCATGCAGTTAGCCTCAGATCTGCTAACTCATGTAGATACCATTGGGCAGGAGCTTACAGCTTTACCTCCGTCTTCAGAGAGGGATGCTATGTTAGATCTGATAGTCCGCATACACACAGATCCTTAGATAGCTTTATATTTCTCTACACAGACTAGCTTAGCCGTTTTGTCATGTATAACACAGATGTATATATCAAACAGTAGTATATATGGCAGAGAAATATATTTTGATTTACTTCCCTTTTAGTTATGCCTTGATACTTGCTTGATATTTGCCTGTTTCTTCAGGGCCTTGTGATCTTGATGCATTCTGAACTTATCCTCGGCATGTGGACATTAAGCCATCGCAGGATCTCTCAGAACGGATCATTGATCTGTATGAATCCCTACCATCTTTGGTATCTTGGGACTGGTATCTGTATGGAAATGTGGAGAGGAGTTTGGCTTTTCCCCTCTGAGATTGACCGCACCACAGATGGTCACCAGTTCTTCTATTTGTGAGAAGCCTAGTTAATTCCATCTCTTATGGATTGGTATTGCTCTTTGAGGCACAACCGCAGCTTAAATTGTCACCGAATCTTCTATTTGTGAGAAGAGGTTGGGTAATTCCATCCCTTTGGTCTGAAGCCGATGAAATGTGGTGGATTGAAAGTTGATCCTAGTACCGTGTGACAAAGATTTTTGTTTTGGTAGGGGTTAGACTGAACCATAAATGGCTGCCTACGTACTCCTATTGAAGAGGAGATCAAGTCTACGTAGTTCGAACCTGGTGTAAGAGGTTCAACGCTGAATGTGAAAGGCAGAGAGGTGTAGAAATGTTTTTGTTGTTTTTGTTTTTGGAGAGAAAGGGCAGAAATGTTTTTGTTGTTCTTTTTTATTGCGAACTGGGCCATATAGAATATAGTTGCCTACGTACTCCCGTGTGTCAGGGAGATCAGGTCGACGTAGTTCGCCCCTCAGGACGAATTACAGCCAAAGAGAAGTGTGAATCCCATGCGCAGGCTATACTGCGGGGAGAAGAAAGTTTGATCCCATAATGGGGACAAACTGCAGGTGTGTAAAAAGTTTGATCTTGTTTTCAGGATAAACTGCAAGCGTAGAAAAGTTTAATCCCGTATTTAGGATAAACTGCAGATATGAAAGGTTAAATCCCGTGTTCAGGATAACCTAAATGGTATGAAAGGTTTATAATGAGGTAAAACCAGGCTGCTAGTTTAAAGTGTATGTTTCCCTGAGGGGCAGAAGAGTTTGTAAAAAGAGAGGGTTCAAAACCGAAATGACTGGTGATTGGATGATCAATACCAGGATGTTTGCTTGATGGTAACTTCAGACATAGTACCGTTTCACGGTGTCTGAATTAATAAGCTGTGGAAATTCATCGCCATCCATTTCATGTAGTCTTAGAGCACCTCCTGTCAATACCTCCTTGACAACAAATGGGCCTTCCCAGTTAGGAGCGAATTTTCGCTTAGATTGATCTTGGTTGTCAATGATCTTCTTCAAAACCAAGTCATGTTGTTTGAATTGTTGTAGCCGAACTTTTTTGTTGTAGGATCTGGCGATCCTTTGTTGATATAACTGACCATGGAAGATTGTTGCGGTTAGCCTTTTGTCTATCAGAGACAATTGGTGATACATGTCTTGTACCCATTGGTCTTCTTCCAACTGAGTATCCATTAATACTCTGAGGGATTCCATTTCCACCTCTATGGGGAGCACTGCTTCCATCCCATAGGTTAATGAGTAGGGGGTTGCCCCAGTGGAAGTACGCATGGAAGTTCTGTAGGCTAATAAAGTCAGAGGCAAAAGGTCAGGCCACCCTTTATGATTTGCGGACATTTTCTGCATGATCTTCTTGATATTTTTATTAGTCGCTTCAATAGCACCATTCATCTTTGGACGGTAGATGACGGAGTTAAGGTATTTGATGTGGAATTTACTGCATAACTCCTCCATCATCTTGTTGTTGAGGTTCTTAGCATTGTCTGACACAATGACCTCTGGTTGTCCATATCGACGGACGACATTGTTTCTGATGAAAGCAATGATGACTTCTTTGGTAACCCTGGGGAAGGAGGCTTCTTCTACCCACTTGGTGAAGTAGTCGATCATGGTGAATATGAATCGATGTCCATTACTGGCTTTAGGCTCGATGGGCCTGATCATGTTCATCCCCCACTTTGAGAAGGTTCAGGGCGAACTCATAGTGTGGAGTTCCCTTGGAGGGGCGTGGATGGCATTCCCATGAATTTGGCATTGATAGCATCTGTTGACGTGATCATCACAGTCAGCTTTGAGCTTAAGCCAATAATGCCCTGTTCTAAGAATTTTCTTAACAAGTAAGGGTCCGCTCATGTGTGGGCCACATACTCCACCATGGATCTCATCCATGAGCCTCTAAGCTTGGTCTTTGTCCAGACATCTGAGGAGACCTAATCCTGCATCTCTTTTGTAGAGTGCATCTCCGCTCAGGTAGAATTTCATAGTAAGTCGATGGATCTGCCTCTTCTCAGTTAGGCTCGCCTCAGCGGGTGTAGATCCATCTCGCAAATACTCCTTGATATACTGATACCAAGGGTTGTGGATGGGAGGTAGCTCATCCGATACTTCTCCAACATAGTTCCCATAAGTTGGGGCCTTTTGCAGAGCAAATGTGTTGCTTGGCATGTTTTCCCTGTCAGGTATGTGAACCAAGGAGGCCAACATTGCTAATGTATCCGCAAAATCATTCCTATTATGAGGAATGTGTAGAAAGGAGATTTCTTCGAACTCCAAAGCCATCTATAAAACTTGCCGATAGTAAGGCAGCAAATGTAATTCTTTGGTTTGATAAATTCCCATGGATTGTTTGATCACCAATTTGGAATCCCCAAAGACAGTTAACCGCCTGATGCCCATTGAACGGGCAAGTATTAGCCCCATGATCTGACCTCATACTCACCGTGTTGTTGGTGTGACGAAAATCGCAATTTAACTACGACGGATATCGCTTCTCCGCATCGGACATTAAAAGCTGCTCCAAATTTCTAGAGCCTTCTGCATTAACAACTCCATCAAAATACATTTTCCATGTGTGGCATGCATCATACTGATGGTGTTGCTGAACTGTCATTACCCCTTCATCGGGGAAATATGTTTCTAAGGATTTGTAATCCCCTGTAGGTGCGGCGGCCAGTTGATTCGTAATTCCTTGACCTTTAATAGACTTTTGCGTCATGTAGACGATGTCAAATTATTGTAAGATCAACTGCCATCTGGACAGTCGACAATTCAGTACGGGCTTGCTGAACACATACTTGAGAGGATCCACGTGGGATATGAGATGGGTTGTGTGACCATGGAGGTAATGTTGTAATCTCATGGAAGCCCAAGCCAAAGCACAACAAGTCTTTTCAATCAGAGTGTACTTGTGTTCACTAGTGCTGAATCTTTTACTGAGATAATAGATAGCTTGTTCTTGGCCTCTATCGTCTTTTTGCCCCAACATGCAGCCCATGGCATTGTCATTAACGGATAGGTACATAAATAGGGGAACATCATCCCTGGGAGGTATCAAAACAGGAGCATTAACCAACTGCTCTTTAATAGCAAGGAAGGCTTTCTGGCACTCATCATTCCATTTCATGGAGGAGTTCTTCCTTAACAGCTTGAAGATGGGCTCACAGGTTACTGTGAGTTGAGAGATAAATCTACTAATGAAGTTGATTCTTCCCAAAAATCCCCATATTTCCTTCTTTGTCTGAGGAATGGGCATTTCCTTGATGGCCTGGATTTTGGTAGGATCCAGTTCAATCCCTTTGTGGCTGACTAAATAACCTAGCAACTTGCCTGATTTGACAATAAAGACGCAGTTGGCTGGATTCAACTTCAAGTTGTACTTACGTAATCTGTTGAATAGCTTTCTGAGATGGTCTAAGTGGTCTTCCTCCTTTCGAGATTTGACAATGATATCATCCACGTAGATCTCTATCTCTTTATGCATTAAATCGTGGAAAAGAGCCATCATAGCTCACCGGGTAGGTTGCCCCAAAGATTGATGAGGCCGAATGACAACCGTCTCAGAATAAAAGGTTCCCCAAGGCGTGATGAAAGCAGTTTTCTCACGGTCTTCCTCAGCGACCATAATCTGATAATACCCCGCGAAGCAATCTGCAAAGGAGTACATGCCATTTTACGCAGTATTGTCAATGAGGATGTGGATAAAGGGTGCGAGAAAGCTATCTTTAAGGCAAGCTTTGTTAAAATCCCAGTAATCCACGCAAACTCGCACCTTTCCTCTGCGTTTAGGCACGGGAACAATGTTGCATATCCACTCCAGATATGTAGACACCATGATAATGTCGGCTTGAAATTATTTCACAATTTCTTCTTTGACTTTTAAACTCCACTCAGGTTTTAATCGCCTGAGTTTTTGCCTAACTGGCTTGAATCCTTCTTTAATAGGAAGGCAATGAAGAACAATGTTAGTGGACAAACCCACCATGTCTTCATGAGACCATGCAAACACATTCTAGAATTGGGTTAATAGTGCAACCATGTCATTCCGTTGGTTTGGAGTGAGGTTTAAACCAATCTGGATTAGCTTAGGGTTTACTAAGGTTCCAAGATTGAAAGAAGTGGTTTGGTCAAGGTTGGGTTTAGGCTTATCTGCGACCCATTCCTTAATCTCCTGAGGTGTCTCAATGTCCTCTTGTATGTCCATCAAGTCTGAGTCCAACTTTGCATCAAAGTTATAGCCCTTGTGGAGAGAAGGCATATCACCAGCAAGTATAGGCACATCTATATTCAGAGTCCTGAAATCAAAAGATGTTTTCACTTAATATATGAAACTATTTAATCATACAAAGTGTTAGCATGTACAAATAAAATAACTGCTAATACTGTATAGAAAAGTAGGCAATTAAAGTTATCTACAGGGCAGAGGGATTTTCTGCCCATTTTACCCTCGTCGACCAATGCATGGAGTGCTACTCCAATTGTCAAGGGTAAAGTCCTGATGGACTGCAGTGATAGAGGGGTCGTCATTGCCCTCCTTCTCCCGAATGATAACCATGATAATTGGGTAATAATCGTCTGGGGTATATCGGTTTGTATGTTCATCATGAACAATGACGCGTATGCCGGACATCATCAAAGCGATGTCATGTTTGCATTTTTGTTCCTTTTCTTCCACTTCGGGATCAGGAATCAGCACCTCTTTTGCTTTGAATGGTACTGGCTTGGGAAACAGCATAGTCATAACATGTGTTGGCACCTTAACTGGAGACTGTATCAGCTCATGAGATACAGATGGAAAACATCGTTGTGTGGCAGAAGTTTGAGGAACCGGCCTGTGTTTATGTGGATTCCTATGACTGGAACTGGCAGAATAGCCTAGCCCGGCTATCCCAGTTTGACTGGACACTTGAATAGGGTGCTTAATACCCTGCTGATTTTTACCAAGCCCTTGTCCAGGCTGATGACCCAATGACATCATTTCTTGAGTGGCTGACATAACCTCGGCTGAAATCTTGGGTATTGGAAGTGGTGCTCCAATAGGTTGGTATTGAGTGTTACCCACTTCCAAGGTATGAAAACTGGTCGGCTCAACTTCAGAGTTGAAATTGATGATTAGCAGATCTCCTTGTTCAGGATACTCTGGCTCAGCATTAACAGTGACTAGACTGTTGTTGATAATGTATTTGAGTTATTGATGTAATGTGGAGGGAACAGCTGCAGCCATGTGTATCCATGGTCTTCCCAATAGCAGGTTGTATCCTGAATCTATTTTGAGGACGTGGAAGGATACATTGAATGTATTTGGACCAATCTCAATTGGCAGCTCAATCTTTCCGATGGAATTTCGCCGGGATCCGTCAAAAGCTTTGATAATCGTATGGCTGCTTTGGATCCGCTTGAGATTGGCATTCATCTTCACCAAGGTGGCATAAGGACAGATATTCAGAGATGAACCTCCATCTATGAACACTCCAGCTAACATATACCCGGAGGACAAAACTGCAATGTGCAATGGCTTGCAATGACTGGTCCCTTCGGGAGGTATATCGTCATCAGTGAAGGATATCACATTGTTGTTTAAAATGTGATCAGCCATATGTTGAAATTTTTCCATATCCACTGATTTCGGTAAGTAGGCTTCTTCCAAAACCTTGAGTAAAATCTTTTGGTAATCTTCGGAAGAGAAAACCAAGTCCAGAATTGATATCTGATGTGGAGCTTCTCTTAAGCTTAGAACCACCTTGGCTTCATTATGGCCCATAGTGCGTAGAAATTTTTCAATCTTCTCCATGGGAATCTTCCCCTTTGCTTTGAGGGTAGGCTTGATAACCCTTTGAGGAAGATATAGTGGATTATCCTTCAACACTATAGCAGTAGTATGAGACGTGGATCCTTCAGCTTCTCCATATTTCCATGGAACTTTATGTAAGCTGACAACAGGATATTGTGGTCTGAAAGGTAAAGAAATTGGCTCAGGTGCGGCCACTTTCAAAGGATTGTCAGCTCCTTTGAGTTGAATTATCTGTATGGGAAATGTTTTGACAGTATCATCATCCTCAATGGATATCACTACTACTGATCCCTTCCATGTAATCCCACTCTCAAGTTGCACAGTGTTATCGTCTGCCAGCTGCAGGACACCGCTATCAATGAGATGGCGGAGTGCCCAGCATTCATCTGTGCTGTGACCGCGAGAATATGAATGATATTGATAAAATCCATCCGCGTTGAATCGTCTAGCACGGGGATTAATTGGAGGTAGAAGGTATGTAATTAATCCTTCATTGATCAGTATTTGATAAACGGGCTTTAGCATTTGCTTTCTTTACAACCTTATCCTCCATAGCTTCGCTTTCTAAAGGTGAGGGTAGAGCATTCATAACAAGCAGAAGGAGATAGGCATGCTCATGTTTGATTAATTGGCGTATGACTTGATGCTGATGGGTCACCAGTTCTGCCAATTGCTCAATTTGCTTGCAAAGAGCTTTCATCTTTCGTTCTATAGTAAATTAGAACTTTGCATAATCCTATCTATCAACACCGTCTTTGATGGTCTGAGATGGCTCGCCATTAAAACTGGAACTTTGCCCAGTGCTCCAACTGATCATGTTGACCTCTTCTTCTTTGTGTTGAGGAAGAGGGTTGTCTTGCACATGAGGTTGATCTGGTTTGGTGACTACAATCTCACCATTGTCTATCAAGTCTTGGATCTTGTGTTTCAAGGCCCAACAATCTTGAGTATCATGTCCAGGCGCTCCAGCATGATAAGCACACTTCCGAGTAGCATTAAAACCCTTCCCATTAGGGTTGGCTGGTGGAAGAAGACGAGTTATTTTCTTCTGAGCAGTCAAAAGAGTAAGAATATTCTCGAGTGAGTCCCCTAAGGGTGTGAACGTTCGAGGTCACTTTGCTTCTCCACTTTTAGTTAATGGAGGGTTTGAAGCTTGTGCTTGAAAAGGGGAGTAGTTTTTCCTCTGTATAGGCATGTTCTAACTGCCTTTTTGACCTTGTAATATCAAGGAAACATCCTCCTCTTTCTTTTTATGGACCCTCCGGGGGTTGTTTCCATAAGATCTGGATTGGATGTGCTCAGCAACAGCTTTAAGAGCAACTAGGTCTTGAATCTTACCAGACTTCAATCCCATCTCAGCCATCTCTCCGTGTTTGATCATTTTAGAAAATGGTTTGCCAATACCAGCTAGAACTCTCTCATAGAAAGGAGCTTCCTGTATTTTATGAAAGTCATAACCATTTCTGATTCTGTCATGGAATGAATAACTTGAGCAGCAAGGCGCCTCCACCTTTGAGCATACTCTCTAAATGACTCATTAGACTGTTTCTTGACCTTGGTAATTTGGTACCGGTCAGGAGCCATCTGAGATTGAAAACTATATTGAGTGAGGAAGGCATGAGCTAGCTCTTCCCAGCTATGGATCTTGGAGTTGTCTAATCTGGTATACCATGAACGGGCTTCTCCCGTCAGACTCTTCTGGAACAGTTGCATTCTGATCTTTTCATTTTCCGCATAAGATCCAAGTTCTCCAATAAACACTTTCAAATGTGTATAAGGATCCCCTAATCCGTCATACTTTTCAAAATCAGGGGTTTTAAATTTCTCTGGATAATGAACACCAGGGAATATGCAAAGGTCAGCATATGAAACACTTCCATGTGTTCCAATCTTCTTGAGAACACGGATAGTTTTCTTCATTTGAAGGACCTTCTTCCTGATATCACTGGTGTTTGGATCTCCTTTGAGATGGGTGTTTTCAGGGTCTTTGTTGGTTGTATCCAACTAAGGTTCTGGAATTGTTTTTTCCAAACCTTGGGCTCCCTCTTGTGTAGAGGATTCTGTATGTGTAGGTATCTTTGTACCCTGAGTAGACTGATGCAATTATTTCAGCAGAACTGCCAAGTCTATGATTTGTTTACTTAATCCGTTAAATTCTTCTCGGGAAACAGTATTAGACTGGTCAGAAGAAGACATGATTGGCTGTAGGCTTGTGGCCTTTTTGGATTTTGAGTGGGTAACAGGCCCAATTGCTTCCCTACAAAAGACATATGTAGTTTAGTCTTAGGGATAATGTAAATGTTATCATGATTTGCCCATTTTAGGAATATGGTCCTGCAAAAATGGTTGTTAATTTTGATAACATGTTATGTATGCACAGATATTCTTCATATTTTCCATTACATATAAATGATCATGGAATGAAATTACAAGTAAATGCCTTTACAAGTAATTGAAAATGGAAAGCATGAAGAGAATTTCCTCCGCGTTTGGTTTATCAGAGGTTGACATATCTTAGGTTACTCTCGCGGCTTTTTGGCATGAAGGTTCCCAGATCATCGCAATCTACTTGACGGGAAGTTAATCCGGTCTTTCAACTGGAGAGAATCTGGGTGGTGCCTTTCCTGAGCCTCGTTGGAATTAGTCTTCCTACGAGTCCAGTAATCAAACACCCTCAGGATAGCCCCCTGGTGGAGGGACCACACAATATACATTCACATACAACGTGTCTCACCGCTTTATGCAAAATGATGACATGTCTTGAAGCAATAATATCACTGAATAGATATTTAGCGGTCAAGATAGTAAGATGCATTAGTACACATTCATCATAAATGTAAATGCAACATTCACACACAAGCATATAACAATTTTTGAAAAGCTTGTAATAGCGGCTTAAGCCCTCTTACTAGAGTCCCCAGCAGAGTTGCCATCTGTCGACGTCGGGATTTTTAGTGTCCCTTTTCATTACTTGTTCTTTGGTGTTCTCATGTTAATGTGAGATTTGTTTGAAAAAATAAGTGAAAAAGGTCCGACATGTGTAATGTCGACGATTTGACTTTAAGAGTCGCCAGTTGGTGTTTTTAACTGGCTGCACCAACGCAACCGAAAAGGTTTGCACATTGACCCAGTGATGTGACACTGCTAAACGGGTCTGTGAAATCGAGATTTATTAGGGTTCGGTGGCTTGATTATGCGGAGGAAAGGTGTTAAGAACCCCCCGACATCCGTGTTGCCACGGTGACTGCCACTTTTCAAAGAAACTATTCTTGTTGATTTCTGGGTAGCTTATGGTGTTAGGATTGTAGTACTAATGTAATACTACAACCTCCAACTAATTTCATGGCCATACAACAACATAACAGAGATATCTAAGCTCTCAAAATCATTGTCAGAGGTTGCTGTGTTTTTTCTGAGTTTTCCAGAATTAAAGGTTCCTACTTAGCCACCTTAAATCTTTATTTTCTGGGCTTAGTTTGTGTGATCTAGAGGTTCAATCTTGTAGCCCTGATGTCAGGGTACAAAAATATAACACTTTTATAGCTTTACAACATTACCAGCTCAAGATCTGAGCCAGTCAAAATACATGACATTTGATACTCGTGGTTGTATAGTAGCACATGGTATTGATTATTGATGTTTACGTGAGAAGTCACTCAGTTATACTCAATAATTGCTACAGTAATTGCAGCATAGTATCTCACGTTATTAATTCAATTATTGTAACAATAATTTATATTATTAAATCAATAATTGAGACGACTAAGTTATTCATATTATTATATGCATTATTGATAATGTCTAGAAAGTTCTTTCGAGAAAGGGGTTTGGTCACCTAATTGCGCGCCAATAGGGAGAAATTCTTATCAGAAAGCCCCCTCTTTCCTAGGAATGATCTGGTTGTTAATATTACAAGTTATAAATGATGAATAATTATAGTTCAAAAATGTATTTTGTGAAGCCAAGTGAATTGAGATCAATAGAGGGGATTTTTATGAAGTATTTGTTGTAAATTTGGCTTATTATTTTGACCCTCACTTACCCATTTTTCAAAACTGCCGGTAGAAGTTATCTCAATTTTATTATATATACATATATATATATATATATATATATATATATAATAAGTTTTGTTTTGTTATGAAAAATAGAATATAATATATTTTATTATGCATAGTTTTTGCATAGTAAAATAATAAAAAAATCAGTCGATCGAAATGTCGTCCGTGATTTGTCACTGTGCAGTCCGTGATTTTCTAATTCAAATAGTTTCCTTCCATTCTCCTATAAATAAGATGCTTAGTTTAGAATTAAAAATCACACCAGAATCAGAGAATTCTTCTTCTATAATATTGAGCGTATTTCTTTAGAGTTTAAGGAAGCTTTGAGTATAGAAAACAGTACAAGTTTTCTTCAAGAATATCCCCGCTATACCAGTCGGAATACTCTTCTTTCTAAGGTAAGGGATATTATTTTTGTTCAATATTTATATGAAATAATATTTTCTTCCATACTCTGTAGTATGTACGTAATATTATTTTGTTTCAGATTCCAAATTCTACACTCTTTTTGTTAAGTATTGCTTCTATACTCCATGAAATTAGTAGAATATCCTTGAAATTTGTGCTTCATCTAGTATATTTTCACAGAAATATTATTCTAAATATTCTTGATAATTTTTAATCTTTTCATGCCGGGGTACTATTCCCAAATTACTATTTATGGAGTACTATTCACTCGGGTACTATTCACATGGGGTACTATTCATGATAAAAATTGATTTCTTTTCTGTCCAAATTATTTTTGATATAATATTAGTCTTGAATTTTAATCCACAAAGCAGTATGATGTTAATAATTTAGACATTATTGAATTCTGGATAAATTGAATTATAAATCTTTAAAATTTATCTTTGCTCTCATATAATTAAATTCTTATATCATTGTCATCATCCTCAAGCTTATATTGTGATGAAAGTCATCTTTGGCCCGTAATGCATAGATGGACTGTTGATTGGTATGATTATGACCAGGGATTATTCAGTATAATCTTGACTTGTAATGTTACAAATGATGTGGTAAAAGTCCTCATTGGCTCGTAGTGCATTGATGGACAATTGTTGGCTTGATCATGACCATTGGTGATAACACGAATATCTTTGGCCCGTAGTGCATGGATAATTCAGTGATGTGGATTAATTATTAAGCTGAGTTTCAGCGATAAAATTGATGATAAACTTTAAATCATAGAAGATAGTAGATATCATGCTCTACTTGACTCTTCTAAAGGATAGTTTGTTCTGCTGCAGTTAAACTTGTTGTCTATTGTATTCTATCAGATTAACACTATTGAAGGCTAACGATAATTTATTCTACATTATCTTAGTCAAAATATTTCTTACTGGGCTAGTTGAGCTCACCCTTTGCTTTCATTGTTCTCTTCAGGAAAAGAGAATATAGCTGGGATTAGTCGGGGAACGAAGTGATGGTCCGAGATGGTGGCTATAGTAGTCCTCACTATTCTATGAAATAGTGTGATAATAATTGTAATTAGAACTCTATTTGAGTTTGGATACTGTCTACGAGACAATATTCGTGTTAAAACTCTCAACTTACGTTTGTCGTATTGTATTAATGAAGTTTGTATTTTAAATTTTGTACCATATATTTGGCGATTCAGAATGGGTGATGTATACCTATTTTGGGGGTGTCACAGTTTAGAGCTTAGGGATATGATCCCTGGCTGAGATTTGAGACTAGAACTAGGAGGGGAGAGACGGGTAAATCCTTCGCTAGTATGACCTATCTAAGTTTATTTGTTATTTAATTGGTCGGTCAGAATATAGGGATAATATGTGGCATGTAAATTAACCCTTGTTTTGTGACAGTGTTTGAAAATGACATCTGAAAATGTAGAGATAAGCAATGGAGCATAGGAGACCGTTGAGTCACCACAGATCAATAACCAGGATAATGTGCATCAGGAAAGCAACACTCCTTATGTAAACAACAACACCAACCAAATGATGAACGATGGGATGTTCAGAGGCTTTCTGCAATTCATACAACATCAAGCGAGAGAGACTCATGTGCAAAATGCAGGTGGAAACACTGGCAACTCACGGATGGTCACCGCTAAATAGTTCAAGGAGTTGGGACCACCAGAGTTCTTGGGAAAGTCAGAACCACTTAAGGCAGAGACGTGGATAAAGCAGATCACCAAGATATTTGATGTATTGGGATGCTCCGAGGAGCAAAAGGTTCCCTTTGCCACCTTCATGTTACGAGGAGAGGCAGATTACCGGTGGGAATCTGTAAAACGTACTCAACCTACCGCACTAAAGATGTCTTGGGAGAAGTTCCAAGAACCGTTCAACGATAAGTACTTTCCCAAAAGTATTCGTCACATGAAGGAGGTAGATTTCATGAGCAAAACAATATGACCATATCACAGTACGAGGTTAAATTTGCGGAGTTATCCCGGTTTGCATCCCATTTAGTAGATAATGAGGATAGAATGACACAAATGTTTCTGCGAGGTTTGAAACCTGAAATACGTCAATACATCATTTCTCACAAATTTTTCTTGTATTCAGATGTTGTGAATAGGGCTCATTTATTGGACCGCGATAATGAGTCAACCCAACCAAGAGAGAGCAGCTAGAAAATCGATAATACCAGTGGTAGCAGTCATCGAAGCGGTGACAACAAACGTAGAGGGAGTCAACATGCCAAAAATGGTAACCACTTCGGTGGTAATCATGGCCAAGACAATAGAAGTGGAAATTTCAAGAAGAGAAGGTTCAACAATGATGGAAAGATAGCAGCACCAGCACCCGTTTTTAAGGAAGGAGAACGACCACCGATCGTATGCTTCAAGTGTGGAGGGGAGGGACACATCAGTCCAAAACTGCACGATGCAGTCCAAAGCATGTTATAATTACGGAAGAGAAGGTCACCTAGCCCGATTTTGTCATGTAGTGAAGTCAAGTCTAGCTGGGATAGAGGCACCAAAGGCCGTCCCAGAGAAGTCAAAGCCGGTAGTTCAAGGGAGAGCGGTTGTCGTGACCTCCCAAAAAGTGAGGAACCCGAACGAGGTTATCACGGGTAAGCTAATCATAAACTCTTGCGAAGTCTATACCTTATTTGATACCTGTTCTACCCATTCTTTTATTTCTCCTACTTGCGCTCAACGTTTAAATTTAACTCCAGATAAATTAGACTTTGACTTATCTGTTGAAACTCCGTTGGGAGAAACCTTCATTACATCCACTATTTATAAGTCTTGATTGATTCAAATCGGCACCCTCACGTTAACTGTCGATCTTATCTCTTTGAAAATACTTGCATTTGATGTGATTTTAGGGATTGATTGGTTAACTACTCATCATGCTAAAATTGATTATTTTTGTAAGGTTGTTAGCTTTCATATTCCTAACCAACCTATTATGCGAATTCAAGTAACCAAACCATTAAAGTCAATCACGGTCATATCAAGTCATAAAACCATTCGTTTATTGAAAAACGAATGTCAAGCTTTCTTTTCCCATGTCACGGATTTAAACAAAAATACGTCAGATTTGAATGATATTTCTGTTGTTAATAGATTTTAAAGTGATGTAATAACAGATTTTAATCTGTTGTCCACATCATGTTTTAACATCATTAACATGCTTGCCAAACTAAATTAAGTCCACTAATCATGACCTACAAATAAGCAGACTTCACTGTCTCGAGACGGTAATGGCAAGCAATTGCGCCCATACTTAAGCTTCGAGATCATGGCCCGCTGTCGTCGTTTACTTTAGCACCGGTATAATTTCTGTTGGTGCACGAATAAAAAAAGTAAACGCAGCAGTAACGATGTCGCTTTTAGCCCAACTAACACGAATTTCACCCACAAAATAGTGAAATTTGCATATACAATTGATATAAAACTAACACAAACATGTTTCCTCACATATTCATCAACTTCGAACAATTAAACATCAATTTAAACTAATTTAATTTCTTAAATTTTATGTTTTCTCATAAAAACTCAATTTTTGACATTCTTCATAGAAATCATCACTGTGATCACAATTCTTGTTCAAATCACTTCGTTCAAACTACGTTCCCTTCGTTTCTTAACCTATTAACACATTCTAACATCAAATAGCAGAATATATCACATGTTGAGCATGAAATTTCATTCTTAAACAAGCCATGTCACATGAACATATCACTATTATTTTAATTCCCTCCTACAATCCAATTTTACGTGTTTGGTTATTCCAATAACACTCAAATATGGTGACTAACAGATTCTACCAAACTATATGTACACATATATACAATCATCCAACGTGACTTAATAGTTTACAGAAAATTTTCACTGAGAACTCAAAACATAAAAATTAGAAATATAATATACCTTAATCCTTGTTTATAGAAGCAATTGATACATATAGTGGCTTCAATTCTTTCCCCTTCCACAGCGAAACCCTCAATCTCTTAGCAAATTCTCTCTGTGTTTCCTTCTTCTCACCAAACCATCTCTGAACTTAGCCTTAAAAAAAATAGACGCGTAGAAAATAAACTAGCTTCCACTAACCCACGTATGCTTCAGTTATAAAACCTAAACAGGCATCAGTTCAAATAAGCCAAAGGCCACAAGGCCTTGTTTGGCTAAACACAAAATTCTCATACTAGATTATTTTAATAATCTTATATTATATAGTTATCCACTTGTTGCACTTTAGTTAATTTAAATAACTTTAGTTTAGTTAATTTAAATAACTTATAATAGTAATTATAATAATTTCTATTATAATTATATTTATGATTAATAAATAATTATATATCTAATTTAAATAATAAATTAGACACATAACTTTATTTAATTTATTTATTTCCTTTAATATTAAACAATTCATTTAATTTAATTATTTTCTTAAATATTAAGCAATTGATTTAATTTAATTATTTTCTTAAATTAAATTCTTGAGATAAAATTATCATTATTCAATTTAATTAATATTAATCAATTTAGTTACTAAATTAATTCACCACAATTCATCGATTATTTATTTTTCTCAATAAATAAATTATTTAAAATATTTATTTAATTCAATAAATATTTAAATTAAATTATAAATTTCTTGATCGTTACAGTATACGTAAATAGTGTCGTATACGTAATTAGTGCCATATACATAAATAGTGTCGTATACGTGAATAGTGTCGTATACGTGAATAGTACTATATACGTGAATAGTAATCCCAACACGAAAAGGTAAAAATTTCACAATAAAATTCATATCAATATTTCGGTATAATGATATTGAAGGAAATAACATTATTTACTTGAAAAAAATAACATCCCTTACCTCAAAAGAATAGCACTTCTGACTGAAATATCGGATATAATACTAAAGAAAACTTGCACTGTATAGCAACACTCAAATTATCTAAATACTCACAAAAATACGCTCGATATTATAGAGAGAGAAAACTTCTGATTCTTGTGTAATTTTCGATTCTAACCTAAGCACCCTATTTATAGGAAAATGCTTAGAACACCAAAGTAAAAAATTTAATAAAATAATAGTTTATAAAAAAAAATTCATGCCCACCCTTGAAAAATAGATTTCGGCACACCAGTGGGGCCCACCAACATAAAAAAAACGTTTTTCTTTAAAAAAATATTTAAAACTCTAAAAATCAATTATTCCGGAACTTCAATAATTCATAATAAATAGCCCTTTTATCAGAAAAATTCAAATCTTCCATCCATTCCATAGGAAATTTAATTCTCTACAACTTTGTAGAAGAAAGTTTTTCCAAATTCTAAAAGAAAAATGACCGAAATCCACATATGGATGATCTTGTAGGCTATAATCAAATTTCAGTCAAAATGGGGCCCACCAACATATTTAACATGTTTTTTTGTAACAAAAATACTCCGGACCCAATTTGTTCTCTTCCTTATTAATTCATATATCGTGCATTCATTGTAAAAATATCACCGTTATTATATTATTAAATTATTACATTATACACTTATAATGTAATATTACAATAATATATTTGAATGAATTATTTTATCGAGGAAGATAAAATATCAACTCTTAATAATTGTCACTTTAAAAATTTCTCCATTAAATAAATATTTTCTTATCATTTTTATCAATAATTAATTATTCACAAATAATATTACAGAATCACAATAATGACAACCAGATCATTCCCAAGAAAGAGGGGGCTTTTCAATAAGGATTTCTCCTTACTGGCTCGCAATTAGGTGACCAAACCCCTTTCCTAGACAAAACTTCCTTAGACATTGCCAATAATGCTATCTAATAATATTATTCAAATAATATGAATTATTGATCTGATAATGGAAAATACTATGTAGTGACAATTATTGAATCAATAATATAAAATATCAACGTAGCAATTATTGAATCAATAAAATAAAATATTGAACAGTAATTACTGTAATAATTATTGAGTAGTGACTTCTTACATAAGAATCAATAATTTGTGCAATACCGTGTGCTACTGTGCAATACTACATATTACTGTATTTTAACCACCGGGTATTTCATCAGTTTAACGGTAACAGTTTTACCGTTATTTTTATAAAAAGGTTATTTCTGTCATTTTCTATATCCGATATTTATTCTGTTATGGGCCCCACAAATGGCTGCGCCATCGTACGAATATTCCCCGATAACAAGAATATTCCACGACCAGACGAATATTTTATAACCATTTGCTTATTTTGAAAAATTTACATATATCACCCATAACTTTAAACTTTTATCAATTTAACTATTTACTAAATAGAAAAATTGAATACTTTTATTTCATAAAATTCGAGGTCTTACAACGTCTCCTTGGGGTGCTCCTGTTCTATTCGTAAAGAAGAAAGATGGAAGTATGCGACTTTGTATTATCTATCGGGAGTTGAATCATGTCAACGTCAAAAATAGGTACCTGATGCCTCGCATTGATGACCTATTTGACCAGTTGCAAGGTGCCAAATTCTTTTCAAAGATCGATCTTAGTTCGGATATCATCGCTTAAAGATTAAACCGATGACATTCTAAAGACTCGCTTTAAACTCCCCAGACGGAATTATGAATTCCTAGTCATGTCTTTTGGATTGACTAATGCTCCTGCTGCCTTCATGGATATGATGAACCGAGTATTCAAGGAATAATTGGATCATTTTGTGGTTGTCTTCATTGATGACATCTTCATATACACCAAAAGCCGTGAAGATCATGAGCAACACTTGAGGCTGATACTCCAAAAGCTTCGTGAAAATAAACTTTATGCCAAGTTGAAGAAATGCAAGTTCTGGCTTGAGGAAGTAGCATTCCTTGGGCGCATGATATCAAATCATGGAATATCTGTTGACCCAACAAAGATTGAAGCAATACAAAGCTGGGAGCAACCTAAGTCAGTGACCGAAGTACGTAGCTTTCTAGGCTTAGCTGGTTATTATCGGAGATTCGTGGAAGGGTTTTCTCGAATCGCCACTCCGTTAACTCATCTGACTCGAAAAGATACAAAATTCGATTAGAGCGAGGAATGTGAGAAGAGTTTTCAAGAACTCAAGAGGAGACTCATTTTAGCACCTGTTCTGACAATACCATCTGCTTCGGAGGGATTTGTCATCTATAGTTATGCTTCAGGTAAAGGGTTAGGATGTGTTCTCATGCAACATGGGAAAGTCGTAGCCTATGCCTCACGATAACTCAAAGAATATGAGAGGAATTATCCTACTCATGATCTAAAGTTGGTAGCTATCGTTTTCGCGCTCAAATCTGGAGGCATTACCTGTATGGGGAGAAAGTGGAGATCTATACAGATCATAAAAGCCTCAAATATTTCTTAACCCAAAAGGAACTCAACATGCGGCAAAGACGTTGGCTCGAGTTGTTGAAAGATTACGATCATACCATTTAATACCATCCTGAAACGTAGTAGCTAACGCATTGAGTAGAAGATCATATGCGGGTACGAGCGCGATATTGTCAACGCAAAGGCCCATTTTGTATGACTTATAAAGGATGGAGATAAAGTTAAAGACTCCAGGGACCCACGTGATGATGTCCAATATACGAGTAGAACCGACTTTAATCGATAAAGTTAAAGCTGCTCAAGCTACGAACTTGGAGCTGATGCGTATGAGGAAGAAAGTACAAGAAGGTGCTATTCCGGAAGAAATAATCGATGAAGAAGGAATACTTCGAGTTAACTCCAGACTTTTTGTTCCTAACAACTCTGACTTGAAGTATAAAATTATAATGGAGGCACACAACACACCGTTTGCAATCCATCCTGGGAGTACCAAAATGTATCGTGATCTTCGACATACATTTTGGTGGAGCAATATAAAGAGAGAGATCGCGGAGTTTATCTCAAGGTGTTTAACTTGTCAACGTGTCAAGGCAAAGCATCAAGTGCCAAAAGGACCATCGCAACCACTTGAAATTCCAAAATGGAAGTGGGAGCACATTACCATGGATTTCGTTACTGGTCTTCCCAATGTTTCTCAAGGCATAGATGCGATTTGGGTCATTGTCGATAGACTAACCAAGTTTGCTCATTTCTTACCTATACAAGAAACTTATTCACTTGAACTTCTTGCTCGTATATACATAAATGAGATTGTAAGACTACATGGTATGCCAGTATCCATAGTTTCTGATCAAGACCCAAGATTCACTTCACAATTTTAGGTCAATTACGACGCATATCACCCTTAGACGGACGGTCAGTCGGAGAGGACTATTCAAACTCTTGAAGATCTATTAAGACTCTGTGTCCTTGACTTCAAAGGAAGTTGGGACAAGTTCTTGCCATTGGTGGAATTCTCCTACAACAACAGTTATAAAGCAAGTATAGGCATGGATCCATTCGAGGCATTGTATGGACGCAAGTATCATTCTCTAGTATGCTGGGATGAGGTGGGTGAAGCAACGTTGTTGGGACCAAAATTGGTACGCATGACTATGAAAAAGATTCAAATGATCCGGTAACGTATAAAAACCTCACAAGATCGACAAAAGAATTATGCTGATCTTAATCAAAAGGATGTGGAATTCAATGTTGGAGAACATGTGTTGTTATGAGATAGGAACTCAATATTGGAGAACATGTAAGGGAGTTACGAGATTTGGAAAGAGAGGAAAGCTCAATCCTCGATTCATTGGCCCATTTGAAATCCTCGATCGAGTAGGAACTAACTCGCCTTACTGCCAAGTATGTCTCGTGTTCATAACATTTTTCACATATCTATGTTATGTAAATATGTGGAAGACCCGAGCCACATTATTGAGTTAGAACCAGATGAGATAGCGGAAGATTTAACTTATGAAGAGGTACCTGTTAAAATCTTGGATAAGAAGGAACATATTCTACGCTCTAAGGTTATACCTCAAGTCAAAGTTTTGTAGAGAAGCCACGATGTTGAGGAAATGATCTGGGAGTTAGAATCTGAAATGAAATCAAGGTATCCTTACCTCTTCTATATACCAAGTATGTACCCCAATTTCGAGGACAAAATTTCATAAGAAGGGGAGGTTGTAAACCCCAACTTTTATGAATAAAGATTTAATTTCTCAAAATATATTTTTTGAATATTATGGTGTGGATTTGATATAATGTTATAGTTGTGGGTAATATTTATAAATTTTGCAAAGTAAGCAAGTTGTTATAAAATATTCGATTGGTCGGGAAATATTCATTTTAATAGGGAATATTCGTACGACGGTACAATCATTGGTGGACCCCACAATGGAATTATTATCAGAGTTAGAAAATGACATAAATCTCTTTTTATAAAAATAACGGCGAAATTTTTACCGTTAACTGTTGAAATACCCAGTGATAAAAGTACAGTTATACGCGTGGTTGCATAGTAGCACACGGTATTAATTATTGATGCTTACGTGAGAAGCCACTCAGTTATACTCAATTATTGCTACAGTAATTGTTGCATAGTATCTCACGTTATTAATTCAATTATTGTCACAATAATTTATTTTATTAAATCAATAATTGAGATGACAAAGTTATTCATATTATTATTTGCATTATTGATAATGTCTAGAAAGTTCTAGCGAGAAAAGGGGTTTGGTCATCTAATTGCTCGTCAATAGGGAGAAATCCTTATCGGAAAGCCCCCTCTTTCTTGAGAATGATCTGGTTGTTAATATTGTAAGTTATAAATGATGAATAATTATTGTTCAAAAATGTGTTTTGTGAAGCCAAGTGAATTGAGATATATAGAAGGGATTTTTATGAAGTATTTGTTGTAAATTTGGCTTATTATTTGGACCCCCACTTACCCATTTTTCAAAACTGTCGGTAGAAGTTATCTCAATTTTATTATATATATATATATATATATATATATATATATATAATAAGTTTTGTTTTTTTATGAAAAATAGAATATATTATATTTTATTATGCATAGTGTTTGCATAGTAAAATAAAAAAAATTCAGTTGATCGAAATGTCGTCCGTGATTTGTCACTGTACAGTCCGTGATTTTCTAATTCAAATAGTATCTTTCCATTCTCCTATAAATAGGATACTTAGTTTAGAATTCAAAATCACACTAGAATCAGAGAATTCTTCTTCTATAATATTGAGCGTATTTCTTTAGAGTTTAAGGAAGCTTTGAGTGTAGAAAACAGTGCAAGTTTTCTTCAAGAATATCCCCGCTATACCAGTTGGAATACTCTTCTTTTTAAGGTAAGGGATATTATTTTTGTTCAATATTCATATGAAATAATATTTTCTTCCATACTCTGTAGTATGTAAGTAATATTATTTCGTTTTAGATTCCGAATTCTACACTCATTTTGTTATGTATTGCTTCTATACTCCGTGAAATTATTAGAATATCCTTAAAATTTGCACTTCATTTAATATATTTTCATGAAAATATTATTCTTAACATTCTTGATAATTTTTAATCTTTTCATGTCGGGGTACTATTCCCGAAGTACTATTTACGGGATACTATTCACTCGGGTACTATTCACCCGGGGTACTATTCATGACAAAAATTGATTTCTTTTCTGTCCAAATCATTTTTGATACAATAGTATTCTTGAATTTTACTCCACAAAGTAGTATAATGTTGACAATTTAGACATTATTGAATTCTGAATAAATTAAATTATAAATCTTTAAAATTTATCCATGCTCTCATTTAATTGAATTCTTATATCATTGTCATCATCCTCATGCTTATATTGTGATGAAAGTCATCTTTGGCCTGTAGTGCATAGATGGACTATTGATTGGTATGATTATGACTAGGGATTATTCGGTATAATCATGACCTGTAATGTTACAAATGATATGGTAAAAGTCCTCATTGGCCCATAATACATTGATGGACAGCTGTTGACATGATCATGACCATTGGTGATAACACGAATATCCTTGGCTCGTAGTGCATGGATAATTCGTGGATGTGATACTAATGAATATCATTGGCCTGTAGTGTATGGATAATTCAGTGATGTGGATTAATTATTTAGCTAAGTATCAGCGATAAAATTGATGATAAACTTTTAAATCATAGAAGATAGTAGATATCATGCTCTACTTAACTTTTCTAATGGATTATTTGTTCCGCTGCAGTTAAACTTGTTGTATATTGTATTCTATCAATTTAACACTGTTGAAGGCTAACGATAATTTATTCTGCATTATCTTAGTCATAATATTTCTTACTGAAAGTAGTATGCATACAAGCCAATCATGTTTGATGATAAAGCATATACTTTGTCACAATCTTATTCATTTATTAATAAAAAGTATTAATTTATTAAAGGCTTTTAATTATCTACATGATGTTATTTTATAATATGTGATAAACCCATAGTTTTAAGCAATGCTTTTAGAATAACGATAATGATCATTCTAATGAGATCTAAATTCTTAGAAAGCTTAAAACTAAAATAGTTCCCAATCGTTGGATTACTAAATTGGGGATTAGTGAATCCGGATAGATTAGTACATACGTTGCTTGCTCATTGGATGAGGATGATTGATCTCATGATCATTTGTGTGGAGACACTAAAGCAAGTATATAGGTGCTTATTAGAGAATAAGTTCACTGAACGTGGCTCGCTAAGGAATGCCTAATGGAGTTTTACTTACCTGTCAATAGGAATTCCTATAGTGATAATAGTACAAGTGATCCTTGGACTTGAGATCATCATAGTATCTTGTGTATGATGAGTTATACTTTGACTTATCCCTTAAGACCCTTAGGGTATATCAAAGGGTATGCTTGGGTATAATAAGTTGTACATGGAGATAATGTATGATCAATAAAGAATCTACCACTTCTAGTAAAGGAAGAGAAATATCCTATGTGATTCAATAAATGACAACCCATGTGACGCCCCCAAAATAGGTATACATCACCCATTCTGAGTCGCCAAATACATGGTACAGAAAACAACTACAACTTTATTATTACAATTGTCGTGCAAAATATGACAACACATACTATGAGTTTAAATACAAATATTATCTTCTAGACAATATCGACACCCAAATAAAGTCCTCATTACAATTATTGATGCACTATTTTACAAAAATAGTGAGGACTGCTAAAACAACTGTCTAGGACCATCACTCTATATCCCGACTGGTTCCTACTATATTCTCGCTTCCTGAGAAGAAAAATGGAACAAAAAGGAAAAGGGTGAGCTCAACTAACCCAGTAAAGAATATTATGACTAAGATAATATACAACAAATTATCCATAGTCTTCAACAGGAAAAAATCTGATAGAATATAATAGACAACAAGTTTTAGATCAACAACTGTAGCGGAAACAACAATTCATTAGAAGAGTTAAGTAGAGAATGAAATCTACTATCATTTATAAATTTAAAAGTCCATCATCAATATTTTATCCCTGTAACATCAATCAATATACATCTTGAATCAAATATTCATCTTTGCACTACGGGCCAAAGATATTCATTTGTATCACCAGTTGGTCATGTTCATCTCAACACTTGTTAATCTTTGCACTACGGGCCAAAGATATTCATCAGGTAATCATTCATCTTTGCACTATATGCCAAAAATATTGATCAAGTATCACCATTAAGGACTGAGGATGATGAAAAATATTTTAGAGAACAAATCCAGTAAGATAAAAGGACAAAGATTAGAGATTCGTATTTTAGATAATTCAAGTTTAAAAATACTCCATAATAAACCATAATGGAGTAAAATTCAAGAATGAAGATCAAAACATGGATACAATCAAAGATAGTAACCATAATAGACATCTGGGACAAAGGAGAGAAAATTTTATTTTTCGGCGAATAGTGCTGTATTTGTGAATAATATCGTATACGTGAATAGTGTCGTATACGTGAATAGTAACCCCGACACAAAAAGGTAGAAATTCCACAATAAAATTTAGATCAATATTTCGGCATAATGATATTGAAGAAAATAATACCATTTACAAAGAAAATAACATCCCTTCCCTTAAAATAACAGTATTTCTGATCGGAATATCGGATGTAAAGCCAAAGGAAACTTGCACTGAATAGCAACTCCCAAAGTATCTAAATACTCACAAAATACGCTCCATAATATAGAGAGAGAGAGAAAACTTGTTTCTGGTGTGATTTTCAATTCTAACTAAGCACCCTATTTATAGGAAAATGTTAGAACGTCAAAGGAGACTAAATAGTAAAATAATATTATTTTTTTTCTCATCTTCTACGCCACTTCTTTTGAACAAATTGAGCAGCCTTCTTTAAAAGAAAAATCTCAGCACATGTTTTCAAATAAAAACAAAAGTGGGTCCCACCCATAATTTTAATAAAAACATTTAATCTTCGAAACGTCAAAAATTCATAATAAATAGCCCTTTTATCAGAAAAATACGAATTTTATGTCCATTTCATAGGAAATCAAATTCTCTACAACTTTTTAGCTTTAAGTTTTTCCAAATTCCAAACAAAAAATGTCTGAAATCCACATACGGATGATTTTTAATACATCCATTCCACAAAAATACTGATAAAACACCTCAACATTAATTCCTTCATTTATATCCACATAAAAATAAATATTTCCTTCATTTATATCCGCATAAAAATAAATATTTCCTTATCATATAAATCAATAATTAATTATTCACAAATAATATTACAGAATCACAATAATGACAACCAGGTTGTTCCTAGGAAAGAGGGGGCTTTCCGATAAGGATTTCTCTTTACTGGCGCGCAATTAGGTGACCAAACCTCTCCTTAGACAAAACTTCCTTAGACATTGCCAATAATGCTATCTAATAATATTATTCAAATAATATGAATTATTGATATAATAATGGGAAATATTGTGCAATGACAATTATTGAAATAACAATAATATAAAATATCAACGCAACAATTATAAAATATTGAACAGTAATTACTGTAACAATTATTGAGTAGTGCCTTCTTACATAAGAATCAATAATTCAAAAATATCATGTAATACCGGTGTGGTAATTGTGCAACCACGCCAGATATTGTATTTTAACCACCAGGTAATCCAACAGTGTTAACGGTAACAATTACGTTGTTATTTATAAAAACTCAAACTTGTCGTTTTCTTTATCGGACCGTTTTCCATTATGGGACCCACAAATGGCTGCGCCGTCGTACGAATATTCCTCGACAGTAAGAATATTCCACGACCAAATGAATATTCCCTGACAAAATGAATATTTTATAACCACTTACTTATTTTACAAAATTTGCACATTTCACCCATAATCAAAGCATTATATCAAATTAACTCCTTATTATTTCAAGATAATGAATAGAGAAAATTGAATTTTATTTATAATAAGTTGGGGTCTTACAACCTCCCCTCCTTTGAAATTTTGTCCTCGAAATTGACGTATGTACTTGGTGTTTCAAAATAGTGAGGGTACCTCACTTTTATTTCTGATTTTAACTCCCAGGTCATTTCTTCAATAGCATGGTTCCTCCACAAAACCTTGACTTGTGGTATAACATTTGTTCATAGGACATGCTCTTTTCTATCCAATATCTTGACAAGTACCTCCTCGTACGTTAAATCTTCGACTATCTCGTCTGGTTCTAATGCAATAATGTGGTTTAGGTCTTTCACATATTTACGAAGCATAGATATATAAAAAATATTATGAACACGAGACATGCTTGGAGGTAATACGAGTTTATAGGCCACATTTCCTATTCGGTCAAGAATCTCAAATGGACCAACAAATCGTAGATTGAGCTTTCCTCTCTTTCCGAATCATGTAACTCCCTTCCATGGAACAATACGTAATAGTACATGATCTCCAATATTAAATTCCACGTCCTTTCGATGAAGATCAGCATAACTCTTTTGTTGATCTTGTGAGGTTTTTATACGTTGTCGGATCATTTAAATCTTTTCTGTAGTCATGCGTACTAATTCTGGTCCCAACAACGTTGCTTCACCCACCTCGTTCCAACATACTGGAGAATGACATTTTTGTCAATAAAACGCCTCGAATGGAGCCACGCCTATACTTGCTTGATAACTGTTGTTGTAGGAGAATTCCACCAATGGCAAGTACTTATCCCAACTTCCTTTAAAACCTAGGACACAAAGTCTTAATAGATCTTCAAGGGTTTGAATAGTCCTTTCTGATTGCCCGTCCGTTTGAGGATGGTATGCCGAACTAAATCGTAAATCCGTGGCCATAGCTTTCTGCAAACTAACCCAAAATTGTAAAGTGAATATTGGGTCATGATCCAAAACTATGGATACTGGCATGCCATGCAATCTCACAATCTCATTCACGTACATACGAGCAAGACGTTCAAGGGAATAAGTCTCACGTATAGGCAAGAAATGAGCAGACTTGGTTAATCTATCAACAATAACCCAAATCACATCTATTCCTTGAGAAACTTTGGGAAGACCTGTAACGAAATCCATGGTAATGTGTTCCCACTTCCATTTTGGAATCTCAAGTGGTTGCAATGGACCCTTTGGTACTTGATGCTTCGCCTTTACACATTGACAAGTTAAACACCTATAGATAAACTTCGCGATCTCTCTCTTCACATTGCTCCACCAAAATGTATGTCGAAGATCGTGATACATTTTGGTATTCCCATGATGGATTGCAAATGGTGTGTTGTGTGCCTCCATCATGATTCTATGCTTTAAGTCAGAGTTATTAAGAACACAAAGTCTGGAGTTGACTCTAAGTATTCCTTATTCATCGATTCTTGCTTCCGGAATAGCACCTTCTTGCACTTTCTTCTTCATACGCATCAGTTCCATGTCTGTATTTTGAGCAGCTTTAACTTTATCGATTAAAGTCGGTTCTACTCGTATATTTTCCATCATCACGTGAGTCCCTGGAGTCTTTAACTCTATCTCCATCCTTTATAAGTCGTACAAAATGGGTCTTTGTGTTAACAACATCGCACTCGTACCCACATACGATCTTCTACTCAATGCGTCAGCTATAACGTTTGCTTTTCCAGGATGATATTGAATGCTATGGTCGTAATCTTTCAATAGCTCGAGCCAATGTCGTTGTCGCATATTGAGTTCCTTTTGGGTGAAGAAATATTTGAGGCTTTTATGATCCGTATAAATCTCCACTTTCTCCCCATAAAGGTAGTGTCTCCAGATTTTCAACGCAAAAACGACTGCTGCCAACTCTAGATCATGAGTAGGATAATTCCTCTCATATTCTTTGAGTTGTCGCGAGGCATAGGCTATGACTTTCCCATGTTGCATGAGAACACATCCTAACCCTTTGCCTGAAGCATCGCTATAGATAATAAATCCATGCGAACCAGATGGTATTGTTAGAACAGGTGCCAAAATGAGTCTCCTCTTGAGCTCTTGGAAACTCTTCTCGTATTCCTCGCTCCATACGAATTTTGTATCTTTCCGAGTCAGCTGAGTTAAAGGAGTAGTGATTCGAGAAAATCCTTCCACGAATCTCCGATAATAACCAGTTAAGCCCAAAAAGCTACGCACTTCAGTCACCGACTTCGATTGCTCCCAACTTTGTATTGCTTCAATCTTCGTCGGGTCAACAGATACTCCATTTTTTGACACCACGTGCCCAAGAAATGCTACTTCATCAAGCCAAAACTCGTATTTCTTCAACTTGGCATATATCTTATTGTCGCGAAGCCTTTGAAGTACCAACTTTAAATGGTGCTCATGATCTTCACGGCTTTTGGAATAGATGAGGATGTCATCAATAAAGACAACAACGAACTGATCCAAATATTCCTTGAATACACAGTTCATCATATCCATGAAAGTAGCAGGAGCATTAGTCAATCCAAAAGATATGACTAGGAATTCATAATGCCCGTACCGAGTTCTGAAGGCAGTCTTCGGAATATCCTCAGTTTTAATCTTCAGTTGATGATATCCAGAACGAAGATCAATCTTTGAAAAGAATTGTGCTCCTTGCAACTGGTCGAATAGGTCATCAATGCGAGGTAGGGGATACCTATTCTTGATGGTGACATGGTTCAATTCTCGGTAGTCAATACAAAGTCGTATACTCCCGTCTTTCTTCTTTACAAATAAAATAGGAGCACCCCAAGGAGATGTACTAGGACGAATGAAACCGATGTCTAACAATTCCTGTAGTTGAACTTTTAACTCCTAAAGTTCAATAGGAGCCATTCAATGTGGGGTTTTATAAATGGGCTTTGTACCCGGTTCAAGATCAATAAAGAATTCAACTTCATGTTCTGGGGGTAGACCAGGAAGTTCTTCAGGAAATACGTCAGGAAATTCACTAACAACAGAAATATTATTCAAATCTGACGTATTTGTGTTCAAGTCCATAACATGGGCTAAGAAAGCTTGACATCTATTTTTTAATAAATGAATGGCTTTATGGCTTGATATGATAGTGATTGACTTTAATGGTTTGGTTGCTTGAATTCGCATAACAGGTTGGTTAGGAATATGAAAACTAACAACCTTACAAAAATAATCAATTTTAGCATGATGAGTGGTTAACCAATCAATCCCTAAAATCACATCAAATGCAAGTATCTTTAAAGAGATAAGATCAACGGGTAATGTGATGGTACCAACTTAGATCAAGCAAGATTTATAAACAGTGGATGTAATAAAAGTTTCTCCTAACGGAGTCTCCACAGATAAGTCAAAGTCTACTTTCTCCGGAGTCAAGTTTAAACATTGAGCATAAGCAGGAGAGATAAAAGAATGGGTAGAACCGGTATCTAGTAAGGTATAAACTTCACAAGAGTTCAAGATTAGCTTACCCGTGATCACCTCATTCGGGTTTCTCGCGTTTTGGCCAGTCACGACAAACGCCCTCCCTTGAACCACCAACTTTGTTTTATCCGTAGTCGCCTTTGGTGCCGTCGTCCCAGTTGAACTTGACTTTGCTACCGGATAAAATCGGGCTATATGACCGTCTTTTCCACAACTGAAATACACCTTGGAAGGTTGTGAATAGTTTGGACTTATATATCTCTCCTCTCCGCATCTGTAGCATCTAAATGGCTGTCGTTCTCCTCCCCTAGAATTTGTTGTTGGTGCTGGTGCTGCTGCTGATATCTTCCAATCATTGTTGAATCTCCTCTTTTTGAAATTTTCACTTGACTCACCTCTCCTGTTATCATGGCCATGATTACCACCCGAGTGGTTACCGCCTTTGTCCGTATTTTTCCCTCCTCGCTTTTTATCATCGCTTCGATGACTGCTGTCACCGGTATGACCCTCGTTGTGGTCCCTCGGTTGAACATACTCACTATCTCGCTCTAATAATTGAGCCCTATTGACAACATCTGAATACAGAAAAAATTTGTGAGAGATAAGGTATTGACAAATCTCAAGTTTTAGACCTCTCAGAAACATCCGCGTCATACATTCCTCATTCTCTACCAAATTAGGTGCAAACCTGGATAACTCATGAACTTAACTCTCCTCGTCTTTGAACACTTTCATGTTTTGTTACATTTCCGATCTAATAAATTCTACCTCCTTCATATGACGAATACTTTTAGGAAAGTACTTGTCATTGAATAATTTCTAAAATCTTTCCCAAGACATGTTGAGTGCGGCTGGCTGGGTACGCATCACAGATTCCCACCAGTAATATGCCTCACCACGGAACATAAAGGTGGCAAATGGAACCTTCTGTTCTTCCGTGCATCCCAAGACATCGAATATCTTGGTAGTTTGCTTGACCCATGTTTTCGCCTTAATCGGATTTGGCTTTCCCCAGAATTCTGGTGGTCCCAACTCCTTGAACTGCTTGGCTGTGACAAACCGCGCATTGCTATCATTCCTACCCGTATTTTGTACACGAGTCTCCCTCGTCTGATTTTGCATGAACTGCAAAAAGCTTCTAAACATTCCATCATTCATCGTTTGCTCGGTAGTGTTGTTTACAAAAGGAATATTGCCTTCCTGTTGCACGTTCTCCTGGTTGGTGATTGAAGGTTGTTCCACGGTCTCATACACTCCATTGTTAACGTTCTCAGCTGCCATTCTTAAAAACTGCCATAAAACAGGGGTTAATTAAATAAATTAACATATCACATAATATCCCTATATTATGACCGACCAACAAATAAGCTTAGGTAGGACACACTAGCGAAGGATTTACTCATCTCTCCCCTCCTAGTTCTATTCCCCGATCTCTACAAGAGACCATATCCCTAAGCTCTGATACCAACTGTGACGCCCCCAAAATAGGTATACATCACCCATTCTGAGTCGCCAAATACATGGTACAGAAAACAACTATAACTTTATTATTACAATTGTTGTGCAAAATATGACAACACATACTGTGAGTTTAAATACAAATATTATCTTCCAGACAATATCCACACCCAAATAAAGTCCTCATTACAATTATTGATGCACTATTTTACAAAAATAGTGAGGACTGCTAAAACAACTGTCTAGGACCATCACTCTATACCCCAACTGGTTCCTGCTATATTCTCGCTTTCTAAGAATAAAAATAGAACAAAAAGGAAAAGGGTGAGCTCAACTAGCCCAGTAAAGAATATTATGACTAAGATAATATACACAAATTATCCATAGTCTTCAACAGGGAAAAATCTGATAGAATATAATAGACAACAAGTTTTAGGTCAACAACTGCAGCGGAAACAACAATTTATTAGAAGAGTTAAGTAGAGAATAAATCTACTATCATCTATGAATTTAAAAGTTCATCATCAATATTTTATTCCTGTAACATCAATTAATATACATCTTGAATCAAATATTCATCTTTGCACTACGGGCCAAAGATATTCATTTGTATCACCAGTTGGTCATGTTCATCTCAACACCTATTCATCTTTGCACTACGGGCCAAAGATATTCATCAGTAATCATTCATCTTTTGCACTACTGAGCCAAAGATATTCATCAAGTATCACCATTAAGGATCGAGGATGATGAAAAACATTTTAGAAACGAATCCAAAGAAGATAACAAAGATTAGAGATTCGTACTTTAGATAATTCAAGTTTAAAAATACTCCATAATAAACCATAACGGAGTAAAATTCAAGAATGAATATTAAAACATGGATACAATCAAAGATAGTAACCATAATAGACATCTGGGACAAAGAAGAGAAAATTTTATTTTTTGGTGAATAGTGTAAGTATTTGTGAATAATCTCAGATATCGTGAATAGATGCAAGTATCGTGAATAGTAACCCCGACACTAAAAGGTAGAAATTCCATAATAAAATTCATATCAATATTTCGGCATAATGATATTGAAGAAAATAATATCATTTACAAAGAAAATAACATCCCTTACCTTAAAATAATAGTATTTCTGATCGAAATATCCGATGTAAAGCCGAAGGAAACTTGCACTGAACAGCAACTCTCAAGTATCTAAATACTCACAAAATACGCTCGATAATATAGAGATAGAGAAAACTTATTTCTGGTGTGATTTTCAATTTTAACTAAGCACCCTATTTATAGGAAAATGCTAGAACGCCAAAGGAGACTAAATAATAAAATAATATTTTTTTCTCATCTTCTACGCCACTTCTTTTGAACAAATTGAGCAGTCTTCTTTGAAAGAAAAATCTCAGCACATGTTTTCAAATAAAAACAAGGGTTAAGTTCAGATGACCACCTGGGGTTTGGGCGGTTTCTCACTTAACCACCTGTAGTCAGTAAAGCTATATTTAAACTCTTGACCTTTTGAGGTGAAGTGAATAAATGTTTTCCGTCTTCACTCTGTTACTTGAGTTGGCTAATAACTTATTTACCCTCCAATTTCACAAACAGAGCTGCTAGCTTCTCACTATGCCAAGCCACTGCTTGCTCTTTCTCTTCCTCGCTTAAATCAAATGAGACTTGCATAATCATGAGCACTCTCACTATATACTCCCTGCCCATCCGTTCCAAACATGAAAGAAAAAGGAGTGGAAGGAAATAGTCCCTGCTCCTTTATATTCCTTGCCAGCTTCCATTTCGTTCCAAAGAGAGAGAAAAAAGAACCAACCCCTACTCCGGTGCTCCCTTTCATTCGACCCAAAGAAAAAAAAAGAAAAGAAAGAAAAATAGGTTCTCTCATCTCCTCCATTCCAAATTCAATTCAAGCATACCATAAGAAAAATACAGTTAACAATTGAATTGGGGGAAACTTGGAAAGCAATTGCAGCAAGAATTCATCACAAAAGAGGTAAGTGTTCAACCACTTAATTTACCAAACAAGATTCGAAAAGATAAATTAAGATTTGAAACAAATTGAAATTAGCTAAAAACTATAATTATGTGGAGGGAGTCATGGGAATAATAAGTGTGCCAAATAGTTTATTAAATGATCAAAATATGTTGTTGACCATTACGTGAACTCATATCACTAGTCAAACTATTGGGGCTTCTTGATACAGAGGATTGAACTACACCACCATCGGAAAAAAACCTTCTTATAATTATCATATGCCCTATTTCTCAAACAGATTGCCCCATATTCCCTTAAAAAGCGATTAATTAAGGCATATACTTGCCCCATATTCCTCATACTACTGCTTTTGTATGACAAGCATGTCCAAGGAGGAGACAATATCATTGTATATATATAAAAATCCGAATGCAATAAAAAAATTTAATAAATTCAAATATCAATGAAAATAAACAAAAGGCGGTGAGCATGAATCAACTAAAAGATATAGAAGCCAAGTTCATCCCTAAACCTTACTTTTTCCTTTAGTAATAATAACAGTGATAATATATCTCGAATTATAACAATTCCCGTCTTATTGATTCAATAATGCTACACAAGCTTCTTATCCGTGATAATTTCTAGTTTATCCCCTGATTTTCGTGCACATCTTCTTTGGGTGGATTTGAAATTGGGGAAGAGCCCTAGAAAATTGGGAATCCTACTACGGTTTGGGGATAGATTGAGAAGAAAAAGAAGGGATGATGATGGGATGATGCAATTTGGGTTTCATGAATGATGAAGAAGAGAAATTGGGAGACCCAAGTGTATGGCCTCCGTATATAACGAATTGGGTCTCCCAATTTATCAGCACGTGGATTTGAAATTGGGGAAGAACCCTAGAAATTGGGACCGGGATGATGAGCGAAGTCGCATGAGCGTACCATCATACTCCCTAGAAGCATCGGAGAGGAGATTGAAGTTTGATCAGAGAGGAGAGGAATGTTAAAGAGGAAGAAGAAGGGGTATTTCAGACATTTATCAGACCTTTTTGACTGTTACAACCTCTTCTCACCCGTTTTTGGCGTTTGACATACACGCACAGTTAAGTTGGATGAAAAAAATGACGTTTTCACTTCAACTCAAAAAGTCGAGAGTTTAAATGTAGCTTTACTGACTACAGGTGGTTAAGTGGGAAAACGCCCAAACCCCAGGTGGTTATCTGAACTTTACTCTAAAAACAAAAGTGGGTCCCACCCATAATTTTAATAAAAATATTTAATCTTTGAAAATTCAATAATTTATAATAAATAGCCCTTTTATTAGAAAAATACGAATTTTATGTCCATTTCATAGGAAATCAAATTCTCTACAACTTTGTAGCTTTAAGTTTTTCCAAATTCCAAACAAAAAATGTCTGAAATCCACATACAGATGATTTTTAATACATCCATTCTGACAAAATACTGATAAAACACCTCAACATTAATTCCTTCATTTATATCCACATAAAAATAAATATTTCCTTCATTTATATCCACATAAAAATAAATATTTCTTATCATATAAATCAATAATTAATTATTCACAAATAATATTATAGAATCACAATAATGACAACCAGGTCGTTCTCAGGAAAGAGGGGGCTTTCCAATAAGGATTTCTCTTTACTGGCGCGCAATTAGGTGACCAAACCTCTCCTTAGACAGAACTTCCTTAGACATTGCCAATAATGCTATCTAATAATATTATTCAAATAATATGAATTATTGATATGATAATGGGAAATATTGTGCAATGACAATTATTGAAACAACAATAATATAAAATATCAACGCAGCAATTATAAAATATTGAACAGTAATTACTGTAACAATTATTGAGTAGTGCCTTCTTACATAAGAATCAATAATTCAAAAAATATTGTGCAATACCGTGTGGTATTGTGCAACCACGCGTATTATTGTATTTTAACCACCAGGTAATCCAACAGTGTTAACGGTAACAATTACGCCGTTATTTATAAAAACTCAAACTTGTCATTTTTTTCATTCCATCATTTTCTGTTATGGGGCCCACAAATAGGTGTGTCGTCGTACGAATATTCCCCGACAACAAGAATATTCCACGACCAAACGAATATTCCCCGATATAATGAATATTTTATAATCACTTGCTTATTTTGCAAAATTTGCACATTTCACTCATAACCAAAGCATTATATCAAATTAACTCCTTATTATTTCAAGATAATGAATAGAGAAAATTCAATTTTATTTATAATAAGTTGGGGTCTTACAACCTAGTAGTCCTTGGCCAAGGCAGAATGAAATTAGAAAGGAGTTTCTAATTTGTATTATATGGTGTTGTGCATTTAAGAGTTGAAATACATATAATTAAATAAAATAAGACTTGATAGTAATTTCATGTCTTATATTTAATTGGCACATTGTATGGTGGAAGGATTGAATTGTACGGTAACTATTTACTCAAAGGTTCTTTTATGATTAATGTTGAAATCTATATTATCTGAAAAGTTGTTAATCGCTAGGGAGACTTATCCCTATTGTAAAATAAATATTATTTATTTAAATAAATTAATAGTTTAATTTATTTATTTAAATAATATTTATTTTTGTTCTAATTAATTTATTCACAATCGATTTAATATGGAGAACCTAAAGGGTCACACCATAAAAGAAAGAATAATTATTTAAGAAGTTAATGGCATAATCGTAATAATAAGTTAAGTATATTTAATTTAATCTATGGTGATAGAATAAATTAAATAGCTTAATATTTATTATTTAATATTTTGGAAGTATTAAATATAAATTAATAAGAGGAGTCTTATTATTATTACTACTATTATTTTTTTTAATTTCAAAAGGAGTTTAGGAATTAATTAATAAAAGTACTCTTAAATATCCTAATAAGATTAGGAGGCTAATTAATTAAAAGAGTTTAATTAATTATTCCTAATAAGATTGGGAGCCTAATTAATTAAAAGAATTTAATTAATTAAAATAAAACTCAATTCCTTAATTGTTAAGGAGGGTTGTCCATATCTATAAATAAGAGGAGTCTTATTATAGTTGTGGGTTAGTTGACACTTTCACAAAACACGTGAATACGTAATTTCAATAGTTGGGAGAGTACACCTTTTACTGTGAGAGATTTAAAAACTAGAGTTTTGTCCAATACCATTCTTCTTGAATATTTCTTCTTCCTTGGTGGATCACCTTTAGAGGCCAAACACTTGGGTGGCTAACGTTAATCAAAGGAAGGAACCAAACCCGGTGGATTCAAGTTGAACGCGAAAAGGATTGGAGGTGAACTTGTACCTGAGGAAGCTCGAATCTTCAAGGGTATGATTCTTGTTCTTTATCTTTTCATTTAATTAATAATTGTGCATAAAGGATGATCGGTATATGGTTTGTAAAATTTTAAAATTCAATTTTATCACGTTTCCGCTTACTTTGTGCAATTTGATTGCGTTCATGAATATTACAAACCTAACACTTACTAGGCTAGTTGAGCTCACCCTTTGCTTTCATTGTTCTCTTCAGGAAATGAGAATATAGTTGGGACTAGTCGGGGAACGGAGTGATGGTCCGAGATGGTGGCTATAATAGTCCTTACTATTCTATGAAATAGTGTGATAATAATTGTAATGAGGACTCTATTTGAGTTTGGATATTGTCTACGAGACAATATTCGTATTAAAACTCCCAGCTTACGTTTGTCGTATTGTATTAATGAAGTTTGTATTTTAAATTTTGTACCATGTATTTGGCGACTCATAATGAGTGATGTATACCTATTTTGGGGGCGTCACAGAGAGGCTTTACACATGGGCTAATTAATAATTAATATAAGCTGCAAGATATATTAGAAGTATACAAAAGTCTATCAAAATCTTGATAAAAAGTCTATCAAAGTCTGTCATTTATTTCATGGAGACTATAAAAGTTATTTTGAAAAAGTCTTTAAAAGTCATTAAAATTCACAAACTCTAGAAAAGTCTGTTATTTAAAAAAATTCTTTAAAAATTTTAATTGAATACAACCCCCCTTAATTAGTTAACTACTATAGTAACTAATCGTGACAACTACAATCATCATATCCCCATATTAAAATTTTAAATTAGAATAATATTCTTAAATGTTAGGTATTAAATGAGTCTTACATGATATGATAATAAATATTTTAATGATAATTTATGACATAATTAATTACATGAGATTTACCCAACTTATATTATGTTAATATATCATTTAAAATACTTTTAAAAATTAAAAATTTGAGACATCTAAGATGTACTCCCTATCATCGCCCTTTAAAATATTAAAAAGAGTAAAATACAGTAACACCCCTTCTAGATAACCATAATAACACTCACCTCCCCTCTAATTTTTAAGTAACAGTTAGTATCCCTGCATGTTTTTAGTGTTAACTAAATAGATAAAATTATATATTTACCCTTTATAGTTTTATTTGTAATTAAGACTATCTTATTCGAATAATTTAATTTAATTAACACAGATTTTTGAATAAGTGATAAAAATATTAAGAATTTTAAATTAAATTGTTAACGGGGGTTTTCTAATTAAAGTGATTGAATATGTTGATAGTTTAGTTTTTGGTGTTTAACGACAAAAATTATTATTTGAATTCTTAGTTTCATATTATGATTTTTATATGTTAATTTTTCTTGAGTATATGTCAAAATTTAGGATGTTTATGATTTTAATTATATTTTTTATTATATAGTTGGTGTTGTTTTTATATAATATTGAATAAAAAAATATAATAATATTTATTACTACCTCTATCTTATTAATAGATTTTTTTTAATGTATTTGTTCTTTTTTTTATTAATAATATTTGTCATTTTATTATAAATAAGTATGTTTAAGTGTGACTTATGTTTAATTTAATATTTTAGAAACACAATTAATATAATTTTTAATACTTTTTATATGAATAATAAGATTTATTATGTAATAATAAGTTTATTTTATATAAATTTTAATATTTGGAAAAAATAATTATATTTTTTGCATTAATTTGTGCTTTTATGCTTATTAAAATTTTACTTTTAATTACAAAAAAATATTTGAATGTATATTACGTAAATTTTAATATTTAAGAAATTTAATTAGCAAAAGGTGTATGACTTTATTTTCTTGATGAAATAAGTATTTATTATTTTTTATATTTATGTTATTTATGCACAAATTCATAATTTAATTAGTTAGATCAATTTAAGTAAAATTATAACATAAAAATTTATATTTAATGGATATATTAAATATTATAACTTGAAGGGTATATTAGATATTATATTAAAAATATTTTTGAATATTAGTTGATGAACCGCACTAGAGGTAGTAAATATTATATATTATAGATTAGAAGAGAGAGATAGTGAGTGTTATTATAGTTATGTAGATGGTGTCAAAGTATTTTACTCTATTAAAAATATTTGC
Source organism: Panax ginseng (assembly GCA_020205605.1). Lineage (NCBI taxonomy): Eukaryota > Viridiplantae > Streptophyta > Magnoliopsida > Apiales > Araliaceae > Panax > Panax ginseng. The sequence goes on along the minus strand of CM035132.1, from coordinate 71,103,148 downwards.
AATTTGGAGAAAAGGAGTGGCAGCATAAACGTCTACGTTGAAGACTAGCAAATAACAGTACACACCAGTTGTGCACTTTAACAAAACAACTCTCAAAATACCCGATTCCCTTATACTTGCGTGCATAAAGAAAGAAGGCAAATAATAACACTACAAATTCACATTCATATCTCACTTAGACCTCTCACTATGTTCCTTCTAAAGGTAAAAAAACTTATATATATGTGTATATATACACTGATACACACACATATTAACTCTTAATTGATTATGTTTTTAATTTTTAATTGTTATAGACATGGAGATCAACAGCTTTCGGTGTTTATGGATACCTAAATTTCACCAAATCTGGGTTCTTGTAAGTCCCAATTCCTTACAATTACAATTGTTGCATGTTGTTGGGTTAATTCACAGAAATTTGGTAGTTAGTACTTTAATTTCTATCATTTGAAAGCATTTATTGATGAACTTACTAAGGCAGAGATTATAATTGTTTTGGAATTATATGTTAATTACGTAACTGGGTTTTGAATATTTTTTCGTATTTCGTACATAATGTTTGATTATGGTTGAAAGATAAGAACAAGGAACATTTACTGCATTATAATCCACAAAAAGAGTCCCATTTGCAAATTTTCCAATGTTGAAGATATAATTATGTTCCATGTGTACCCCTAGAAAATATAAAATGTTAATTTAATAGTGTGGTAAAATAACGAAATTGGGATGACAAACGTGAGAATATTGTGTCATTTTATACTATTATCACTAGAATAGAATATGGAATATTTTTGTGGGAAGTTTTTTGGGCAGATGAGACTTTTTTTGTGGAATGGAGAAAGTATGTTTTAAGGTTTGATTATACGGCTTATTAGATTTTGAGATGTTGTATGATATTTATAGTTGGGTTCAATTGTTGTTATAAGTAGATGTCTAAAGCTGTAGGTTGTAAGGAAATAGCCACACATAGTGATTCAACTGTTGTTGTCAAGTCATGGAGTAATCAAACATTAATTATGCAACAATTGCTTTTACTTACCAAGGCTTTAGGTTGGGGACTTGTTAATTTGTAATGCTCTAATTTCTTAATCGCCGGTTTATTTTCATTGCAGGGAACGCTCGAAAAAATTCAAGCCAGAAGACATGCAAGCACAACTACAAGGGAAGAATTGCATAATCACGGGAGCAAATTCAGGCATTGGTTATGCAACTGCTGAGGGTCTTGCTTCACGGTGTTGAATTTTTGTTTCAAATTTGATTTAGTTTTTTAATTACACTGAAATGTATAGGACAAATGCTATAATTAATGTGCTACAGTCATAGTAAAGTTGTCGATTCTTTTTTCCAGTGGGGCAACTGTCTATATGGTATGCCGTAATAAGGAAAGGGGAGAAGCTGCTCTTTCTAAAATTCAGTCGGTGACTGGCAACAAAAATGTTTACTTGGAGGTAGTTGACTTTCAAGGAAACATTTAGTTATCTCGATGAATGAACAAAGATTTTTTTCTTCGATTTCAAGTGGCTTATTAATTTTCTCTGCAGGTGTGTGATGTTTCTTCTGTCAGTGAAATCAAGTCACTAGCTTCCAGATTTTCTAAGAAAGATGTTCCTGTTCATGTGCTGGTAGTTCCTTTCCCAACCAATCACCATGTCACTCACACACACACCCCAATGTATAATGTAAATAATTACAATATAATTTCTATAGAACTTTGTTCAACCAAGTATGTAGGCATTTTAGGTTATACACCTTTTCAATTTATCCTCTGTATCTATATTTTGGAATATATTATGCATTGAGTTTGTAAAACATATTCCCTTGCAATTCTTTTTCTCTGCCTTAGATAACACTTTAGACATGGTTGACTGGGCAATATGACTGCAGAATTGGTGCATATCTTTGTTACTAACACTTTCTTTTTTCCATTAGGTTAACAATGCTGGTTTGCTTGAGCATAACCGTATCACAACATCAGAAGGGTACCTCTTGAAGCTCTATTTTCAAGACCATATTCAAAATTTCTGACTAATTTAATCTCGTAGATTAATTTATGCGACACTTTATTTATTTATTTTGGTTTTCTGTAACTCCAGATACGAGTTGAATTTTGCTGTAAATGTGCTAGGCACCTACACCCTGACAGAATCAATGTTGCCTTTGCTGGAAAAAGCAGCGCCTGATGCTCATGTTATTACAGTTTCCTCAGGAGGAATGTATACAGTTCCATTGACGAATGATCTTCAGGTAAGAGAATTGCAAAGTTATCATTGTTTTCATCTTGCATATGATATGTACAGGTCTTTAAAATGTTTTCTTGATGCAGTTTAGTGGTAGCAAATTTGATGGGGTGGAACAGTACGCTCGAAATAAACGAGTGCAGGTAAGTAAACTTTATTGTTTTTTTGTTTAAAGAATTGTTGTTGGATTCAGAAGGAAGGGGCGTTCTTTTACAACAAGTTCTTGCAGGAACATTAACTTGTACACCAAGATTCTGACTTGAATGATAACGAATATTAAATTCTTCAAATTAAAATAATAATCCTTAATTAAATCAAACAAAAATATAAAAGGATAAAAATATGGATAATTAAATGCATGACAAGTTTGTTTATCAATGTTTCTTAGTTTTCAAATAAGTTAAGGCTTAAGGGGTTATCTGGATGTCCCATGAAATTAAGGGCTAGTGGGATGACCTTCTGAATTCAGACAACGCAGTTCTATCATTATTCATTACTCCCTCCATTCCATTATATCTGACGTTCTAGAGAGTTTTTTTCTTCCCAAAATATTTGACGTTTTACAAAACCAAGAATATTTTGCCTACTTGTTTCCTTTTTTACCCTTCCTTCTCCACCAACATTAATGGCTATTTCTCTGTTTTCAAAAAATAGTTCAAATTCTATTCTTTAATTATGAGAGAAAATTAGGAGAGAGAGTGTGAAATCAAGTTTGGTGTTAATGGAGAATTAAATGAGATTAAAGTATTAATTAAGGGTAAAATAGTAAAACTACATCTATTCTTAATTTATGTGAAAATCTCTAGAACGTCAGATATAATGGGATGGAGGGAGTACATTACAATATTGCAATGTAAGGCTTTGATTTTGGAGAGTTTGGCTTCGATTCTGGTGTGTCTGGTGCCCTCATGACCTTTTATTCTCTTCACTTTGCCTTGAAGTAGTCGTATCCAAATCTCGACATTCGGACTTGTGTATAGGTGCTTAACACGTAATTTTGGACTTGGCCCCTCCATTACATATCCCCTCCAATTCCGTTCAATACACTATATTTTTGTAGTTTTCAATAGTATAATTGAAATAAAAACCGGTCAATTAATTTATAATACTGAGAAGTATAATTGTTTCAAAAATGAAAGTAATCCGACACTTTCTTACCATTTGACGAAATGTAGATTTTTCATCAAAATTTCAATGTTTGAGAATTCTTTTAAACTTGTAAAAGTAATTTTTTTTTTCATGACTACATTTTTGGTAGAATTGATCTTAATATAATCAACTATCTATTAGCATGTTGGGATCATTACTAACAAAATAATTAAGATCAAATAATTGGTGTATTGGATGGAATTGGAGTGAATGTGTAATGGAGGGGAGTCAAATTCCTTAATTTTAGTTTAAAAAATTGACAAATTTGAGGATCATGTGTCCGACTCTTCAAAATATCCGTGTCCAACCACGCAACCACACACTCCATCCGAATCTATGCAACTTAGTTTATTGAGAGTTTTGAAATTTGAGCAGAGGCTTGCAGGATGGAAGGATACTTGTCCAAAAATGGAATATTGGTTGCAGGTTGGCTATTTGCTTCTTCTCTGTGAGGAGTCGAGGAGTTTATTGACTGGGTTTCTCTTTAGTGGCATTTCTGGGGTGATGTCAAGATCACTTAGAATATAGGTTTGGCAAAGGGTTAGGGTGAGAAAGGAATGAAGAACGTATAAGGATTTTGTGCTTCATAGCATTTGGTGGACTATTTGAAAGGAGTGAGTCGAGCGACACACCCGGTATTAGATAGGACAAGGTGGACTTCAGTTATTTTTTGTTCCATGACGTATATTTGGGTTCCATTGTACAGTTTGTAGATTTTCTGCGAGTTTGCTTTAGCAATCTAAATGGTTTTTTGGGGCCATAGTTGTGCCTTTTGTTTCCCCTATGCTTGTATACTTGCCCGTGTGCTTGGGTATGCCCAGTCTGTTATTACTTAACATTTTTATGCCCGAAAAAAAGGAATAAAAAAAGGAAAATAGGAAATGACTAATTTAAAAGAATCCTTGAGCTAATTATTAGTATGTTTTTATTTCAGGTGGCATTGACCGAAAAATGGGCCGAAATGTATGGCCATAAGGGGATTGGATTTTACTCAATGCACCCTGGTTGGGCAGAGACACCTGGAGTTGCCAAGAGTTTGCCAAGCTTCTCAGAATCGTAATGACTTTCTTATTTAACTTGCACTAAATAAACCCTTTTTTGTTTTTTCGCTAGCAATCACACTTGACAAACCAGTTGCACAGGAAATATGTACTCATAACACATAATTATAATTCCAGGTTTTCAGGAAAATTAAGAACGAGCAAAGAAGGGGCTGACACAATAGTTTGGTTGGCGTTGCAGCCGAAAGAAAAATTGGTATCAGGAGCTTTTTATTTCGATAGAGCTGAAGCGCCTAAACATCTGACATTTGCAGCCACTAGAGGCTCTCAAGCTACTATAGACTCCATTTTAGATAGTCTCCATTCCATGTCTGCTATTTCCTCATGAATGCATAACACTTTCATGTGATTTCACTGTGTTGTACATAATAATTAGAGTTATTTGAGAAGTTATTTTCAGAGCTTCTGGTCAATTGCTTCTGTTTCTTACATGAAGCTAACCCTTGACAAAAAATTTATTTAAACACAGAAAGGCCTGAATTTTTTTGTTTTTTTTTTTTTGGGGGGAGAGGTGAGTTTCTTGGGAAAAAAGTAAATATTTGCACAAGCAGGGAACCGAACCCGGATATGTACCGTGGCAGAGTAGTTTTCAACAACTAGACCACTAATACAATATTTTATGGTTCTCCTTAAATCATATATAACTAGTCTTCAAGTCAGATATAACCCTAGTTTTCAAGGTTTTGACAAAAATTCCTTCAATTTACACACACAAAAAGAACTATTCCTATAACAAAAAGCGATTCCTATTTGTAAAACTAGTAAACTTTAAGGATACATATTTATCTCGAAGTATGATAGACTGTCTAGTTTAATATTGATATAATAATAAAATTGTGTTGTTAAACATAAGAATATTATGTTATTTTATACTATCATTAATAAAAAATATAACTGTGTAACAACTATTCTTCTATAATTTTTTTTTTGTTGAAAATTAGTCTTCTTATGAAATGGAGGGATTAGCAATGACCCTAATGCGACAAATGGTTAGGCCATTTTTTATGTTCATTGGTAAAAATAATAGAATAGTGCTACTGTGAAAGGTGAGTAAAGTAGATGTAAAATGATGTGTTGAAAGTGATTATTTATTGGAAGAGAGAATTTCAGTTCGTATTATTTGTCAATTGAAAATACTAAAGGTGAGTAAAAGTAGATGTAAAATGATGTGTAAATAGATTTTCACTTGGTATTATTTGTCAATTAAAAATACTTAGTTTGGTGATCATTATTTATGTCATTACAAAGAGACTTAGTTTGGTGATCATTATTTACTAAGGAGAACATTGTTCTTTGCTTTCATTTTTATTCTAATTTGGGACTTGACTACTTTTAAGACCTTGTTGTCAAGATATAACAAAATGCATGTATGCAAAGTAGTTTCCTTTCGGGAAAATGATATTTTTATAATATTTTTACATAAAAAGTATTACTATAAATGTATAACGACAATAAAAACGATCGTTATAAAATTTACAACGATAATTTTCATATAAAATATCTATCAGTTTTTCCTTCGTGAATAATCTTCCACTTTTTTATTTAATTTATGAAACCACTACTCTTTTATAGGATTTCTAAGAATAAAGTATAGTCTAAAGTATAATAGATCTTTTGTTTTGTAACAGAATACTTTCCACTTTTGCAAGAGACGAATATGCCCTTGAAAGTGCTTAAGCTTTCTTGTAAGCAGATCATTTAATGATGACCTATCTTTCCAAAAATTAACTTTATGCATTCTTTCTTGATCACATTGGAATGTTTTGCCTCAAAATTTGTCCATCGCGACAGTTTCATTTTTACTTTTATCAGTCCAATAATGAGACTCCACTCGAAATATCGCTTTTACTAATTTTATAGGAGGGTAAAAGTGTAATTTTATTTTAGAGACAACCATGAGAGAGGGCAAAGACATCATTTCACCTCGGAGACAACCCCGTGAAGAAATCAAAGTGCAACAACGCCTGGACACGACTTGATCCGAACGAGGATCTCAAAGCTGAGAACGTGGCCACAAGAAGTTATCGCAACAATCATTGAACTGCAAGCTATACAAGACGAGCCAATTGACGATCCTCAGGAACCATAAGAAACCTTTTAACTAATTGCTTCATCTTCCCGGACTCCAATTCAGTCAAACTCGACCTTATTTCGCAGCTTTCGGCATAAGCTTTCTGGGATTTTTTGGGTACGAAACTCAACTTTCACTGGATTGACGACCGAAGGAAAGAACTTCGAGACTGCAGGACCCACGAGGTCTAGTCATAAGACATGTGGCGTCATAGTACAAGCTACAAATTGCCTCGTGGCCTTTAACCAAAGAATATCGGCTCATTTGGGAAAAAAAAAGTTAGAGAGAGAAAGCAAATCTAGAGAGAGAAACCCTCGGGTCTAAGTATTTTATACCAACTTTGAGTTATTTGATCACACATCTTGTAGATCTTGAGTGTCGAGAGTGATATAACTTGATTCCAAGCCAAAAGAAGCTTGTTTCTTTGCTACCCAAGGTGAAAAACACGCATCTTTGGTCATTTCCTTTGTAAATGTTGTTCTAGTTACTAGATCTATTTCATATATTGTTTGAATCTAGTTAGACTTGTTGTTTTACATATATATTGTGTAGTAGTTGTTTTATCTAGAGATTTTACCAGTTACTTTGTGTATATATTGTTAGAAATCAAGTTATTTGACTAGATCTACCTAGATCTAGCCGGATCTAGCCCTTTAACTAGTTATGGAGCTCGAAGCTCTAACCTATATGATAGATCAGCTTAGATCTACGATAGATCTAATCATTTTAATGCTTTTGGTCAATCTCGGTCACCTCGTATAGCCTTATATCTATATCTAGAGGTGAAGGGGTTCTAATGGCTCGGTATAGGGATTCCAACTGATGAATCACCTAATATCGGGTTTAGGATACATTGTATATAATATTTAAGTAATATTAATGTGAGTCTAGGAATCCTGGGGTCGAGATCTAACAATCAGATCTCGGCCAGATTCCCATGATGGACTTTTCGTTTAAAACGTAATGTTTAAATAGCGCAAAATTGTTTTTCATGTAATATTAGATCTTAAATTGATCTTGAGGGTTTCATCCTGATAGATTGGATTTAAGGTCTTGTGATAGTGAAAATTTATGATTGTGGGTGCTCGGTTTCATCAAGATGACTTTCATGCCCGATGATGATCCGACCCTTTTTGGTGCTTTCTTTCATGCATTATCATCCAAAAACGATTTTCAAATCAAAACTGCAAAGAGCTTGTATAAAAATAAACCATTTCAAGGATAGATTTACTTAGGGTTAACAAATGGAAGTATCAAAGGACTTCGATTCCTATTTGATGAAGGATTTGAAAATCTTATTTTCCAAAACGTCATTGCTATGTATTTTGTTCTAAAATGAAATTTTACACAAATCGAATCATTCGTGCATAGGTTCAAAGAGGTACAACACTAATTTCAGAATAACTTCATAAACCTAAGATTAATATTCAGAAGTATCAAAGGATCTCAATTTTTTTCTGACGAAGGATTTGAAAACCTTGTTTTCTAAAACGTCATTTCAATATATTTTTGTCTAAAACGAACTTTTCTTTAAATCAAATCCTTCATGCATAGGTCTAAAGAGGTACAACACTACTTTCAAATGATTCTAAATGAGGATTAGAATAAACTTTAAAATCAAAGCACTTAACACAATAAAAGTTTTTCACACACACACACTTTATGCTTAGGAAATCAATAAGATGCAGTAACTGTGTTTTCACGGAAGTCTGGGGGTGCCTAACACCTCCCCCCGCTTAAGCAAGTCCCCGACCTCTATGAATCTTGTGCTCCAGACCAATGTTATGGAGTCACATATTGGGCCATATTACAAAAACTTTCAAAAATCGTATGAGTTGGTACATCCTTTTGAACTTATACTAACTGGCGACTCTGTCTCATTTGGCCCAATAATCAAAATCAATCTTTTCAAATTCGTCGATAATCATGTCGGTCCTTTCCTAAAATCTCACCCTTTAAACAAATTAATCGACACAGCGAAATACAAAAAAGGTAGACAACAAAATAAGGAATAAAGAAAAATAATAATTTTTCCCTAACGTCGACAGGTGGCAACTCTGCTGGGGATCATAGAGGGCTTAAGCCGCGTTCAATCTTTTTGATTTCCATTCTGTATTTGCATATTGTGTAAATGATCTCTGTGTATGATGAATGTCTCAAATCTTTAAGCGCTTTATATTAGTGCCTCACACAATGTCATCATTTGCATGCGGTAAGGCGCGATGAATGTATGTGAATGTATGTTGTGTGATTTCTCCACTAGGAGGCGAACCAGTTGGTTGTTTATTACTGGACTCTAAAGAGCGTTCCCTTGTGAGGCACAGGAAATGTACCACTCAGATTCGCTCCAATTGAAAGATAGATGTTTTTATCAAGTAAATTGCGAAGATCTGCGAACCTTCATTCCAAAAAGCCCGTGAGAGTAATCCTAAGATAGGTCAACCTTTGATAAACCCAACACGCAGGATGTTTCTTCATGCCCTGTTACTTTTTGAATATATAAATGTTATCCATCTTAAACTGTCATTTATATATTTTTCTTATCCTATCATCAAGACGACTAACCCCTTGTTTTGCAGGAAAAGATTAAAAAAATCCTAAATTGATACATAGCATATCATGCATCCATATCATCTACCAATATCAAGACTAAACTAGATATCAGTTTTGTGTAGACTGGTCCTAGAACTCGATTTTGAACCAAAAAGGCACGATCACCACCAACCAAAATGGTCGAGGGCAGTTCATTAGAACACATTCCCGTATCTCGAGAGGAGTTTGAGAAAAGCAAATTGCTGAGATGACCATCATGTTGAGAAAGCAGTGTAAGGTAGCTCAAGAGCATTGAAAACTCCAACTGAATCCTCTGCACAAGGAGATATGTGAGTACCGGGAAAAGATAGTGATACACCAATGTCTACTCCAGTATCCCTACTTGGCGTCGGAGAGGCCAAAGAGGCCCTGGATAAGAATCTGACGAGGGAAGTAATAGACCTCTGAGAAGACAGAGAAACCGGGGACATCAAGAATAAAGTTAGATAGATGGAGGATGTCATCCGATCCATTAAGGGGACAGAATCCCACGGTAGTGTGAATTACTCTGACTTATGTATCTTCCCAAAGGTGAGATACTCAGATAAATTCCAAGTCCCTGAATTCGAAAAGTATAATGGATTGGATTACCCCTACAACCACTTAAAAGTCTACATAGGCGAGCTTGGATCATATGCCGAGGATGAGAACCTTCGAATGCAGTTGTTCGAAAAAAGCCTTACTGGTGAAGCCCGAACTTAGTATGCCCAGATTGATAACTCCAAGGTCCATGGTTAGAAAGATTTAGCCTACATTTTCCTCAACCAGTATAGCTTCCAATTCCAAATGGCCCTTGATCACTTCCAAGTGACCAAGGTTAAGAAACTGAGCAATGAATCATTTAAGGAGTACGCGAAAAGGTGGAGGCGCATGGCAGTCCAAGTTAGCCCGCTAATGGACAAAGCTGAGATGGTAATGACTTTCATTAACATCCAAGAAGCACCCTATTATGAAAGAGTTCTAGCAGGGATAGGCAAACTGTTCTCTGAAATGATAAAACATGGAGAAATGACGGAAAAGGGTTTGAAGTTCGGCAAAATTAAAGACCTCACTGCCTTGGAGGCAGTGGCAGAGCATATACAATCAGGAAACTACTCGAGTGCTCCCAATAGGGTACATAAAAGGAAGGAAGAATATGTCTCATTAATATTGCAAGGGCAATTTGCGAATAAGAACAATAACCCACACATACAGAAGCAACGCAATTATCCTGCATTTCAGCCACCTGCAAACCCCCAAAATCCTACGGCATCGAAGGTTGGTGAAAATAAGCGAAGAAGGGTATTCATTCCCTTGGGGGACTCATTGGAAAATGTGTTAGCACTACTTGGTGCATAGAAAATATCACTGATCTCGCTCCACCTGCTGATCCTAAAGGAAGACAATATGATCCCAGTAAGAGATGTGCTTATCATTCAGCAGCACCTGGGTATGACACTCAAGACTGTTGGACTATAAAACACAAGATTCAGAATATGATCGATAGTGAGGAAATTATGGTGAAAGCGTCGGAGCAGCCAAATGTTAATAATAACCCATTACCTCAGCATAATGCAGAGGGAGTCAACATGATTGGCGCGGGAAGTCGAGAAAATCGCAAATACCTGAGGAAATTTGGAGAAGCTCCCGCTATGGTTGATCCTTAAAAATGGGGATACCCAGAAGAAAGATATACAGTGGAACAAAGTTTGACCTCAACCAAGGTATAAGTGGACCAATTAGCGAAACTAATTGTTACCAGCATCAGATGACCCGACAGCTAATTGACCAAGTCCTCCGAGGGCATTCAACACCGCATCTACTCAGTTTGTCCCAAGTCCGAAAAGAGACCAGATTCGCCTCCAAGAACATAGCAAATGGACAAAAACAGAAAGAGAGGGAATCTAGATTTCACATCCGACGGGAATTTATGGCCAAAGAAAAGTTTACCCCCTAAGACAGTCTAGGGAAGAAATCATGTGCATGTTGATCAGTGAAGGGAAGATCACGGAGTTCTTACCATCCCAGATCCTCGATCAAAATGTTTTGACCCCAGTAAAACATGCCTCTATCATTCAAACACCCATAGACATGCCACAGAGGAATGTTGGGCCCTACATCATCTAATTCAGAATATGATCGAATCCGACGAACTTGAAATGATGAATGAGGCTGAGGTCTTCCCCGATGAAGAAATAATATACCCTCTAAGGGTGGGAAATTCTGAAGAAATGGTGGCAGTTATCACTTACGTAGAAGGAACTTTCATTGTGCCCATAGCCATCCGAGGATTATCAGACACATGAGAAAGGACTCCAGTGGAAGCTGCTCCAATTCCGTTGATATTGACTCCTCGGCCGCAGATCCCCATTTTCAGTCTGAAAAAGGTTCCGTGGAATTACGGAGAAGATACAAAATCGACGACCGATTGTACAAAAGTCTTGCCAAGAGATAATCCCATATGCCTCCCAGGACGGATAATGAAGCTAGTAGCAAATATGGTGGGAAAAGTACCGCTAGGGAAGATTGTGGATTTCCTCAATAAGGCGGGACACAACGAAGCATGAGCGGTGAAGTAGCTGAAAGAGGCATCACCCCAAATCTCCATCCTAGACCTAGTGTTAGCCTCTGAGGACTACCGCCAAATTCAAATCCAGGTGTTGGAGGAGACACACCTGCCCAAAACCATTAATACCGAGAAGTTCTGTCATCTGATTGGTCACGTACTAGATAGTAACATAATATCATTTATCAACGATGACATACCAGCCGAAGGAACTGGGCATCGCAAACCACTGCATATCGCGGTTATATCATCGGGGTATGTGTTAGGAGGAGTACTTATCGATGGTGAAAATCTGCCCATATGATACCCTGGAGAGGATGAATATCAACCCTAATAGGATCCGAGATAACCATGTGGTGGTTCAAGCTTTCGACAGGTCACGAAGGGATATGATGTGGGAACTTGAACTTCCAATTGAGATCGGTCCATTCACCTTCATCATATCATTTCAAGTATTGAAAATTACTATTGGGTATAACCTGTTGTTGGGGCGACCATGGATTCATATGGCTGAAGCCGTTCCCTCCACTCTTCATCAGCAATTAAAGTAGATTATCAACGACAAGTTGGTCATCGTCAGTGCCGAACCTGAATATCTGATTCATACACCAAGAGACATGACCATGATCAGCTTAAACGAGGGCATTGAGTCTGAAAGCTTTCAAGCCTTCGAAGTAAACACTCCCCAATACCACTCTATGGGTTTTCCAGCGTTGAGACCCTGGATATCCCCAAAAGTAATGGCAATCGGTCAAGAGATGCTCACCCAAGGACATCGACTAGGGCAAGGGCTAGGTAGGAATGGCCAGGGAATCAAATATCCAATCCATATACCGACGCAGTTAGGGAAAGCAAGATTGGGTTATCTCGAAGGTTTCAAACACCGTAATCCCCATAAGCATATGCTTGTCCACCTATTGACTCCCCTCGTGCCAAATCTCATAGAAGCGGGTTTCAAAGAGTCGTTGAGGAAGGTCCCCGCCAGTGTCTCGAACCTCTTGATACCCAAGGTTAATCGAAGTAGAGATGAGGAAGCCAATGAGAAAGAATCTCTTGAAGATACGGCAAAGAAGACCAGAAATAAGAAGTTTATAAAGGAGATCCAGATGCGATTCGCGGGCAGTTTTTGCCTATCCAAAGGTGTCGTGAAGGATTCATGTGGGGCGGGTCCATTAGATAATCAACCCATCCTCCTTGTCATTAATTGGAAGAATATGAGAATCCCAAAAGAGGATCCCAGGTCTAGTTCTGAGTCAGTCATGGTCATCCTTAAAGACATCAATGACTCTAGTGACACCTCCATCTCGGCCATCCCTGGAGATCTAACTATCAAAAATTGGACGATCACCCCTCAGATCATTCGGAAAGGGTAAAAACAGGAAAATGATCTGTTAGCCGGGAGCGTAGCCTTTTCCTTTTAGTCTACTTTATTTTATCTAAAACTTGTTATTGCCTTTTGTCATTTTAACTGCCGAATCTTTTGTAATTGACAACTATTTTATATATATTAAGCAATCAAGTTTCTTCTCAGGTTCCCAGATTTGAGTATTTCTAGCCTTGTCCATGACTCACCAAATTCAAATAATGACTACGATTTTGATATAAAATTGGAATTTGACTTGATGGGAATCGAGCAAGAGGAAGTGGATAATGAATAGGTGCCCGAGGAAATTAAAGGATGGGTCGAAGACAAACCTAAACCCAACCTTGAGCAAACCATCACCATAAACATTGGAACCTCTAACAATCCCAAGAAGCTACTGATGTGATAAAAATATGTAACTGCAAGTGCACAACGTCTATTGTAGATTTGGCAAGTGCAGGTCGAACCACAGAGACTAGATCAATTCTTTAATATATCCTTAATTAATATTTTAGGCAAATTAGAAATAAAAATGGTGGAGAAGATTTATTAACTAAATTATGCAAACTATTAATTAATAACGAAAACTATTAATGAGAAAAGATACCTAGGAATCAGAATCCACAAAATATTAACATAATAAATAATTTCTTATTTCCTAAATCAATTCCCAAATTATTTTTCCTTCCCTTTAAAAATAATGATTCATATAATTAATATGGGCAAGGATAAGTTATGAAAAATTCACAGATTAACTATAACTTATTGTTGGTTGTTTTACCGATCAATATCTGTGTGCAAGTATACACGGTCAACAAGTAATAAAGAGTAACTAAAGTATCGTTCTCACGGAGAATTAACTAATAAAGTTCACCAAGCACTAACTCATATCCATTTCAGTCTTATTTAAACGATTGATTTGCGATATATAGATTTAAACTGTGAAATTAAATAAACCTAACAATTCCTAGAATAAGACTAGATAATGAAGACCTGAGATCACAATTTCATCTATTAACTCATTTAAATCGACACACTTCCTGTTAAGCCAAACTAATTGTACCGGATTGTTAGTCGAGAACACGAAAGTAAAGTATAGCCATCTCTCAATGTACCATACCCAAATCAAATATAACCCACAGTTGATAGAATACACATGAACACCCAAATTACCTAAACCACTATATGTTTATATGATTTACAAATAATTAGGGTTTAAGCCCAAGTTCTTAATTGACTATGAGTGGTGCTTCGGTATATGTCTATCCGAAGCACAAATCATACATCCCATTACAATGTAGAACATACAATCATATGCTATGTGACGCCCCCAAAATAGGTATAAATCACCCATCTTGAGTCGCCAAATACTTGGTACAAAATTCAAATAAAACTTAATAATACAACTGTCGTGTAAAATACGACAACACATAAACTGAGAGTTTTAATAAGAATATTGTCATCTAGACAATATCCACACTCAATAGAGTCCTCATTACATTTATTATCACACTATTTTTAATGTAATAATGAGGACTACTAATGCTATCATCTCGGGCCGTCACTCCGCTCCCCGACTCGTCCCGGCTATATTCTCATTTCACAAGAGAAACGAAGGAAAGAAAGGGTGAGCTCAACTAGCCCAAGAAGAAATATTATGACTAAGATAATGCGAGAATAAATTATCATTAGCCTTCAACAATGTTAAACCGATAGAATATAATAGACAACAAGTTTAATTCAGGGGAACAAATAATCCATTAGAAGAGTCAAGTAGAGCATAAAATCTACTATCTTCTATGATTTAAAAAGTTTTTCATCAACTTTATCGCTGAGACTCAACTTAATAAATAAAATCAAATCATCCCTGCATCACTGCCAAGGATATTCATGTAATCATCAATGGTCATGACTATACCGAATAATCCCTGGTCATAATCACACCAACAACTGTCCATCAATGAATTACAGGTCAATAGTGAGGTAGCAGACTTCTCTTCTTCTTTCTCTCTATAATAATTGCTCTATAGCTTTTGTGAATTGGTGAGAAATGAAGGAAGAATGAGCTTCTATTTATAGGAAAATATAGTTTTGATAATTGCATATTTTGGGGATCGAAATATTACAGTATAATACCTTCCTCTTTTTCTTCATTTTTAATTTCTTCATTTTAAATTCAATCATGTGAACAAATAGTTATAATCATGTGAATTAATAGCAATTAATTGCTCATTTATCCGATTAATTACCCGACTGGTCAGTATAACTTCCAGACATCAATTAATATCGAAATAAATATCGATTTCCACTAACACTAATAATTCCAACACAATGGAACTATCAATTTCATCTTTAATCAACACGAACTTATTCATCATTAATATTATAACTCACAATATTTACCAACCAGGTCGTTCCCAGGAAAGAGGGGGCTTTCCGATAAGGATTTCTCCTTATTGGCACGCAATTAGATGACCAAACCTCTCATTGACAGAACTTCTAGACATTATAAATATTATAATTTAATAATATGAATAACTTTGTCGTCTCAATTATTGATTTAATAATATAACATATTATGCAGATGATACTGTGACAATAATTAAATCAATAATATGAGAGATATGATGCAGCAATTACTGTAGCAATAATTGAGTATAACTGAGTGACTTCTCACATAAGCATCAATAACTAATACCGTGTGCTACTATGCAACCACGCGTATTACTGTACTTTTACTAACGGGTAGTTCAACAGTTTTAACGGTAACACTTTCGCCGTTATTTTTATAAAAAGATAATTCCATAGCTTTCTTACTACGACAATACTTCCGTTAGGGGTTCACCAATGATTGTCTTAGTCATTATGAATATTTCCTGTTAAAACGAATATTCCCAATTAATCGAATATTATATAACCACTTGCTTACTTTTCAAAATTTGTAAATATTACCCACAACTATAACATTATATCAAATCCACACCATAATATTCAAAAATATATTTCGAGAAAATTATTCTTTATTCATAAAAGTTGGGGTCTTACATTAACAATGAAAGATATCAAGATAACTAATCAATAGAATCCATCGCAATCTCAAAATAGAGTTTATATCATAGTTGAATCAAATCCACAATCCACATATTGAATAAACATCATAAAATCTAGAAATAACTACTCTAATCTACCATCCACCATTGCAATCTCTGATGTTTTCCAATCGCTTCCAGTCTTTAGATCTAATCAAATCTAGAAATAACTACTCTAATCTACTCTATTCTACTTATTCAAATTAAAGAAAGAAAATAACAGTAGTTCAGTGATCCCCCCAAGGGGTGGTGTCTTCTACATACTGATAATACGTCTCTTTATAAGCCTAATTGAACCCCCTCTAAGTTACGCTCCAATTCCATTGTTTAGTGAAAAAGTCAGCTCTAGTCAACTTCCAAATTGGTGCAGCCACGCTGGGAATGGCCTGGAGTTAGGCGCGCCCGTGCTCAAGTAGCAGATGGCATTTTTTGGGTCCAGGGAATGGCGCAGCCACGCCCAAAATGCACTACAAATTCGCGCGCCCGCGCAGTTGGTTTTCTATTGCAGTGTCCTTTGGTAAAATGGTCATAAATTTTGATCCGGGAGGAGTTACGAGGCCAACCACCTATCAAATCGAAGCTCTCAACGAGCTCTACAACTTGCATTCTTTGAGAATTGAGAAATAATAGACGGATTAAGGTCAAAATTGGGTTGGAAGTGACTAATCTGCAAATGGCCACCAAAACATTGAAGTTCAATGTCCGTTGGTACAAAGGTCATAACTCTTGCATCCGAACTCCGATTGGAATGATTCAAAATGTTCTAAAAAGCTAAGAAGAAGCTCTACAACATAATCCAAGTTCCAAGCCAAGAACATGAAATGAACATGAAAGCCCAAACGATGTCCGGATTGTTTTCCTTGCGGCTCACACAACTCCCAAGCATATGATCTACAAAATGAACACAAAATGCATGAAAAATAACTAAGAAACATGAGTTTAAGCAACTAATTCAAGTAACAGATACCAAATAAGTAGGTATAAAACCTACTACCTACTTATCAAATACCCCCAAACTTAAACCGTTGCTTGTCCCCAAGCAACACAATATAATGCAATCTACATGCTATGCAAGCTACGGTACTATGACAATGAATCCCACATTCTCAGCCAAATATGAATTCTAATAAGATGTGCCTCAGAGAAATATCAAGATCCAAGAATAAAGCATCAAACTAAGCTAAAGACATAATGACATACAATTAGATAATCCCAACCTACTATAGAGATGTTGTGTGTATATGTGATGTGTTCACAAATAAGCTTGACAGAGGTAAAGATACCACACACTATACTGCTTAAGACAAAAAACTTAGGTTTCAAATCAAGAACTATGCATACAAATGAAACAACAACTACTCTAACACATCAGTATAAGGAAAGGTTCTGCAAAGGGTTTATTCTTCTTATTTTTACTCACGAGGGCGATTTTCGCACTTTTCCGCGGTGTTTATTGAATTTTTTTTTCTATTTCCCATGACTGTGCAATGTCTCATTCCATTAGCTAACAGTGCTACCCCTTAGCGAGCTTTCAACCAACGACTCCCAGACCATTAAGACCTTAAGGCGCTAGGTGTAGAGACAATCCCTTCGGGCATACTTACTCAAGTAACAAAGGCCCCGAAACAAGACTAGCCATGGTATTTATTCATTTTTTTCTTCTTTTTTTTTTTTTTTATATATAGCAAGCATACCCATGCGTTCCCAAAACTTGAGTTTCAGTGTCTAGCAGACATTACTCACTTCCTACACAATTCTGTCTTTAAAACAGCGTTTTCCTCTCAGCAGACAAATAAGCTAATCTTAACCAATAAGAAAATATGAACACTGACGTGCTACCCGGTAGAATCTAAACAACAGGCATAAATTATATCATGTATAAAATTATAACTCAGCTCAAGATATCAACCAAGCTCAAGAATCTATCAAATTTCTAAGTCATCATTGGCCAAATTAGAATCAACTAACTAGAAACTTGGGATTATGCAATGTTATGCAACTAAACAGATTTTAAGCAAATAAAAAGAAAAAATTTACTGCAAAATTAAACTAATAACTACTAACATGCAATTAATTATATGTAACATGAAATTACTCTATATGATGTAATTACACTACATGCTATAAACTACTAACTAAACCCAATACCCACAAACTTAAAACGAGCAATGCCATCATTGTAATTAAAAGTGAAAGAATACTCCCCTAAGTGGCAATGTCTTCTCCGTTCGCCTCCTCAAGATCCGATGGTATATTAGGCGATGGATAAGTTTGAGATAATCTAAAGTTGGAAACTGAGTGTGGACTTCTAACTGTCCGAATGCTAGAGTTAGAAATTCTAATAATTGAGCATTGATTGTTTTCTATGACTGAGATATGGCGTGACCACTGTGTTTTTGCTTTATATGGTTGTTGTACGCTAGCAACTACCACACTCTGGCGACTTTCATTATTTTTGACTTTTGTTTGATCTTGAATGCTTATAGCAATTGGATTGAACCTGAGAGGAGAAACAATCAAACTATTATTAAGACTTACAACTATCAAACATCTACTAAATACGAAAAGTATGAAGAATTAAACATAGTAGAAGAAGTAAATGGAAATGTAAATAAGAATTAAACAAGGAGGGAGAATGATTGGATGGGGTGCCTCCCATCTAGCGCTCAGTTTATAATCTGTTAGCTGGACTTTCTTGACACCGCTATCTGATTCCTCTACGATAGGTGAGGAACTCTCCATCCATTAGAACTGCAATGTGTGTAGGTAGGTTCCCCATCATGAGAGTCTGTGAATTGAAATAACCTAGCATATTTCCTGTACATGATGTCTCCATTTCTATTGCATAGCCAGGTGTTTCTTCCGTTGTATTTGTGAATAGATCTTTGAATTGAGGCATGAAAAATACAACTGGCTCTTCTTCTTCTTCTTCTATTATTTCTTCCTTAGCCCACCATGGTGTGTAAGAGGCCTCATAATCGTAGAACTCTTTGCTTTGGATGTGACTACCAAGGGGACATGGGTGTGAAAAGTTCACTGAATTTTCTAACTTTGTCTGAGAAGGCACTTGAGGTATTATACAACTTAGCTCATGTTTTGCATTTTTTATATCCCCAGTTGTCTCCTCAATGACAACTTCTTTAAGTTCAACCAGTCACATGTACACTTCTGGTTCTCCATCAGTTTCATCGTCCATGTCATAACACCAATTGTTTGGAGGGCGATTGTTCAAGGCTTCAAACATTCTATCCATCTGATTATGAAGATTTCAAATTGACTTCTATTGCTCAATCATCTTTTTCTCAGTTGATGCTATAAATTTGAACCACAATTCCTCCAGTCTTGAATTATCTTTCTCAGTTTTGAAATCCATGTATTGAGGACCATTCATTGATGAGTTAATGAGTTGTTCCATCTGTCTGTTAAAATTTTGGGTTGATAACTCCTGACTCATCATCATCTCTTCATGGTCTGCTAAGGTTTTTGACATGAATTCCTTCAACCTTGAATTTTCTTTTTGTTGCATTGGAGGTGGATATGAAAAATCCGATGGACGTGTTGGACTTGGGACACAGTATTGGTCTAGATAGTTATAACTCCATTCAAAATCTGGGTGATTGATAAGTAGGTTTTATACCTACTTATCCGGTATCTATTACTTGAATTAGTTGCTTAAACCTATGTTTCTTAGTTACTTTTCATACATTTTATGTTATTTTGTAGGTTATGACATAAAATTGGCATGAAGAAGCAAGGAAAAGCAATTCGGACATCTTTTGGACTAAAATATGCAAGCTAATACAAGAAGGGAAGATTGCAGGGCTTTTAACACCAATTTGGATGCATGTTCTTGGCTTAAAACTTGTATTATACTGTAGAGCTTCTTCTTAGCTTTTTGGAACATCTTGAATCATCCCAATCGGAGTTCGAATGCGAGAGTTATGACCTTTTTATCAACGAAGATCAAAGCTAAGAGTTCTCATACTTGCAATTTACACAACATCTACTTCAAGCTCGATTTCGATCTTGTTCCGGCCAGAATTTCTCAATTCGTAAAGAATGAAAGTTGTAGAGCTCGTCCATAGCTTTGATTTAATAGGTGGAAGGCTCCGTAACTCCTCCGAGATCAAAAGTTATGTCTATTTTACCAGAGGACACTGCGACAGAAAAAGGACCCCCGCCGGGGAGGACTTTCCCTTCACAAAAAACCACGTAAGTGCATACCAAATTGCAAAATAGTAGGGACCCCCGTTGGGTGGGGCTAGTAATGCTGCCTTGAAAAGTTATTTTTTGTCCGAATTTGAGTCCAAGAAGGATTGGTTCGATCCGATTGACTTAAGAACTTTCAAGAGGACTTAAGACATATAAAGAGACATATAAAAGGAGGGGAATCACATAGATTAGAAGGGAGAGAGAGGATTCCATTAGATTTGATTAGAGTAGAATAGGAGAAAATACTAGTTCTTATGAGATTTGGAGATTGAAGCACTTGAAAGCCATTGGAGATCAAGATCAAGAGCGAGACATTGGACGAATTTGCCGACAACAGATTCACTTCTTTTCCTTAATCTTATTCTTATCTTTTAATGTGTATTCAAGTGTGGATTCTTAGTTTTAATTCAATGAACTAATTCTTTGTTTGAGATTACAATGGATCTTATTGTGTAGTTTATTTTAATATGATCCGCTATCAATTATTTTATTCTACTATGAGGATTGCCTATTGTGATTTGGACTTAATTGTTTAATTGATTGGCCATCAATTACCGTCATAATCTATATGAACTCGAGAGATGAAGTTTAGATTTAGATCTGATCATAATAGCATGTGTTTGTGATTTCTGCATAGATGGAATTCATGGTTCATGTTTAGGATAGAGATATGCCTATACGTCATATGTAATCTTATAGAGAACTTGTGCTTTAAATCCTTTTTAATAGTAATTCACATAGAGATATAGTGGATTAGTTAATTAAGGTGTCTTACTTAATTCTATCATTTGTGGATTTAAGTGAGTATGAGTATTATGCATCGAGAGGTGGTTTTATCTGCTTTAGTGTTCTTGATTAACAATTCAGGATAGAAAATAACTGATGAGAAGCGTGTTAACTTAAATGAAGCAATAAGTGAAGTTGTGATCTTAAATCTCCACAATCTTAATTTAACTAGTGGAATTTAATAGTAGTTTAATTATATAATTTGAAATTCATTTGTTTAAATAAGATTGAGTTGGTTACGGGTTAGTACTTGGTGATTTTTATTAAACAATTCCTCGTGGGAACGATACTCTACTTTCACTTTATTACTTGTTGACCACGTATACTTGCGTGTTGTGCATAATTAGATTTTACCCAACAAGTTTTTGGCGCCGTTGCCGGGGAATTAGTTTAATATAATTTTGCCAATATTAGCTTCAATCAAATTAGTCTTAATTTAAACATTTTTTTCTTTTCTTTATTTTTATTTTATTTTATTTTCTTCTTTTTCTCTCGTTTCAGGTACCATGGTTGGATTCAATTATCAAAGGCCATATTCGAGTATGACTCAACCAAGGGGAGTGGGGATTGATGGACTCAATGTATTTTCTGCATTATCTGCACAACTTGAGACACTTTCGAGGAGGTTGGACGTTTTTGCAGCCCAACGTAATTGAAGGATAGTAGTTACTTGCAATTATTGTGTTGGCAATCACCCAAGTAATCAATGCACCATCAGTCTTGGGCCGGTACAGTATGGTGGTAACTACCTCAACAACTATTCTCATCCCAGTTATCATCAAGTTTGGGGGTATCACCCGGATTCTTCATGGAGCTATAATTATCAAGATCAATACTCTACTCCAAATCCAACATACACACTGGAATTCTCATATCAACCTCCATTAAAAGAAAAAAAGTCAAAGTTGGAAGAATTACTGTCAAAGGTCATAGAAAACCAAGAGGAGAGGATGATGAGTCAAGAAATATCGAGCCACAATTTTCAGCACCAGATGGAACAACTCATAACCACTTCAACTCATGGTCCTCAATACATAGATTCCAAAGCTGAGATAGATAATTCGAGATTGGAGGAATTGTTGTCCAAGTTCATAGCATCAAATTAGGAGA
Organism: Panax ginseng; assembly: GCA_020205605.1. Lineage (NCBI taxonomy): Eukaryota > Viridiplantae > Streptophyta > Magnoliopsida > Apiales > Araliaceae > Panax > Panax ginseng. The sequence goes on along the minus strand of CM035132.1, from coordinate 71,080,933 downwards.
GAAGGATTAATCAATAGAAGTCAATTCAGAATCTTCAGAATAAGATAGATCAAATGACCAAAGTCGTAAGCAACCTTCCTCCAAACACTTGGCTTTATGACATGGATGACGAAATTGACGGAGAAACCGAACCAAATCTACGACTGGATGAGCCACAAGATATCGGAAGTGTGGAGACAATTTGGGATAATGAAATAGAGGTTGACGAAGATCTAAATGGGTCTCCACCAAAGATCAAAGAGTCGGTCAGATTTGCAAAATCATGCCCACTTGGTAGTCATGTCATCGGCGAAGCTCTTGATGACATAAGAGCGAGTACAATTTTGAATCCAGGGTAGGACGAGAAAGAGAAAATAGACGAAGAGCCCATTGTGTTTGACAAGCTTCAATGCCCCAAAGTGATCACATATACAATGTAGAACACATCTAGCTGTGGGACGTTCTTGATTAAGATCATACCAAATCAGAGCATGCTAGGTAACTTTGATGCATTGGCCATCACAAATGGGAACCTATCAAAAGCTATATTATTTCTGATGGATGGAGGGTTCCTCAATTATCGAAGAGGAATTGAATAGCGTTGACCAAACAAAGTCAGGCTGAAAGACAGTAATTCAAGCTCTAATTGGGAGGCAACCCATGAATTTTTATATTTATATGATTTACTAGTTTATTTAGTAGATAGGAATTAATTTTCTTATTAAGTTCTCTTACCAATCCAAGTGCTATTCTAATCCATGTTGTCTCTCTTAATTGCAGGTATTTGAGGTTCAATGGACAGGCAAAAGATTATGAAAAGGTTATTCAAGTCCAATTCAAGTGTGGTGCCCAATTTGTTCCATGTGCCTAAAATATTCTCCAAACTTAGCGGACAAGGAGGAGGATTGCTATATTTTCAGGGAAGTCCTCTGCTTTACTTTTTTCTATTTCAGCCATTGAGGACAATGTCTAGTTTAAGTTTGGGGGAATTTTAGTGTCGTATTGCATATAGTTAATTATTTACATTGTAGTTTGTATAGTTACATTTAGTTTTTGCATTCAGTTTTTTTAAATAAAAAAATTAAAAAAATTGTTGAAAAAATTGAAAATTTTCAAAAATAGTAGTTAGTTTACTATGTTTATATAGCATTTAGTATATCTTGCATGAGTCCAGCTGTTTGATATTTACAATTTGTTTAGGCCAATGATGAGATTGGAATTGGGTAAACAAGTATAGTACTGACTATTAGAGCTTTGATGTGATTTCTTGTTAGGAATTAAGTCTTTTTCTGTTTGAAACTTGTATAATAAGGATATCACAATAAAAACAACTTGTTGATTGATTGAGTTTAAATTGATACATAATAGGACTCTAAAGGATAATGCTAGTTTGAATGAAAGAATGACAAGAATAAGTAGTGATGGATAAAGTTAGACAAGAACCTAAGTTTGGGGGAATATTTGGGGTATATAAGCTATATAAAAAAAAGAAAAAAAAAGTATGAATAAACACCGTGCCGTGCTTGTCTAGTTTTGTGGCCTTTGTTACTTGAGTAAGTAAGCCCGAGGGGATTGTCTTTACACCTAGCGCCCTAAGGTCTTAATGGTCTGGGAGTTGTTGGTCGAAAGCTCGTTAAGGTAGCATTGAAAAGCCTAAGGGAATAAGACATTGCATAGCTATATGTATATAAACAAAAAAATGAATAAAATGGGAAATAAAAGCAAAAAGCCCCCGTAGATGAAAAATAAAGCATAAATATCCCATGTTGACCCTCGATATTGGTAATTGTTTGATTTTAGTTGGATCTAGCTTGTTTTTAGATTTTTTGAGTTTACACTGTATGATGCCTTCGAAGAGACTTGTTATGTGTTAAATTTGATTTTATATCAGTTAATATTGTTGTTGAGCACACACACACACTATATTAGTGATAACAGTCTAAGATTTGATGATTGATTAGGAAATTATTGATTTGTTTTGATATGATGTATTATCTTATTTACTTGATTTCTCTAAGGCCGGTTGATTAGACTTGTTTCTGTCATTATTTCTGGATTCGTAAGCATGTAGATTAGTTGCATTACATAACATTGTTGGTTTGTGTCTTTGCCTGAGGACAAGCAACGGTTTAAGTTTGGGGGTATTTGATAAGTAGGTTTTATACATACTTATCTGGTATCTATTACTTGAATTAGTTGCTTAAACCTATATTTCTTAGTTAATTTTTATACATTTTATATTATTTTGTAGGTTATGACATAAAATTGGCATGAAGAAGCAAGAAAAAGCAATTCGAACATCTTTTGGACTAAAATATGCAAGCAAATACAAGAAGAGAAGATTGCAGGGATTTTAACACCAAGTTGGAGACATGTTCTTGGCTTAGAACTTGGATTATACTGTAGAGCTTCTCCTTAACTTTCCGAAACATCTTGAATCATCTAAATCGGAGTTCGGATGCTAGAGTTATGGCCTTTTTATGAATAAAGATCAAAGCTAAGAGTTCTCATGCTTGCAATTTACACAGCATCTACTTCAAGCTCGATTTCGATCTTATTTCGGCCAGTATTTCTCAATTCTTAAAGAATGAAAGTTGTAGAGCTCGTCGATAGCATTTATTTGATAGGTGGTAGGCTCCGTAATTCCTCCCGGATCAAAGGTTATGACCATTTTACCAGAGGACACTGCGGCAGAAAAAGGACCCCACGTAAGCGTGTTTTCCTTCACAAAACCCCACCGGCGGGCATACCATTCTAGCAAAACTGAGGGAGGGACCCACACGGGCGGGGCCTCATGCAGCGTCAAAAAGAAAAGTCATTTTTGTTCGAATTTGAGTCCAAAAAGGATTGATTCGATCCGATTGACTCAAGGACTTCCAAGAGGACTTAAAGACATATAAAGAGACATATAAAAGGAAGGGAATCACATAGATTAGAAGGGAGAGAGAGGATTCCATTAGATTTGATTAGATTAGAATAAGAGAAAATACTAGTTCTTATGAGATTTGGAGATTGAAGCACTTGGAAGCCATTGGAGATCTAGATCAAGAGCGAGACGGAGGACGAATTTGCCGACAACAGATTCACTTCTTTTTCTTAATCTTATTCTTATCTTTTAATGTGTATTCAAGTGTGGATTCTTAGTTTTAATTCAATGAACTAATTCTTTGTTTGAGATTACAATAGATCTTATTGTGTAGTTTATTTTAATATGATTCGCTATCAATTATTATGTTCTATTGTGAGGATTATCTATTGTGATTTGGACTTAATTGTTTAATTGATTGGCCATCAATTACCGTCATAATCTATATGAACTCGAGAGATGAAGTTTAGATTTAGATCTGATCATAATAGCATGTGTTTGTGATTTCTGCATAGATGGAATTCATGATTCGTGTTTAAGATAGAGATATGCCTTTACGCCATATGTAATCTTATAGAGAACTTGTGCTTTAAATCCTTTTAAATTGTAATTCACATAGAGATATAGTGGATTAGTTAATTAGAGTGTCTTGCTTAATTCTATCATCTGTGGATTTAAGTGAGTATGGGTATTATGCATCGAGAGGTGGTTTTATCTGCTTTAGTGTTCTTGATTAACAATTTGGGATAGAAAATAATTGATGAGAAGCGTGTTAACTTAAATGAAGCAATAAGTGAAGTTGTGATCTTAAATCTCCATAATCTTAATTTAACTAGTGGAATTTAATAGTAGTATAATTATATAATTTGAAATTCATTTGTTTAAATAAGATTGAGTTGGTTACGGGTTAGTACTTGGTGATTTTTATTAAACAATTCCTCGTGGGAACGATACTCTACTTTCACTTTATTACTTGTTGACCACGTATACTTGCGTGTTGTGTGTAATTAGATTTTACCCAACAGTGATACCCCCAACCTTGATGATAATTGGGATAAACATAGTTGTTTAGGTAATCACCAACCGCATTTCTTGTCGAACCACGATGTTTCAATCGATAACTCTCGATGTTCGCCAAAGACAATATTCACATCTAACTACTATCTCTCGAGTGCGTTGGGCTGCAAGAAAATCCAACCTTTTCGAAAGCGTTGTAATTTGTGCTGACAATGTAGAAAATACATTGAGTCCTTCAGTTCTTGCGTCCCTTGGTTGATTCAAATTTGCATAACGCCATTGATAAGCAAAGTCACCCATGGTACTTGAAAAGAGAAAAATATAGGAAGATAATTAAAATAAAATAAAATATTTAAATTAAGACTAATTTGATTGAAATTAATGTTAACGAAAATTATTAAACTAATTCCCCGGCAACGGCGCCAAAAACTTGTTGATCGTTTTACCGATCAATATCTGCATGCAAGTATACACAGTCAACAAGTAATAAAGAGTAAGTAAAGTATCGTTCCCATAGAGAATTAACTAATAAAGTTCACCAAGCACTAACCCATAACCATTTCAGTCTTATTTAAATGATTGATTTGCGATATATAGATTTAAACTATTAAATTAAATAAACCTAACTATTCCTAGAATAAGACTAGATAATTATGAAAACCTGAGATCACAATTTCATCTATTGACTCATTTAAATCAACACACTTCTTGTTAAGCCAAAATAATTGTACTGGATTGTTAGTCGAGAACACGAAAGTAAAGTATAGCCATCTCTCAATGTACCATACCCAAACAAATATAACCCATAGTTGATAGAATACACATGAACACCCAAATTGCCTAAACCACTATATGTCTATGTGATTTACAAATAATTAGGATTTAAGCCCAAGTTCTCAATTGACTACGAGTGGTGCTTCGGTATATGTCTATCCTAAGCACAAATCATACATCTCATCACAATATAGAACATACAATCATAGGCTAATAAGATCATATTTAAACCCATACTTCGTCTCTCAAGTCCATATGGATTATCACAATAATTGATGGTCAATTAACTAAGCAAGTAAGCATGAATCTTAATAGATAATCCCATAACAATCAATAAGGTTAACAATGAAATATATCAAGATAACTAATCAATAGAATCCATCGCAATCTCAGAATAGAGTTTAGATCATAGTTGAATCAAATCCACCATCCACATATTGAATAAACATCATAAAATTACAAATAGGAATCAAAGAGAGGTTAAGAATAGAGAATTGAAATGAAAATTTGTTCTCCTGCTCCAAGATAGAATCTCTGATGTTTTCAATTGCTTCCAGTCTTCAGATCTAATCAAATCTAGAAATAACTACTTTAATCTACTCTATTCTACTTATTCAAATTAAACAAAGAAAATAACAGTAGTTCAGTGATCCCCCCAAGGGGTGGTGTCTTCTACATACTGATAATACGTCTCTTTATAAGCCCTAATTAAACACCTTCCAAGTTACGCTCCAATTCCACTGCTTAGTGAAAAAGTCAGTTCTAGTCAACTTCCAAAGTGGCACGACCGCGCTGGGAATGGCCTGGAGTTAGGCGCGCCCGCGGTCAAGTTGTAGATGGCATTTTTTTCGTCCAGGGAATGGCGCGCCCGCGCCCAAAATGCACTACAAATTCGCGTGCCCGCGCCGTTGGTTTTCTGTTGCAGTATCCTCTGGTAAAACGGCCATAACCTTTGATTCGGGAAGAGTTACGGGGCCTGCAACCTATCAAATCGAAGCTCTCGACGAGCTATAAAACTTTCATTCTTTGAGAATTGAGAAATAATAGACGAATGAAGGTCGAAATTGGGTTGGAAGTGACTGTTATGCAAATGGCCACCAAAACATTGAAGTTCAACATCCGTTGGTACAAAGGTCATAACTCTTGCATCCGAACTTCGATTGGAATGATTCAAGATGTTTCAGAAAGATAAGAAGAAGCTCTACAACATAATCCAAGTTCCAAGCCAAGAACATCAAATGAACATGAAAGCACAAATGATGTCCAGATTGTTTTTCCTTGCGTTTCATACCAATAGTTGCTCACACAGCTCCCAAGCATATGATCTACAAAATGAACACAAAATGCATGAAAAGTAACTAAGAAACATGAGTTTAAGCAACTAATTCAAGTAACAAATACCGGATAAGTAGGTATAAAACCTACTTATCACTTATCAAAACATCGCAATCAATATAAATATCATATGCAATTTATGCGAAGGAAAACATGAAGGCGAAAATAATTAGGCATTAATTTTTGAACCGAAAGAGAATATTATTATGAAATACCTAGTTTCATCATCATCTTAGGTATTAAAAATTTAGCTAGCCATGGAATTAAAAAATAAATAAATAATATTAGTACTACTATTTGCATTAAATAAGAACAATAATTAAAAAAGAATTTCTATTATATCAATAAAAGAAAGTTACAAATACTCCCTGACAGTAGTACCACACGTGATTGGAATAAGAGAAAAGACAAACTCTAAATATCTTACTCCCTTCTACACTAGTGAAAAACTAAGAAAAAATAAATGACAAGTGGTGCCTTTCTCTCTAAAACAAGAGGCCTATTTATAGAGAAAATAACTTTGAACCCTAATTTAAGTTCATTGAACTTTGACACTTTTGTTCCCAATCAACTTCTCAAAGAGATCTTCTAGATATACTTTCCTTTCTCTTGTTGAATTTGACTTGCACACCAAGATTGTTCAACCTCTTTCTTACTCCTTGTAGGATTCTTCTTGGATATTTCTTATATGAATAAGAGCATTAAATATCGCTTGATCACCAAGATTTTGATTTTATTGCAACAAATATTAAATCCTACAAAATAAAATAAAATATATTAATTTAATAAACTAATATAATTAAAAGGACAAAATTAGGGATAATAAAATTTATGAATTCCGTGTCTATTAAATACCCCCATACCTAGCTTTTGGTCGTCCTCGAGTAAAATAAAAATAAAATAAAACAAAAATTATACTACCCTATTTTCGTAGGAAACACGATTGCACTTAGCATGTGCAACAAGCCTTTAAACCCCAAGGTTACCCCAAGTGGACGAGTTGTGTCTCGTGAGGGTTTGTAGTGAATATACCCACAAAATTAAAAAAATATATTTTTGGGTTCAACAAATTATGAAATTAGCAAGATTAAATTCAAAATAACACTTTCACTTTATCAAAAATACTCTATCTTTATTTTAGGCATCATCCTTCATTCAATCAATTTCATGTGATGCATGCATTGTGTATATGATGTAACTCCTAGTAGGGATTTTTAGCATGAAAATCAAGCAAGCTCATTTTTTTCTTTTTCTTTCTTTTTTTTTACATTTCTTTTTTTTTTAATTTTGATTCTTGACTTGTGCAATGTCACATTTTCTTAGGCTTTTTAGAGTTACCCATGTAGAGCGTTGGACCAATGACTCCCAAACCAATTGGCTTTAGGGCACTAGGTGTAGAGACACCCTTAAGGGCTTACTAACTCGAGTAACAAAGACCACAAAATTAGACTAGTCAAGCTGCTTTTATCCATCACACTTTTTAGCGTGAATATCGATACTTCTTGAGACTTGGATACCTAGTTATTTCGTCTAATGGACATTGAAGCAGTTATTTATTTCTTTTTTCAGTTTTTTTTTCTTGAAATTACTCGAATCATGGTTTATACCCCACAACTAAGAAGTAGTGCAAACGTTAAGTGCAAAAATGCTCGTGAAATCAATTTTAATCCAGATGGTGTTTTGAACTAAGATTTCGTATCTTATCAAAAATTTAAGAGTTCTAAATCTTTCAATCTTACTCATGAGTTTTTCTCCATAAAAACTTATTAGAATTAATTCAATCCATAAAAAGTCAAACAAAATTTTTAATTTTTATTTTTTTTTGTGTTTTTTACTATTTTTTCATAAAAAGAAAAAAAAAATTAATACAATAATACAAACAAACTCCCCCCATACCTAAATCATGCATTGTCCTCAATGTATGAGAATAAAGAAAAGAGAACAAAGATGTGAAAAAATTGTACCTTGTATGTGGGGCATTTGTTCTGCAGGAAAATGTGGTGAGAAAGAAAACAAATGTACATATCTACACATTTTATGCATCCTAAAAACTATGCGACTGTAAATGATCAGTGATACAAACAAGCAACCTAGAGTGGATTTCATAAGATTTTCAGGAGGTCCGGGTAATTGGAAATAGTTAGAATTTGAAATAGAAGAACAATTGTGAGCATACCCGACTGATTCTTTTAAAATTGAGTCAGGGAATGATAACGAAAAATGATAGTTCCTTTTAAAAAATTCTAACTTCATAAAATCTATCCAAACTTGCCATCTATATTCGTTACTAAGGGGCACTAAAACATTTTCATCATTTTGAATAATTGTTATACCAAGTTGTTTAGGCACCACTGGATGAACACATGCATTATCTAAAATGGGAGATATGATCTCATTATCTAAACATGGAAGATTATCATTGTCCACAACCTTTGGTTCATTTGTTAAATCACATTTAGTGTTTCTGGAAGGGACTTCAAATGGACCCAATGTAGACTTAAATTATCATAAGAGGATTTAAGGTTAATTTGATTCCCTTGGAAATGCTCAAAATGTGTCAAACTTTATTCAACTATAGGTTCCAATCTAGAGTAAGATTTTTGGGCTGTGGAGTCCAACATCTCATTGACCTCATTCAAGTATTTAGTTTCATCCCAATTTTGACCAAAATAATTTAGACACAAGTTAATAATTTTATCTTCCCCTGTAGGTTCATTTCTCGACATTTTCTGAATCATGTTCACTTCAACGGACTGGTCAAACAAATCACTAGGTTGCTCTCCCACATTAAACACATTTAAGTCAATTGTCATGTTTCCAAATGTCAATTTTATTAGTCCATTTCTATAATTTCCAATCTTCCCCTTGGGATTGACAACAAGTTGGGTTTCAAGAACAACAAAGTCAACAGGGAATACAAAATTGCCAATCTTAATGAGTACATCCTCAACTATTCCCTTTGTCACTTTAATAGAACGATCAACTAGTTGGAGTGTGACACTTGTCTTTTTTAGCTCCCCTAAGCCCAATGTTTGGTACACAAAAAATGGTAAAAGGTTCACACTAGCTCCTAAATCAAGTAAAGATTTTTTAATTAACGTGTCACCTATGATGCATGAAATTGTAGGACAACCGGGGTCCTTATACTTCATAGGGACTTGACATGAAAAGATAGAACTAACATGGGCAGTTAGAAAAGCTTTCTTAGGAATATGAGTGGTTCTTTTATGTGTACACAAATCTTTTAGGCATTTAGCATATGAGGGAACTTGTTGAATGACATCTAGAAGAGGAATGTTAATTTTTACTTATTTGAACACTTCTAGAATTTTGTCCAACTGGGCTGACTGCTTGTTTGAAATAAGTCTTTGAGAGAATGGGGCTTTTGGTTTAAAGACTTTTTCATTTGATTTAGAAGATGTGGTTTGATCATTTTTTGACACAAGCTTAGTAGATGGACCTACTAACTCAAAGTTTGTGGGCTTTTTAGGCTGGGCTGACTTTGAAGATGGATTATTAGATTCAACATTTAAATTTTTCTCTTCTGCATTATCAATGCCAACATGATTATGAAAATAATTTCCAGACCTTAAAGAAATTATAGAATTCACGTGATTGACTTGGTTGTTTTCAAGTGAATTAGCATGATAAGGTTTTTGATTAGGGACTGGAAATTTTGGATTGGTCTCGGGTTGACTGGGAAGTTTACCCTTCTCTCTGTCACTAACTGTAGTGGCCAATTGACTCATTTGGATCTCTAGACGAGATAAGGCTTGGTTAGTGTTTTGCATGAAATTATTGAAATTCTTATGAGATTTCATTAAAGTTTCTATTGTGACACCCCCAAATTCAGGTACTTGAAACCCGAATTCAGTGCTTCACGATACCATTTCTATGAGCGGAATAATAATAATAATGTCATAAATATCAAACTTAATTACATATCAGAGTTCTCTAAATCCCAGGTACGTAACCTTAAAACATTTCATTACATAATAGATAATAAATATCATCATCTTATTTAAGTCTAGCTATTACATAAGGTAACACAAACTTATTCTGAAAGCTTTCCTTTCCCTTTGTTCCTGGCAGAGCCCTCTGGTTGATCATACTTAACTGAAAACATTTCATTTAAGCAAGAATGAGCATTTGAGTGCCCAACAAGTAATAACAATTATAAATATTAGCTGAAAGGATTAAATGTTTTCTTTGTACTACCCTTCTACAACAAATCAAAAGTTGTGAAGTAATCTGAACCGATGATAATAACATAAGATCTCTCTATCAAATTTTTGAAACTACGTACTGACTAATAATAGGGTTAAGGTGACATACTATGAACATTATTCTCATTTTTCGAATAGGTTTAGCAGAACTTCATCCGCAAACCGTCATAACTTACGGGCACGGAGGGTGATCAGCCCGTTGTACCCTGTATTGATCAATACTACATGCAAGAACGATATTATCGTTCACTTTGTCCTCCTTGGGCGCATAAAAGTTTTCCCATAATCGGGATGTTCATACTTAGTCTGGAATCCGAACCAAAACAATTTTATTGGATACAAAAAGATTTTATCATAATCAACAACATTTCTAAATCTGTGTCTAGCTGGTCAAATAGCTTAGACAACTCTTTGTTATCGTATACATATTGGGGTCAATAGGTATATATATATATATATATATATATATATATATATATATATATCATTATGTATTTAAATACAATGATTATCCAAGTGGGGACACTTGAATAACCATTTTTAGACATTAACGAACAAAATATATATATCTGAATTACAATATAGTACCATGTTGATAATCAATGATCGGATATAACATATATAACAATAGGGTTAATAATCTAATACAATAATAATATAATTCTGAAACTTTCTTACTTATGTCCATTGCATAAAGAAAATGCAAAGGTAAAGATACTTGCTCAATAATAATTAGAGTAAGTATAGGAAACTTTCCTTAAGCGTAGATTATCCACGTTTAATAAATCAACACTCTCGAATCCTATTTATAGTGTATTATAAGTACACGATACTCATTAGCTAACACATTCGTTAATCAAGCTCGAAATGATTCAAGTATGCACATATGGTACAAAATCATCCTATATGTTTATCATGAAATCAATTATCTAGTCACGCCATAAGTAATTAAGAGTGATCAAGTTTAAGGTATTTTCACCCATGATCTTTCATTTTTTAAAGAAACACTATCTTATTACTTAGTCCTTACATATATACATGCATCAATAGATTTTAAACCATCTCTAGCAGTAAAGACATCATACAAGTTAACTGTCAATTGCAGAAACTCAGATTCCAGATTGGCGCAATTTAACAGAAGTAGCTAAGCTTTAAGTAAAGTAGCATTCTCAAGTGACCACAATAATGCCAAGCCAAGACTCAGCTAAAGGTCTGTTTGGCATGAGTACAACATTCATACATAATATATTTTGTCATGTTAAAGGTCTTTTCATGTTCCTCAAATCAATCTAGGTTTCTTCTTTCATATCATGGTTCTAAGTTTAAACATTTCAATAAGTTAAGGCCATTCAAGGTAATGAAACCACAAAGTCTAACATCCTAGCCTTTTAAACATACAAGATAGTCATATAACTCATATTAGGCATGCTTGTGAGTATTCATAACACATATGTGTAGTTAACATTGTTTTGGTTAGAAATATGCTTTGCTTAGGCTTTACTTGAATTAGGATACACAAGTATGGTATATATATGTTCAAGTTACATGAGCGAGCCTAGGAGTATCATCAAACGTGATCACAAAATTCAGATTCTATCTTCCAAAGTAGTATGTTAACATTCGTATACAAGGTTTGTATTTTCATTAGTAACTTTACTAGTAGGTTCTACATGTTCAACACATATGGATCATGTATAGGGATATTATAGACATAACATGACATCTCAACCTTTTAGAATCTAGATATTTATGTGATGCAACTATATTTTGAAAATAGGTTCGAATTTGCTTTTGAAACTATTTTAAGCTTGAACAAGGTAATTTAACACATACAAGGAAACTCTTAAGGATTTAATCATATGTAGTCAAGTCATGTTATCATGCTCACAAGGTCAGAATATAAAGCATGTAGTAATCATGCATGTTAGCTCACAATACTAAGTTAAACAACTTCTTTAATACAAATCCTTAAGTAAAGTGGTCATGAGCTATGAATCCTATAAACACAAGTTAACAGGTTATTCATGCCTTTCTAAATCATACCAACATGCTTGCAAAGTCAGTATATGAACATAACATACATACTTCTCAAGTTCCTTTCTAAGGTCCTAAATCCATTTTAAACTCTACACCTTCATTAATCATGTATGCTAATCTAAACTTGCTTTCATTAGGTTAACTATACCTATATATACACATTAAACATATTTGCATGCTAGCTTAAGTCATAATAATTGACTAACATGGATCAGATTTTTATCAGAAAGAAAAAAGCTGAATGAGATCTATGGCAATTTGTCTGCTACCAAGTCTAAATTCTAAGTGCTTGATTCATGCCATGCCCGGTTCGAGCCAGAATACCGCTTTCATGAACTTTAGCCCAACCACAAAAATTATAACCAAACTTGATTCTAAACATCCATATATTAGTTTAAACATGCTTGTATGCTTATATAACATCTATATGAACATTACCCAACCATTTTAACATATAACTCCACATAATCAAGAATTTGAAATCCAAGAACTCAAGAATTCATTTTAGCAGAGAATGAAAATGAAAATCAAGGAAGTGAGGTTATACCTCTGTAATATGAAATGAACTTGCTGCTAAATGAACTTCCAACTTCTTAGAATACTTGTATGCTCTCAATCTCACTCTTAGAAATTCTCAGTAATGGAAATTGGAGAAGAGAGTTCATATATATAGAAAATCTAATACACAGACAATGCATATGTTCATCAAATTAAACCAATGAGAAAGTTAAATTACATGATGGTTAGCAAGGAGTTGGTAATTAGTAGTTGGAATCCATCATCATTCCCACTCTTAGAAATCTTGTAACACTTATACAATTTCCTACTCTTATGTTATATAGTATACCCATATCAACCATTCATTAGTTATAATTTAATGTCACAATATGATTTACATAATTAATATATCAAGGTAGTAGATGTAATATGGAAGTGTAACATACATATAATACATGTACATTTTATCACACCGGTATACTTTATTAAAATAATAGTTTACAATATGATCATGGTATGTTATTTTAATATACACCCACATACACATTGTTACATACACCTTTCATCTCACATAGTTTCAATAAATCTTATTATATAATTCCTATGGTATATAATATAGTTATTATTAGGTGTCACATTTCACACTCTTCTTAATGTAATTACTGAACATTGCTACCTACTTGGCATACATGAATACATACCCTAGTTATGCAATTTTCTTTACTCACAATAACAATTAATAATCACAATTTATTAACCACCAAAAATATTTAATTGATATAACTCTTAACAATTAACATTTCTTAATTGCTCCCTTAGTAATTCCTTCGTTAATTAATGCTATTATTAATATTTTCCATCATCGCGACACACAAAACTTTCCACGAGTCCATCACAAACTCCACATATTCTTCCATTATTCAGTTATTTAATATAATTGAGTTATTTATCTCAAAACCATTTATGTTCGAATGAATATTTATTTCCATTAACATATTCATAAGTCATTAATTATATAACACATAACTTAACTAACATTATAGTCATATTTGACTCTGTACTATAGTTTATCAGTAATGCTAGAATTTTGTACTATTTTACTATAACGGTTCCACACATTAACATTACACACATATAAGACATATTTATATTACTGAAATGTAAATCACATAATATTATTATTCTCATTCCTTATTCAAAATCCAGACTCAGGGTTTTGAATTCATATCTGACATAACCTTCATAGATACCATTATTAATTAAGTTAAAATAATTAGCTTAATTAATATAATAAATACATGTCATAAAATCCATATCATATATACAATAATCATATTTTCATGAAAAATAACTAATAAATATTTTATTACAAGATTAATTTATTATAAAAATATAATCTACTATGATAAAAAATTCTAAATAGAACTTAGCTACATCTAATAAATAATTTTATTTATCAGATATATACATATACTTTACTTTGCACATAATCCCACCTATATATACATATATATACATATAAAATTTATTCGCAAATTTTCTTCTTGAAAATATTGGGTTATTACATCTATGCTCTTCTCTAAAGCGTTAAGTCTCTTCTCACTTTCATTAGAAAAACCTGGTGGATATTAGGTTGTTGAACTTGAATTTTGGTACGAACCAGGATTTGGCTTTTGGTAAGGTTGAAAAGATTGATTTAGAGACTAATTGACTTGATTTGAAGAATTATTTGGGTAAGGTCCTTGGTTCCATGCAAAATTAGGATGATTTCTCCAACCTGGATTATAAGTGGGTGCAAATGGGTCATTCACAGGTCTTTGAAACATTGTATTGACTTGTTCATATTCTTCAAGTTGGGGCATGACTCTAGGACATTCCTCAATCACATGGCTTGGTGAATTACTTAGACACAAAGGTGTTGGTGTTGAGACTTGGTTCACGTGTGATTGTCCCTAAGTTTCTAAAGCTTCAAGTCTTTTAAGTACACTAGCCAACTTAGCTTCGGTAGCAATTGAATTGTTAATTATATGAACACCCCTATATGAACTAGGTTTATCGGTCTCTCGGGTGGTTTCCCATTGTATGGTTTTTTTTGCTAAGTCTTCTAATAACTCCCAAGCCTTTTCCTCGTCATTATTCAGAAAATTCCCTTAACACATCAATTCTAACATTATTTTAGTGGGATAGTCTAAACCTTCGTAGGCAATTTGACACAATCTCCATTTCTCAATTCTGTGGTGTGGGCAATGGGATAACAAATTTTTAAATCTATCAAAATATTTCCAAATGGACTCTTTTTTAAGTTGGCAAAATTGATGAATTGCAGTCCTAATTTTAGCAGTTTTATGATTTGGAAAATATATTTTTAGAAATGTAACAACAAATGCCTCCCAGGTTGATATGAAATTATTTGGTAGGCTAAACACTTTTTAGCATTATCTTTTAAAGCAAATGTGATAAATCTTAGCCTAATTGAGTTATCAGACAATTGTTGAATTTTCATTAAGGCACAAACTTCTTCAAATTCCTGAATAAATAAGTATGGATCTTCTATACCAGTGAACCTTGGTAACATATTTATGAAATGTGGTTTAAGTTCAAAATTATTACCATTTACTGGTGGTAGACTTATGCATGAAGGTTTGGCAGAGCGGGAAGGATAACATTGATCTCTTAAAGAAATAGTTTGTGCGACCTCCATTTTTCTTAAAGTGGGATCTTTTAAAGTAAAATTCTAAAAATCAAGTTTTCTCACTAATCGAGATGTTTTGTCCCTAGTCCATACTTTTTGTATGCACTAATTAGTAAATAAGCAGATAAACACAAAAAAAATAAATAATAATAATTAAAAAATAACAAAATTACTTCTAAGGTCAACCTAAATAAAATCTAAGACAACTCCTAACTGTTCCAAGTTACACCGCAAGGTCCACCAAATTTGAAATTAATTACACCACTAGCCAAGTAAGTGTAAGAAATGTGAGAGTCTCTCCGCAGATACGGTGACTAATTGAATAACCACACAATCTTTAGGCGTTTACCTTTTGAACCACTTGCCTAGATACCAGTAGTTTGATTAATTTAAAATTCAGCATCCTCTTGCAGCTTCTTGTCCTAATTGAGCTCGAGAGTCCTAAGGGACAACGTCTACTTGATTTTATTAGGTCATGGTTATGCAAAATACAAATTGGGTTGTTTGTGGGCCAAGGAAGGGTGATGAAATCCCCACCTTGTCTTGTTACATGTTGTGCCCTTAATGTTATATTAAATACGAAAATGCACAAATAAAAAAAACTATAAACAAATAAAATGTCCTAAAACTATGTGAATTACAAAATAAGGAGAAATTTTGACATACCTGAATCCTCCAACAATTACCACAATTTATATTTGACAATAAAATAAAATAAAAACCTAATAGGATGTGCTCTACGTGAATGGATGCATGAATGCAGCAAATAAAAAATATTAAAAAAAAACTAAACAACTATTTTTTTAAAAAAAAATGGAGATACGAAGTATCGAAGAAAGCGCAGCAACAAAATCTTTATCATTTCGTTCCTTCGATCCGCTGGAAAAAAATTGAGTTAAAACTAATTCGAATAAATAAAAATTAAGGAATAAATAAAAATTAATTCTAGTCCCTGGCAACGACGCCAAAAACTTGATGTGATAAAAATATATAATTGCAAGTGCACAACGTCTATTGTAGATTTGGCAATTGCAGGTCGAACCACAGAGACTAGATCAATTCTTTAATATATCCTTAATTAATATTTTAGGCAAATTAGAAACATAAATGGTGGAGAAGATTTATTAACTAAATTATGCAAACTATTAATTAATAATGAAAACTATTAATGAGAAAAGATACCTAGGAATCAGAATCCACCAAATATTAACATAATAAATAATTTCTTATTTCCTAAATTAATTCCCAAATTATTTTCCCTTCCCTTTAAAAATAATGATTCATATAATTAATATGAGCAAGCATAAGTTATGAAAAATTCACAGATTAACTATAACTTATAAAAACCTCGCAATTAATCAATATAAAAATCATATGCAATTTATGCGAAGAAAAACATGAAGGCGAAAATAATTAGGCATTAATTTTTGAACCGAAAGAGAATATTATTATGAAATACCTAGTTTCATCATCATCTTAGGTATTAAAAATTTAGCTAGCCATGGAATTAAAAAATAAATAAATAATATTAGTACTACTATTTGCATTAAATAAGAACAATAATTAAAAAAGAATTTCTATTATATCAATAAAAGAAAGTTACAAATACTCCTTGACAGTAGTACCACACGTGATTGGAATAAGAGAAAAGACAAACTCTAAATATCTTACTCCCTTCTACACTAGTGAAAAACTAAGAAAAAATAAATGACAAGTGGTGCCTTTCTCTCTAAAACAAGAGGCCTATTTATAGAGAAAATAACTTTGAACCCTAATTTAAGTTCATTGAACTTTGACACTTTTGTTCCCAATCAACTTCTCAAAGAGATCTTCTAGATATACTTTCCTTTCTCTTGTTGAATTTGACTTGCACACCAAGATTGTTCAACCTCTTTCTTACTCCTTGTAGGATTCTTCTTGGATATTTCTTATATGAATAAGAGCATTAAATATCGCTTGATCACCAAGATTTTGATTTTATTGCAACAAATATTAAATCCTACAAAATAAAATAAAACATATTAATTTAATAAACTAATATAATTAAAAGGACAAAATTAGGGATAATAAAATGTATGAATTACGTGTCTATCAGCTACAAATCAGAACCAACCTCCCTTTTACCCAAGAACAAGAACTAATAGAACTCCTAACCTAATTTGAGGATATTTTTATTTGGTCTCATGAAGACATGATCGACTTATCCACAGACATAGTCGTCCATCGGTTACCAGTTAAAGAAGGGTTCAAACTAGTTAAGTAGAAGATAAGACGATTGAAAACAGAATGGAGCCTGAAGGTCAAAGAAGAAATCATTAAACAATTCAAAGCATGTATCATTATGGTGTTAACTTACCCTAAATGGTTATCCAATGTGGTCCCAGTGCCAAAACCTGGTGGAAAGGTGTGAGTCTGCGTGGATTATCGAGATCTCAACAAAGTCAGCCTTAAAGATGACTTTCTAGTGTCGTTCATCAATATGTTGATAGATAACACGACACAGTACAAGATGTACTCATTTGCCAATTAATTTGACGGATACCACCAGATCATGGTTGCTGAAGAGGACATAAAAAATACTGCCTTCATCACCCCATAGGGCACTTTCTGCTATAAGAGATTGGCCTTCGACCTCACCAATGTCAGTGCTACCTATCATAGGGCTACGATGGCGTTGTTCCAGGACATGATGTACAAAGAGATCGAAGTATATGTGGATGATATCATCGTAAAATCCAAGAAAGAGAATGACCACATTACCCATCTCTAGAATTTGTTTGATCGCCTTCACAAATATAACTTGAAGCTGAACCCAACAAAGTGTGGTTTTGGCGTAAAGTCCGGTAAATTTCTAGGATTCCTTGTAAGCAATCGAGGCATTGAATTGGATTCAACCAAGATAAAATCCATCACCGAGATGCTTGAGCAAAGAATCGAGAAGGAAATCTGAGGTTTCCTAGGATGGATAATGTAAGACCCTGAATTTTATGAAATAAAAGTATTCAATTTTTCTATTTAGTAAATGGTTAAATTGATAAAAAGTTAAAGTTAAGGGTGATATATATAAATTTTTTCAAAATACGCAAGTGGTTATAAAATACTCATTTCTGTCGGGGAATATTCGTTTGGTCGTGGAATATTCTTGTTGTCGGGGAATATTCATACGACGGCGTAGCCATTTGTGGGCCCCATAACAGATAACTGTCGAATGAAGAAAATGACAAGTTTGAGTTTTTATAAATAAACGGCGTAGTTGTTATCGTTAACACTGTTGGAATATCTGGTGGTTAAAATAGAGTAATACGTGTGGTTGCACAGTAGCACACGGTATTGCATAGTATTTTTGGAATTATTGATCCTTACATAAGAAGGCACTAGTCAATAATTGTTACAGTAGTTACTGTTTAATATTTTATTTTATTGATTCAATAATTGTTGCGTTGATAGTTTATATTATTGTTGTTTCAATAATTGTCATTTGCACAAAGATTTTCCATTATCGATCAATAATTCATATTATTTGAATAATATTATTAGATAGCATTATTGGCAATGTCTAGAAAGTTCTGTCAAGGAGAGGTTTAGTCACCTACTTGCGCGCCAGTAAGGAGAAATCCTTATCGGAAAGCCCCCTCTTTCCTAGGAACTGCCTGGTTGTCATTGTTGCGATTCTGTAATATTATTTGTGAATAATTAATTATTAATTTATATGATAAGAAAATATTTATTTGATGCAGATATAAATGATAGATATTAATGTTGAGGTGTTTATCAGTATTTTGTCGGATTGGAGGTATTAAAAGATCAAATCGGTGTTCCTAAAGCTATATTGCGTGAGTTATAATTTTTAATCCGACCGTTGGATCGTTGTGATTTTTGGATATGTTATACATATATAAGTTGGGTATATGTCCACAAATTTTGAACCGTTAAAAATGAACGTATGATTTGTTATGAATTTTAAGAGGTGACTGATTCGAAAATTAGGTTTATAAATGATTTTTGGTAGAAAATTCTATAATGAGTGGGCCCCACTTTTGGTTGGTGAAAAAATATGCTGAATTTTATTTCAAATGTGGTGGGTGGCAATAGTAGCAGGTAAAGCCATCAGGTAGCAGGTCAAGTCTGATACGGCGTGCTAGCATTTTCCTATAAATAGGGTGCTGAGTTAGAATTGAAAATCACACCAGAAACATAAGCTTTCTCTCTTTCTCTCTCTATATTATCGAGCATATTTTTGTGAGTATTTAGATATTTTGAGAGTTGCTATTAAGTGCAAGGTTCCTTCGGCTTTACATTCCAGTTAGAAATACTGCTCTTTTGAGGTAAGGGATTGTAAGGGTTATTATGTTTTTCAGTTTCGTAATTTTTCTGACCTTCAAAAAATTCTGGAAAAATTTGAAATGATGATTTGATGAGTTTTCTAGATGGTGTCCAAAAATGGCGATTTTTGGATGTATAGATTAGGAGTTATGAATTTTATGAGAAAAGACTATTTTAAAAGTAAACCCTTATAACTCCTTGTGGTTAACTGCAAAATTGATAAAATTTTTATTGGGAGTACATCTATATAATATCAGTATACCCTGTAAATTTTGGAATTTTTGGATAAAAGTACAATTTATGATAAATGTCTAAATATTCGGCAGTTTTGGCCATATGAAAAATAGTAAATGAATTTTGAAAATTCTGAGAAAAATATATGTTCAATATGGGACTATATTCTACTAAATCCCAGAAAAGAAATATTTTTGGGACTGATTTGGTATTTTTCATGAAAATGAACTAGTTATGAGTAAATGAATTAAATATGTTATGTGAAGTAACAAAATTGGAAAATTGGATTTTATGGCTTGGGAATCCTATATAAGGTATATGCAGATTTTTGATAAGGGTTTTGGTTATTGGTGATGAAATTTTATGAGTTTGGCATTTTATGATGATTAAATGCATTAATTAGTAAAGTGTAAACAATTAAAATAAATTGTTTATAAATTTAAGAAATGATTAAAATATTGTTGTAATATTAATAATATTAGATTATGAAATTATTAAGTGATTTATAACATTTAGATTAAGGTGTTGTAAATATTGATATGGATATTATTGTGAAATTTATCTTTTTGTGTCGGGGTTACTATTCATGAGTTACTATTCACGACAAAAATTGGTTTCTTTTTCTGACCAAATTATCGTTGATTTATGAATCTTACTCTTGAAATTAAATCCATGTTTTGATTATATTGTTTTTTATAACATTTTTATAATCCTGGAGATGATATTTCTCTTTGACTTGAGTATAAAAGATGGGTAGACTATTGGTATGATCGTGACTATGGGTTCTCTTTAGCCAGTAGTGCAAAGATGAATTGTTGACTAGTGTGATCATGACCATTGAATTTATAATTCAATATCTTTAGCTTAAGTGCAAAGGTGAATTGATCAACATGGTTATAATTATTGGTTATATAAATTCTGAAATGATTATGTATTTCTTTGAGATATTAATATCTTTGGTCGGTAGTGCAAAGATTAATTATTGATGAATATCTTTGGCCCAGAGTGCAAAGATGACCTATTGTTGAATATCTTTGGCCTGTAGTGCAAAGATGACCTGTTGTTGAATATCTTTAGCCTGTAGTGCAAAGATGAACTGTTAATGAATATATTTGGCCCATAGTGCAAAGATGAATTTATTAGTATGATTATAAACAGGAACTGTGATTTGGTATAACCATGATCTTTGATGTTTCAGGTAAAGACAGGTGATGAAAATTATCTTCGTCCTGGGTGCAAAGAGGAATTTAGAATCACAATTATGATTATCAGTTATTCATATGATTGTGGAAAGGAACTGGTGATTGATGTTACAGGGATAAAACATTGTTGGTGGACTAAATAACGTGGAGAAGATAATAGACTTTATAGTCTATTTGACTCTTCTAATGGATTGCTCGTTTCGCTGCAACTATGGTTGAAAAGTTTTATCATCTACCATATGTTCTAAATCTCTGATTTATTATTGACGAAGGCTATTGATAATTTAATTATCTTTAGTCATGATATTCTTTACTAGGCTATTTGTGCTCACCCTTTTGCTTCACAATTCCTTTCAGGTAACAAGAGTGTAGCTGGGTCGAGCGGGGGTAACAGGAAATAGAATCGGTGGTCTATAGTCATTGAGGTTCTCCTAAATAGTATGGAAATAATTTTATTGAGAACTTTAGATAAGTGTGTCGTATTGTATACGTCATTTGATATTTAATTTTGGTGGACCGAATTGGGTGAGGCGAACCCAACTTTGGAAGGGTATTTTGCCACTATCATACAAGATGTCTAATGACCTACGAGTTATCATAAGATAGGGTTGTGCACATCCACTTGCTGAGTATATCTACGAGCACTACCTATATGATCTTGGAGTTTATTTGAAATATAATTTTCAATTGGAGACAGTGGAGATAGTTATATGTCAAGAGAAGACTCACCATTGGAAAGAACATGATAGTAATCTTCTCGTTTTTCTTTGGGGTCTATTGGATCAACCAATGATAATTCTCTGGACATATGATATTTATCATAACTTAGATTCATGGCCTCCTATGTACGAAGGTTTCCTTGAGCATTTTCCAAAGATTTTAATTTCTAAAATAGTTATTGACTGTACCTTTATGTAAGGTATCACTGTAAGGTATTGTCCACGGTTGGGACATGAGTCACAGTTGGTATATATTTGTATCAAAACTCACAGCATATGTGTTGTTGTATTTTGCACGACAATTGTAGTAATAAAGTTGTAGTTGTTTTCTGTACCATGTATTTGTTGACTTAGAATAGGTTGGATGGATTGGACTTATTTTGGGGGTGTCACAGATAAAATTTATTAGCCAGTTCATATCACACAGTTGACGGCCACATGTGAACCCATTTTTAAGTTGTTAAGGAAGAAATCCCTCGGAAAATGGAATGAAGACTGTTGGAAAGCTTTTCACAAAGCGGTTGATTAAAGCACATATCATGGTACCCCCAAGGGACGGAGTCCCGTTATTCATATACATATCAGCTAACTCCAACAACACGACGTGATATGAAGGATGCCTTGTGGGGTTAAAATTGGCTCAATCTATGGGGGTCAGACGGTTGGCAGTGTTCGGAGATTCGGAGCTAGTCATTAGACAATCCACTGGGGCCTACAGTACCAAAGAATTACATCTATTACCATACCACCGCCACGTTATCAAATTGGCAGGAGTTTGAAGAAATTTCTTTTACGCATATTCCTCGGAATAGAAATGATTTCACCAACGCATTAGCCACACTAGCCTCATTGGTTAGTATATCAGCAAGAAAGGGTATGCATGTTATCACCTCCACGACGCAAAATGCACCATCTTACAGAAACAATGTGAGGGAAATATCCAATGAAATAGCTCCTACTGGACCACCTTGGTACTAAGACATCAAGGAGTATTTGCGAGACAGATCCACACACTGAGGGAGTGAGCCAAATTGCAAAGAAGCAAATATAAAAGATGGCAATGAACTTCTATTTAAGTGGGCATACTCTCTACAAAAGGGACCCGGGCATAGGCACCAAATAGAGAAATTAGCTGAAGTAGTGGGACCATCTGACATGATGAACCCCTCATGACCCGCTGTGGGAATATCTCCATTCGGCTGAGTCAAAGACAAAAAACTCTGAGCTGACGAAAGAAAGGGAATATGGATCTCCCCAGAAATACATCTAAAGGTGCGCTCCCCAAGGTATAGCTCCCAGCCTCCATCAAATAGGAAAGGAATCCGGCGGGTAGACAAAGCATACTCAGGCCCTGTAGGGAAACCTCCCTCGAATCCCTCTGCTAGATGTTCCGCAGTGTAAGGGATCCACACCACATTAGATGCCGAAAATAACTCCAGCTGGAGACGGTAGTGGGCAAAGCTCTTTGAAACCGGGACCTCCGCCCAAGTCGACTGTTGCCATCGACGCCCCTGAGGATGTGTCCAAACTTAAAATGGTGAGAGGCCGAAAGCAAGGAAGCCTCTTGTAAGCCCAAAAGTGTCAATCTAAAGAACATGACATCAATCATGAAAAAAGACAAATCGAGAGTCGAATAATCAAAACCAGACAATGGACTCACCAAAAGGAATGGATAAAACCCAAGCCAAGCATCGATCACTACCTCGGAACGCAATAACATCCTGTGCAAAAAATATGCAAGAGTGAAAGACACCCAATCATAATCTTCGATACGATCTACGTCATGGAAAGCCCCCACCAAGATGAATGAAATAGTGGAGGAGTTGTTCTTAAGGAAACAACTCCTAATAATGGTCAGGAATAGACAGCTCAAGATGCGATCCCTCTCTGCCAAATCCTCTGGGAAAGGATCCCGTAAAGTGCCTCGTGCAACATCAATGCTCAAAGGTTCCGAGCGAATACTAACGGCCTTGAAGGTCAGCTCCTTAGGAGAAAACCCAATAAGGGTACGAATAGTAGTGGGAGTGAATTAGCCTCCAAAGGCACTCTATCTCTGATAAACTGCAAACCATTGATATATCTCCAGTCTATGGGCGTCATCATGACCATACAGGCAAGTAAGTGAAAGGACTGAATTTGATGAAACAACCTCTCCAACAAAGCTCGGAGATACCCCCAAGGGCAGCGATAGGGAGCAATGGTGAATAACACCTCCAAACCCCAAGAGTGGACTCGAGCCCGATAGTCGGCATGAAGGAACTCATACAAAGAGAAAACACTGAACCAATTGCCCCTTGGCTGGGTGAACTCAAGAACCTGTATGGCATTAAGGTTAAAAATTGACTTTTGTCAAGAGTGGGGAATTAAGGCGAATCAATATAAAAACTCTTATACCTCGTTCGCATGCAAGTGAATGGATGGGTGACGACTTAAGTCAGTGCCCAGCAAGTCAGGAATGGCCACCTGGAAACTAGGAAGAAATCGAGGCGCAACAGCGGGCCGAGAAGGAACCTCAGGCTCAGGATTATTATCCTGTCATCTACTAAAGGAGTCCAATCAACGCCGATAGTGCGAATCACCGACTCGAACTTGGTTGGTAACCCGCGGAGCAAGAACATCCGACGCGGGCCTCCGAAGGCAAACTCCAGACAAAGTCCTATGGGAAAAAAAGCTACTAAGCCTATCTGAATCCATACCTAGACAACGAGTCCATGGAATTCGGAGTAAGACAGAGTATGTCCATATCCTATTCTATTTAAACCTGCATTTACGATAACCTAGAGACAATATAATCCTAGGAGTATAATATTGGATCATAGCATCATGTATGTCCTACACGTGCCCTAATAGATGCTTACATCATTTTAGTATACATACTAGCATAACTGAGCATGCATATGGGATCATGTCATCTAACTCGCGAAAAAATTTCGCTAGAGTTTCCTCTATAATATGGACTAGCTTAAATGGAAAATTCTATGCATTTGTAATAGTTGATGATTTCTTTGAATATACATGGGTATTATTTCTTAGAACTAAAGATGAAGCATTTAAAGAATTTGAAAAATTAATAAGAAATTTAGAAACAAAATATAGTTATAAAAATTAGAAGTGATCATGGTACTGAATTTCAAAAGGATTTTATAATATTTTATGATAAAAAAGGAATTAGTCATGAATTTTCAGCACCTAGAACTCCTCAACAAAATGGGGTAGTACAAAGGAAAAATAAAACATTGCAAGAAACAGCGAGAACACTGTTACAAGAAAGTAAACTCCTAAAGAAATTTTGGGTCGAGGCGATAAACACATCATACTATGTTTTAGATAGAGTACTCATTCGTCCAATTATCCTGAAAATACCTTATGAACTATTAAATAGTAAAATTCCTAATATAAGTTATTTCAAAGTATTTGGATCTAAATGCTTTATTCTTAATACTAGTGATAACTTGGGAAAAATTAATGCTAGATCTTACGAAGGAATTTTCATTGGTTATTCTCAAAATAGTAAAGTATACCGCATATATAATGTTCAAAAATTTTGTATCGAAGAATCTGTTCATATTACATTTAATGAGACTAACAATGATCTTCCAAAAGAAAGAGAAGATCGAGGATGCAGGAAATCTAGAGACTTTCGCAAATCCAACATATCACAAAGAACAAAACAACAAGTCAAAGGAACCTATTCAGCAGGCTGGATTAGATGAACAGCGAGACCATGAACCAGAAACTTCCTCAAACATGGAAGAACCAATTCGGGATGATAGCCTTCAGTAAGAAGAGATAATTCATGACATTCAATTACCAAAAACAGCTAGATACATCAAAAATCACCCTCCTGAGAACATTATTGGTGTATAAATGAAGGGATTACCACAAGGAGGAGAGCACAAAATCTTTGTGCATTCTCAACTTTTCTGTCTCAAATTGAACCCAATAATGCTAAAGAAGCCATTCTTGATGAAAACTGGTTATTAGCAATGCAAGAAGAGCTACAATAATTTGAAAGATGCCAAGTTTGGGAATTAATACCTCTTCCAAAAGATGTATCCATTATTGGAACAAAATGGATATTCAAGAACAAGCTCGACAAGTATGGAGCAATTACTAGAAATAAAGCTAGGCTAGTAGCTCAAGGATACAACCAGCAAGAAGGAATAGACTATGAAGAAACATTTACCCCTGTAGCACGATTAGAATCTATTCAAATATTGCTAGCCATTGCATGTTTCAGAAAATTCAAGCTTCATCAAATGGATGTAAAAAGCGCTTTCCTCAACGCATACATAAATGAAGAGGTATATGTAAAATAGCCTCCTGGATTTGAGCATGAAAAAGTACCCACATCATGTCTACAAACTAAAGAAAGCTCTCTATAGACTCAAACAAGCTTCAAGAGCTTGGTATGACAGGTTAAGTAAGTATCTTCTATCAAACGACTTCATAAGAGGTAAAATTGATTTTACACTATTTATTAAACAACAAAATAAAGATAATATTCTTGTACAAATATATGTTGATGACATAATATTGGGTGCTACTAATGATTTTCTCTGTAAGTGGTTTTCCAAATGTATGCACAAGGAATTTGATATGAGCTTAATGGGAGAGCTCAACTATTTTTTGGGACCCCAAATCAAGCAAACAAAGGAAGGAATCTATATCCATCAAACCAAATACAAAAAAGAACTACTTAAAAGATTTGGTTTTGATAACTCAAACTCAAAAGCTACTCCAATGAGTACAACAATAAAGCTCGCAACATATAATAAAGGTATAGATGTCGAATTGACAAAATATCGAGGTATGATTGGCTCTCTATTACACTTAACTGCATCTAGACCTAATATAATGTATAATGTATGCCAATGTGCTCTCTTTCAAGCAAAACCTAAAGAATCACACTTACAAGCGGTTAAAAGAATAATTAAATATTTAAGTGGCAATACAAATTTAGGTTATTTTATCTAAAGTGCAATAATTTTAAATTAATGGGCTACTCAGATGATGACTATGCAAGGTGTCAAATAAATAGAAAAAGTACAAGCGGTAATTGTACATTTTTGGGACAAAGTCTTGTTTCTTGGCATAGTAAAAAGAAAAGTTCACTTAACACCCTACCTAGCTGGTAGACACATATTCTGATCTTCGATTTCAGCCAAGGATGTTTGGTGAATATGTCAGGAATAAGCATGTGAATGATATTCCTATTTACATATGATTTGATTATGATGTATATGAATGAATATGCAAGCATGCTTGCATTAAGAAAAGCGGTAAAGTCCTTTGATAGATAATAGAAACATATGTACAAGGACTTAGAATGAATTGATCAAATTTGTTAGATTGATCCTACATAAGCAAAACAGCTTTGTAAAGTCCTTAAAGAGAAATGATGTACAAGGACTATAAATATAGAAAGATAAAGCATGTTAGGTTGATCTTATGATGTAATAGATAGGCTTGTCTAATCGTCGAGCATTGCACCAGAAATCGTAGTCTACCAGGAGAGTCGAGGAAAACTCGAGAGCTGTCGAGGCAGAATTGCAGTCTGCAAGATAGTAGATCTCGGAGTTTGTAGACTGCCAGGAGAGATGGGGAAGGATCATAGTGTGTCGAGTAGAGCTTTCTCGGAACCGTAGTCTGATGAGGAAGGATCAGAATCGTAGAGTTTGAACAACTGAAGATTAAAGCATTAGCAACAGTTCAATTTGAAGATTGATGTTTGAATAGATCTCATTGAGAGCATCGATGTAAAAGGACAACCTCTGATCAAGAAATCAGAAGGGGGAAATAAAGTTAACTCCCTGTCCAAGACATCAAAGGGACATCTCTGACGGGTTAGGTGAAACAGTAGACTGTAGTGTCAGAAAGCCATGTCATGTCACATCTGCAGTCTACACCAAATAACTCGAGATCTGCGAGGCAATTCAAAAAGCTTTTAACAGCTACTTTCCAACAGGAAGATAGGGAAGGAGTATAAATCAACAAAGCTTCAAAGATTAAAAATAGTTGATGATTGTTAAGTTAAAGAATCGTTGAGTTGTTGAATGCTATTGTTGACTCTACGAGTTCGACAAAAAGATTAACAGATCAAGTCTCAGTGACAGTGAGACTACATAAGGTGGAAGTGAAGCATCTTTGTAGAAGGACTTAAACAGACTAAAGCTTCACTCAACAAAGATGAGAATGCCACTGAAAATAGCAGCTAAGCTCTGAACCTAGAAGGACAAAAAGATAGCATTTAGAAGAGTGGCAGAGCACAAAGAAGATCTAGAGAGCCACTCTACGAATCACGATAAACCTAAAGCTGAAACTGAACAAGTGCAGAACCATGTCTGCAAAACATTAAAGAAGGGTTCAAGGATTGCTAAGTGCCAGACGAAGTCTACCAAAAGCTCAGAGACTTAGCAAATCGAGATGGTGATAGTGCACAATTGACATCAGATGAAGATGAGCAAAAAGGAGTAAAGATCAACTACACCAGAGAAGACGTGGTCCAGACTTGAAGAAGAATGCAAAGAGGACCAAACCAAGCTGCTAAGTACAAAAGATGTTCAAGCTTAATGACATTCTAGCAGCTCAGCACCAACAATAACAACAACTACAACAACAAGAAGCCAGGGCCTACGGGGTCCTTGTCCGGAGGGACTAAACGAAGTTCCAAGCCTGCTAGGCTTGAAGAGTTCCTAGGGAACTAGAGAAGTTCTAAGGCTGTTGGCCTTGAAGAGTTCTTAGTGAACTGAAGTTCCAAGGCTGCAGACCTTGAAGGAATCTTAGTGATTCAGGGTGCTGCTAGTTGAAAGCAGAAGAGTGGATTAGGAGCTTGAGTCTCTGAACCACTTAAAATCCCTTGTGTCTTTTACTTTATGTCATTTACATTATGTACTTAACTGTTATATCTGCTATGTATGTATTAACTGTTTACAACTTAACTAACTCTAACAACAAAATATGTATGATTATGAATATATCAATGAAGGGGATCTTTCACTTATTTCGATGTGCTTGAAAAAATTCTTATGTTTGTCATATGCTAATTCATTAGCAATAATCAAATAAAAGGGAAAAATATTTGAAAAGAAAAAGGATTTATTTAACCCCCCCCTTCTAGATCTATTGTGTGCCTACTGGGAACTAATAATTGGTATCAGAGCAGGTTCTCTTACTATATTCAAAAGCTAATCGCTTTGAGTCTGATCCTAGGCACAAACATTGTTCTAAACTTGGTTTAGTAGTAAGTCACTTGTTATATGCAGATGAGCTCACACGTTGGAAATAATGTGTACAGGCAAATGTGTATATATCCCAAAAATTGCTCATATTGGTCCATGTTCTTGATTGCCATATCAACAAGACCAATCCTTGCCCACAGTTAATCTTGTAGTCTGAAGACCAGGCTAGAAAGCTCAAGAGATATCAACAAAAAAGAGTCAAACATCCACCGGCCTGAAAAATTAAAAGACCATACATGTTGAGAAATGCCTATTTAGAGAAGAAAAGAAGAACTTCTCAAACATGTGCCTGGCCAACCAACAGCTGGATGTAAACCTTGTGAACTCAAGGATGTCAAAGAACTAAAGATGCTGAAAGTCTCTTAGCTTGCATCTTCAAGACCACGACTAATTGATCGAAAGTCAACTGGAGCACATGCTGTCAGGAGCAAATGAGAAACTATGCACATCAATGCCTAACCTCAGTATATCAAAGATAAATGACTGTTAAGAAACTGATAACAGAAAGGTACGATTTTTTACTAATATAATTGTGTACATCATGTTGCACCTCCCTATGAACTTTAACCGTATTCTTTCAAGGAATCATATTCTACCTAAAAATGTGAAGAGAGAAAGTATACTAAGGGTGGAAACTCAAATGCTTACAAAATTTCTCTCTATCCAAGTTTTAGATTGAAAATGACACCTTGAGAGAAATCTGAAATGGGTCATAAGAATATCAAAGGTTAAATTAATCTAATGAGGAGTAATCTTTGCTGATGGGTTAGTATGTATGTACAAACCCATGTTCTAAGTGTCTGATAACACACAGAGTATGATCAGTTCTACAAGAGTATCTTGAAGAATCATAGAAACTGATCACCTCTATGAATCAACCAGATACACGTAAGTAATAGTGTTGATTCTTACTCTATGAACATTTAAACTCTGTGAACATAACCAAGCAAATGATTAAACCATCAAAGAAAAAGAATGTTTTATTAAAATGGCAAACCTTACACACACTCACCATCATGCATCTCAAAATGTATTATCTAAATTAGTTACATGCATGAATATGATTATTGGTGATCAATATGATGATTATCCAAATACATGAGGAACAGAGATTTAGAAAACTAACTTAGCAGGACCCATTTAATTATGGGTATCAAAAATAGAAATGTATCTAACCTGCAGGTACTTGATATATCTGGCCACACTAAGGAATTCTGAAGCAAAGGACTTCAGTCAAGAAAGTCTCAACCAGCAGAAGGCTTAAGACTGTTCAGAAATGATTATGATAAAATTCCTATATGTCAAAGTCTGCCCTTGAAGACCTACTGAGCTAATCTAAATGAAGTTCACATGGCTGCTGATCCTTATATGGAAGCAGGCCACTCAACCAAAGATGGAAAGGGTCCTACATGCTCAATCATGGAAAGCATGTCATAAGAAAAGAATCCTCAAGGAAGCTCACATCAGAGGATCATCGAGCATCAAACATGAGGAACTCATTATGGGAGCAAAAATCCACAAGTACAAGCTGACAACTACGTTCGTAATGTTGTCAAAGGATCGTAGAATGATCAACCCTGAAGATACTCAATTCTACAATATAAGAAGATTTAATGACTTCAGCCAAAATAAGATATGCATGACTGCCTTCTGCTACACATGAAGAAGAAGAACTTCTGTCTCTCTGAGAAGAAAATTTCAACTATGGAGGAGCAGTAATCTGCTAACAGTACAGAAGCTCTAAAACATCAGAGATATACTATGAAGCAATGTACCAGCTACAGAGTCCCAAAACTTTGTGGCTGATGAACCAAATAAAGATCCATAGTCAGTAGGAACATCTCAAAACTTACTACTGATAACCTATCAGCCACCTAATTCAAAATCGTGGAGTGCCTACGATTAAACATCTGATCGTAGTGTAAGAGCAGAAGGACACCACGATTACAACAAATGCAATTGTCTAAAAAGTTGGTAGAGGACCTACCCAGCTAAAAAGGTCAAATGAGATATTAGTGCAAATCACTTCTAAAGTATTTCATCTGGAAAGTGCCTCAAGGACAAACCTGACCCTTAGCTCACTCTAAGAGGTTGGCCCTTTCTAAGCTACCTTAACCCAGAAGGATTGCTTAGTCAAGTCCATCTCAAGGACCAAGACAGTCAACGATCGTAGAGTAAAGATTGAAGAGAACTCAATGATCGGGATGCAACCTCAACGATCACAGAAGTAGACTCGACGATCACAGTCCTACCCGAATGCTCTAGCTCATAAGGAGCTTGGAAGAACGAAACAATTGCTCAACCATTCAGATTATGAGGAGATAAGTTTGAATACAATCTGAAAAGACATCATGAAAACTCACCTCAGAACTTAAGTGCCCAAACTGGCTTGGGATACATTAGTGGTCAAGCTATGCAGTTTCAAGATGACGAACAGTGTCAAAACCATCCACTACAGCATCTCTCAGAAGAAGATCATTGAGTCAACAAAGGAAAACATAGAGTCCATAGCTGCCTTACCATGCTACTCTGCGAACCAAAATGGTCAACGGTCAATCCACGTCACTGACGCCTATTTCTCTTAAAAGGAATATAAAACCGAAAAGGTTATGGGGAGTTACAGCTCATTATTGGGCATCGTGCAACCAATGGCTAGTTGACACATCACAGCACATACAGAGTCAGAAAGAACTGTCATAAAGGCAAATTCAAAATCTGCAAAGAGTTATCAAAAATTATTGAACCTTTCTCCCTCCCAATTTTTCAAACCCTAGAATCCTTTTCTAAGCCAGAATCGTTAACCCTCTTGAGCATTGCTCAAATCACATTTATCAATCTCTCATAAGATTATCTAAATTAAAATACCCATATTCTTTGAACTCTTCTAATGGCAAACTGGCAAGTAATCACTAGTATTCAGCTAGGAACCAAGTTATTTGAGAAATTCGAAAAGAAGTTCAAAGACATTCTTGAACTTGTAAAGAATGCTAGATTCTCAGAATGCCTTGAGGCAAGCACTCAAGTATATACTGAACTAGTTAAGGAATTTTACAAATGCATCCACAAATTCTGGAATCTTTTCTACCAAGGTTAAGGGTCAGTCTCTTAAGCTAATATCATCTAACATCAATCAATGCTTAGGATTTCCTGATCGAGGACTAAAGAGCCTCGATGAGATCGACACTGAACACGCGAAGAAAATTATGGGGTACCAAAGAAACCCTAGTCTGAAGGACATGAAGAAAAAGGAGTTTCCAAAAGAATTTGAGTTCTTTGCTGAGATAGTGGGCAAATATATACTATGCAAGAACACTGCATATGACACTGTGCTTGATCAACAACTGAAGATAATGTCTACAATAGTTCTGAAGAAGAAAATCAACTTTGGAGCTGTCTTGTTTGATCAAATCTCCAAATGGGTGGAAAAGGCTGAGACGAAGAAGTCTATGGATAAACCCCTCACAAAGGTTTTCCATGGAAGACTATTGAGCATTGTGCTAAAGAAGAAACTGGGAGGCTAGATCAAGGATGATGAATGAGAGTCTCTGAATGTTCACAAAGTAATGTCTCCACAACTGTTTGTGAACTGGAAGAATAACCCAAAAGAAAACAGGAGGTTAACAACAACTGGGAGCAGCAGAAAGAACTCTGCGAAGAAGAGGAAGGCAAAAGAGGTGAAAGCTCTGAATCTGGTGAATCTGTGTCAATGGAAACCACACCAGCAAGGAAGAAATTCAGGGGTATGAAGAAAACTGAGGCCCCACCAAGAAGTCTCTCCACCGAAGACAAAGATGAAGGTGAAAAGGTCTTAACTGCACCAGAGACCACAAAGAGAAGAATCAACATATTGCTTCAAGGGCCATCAAAGAAGAAAGCTAAGGTGGTAAACAAGCAAACCCCAGTTTCCCAAGAAATTACATTTGACAAAGAGGAGATCATAGAGTTAGAAGAAGAGAAGCGAACTAATGGTCTCAAGACCGAGTCCCCAAAGAACAAATCCAGCGATGAAGGTGGAGCTGGATTCATGAAAGAAAATGTAAACCCTACTAATGAAAAAGAATATGAAAGCCATATGGCTAACTCTCAGAGTATCCACTCTGATGATGAAGAAAAGCTACAAGATGACCCAACTGTATCTCCAAATACAAATGCTCCAACAAGCCCAGATGATGGGTCAAATGATGTTGATTCAGAAGAAGGACCTGCCCCTGCCAATGTTGAACGTCAAGGAAGTTTGTCTGATGATTCAAAGGCCTCAGAGTCTGAAGAGGAAGAAGAGTCTGACTCTCCTATAGCAGAACCTCCAAGGAGAAGAAAGAGCTACAGACTATTTGCTAAATTTGCCCCTCAAGAAGAAAAGTGATCACTCTACTACAGTCATTGATGTAAGTGATGATGAACCTGAATCCAATGAAGACGATGCTAAAGATGATACTAGTAATGAAAATCAGCAAGAAGGATTCATTGATGAATCAGATAAAGGAAGTCAACATAATTCCAGTTCAGAAGGTGAAGAAATGGGAAAAGATTCTGGTTCTGCAAATTAGGAATCAAAGGAACCAGCAGACTATCATGTTCTCTCTCCAGCTAGAATTAGCAGAAAAATAGTGGTGGAAGTTTTTGATGAACCACCGGCTGAACCAGTAGCAAGATGGATAAGTCATGGAAATGAAAAACTTTGAGTTGTAAGAATGACTACAGATGAAGTGCTTCATAATTGGAAAAATATGGAGTTAGATTGCACAACAATATTGTATAACTTTGAAGATCTTTTGATGAGATGGTTCTTCCCGTGGACGCCGT
This sequence comes from Panax ginseng, assembly GCA_020205605.1. NCBI lineage: Eukaryota > Viridiplantae > Streptophyta > Magnoliopsida > Apiales > Araliaceae > Panax > Panax ginseng. The sequence goes on along the minus strand of CM035132.1, from coordinate 71,046,987 downwards.
GATTAAAGGCACATACTAATAAAGATGAGAGCTACTTCAGCTGGTGTTACTCTCAGTTTCCAAATCTGGAGCTGGTGTCACAAAACTTCCCAAGGGTAAAGAAGTTTGCAACCATGATGATCAATGACCATCCCCATTACAAAGTCTCTTAGAAATGTCAGGCAATCACTATATTCCCTACGATCGTAGAGTGGACTCTCACAAGGCGTAAGGATTATGGCCAAGGAGATAATCGTAGAGTCTGCTCACTCTACCACTGATGGTGTTCAAGTCCAGAATAAGAAGCCTCCATCTGCCCAAGCACAACTATCTGACATTCCTTCATCCTCCAATAGCGATTGGTATTCAACGATTTTATAGATTCTCAATACTTTCAAAAATCTGTCCAAGGATGAAAATCGTAGAGTCCAATCTGGTGTTCAATAAAAGGCTGCCCAACCAGATGACCAAATTCCTATGGAGCAGTAACTATTGAAGAATTCTGATGAATTGGTTGAGAAGATATCTCAAATCAATGATGAGTTAAAGATGGTGTAGACAACAACAGGAGATAATTCAGTTTAAAACAGACTTCAAGCAACTATGACTGATGTATTTCTCAAAATTAAAGAGAGAGATCACATCAATCTGAAGGCCATACATGATTAAAAGGCAGAAGCTCTACGAACACAGAAGGCTAATGAAGACCGACTCCAAGTCCTCTCTGACAAGATTGACAACATGAATCAGTCCTTCTCTACGAAACTTGAGTTAAGCCAACAAGAACTCAAGATTGAAGTTGGTAACTCCTCTTATCTAATGGAGCAGTTTATGCCCAACATGGAGAAGCTTTCCCATTTAATTAATGACAAAAAGGGGAGAGAAAAAGAGGTATAGAAAGAGGCATAGTAAGAGGCATTCAAGAAAGAGCAAGGAGAGCAGAAGGAAAGAAGAAAAGAAGACAAAGAAGAAGATAGAAGAAGAAGAAGCTGAGTCATCATCTGAGGGGGAGCCAAAGAATGATGAGCCACCTGTGATTGCAGAAGCTGAGGGGGAGCCAGAAGAAGAAGAAGAGGAACATATATCTGAGGGGGAGCAGACAAATGAAATCCACATCTAAGGGGGAGCAGGAACAAAAAGGTCAAACAGATGAATAGCTGATCAACAGACATCCTGGAAACATACATGAAGCCATAGAGGTACATCTCTAACTAGTTAGGTATGTTCTGGATCCAGGATGTAAAATGTCATAGTGTATTAAATTCCATATTATTATAAATAACATTCATGACTATCTGTTTTAGAAATACAGTTACTCATTGTATATAAGATTCATTCATAACATACATATGCACTTATTATTTTTGTCATAATCAAATAGGGGGAGATTGTCAGGAATAAGCATGTGAATGATATTCCTATTTATATATGATTTGATTATGATATATATGAATGAATATGTAAGTATGCTTGCAGTAAGAAAAGTTGTAAAGTCCTTTGATAGATAATAGAAACATATGTACAAGGACTTAGAATGAATTGATCAAATGTATTAGGTTGATCCTACATAAGCAAAATAGCTTTGTAAAGTCCTTAAAGAGAAATGATGTACAAGGACTATAAATATAGAAAGATCAAGCATGTTAGGTTGATCTTATGATGTAATAGATAGGCTTGTCTGATCGTTGAGCAGTGCACCAGAAATCGTAGTCTACCAGGAGAGTCGAGAACTCGAGAGCTATCGAGGCAGAATCGTAGTCTGCAAGATAGTAGATCTCGGAGTTCGTAGACTGCCAGGAGAGACGAGGAAGGATCGTAGTGTGTCAAGTAGAGCTTTCTCAGAACCGTAGTCTGATGAGGAAGTCATGTTCAGAATTGTAGAGACAGTCTGCTTACGAGCCGACCAAGCATCTGCCAAAGCCAAGTCAAGAATCATAGACTACACTCAGAGTCGTAGAGTCTACTGATCATATCAGAGGCAGAGATCGTAGTCGAGCAAGATCAGATGAAGACAACAAACACAAAGTCTAAAATCGTAGAGTGTCAACATCTGATCTACGAGTCGTAGTGTCTAACACAGCCAAAGCTGAATCGTAGAGTATAGAACTAAGACCCCAACAGTTGTGCTCACAACGCCAAGGTAGAATCATAGAGCAAACACGATTCTTAACAAATGAGCACTCCCAGAATATCCAAAGTATGAAGCCTCTGGTCTAAGCTGTAAAGTTACATCCAACCTGACGAAAACCAGGGAGCACTCAACAAATGGCATGCAAGCTAACAGAAGATCCAAGCACCAACCCAATCAGCATTCAGATTAAGTTGGGAAGCCATTCAAGATGAAGTCTTCCACAAGATTGATCAGAAGAAGACTTCAGTAACTGACTAAGGAAAGTCAGCAAATGCAGTAGCTGTCAAGTAAACAGGAGACAACGATCTTTGAAGAAACCAGGATCGTAGTGTTTGTGACGCCCCCAAATCCGGGTACTTGAAACCCGAACTCGGTGCTTCACGATACCATTTCTATAAGCTGAATAATACTAATAATAATAACAATAATATAAAATTCAAACTTAATTTACATATGCATCAAAGTTTACTCCAAGGTACGAGACCTTTAAACATTTCTTACATCATAGATAATATGTATCAATGTCTTAATAAACTATAACTATTACACATAATATTATAAATCTCATTCGAATAGCTTTTCTTTTGTTATTGCCTAAGCCTTCGGGTTGATCATACTTAACTGAAAACATTTAATTTAAGCAAGAGTCAGCATTTGAGTGCCCAGCAAGTAATAACAATTATAAATATTAGTTGAAAGGGTTAAATGTTTTCTTTATACTACCTTTCTACAACAAGTCAATAGTTGTGAAGTAATCTGAACCGATAATAATAACATAACAACTCTCTATCAAATTCTTGAAACTATGTACTGACTATAAATAGGGTTAAGGTGACATACTATGAACATTGTTTTCAATTTTCGAATAGGTTTAACAGAACTTCATCCGCAAATCGTCATAACTTACGGGCACGGGGGGTGATCAGCCCGTTGTACCATGTATTGATCAATACTACATACAAGAATGATATCATCGTTCACTTTGTCCGCCTTAGCGCATAAAAATTTTCCCATATTCGAGATGTTCATACTTAGTCAGGAATCCGAACCAAAATAATTTGATTGGATACAAAAAGGTTTTATCATATTCAACGATATTTCTAAATTTGTGTCTAGCTAATTAAATAGCTTCGACGACTCTTTGTTATCGTATACATACTGGTATCAATAGGTGTATATATATATATATATATATATATATATATATATATATATATATATATCAACAAGTGATTAAATACAATGATTATCCAAGTGGGGACACTTGAATAACCATAATTAGAAATTAACGGACAAAATATATATAACTAAATTACAATATAGTACCATGTTGATAATCAATGATCGAATATAACATATATAACAATAGGGTTATTAATCTAGTACAACAATAATAAAATTCTGAATCTTCTTACTCATGTCCATCAGCATAAAGAAAATGCAAAGGTATGATATTTATTTCTCGATCTTGCTACCGCTACAATTCGCAAACTTAGCTTTATCTTTTATGTAATCACCTATCGATAATAAGATCATTTCTTGATTAGAATAACATATCACAACACATAATACTGCATATTACAGTCAGCACATAACCTAATCACCTTATCACACATATCCCACATACCATTTGAATCACAAACAATCATTAATACAGCTTAAAATATCTAAGTTCAGATCAATTTTGAAATATGCTTGCATCGAAGCGCTTTATCGAGTAATAATCGAGTCTAAGACTCTATCTAGTTAGTTCAAGAATCGTAATTATCGATCATATTATTTTTAAATGACTTAAAATAATTTTTAAACACTTATTATAATCTATCATAATTTTCAAACATCTAATCATAATTAAATGATTTAAATATTAAACAAATGTACTATCATTAATATTTAATCAATATTAAACTATTAATGAAACCATTGCCAAAATATTAAGGTTATTTATAATAACTCAAAATATTCTTAAAGTATTAATATTACCCTTAAATGATTTTTAAAACATTTAAAATCATTTTTAAAAATTACCATTAATATTTAAGTATTAATGTACTATTTATCCAAATATTAAAAGTCATTAAATTATAACTTAAAATATTTTTAGTTCATTTCTATCCTTTTAAATGATTTTTAAATAATTAAAACCATTTTAAAACTATTTATTTAATATAATTATTAATTAAATTTAATATCATTAATGTTAAATTAATATCATTAATATAAAATTATCCTTTCAATATTAAAAGTTATATTTTATAACTTAAAATATCTTTACACACTTTATTTTCATTTAAAATGATTTTTCTAATATTAAAATCATTTTTACATTACTTTATTTAATATAATTATTAAATAAATCTAATATCTTTAATATTAAAATATTAATATATTTTATAACAAAATATCAAAAGTTATATTTTATAACTTAAAATATTTTTACAACCTTTAAACATTTTTATATAAATTTTAAATCATTAATTCTATTTTTCATCATTTATTTAATACATTTAAAAATAACTTAATCATCATTAATATTAATTAATTAATGAAATTCATCACAAAAATATTAAAAGTTATAGAAAATAACTTAAAATGTCTTTTTATATCATAACATATTTTTAAATGATTTTTAATGTATTAAAATTATTTTTAAATAATTTATTTAATATTATACTTAAATAAATTAAATACTTTTTTATTCCAAAATATTAAATATTTATGAAATATACATAGAATAAATAAAAAACTAATTTTTGGACTTTAAAATAATTTTTAAAAATTTATTATGTATTTTTAATAATTTAAAACTAATTTTTCTATTTATTTAATTAAAATAATTAATTTAATAATTAAACTGTCGCTAAAGGTATATTAGGCGACAAAAATGTCGCTAATGGTGTTCTTAAGGAATCTAGAACCTTCATAGCCAGTTATCGAGGGACTAAGTTTGACCAACAATAAATGTCAGATCTTGATGTTTCTGGGCAAGCTAATACATGGATCTTGTAGTACTATTGTAACACTACATGTAACAACCAATAACCAGGTCATACATTATTACAATCAAAAGTTATTAAGCCTCGAACTAGCTGTCAGAACGTGTTCATCATATTCTGGGCTGCCCAGAAAATTTTAGTCATGCCCGGTCAACACTTTTCAAGGCCTCATTCCAGTCAATCGGTTCATGTTATGGGTGGTCTACACGTCGGGCTGTGTAGAGTAACTAACAGATAACATGATTCAAGCCATGTTCAAGTCTAAACATCAACTACAAGAAAGATCTAAGTCATCAAACTCACTGTCAGAGTTGTTCTTCATTTCTGGGTTTGCCTAGAAATGAAGAACAGTTCAACTGTTCACTTTTGAGCTCCTACAACTTGAAATCCTTTTAATGTTTTTGTGATCTAAGAGTTGTAGTGTGTAACCAGCATACAAGTGTAGAGATCTATCACAAAACATCACCATAACATCAATAAATCAAAAAGATACAAGCCGGTCAACCACTATCAGAAATAAGCTTCTATCCATTTCTGGAAATTCCCAGAAATGCTAAGTCAGTGCGAGTGGCCTACTTTGACCACTTGCTATGATCTACCTGCTGTTTATTTACACGATCTAAGGCCATGGAATCATAGAACATATTACAAGCTACAAGTTTAATACAACAAAGCATAAAAAAAACATCAGGACTGACAGATCAAAGCCATAGAAAAACTTGTCAAACTTCTGTTCTTGGCTTTCTGGGTTGCCCAGAAAAGGCCCGGTCAATGCCAGTCAACGACTTTTGACCGATAATAACTACTACTCTAAATATCAAATGACCCTAATTCCTTTTGCAGATTAAAGACCACATTACAAGTTATAAATAACAACTTAAAAACAACTAAAAACATAATCGAACAAGGATCTGTGGCCACTGACATTCGTTGTCAGACCACAAAACCAACTTTTTCCAGATTTTTCAAAAACTCAATTTGAGCACTTTGATGTTATGGATCTAAAAAATACCAACCCAGATCAACTATATGGACTACAAATAACATGTTTTAACAATAAATTATAACATCTAACATGCAGATCAAGATTAGATTTTTAGATTAGGGTTTACCTCTTTTGAGCTTTGATTTTGATTCTGTTCTTCTAATCTGATATTGGTGTTTGTGGGGCTTGATTTGTGACTGATCTAACACCAAAATTTCGCGGGTTTGGTCTTGAGAGAGTATGGCTAAGTGTAAGTGATCAAATTAGGCTAAATGTGCACTTTCTCTCCCTTGAATCTAGCAAATCAATTGGTGCAATGAACTTGTAATGGCTGATCATGTGCTGGAATTGCTAGCTGATAGGTTGGCCGAGGGTGGTGTAGGGTGGCTGGCCAAGATATGCAAAGATTTGCTAAATAATAATTCACAAATAAGACAAAAGGGTAAAATAGTAATTTCACTTACAACTTCAAGGGTATTCTTGTCCAAGGTGCTTGAATCTAGGGTTTAATCACTAGATTTTAAGCCTTAAAATTTCCCAAATAATTTCTAGGGTTTGAAAAATTAAAATTAAAGTGTAATAAAATTTTAATTAAACACACTAATTTAAAATTAGGGTTTTTAAAATTAGGGTTCCTTAATATTATTAGGGTTCCCAAATTAACAATTAGGGTTTCCTAATTATCATTATAAATTACTAAAACAGTAATTAGGGTTTCTAATTTTTAGCAAATTAGGGTTTTCAATTAGCAAATTAGGGTTTCTAATTTTAGCAATTAGGGTTTAAATAATAATTAGGATTTTTCCTAATTACAGAAATTCTATAATACATAGTAAAATTCATATAACACAATTACTACACACAGTCTCGAACTCATAACCGAGTTTAACAATTAGGGTGTAAAAACACGATATAATTAAGGGTTATGACATAATTTACCAACCATTATCAGTCTACACATTTACAGTACATATTATAGCACTGAAAAATCAAAATATAATTAATATTATATTATTATTCTCATTCCTTGATCAAAATCCCAATTTAGGGTTTGGATTCCATATCTGATTTATCCTCCATAAACAATATCAATAATCAAGTTAAAATAATTAACTTAAATATTCTGAACACATTTATATAATAAAATATTTATTATCATTATTCTAATAGTCATTTCATATATTATTTAAATAATATAAAAATCATATTTCATGGAAAATAATTAATAAAAATATTTCTACTATAAAATTAGTTATCATAAGAATATACTTTATAATGATCAATAATTCTAAAAAAAAATTATTTAAAATTATTCATGTAATAAATAAATTTTATTTATTACATATATACATACACATTACCTGGCACATATTCCCATTACTAAAATAATAATAATAAAAAATTTATAAGTAAAATTTCTCATTTATTTATATAGAAAATATCGGGTTATTACAGTGTTTGCCAAACAAAGAAAGAACTGATGGAGTGTACATAAAGATACTGGCCAGCTTATGAAGAACAAGGCTAAAGTGATTAAGCATTGGGTCAGTCAATTGATGATAAGTGAACGAGAGATCATAAGGAGAAAGCGAGCTGGACACGCCACAAATCTGAAGTGTCTTGCTATTCAGAAGGGGCCAGAGCAAGGAGTTAAGCCATCAGTATTTGAGAGCAGTCAAAGCAAAAAGAAATATTGAAGCACCGCACAATAAAAGGAAGAGGTGTTCTACACTGAAGATAAAATGAACACTCTTCAAAGATCGTAATGTTGACTCTACATGTCAATGAGTAACAGTCAACAAGACACTACGATCAGGTCCAAGAAGACATGCATCAGAATCGTAGAGTTTGAACAACTGAATATTGAAGCATTGACAATGATTCAATCTGAAGATTGATGTTCGAATAGAGCTCATTGAGAGCATCGATGCAAAAGGACAACCTCTGATCAAGAAATCAGAGGGGGGAAATAAAGTTAACTCCCTGTCCGAGACATCAAAGGGACATCTCTGACGGGTTAGGTGAAACAGTAGAATGCAGTGTTAGAAAGCCATGTCATGTCACATCTGCAGTCTATTCCAAATAACTCAAGATCTGCGAGGCAATTCAAAAAGCTTTTAATGACTACTTTCCAACGGGAAGATAGAGAAGGAGTATAAATCAACAAAGCTTCAAAGATCAAAAGTAGCTGATGATTGTTAAGTTGCAGAATGGTTGAGTTGTTGAATGCTATTGTTGACTCTACGAGTTCCACGAAAAGATTAACAGATCAAGTCTCAGTGACAGTGAGACTACATAGGTGAAAGTGAAACAGCTTTGTAGAAGGACTTAAACAGACTAAAGATTTACTCAATAAAGATGAGAATGCCACTGAAAATGGCAGCTAAGCTGAGAGCCGAGAAGGATAAAAAGATAGCATTCAGAAGAGTGGAAGAGTACAAAGAAGATCTAGAGAGCCACTCTACGAATCACGATGAACCTAAAGCTGAAACTGAACAAGTGCAGAACAATGTCTGGAAAATATTAAAGAAGAGTTCAAGGATTGCTAAGTGCCAGACGAAGTCTACCAAAAGCTCAGAGACTTAGCAAATCTAGATGGTGATAGTGCACAGCTGACATAAGATGAAGATGAGCAGAAAGGAGTAAAGATCAGCTGCACCAGAGAAGACGTGGTCCAGACTTGAAGCATAATGCAAAGAGGACTAAACCAAGCTGATAAGTACAAAAGATGTTCAAGCTTAATGACATCCTAGCAGCTCATCACCAACAACAACAACTACAACAACAAGAAGCCAAGGCCTGAGGGGTCCTTGTCCGGAGGGACTAAACGAAGTTCCAAGCCTGCTGGACTTGAAGAGTTCCTAGGGAACTAGAGAAGTTCCAAGGCTGCTGGCCTTGAAGAGTTCTTAGTGAACTGAAGTTCCAAGGCTGCTGGCCTTGAAGGAATCTTAGTGATTCATGGTGCTGCCCTTCTTTAGTGGAAATCCTACTAGTTGAAAGCAGAAAAGTGGATTAGGAGCTTGAGTCTCTAAACCACTTAAAATTTCTTGTGGCTTTTACTTTATGTCATTTACATGATGTACTTAACTGCTATATCTGCTATGTATGTATTAACTGCTTACAACTTAACTAACTCTAAGAACAAAGTATGTATGATTATGAATATATCAATGAAGGGGATCTTTCACTTATTCCATTGTGCTTGAAAAGATTCTTATGTTTGTCATATGTTAATTCATTAGCAATAATCAAATAAAAGGGAAAAGTATTTGAAAAGAAAAAGGATCTATTCAACCCCCCCCCCCCTTCTAGATCTATTGTGTGCCTACTTGGAACTAACAGAATACATCGGGACCTTCAATTTGCAACGCTCCAATGTCAGTCAACTTATCAGACTTGACTACTCTACGATCAAGTTCTTCTCAACGAGCTTTACTTGGCTAGGTGATTCACTTGTCCACTTTACGAACTGAAGTATGGTTTACTATTTGAAGTAATATTTACTATAGCTCCAAGTAGCTTTGCGATCCATCTGATGTATTGTGATCACGCGCTTATCTGCGATCCATCTTTTTCATTCAAAATAACAGAGTATCTTTACGAATATTGAAAATCCTATCAACTATACATCAGATTAGCTTCTACAAGATCAACCTAACATTATTTGATCTTTCTAATATAAGTTCTTGTACATTGATTCAAATCATTATAAGGATTGCACAAATGATACTGGTACAAATATACATTATGTGCATTCATCATTAAATTTAAATACGCAAACTCTAACATATAATATTAATTGAAATTAATTGTTAGAAGATTGAAAATGTGTAAATAATTGATGAATAAAATGCGTAAATTAAAGATAATTATAATAAGTAATGTGTGGTAGATATTTTTTCAATTTGTGATTTAAATAAAGAAGTTTAGTATGAAGCGTTTGTTGTAAGTTTGGTTTATTATTCCATGGACACACCATTTACCAATTTATTAAATCGTCGTCAAAATTTTCTTCTATGGAGTCCTCCATATTTGTTTTATTATTATAATAATAGTAATAAAACAGAAAACTTTTTAATATATATAAAGTTATTTGTTTTATTGGAATATTATATATATATATATATATATAAAGTTATTTGTTTATTTAGAATATTATATTATTAAAAAAAATTCAGACGAATGTTTTTGACATTGGTGTGCTAAGCCGATGCTTTTGTCAAACATGGTGTGCTAAACATTTTCTTATAAATAGGTTGCTTAGTTAAGTAATGAAGAACACACCAAAAACATAAAATTCTTTTACTATTATATTGTGAGTAGTTTTTTGAGTATAGGATATTCTGAGTGTTGCAAATAGTGCAAGAAATTCTCAAGTTAATCTCCTAAGGGATATCATTTTCTTTCATACTCCATATTATGGTAAGATAATATGATTCATTCTACAACTTTATCATTAAATGGTGAAAATTCCTGAAATGATTAAGAATATCCTTAATAGTTTGTGTTTCATCTAATATTATTCACCTGAATCTTCCTATTTTAAATTGTTATTTTGAACTAGGAACGTTATATTCTCTTAAATATTAAGTTCTATCAAGAACTCTAATAGATTTTCTGGATATCTTGTTGACAATTTGGACTATGGATAAATTACTAATATTTATTCTTTATATAATTAATGTGATTATTTATGTCCATTCATCATATCAATGATTTGTACAAATTATAAAAACTAAGTTGTTGAGAATGTCTTTGGTATGGGTGCAAAGGCAAGATAATTATTGACGGTCTTTTGCCTGTGACAGACACGTGGTAAAAATTCTCTTTGACCTGGGTACAAAGAGTAATGGTTGATTGGCATGATCATGACCATTGATGTTATAATTGAATATCTTTGGCTCGGGTGCAAAGATAAATTGATTGGTATGATTATGATTAGGAACTGTTAAATGATATAATTATGAACAAGAACTTGAATTAGTTTAATCATAATTTTTGGTGTTACAAACAAAGACATTTGGTGAAATTTCTCTCTGAGGAATTGTTGATTGGTGTTACAGGGATACAATATAAATGTTGGATTTTTTAATTTGAGAAGATAATAAATATTATGATCTATTTGACTCCTCTAAAATATTGTTCATTCCACTGTAGTTATTTTTTGAACATTATATTATCTATCATATGTTCTAAATATTTGATTTATTATTGTTGAAGGTTAATGATAATTTATTTATCTTAATCATGATATCCTTTACAGGCTATTTATGCTCACCCTTTTGTTTCATAATTTCTTTCAGGAAATAAAAGTGTAGCTGAGTCTAGTGGGGAGAACAAGGGAATGGAGTGATGGTCCGTGTTAGTGGTTGTCCTCATTAAATTACAAAATAGTATAACAATAATTGTACTGAAGACTTAAAATGTGTTACCGTATTTTGTTCGGCCTTGTTATAATTTGAGTGTGGATATTGTCGTATTTTATACGGTATGATATTTGTATTGAACACTCACAGTATGTGTGTTATCGTATTTTGCACAATAGTATAAAAGTTGTTGAATAAGTATGTATTTTGGCGACTCAAATTATGTGATAAAGACCCGAATTTGGGGGTGTCACAACAAGTGCACAATGTCAAATTGAAGAACTGACAAGTACATGGCAAACCCACAGAGACTAGATTAATTTTCAAACATCCTTAATATTTATTTCAGACGAATTAGAAATAAAGATAGAGAATTGATTAACTACAATTAAACTATTTAGAATTTGAAAACTAATATTGAGGAAACAATTTAAAAATATGAATACATTAAACAATAAACATAATAATTTAACTATATATGGTTTTGGTCTCTCTTCCCTTTAATTTAGTAATTTTATAATTAATGTAGGCAAACACATACTATGAAAATTTAAGGATTAACTATAATCCATCAAAATTTCTTCGAGCAAGCATGGGTTATGAAAAACTCATATTTTAACAATAATATATCAAAACCTCTTAATTAATTTAAAATCACATAAGAAATATAAACGAAGGTATTTCAATAACGATGCATGAAGACGAAATCAATTAAACATTAAAGCACAATTAATAGAAGAGATACTATTTGAAAATATTATCATGAATAATTATTTAATGTCATTTTTATCTTAGATTAAAGAAATTAACTAGATATGAAAATAAATAAACTAACTAAAATAAAGAAGAAGAAGAATAAATCCGGCCAAATTTCAAACCCGATCTTGTGCGTTAATATACAATCTCATTCTAACTTTATATCTTTAATCAATACTATAATTGATAAAATACGTATAAATTTAAAACTTTTATAACTTTATTTCATATCCTTAATTTGCATTACGATTCAACTTTATTCTTACTGTACATAGTAATCAATACCAATATAGATATTAAAACTCAGTTATTTAAAACTTTTTAACTCTTTCAGTTCTAGAATCGTAATATTTACATTCCATCTTAGTTTTCATTAATCATATATATTATGACTCATCTCAATACATTAATTATGAGTACACAAAAACTCAACTTTCAAAAACATAAATATTCATTGTATATAATACATACACTTTTCGTTATGTATTTCAACTATAATGTAAAGAACTCTACTCAATATCAAAACGAATATATATTCTATTCAAAACTTCCAAGTTTATTACAACGTAAACCATTCTTGTTACATTTAAGTATTTCAACTTGATACATCTAGAAGGAACAATCAATGGTTGCTTTTTACGGAACTTCAGTTCATTATTGTTACATTTGTCTGGATCACGACTGTAAATGAAATTATTTACAAGAATGAGCGCGACGGCTCAACAAGTCTAATAGTTAACACATTTCATGCTCCACATTTCATACATGTTATGCATTTTATTCATGCGTCATGTATTTCATATTGTGCATTTATACATGTATCATAACTCTTATGCAATGTGTCTGTATTTGCATCATACATTCTTATGCAGCGTGTCATACTTTTCATGCTATATTTTTTTACAGAATCCTAAGTTCCACGCAAAATAGCTAGTTTGATTCATTAACTGAACAGTCAATTAACTATATCACATAGTTACACAACGTGCATACTCTGTCCTACTCACAGGTAATTCATATAACACTGATATCTTACACATAATTGAGCAAACAGTTCACGTATATCAACCACTTCATATTTAGATCAAATAAACTGAAAGAACTTCCCTTTGCGATTCAACGTTTCTGGGTTTCTATGCGTTTACAAACTTGAAAGGTTAATTCCTTGAGAAAAACCTATATATATAACATATATAAGGTTATTTCATAGTCTAGTAATCTTCAAATTCCATGAATTTAATTGTAAACTCACATTTCATAAGCGTTATATCTAAATCTTAATTTTATTTATTACATTAAATATATCAATAATATTATAGTTTAAATATATATAAAGTATTAACTTTATTAATTTTTTAATACTTCATTTGCATCGCGTCTCAAATCGAATCAAAACGCGAACGGCGACGCGCTGCAGCGCAGCAGACAGCCAGCGCACAGCCTGCTGCTGCAGATGTAGCAGCCTAGTCACCAACTAGCCCACTTTGCTATTTTCTAACTCACAAACCATATATCCGATTGAAACCAACTTTTGATATCTTATAAAAGGTATAACACACTATTTTATAAAAATAAAACCCAACCAAAATGGATGTCTTATACATGTTTTATAAGAGCTCAAAATTGTCCTGTTGGAACAGTTTTTCTATTGAGCCTTCTTTGTTCATTAGTTGCAAAACAAGTTATAAACCCAATTTAAACAACCCAAATATATTGAATTACTTCATATATTATGCATGAAGGTTTTCTTGCCCACAACATTACCCCATTCATCATTTTCATGCTTGACATCCTCTAAGAGGCAAATAATCAAACACACTACGTGCATCTCTTTTAAAAACAGATTCCATACATATTTATACATGGTTCAAGCCAAAAATGTAGTCCCTTATTTCTCCATATGACCTGCATAAAACATCCTTAACCATTCACAACACAATTTCTGTCCAAACATAGCAATATTTAGCATTTACAACACTTATTACCCAAATTTTCTAATAAGATAACTAAGAACATGAAACGTACCTTGCAAAAGCTTGGTTTAATGAAGTCTTAGCTTTGATATTTGGTTTATGAAATCCATTTTACTGTTGTTGCTTGTGATTTCCACCCAAATCAATTTTCTACAGTAAAACCCTTATTTAGGAATACTCTATATAAGAATAACCTCTAAAATATGGGTCCTTAACACTAATATACAACAATTAGAAAGTATTTACAAAAATAAAACACACAAAATAATTACAAAAATAACAAAACACAATATATTACGATTCCTAAAATCACGTATCATTAACTCCTACACGTCAGTTATTTTCCTTTCATATTTGTAACCAACCGCACCTAAATTCAAGCAACTGAGGAAACATGCAACTTTGATATCTGAATAACAGATCATCGCCAAATCAATCGGAGAAGACAAAATCTTCTATCGCGACACAACTCTGATATCGGAGAAGACGAAGCTTCCTGTGGCGACTAAACTTGTAATCGGAGAAGACGAAGCCTGTTGTCGCGACGCGTCTCTAAGATCGAAGATAACTTACAAAATCAGCAACGCCTTCAAGTTCAGTAACCAAAAACTTAATTACTGCAGTGATTGTTGAATACAAGATCAACATCAACTTCAATACAAAATACTGAGGTATGTGAGTTTAAAATTTATAATCATATAGTTACATATGATTACTACGAATTACTATATTGGTTACCTTTCTTAAGTTTTTTGCACTTAAAATGGTAACTTAGTAAGAATATTGAATGTTTTGATTGCAAAATGTATTTTAAAAAATGTTATATATTATGGTTACTAAGGTTATATAGATTGGTTACTGTCTAATGTTGTCTTGGTTACTGACTATTTTGTCTTGGTTACTGTGAAACATTAAACTGTCTATTGTGTCTTAGTTACTGTCTAATGTTGTCTTGGTTACTGCATAATATTACTAATTAATGTTGAATTGGTTACTGACTAATGCTGACTTGGTTACTGTGTAACATTATTTTGGTTACTGACTAATGCTGACTTTCTTACTGTGTAAAACTATAATGGTTACTGACTAATGTTGACTTGGTTACTGTGTAAAATTATAATGCTGACTTGGTTACTGTGTAAAATTATTTAGTGACTAATGTTGACTTGGTTACTGACTAATGCAAACTTACTTACTGCAGAGATTAATTGGTTACTGTAATATTGGTTGCTGAAGCATATTAATGTACACTTCTACTTATGTTTTTTATATTAATGGTTACTTGTTATCTACATTGGTTACATTCTTACAAAAGCTTGCCTTTAGTTGATAACAAACAAATTATACTGGTTGTTTTTTACTATAAAAATGCAATGCAGAATGTATTTATCTTGTGGTTACTAAATAAATATGTGTTGGTTACAATCTAAAATGGATTTGGTTACTGTATAATGTTGTCATGATTAATGTATAATGTTGTCATGATTTTGGTTTGTTTTAATATGGTGGTTACTTATTGGCTACATTGGTTACCTGCATACAACTGTTATAATTTAATTGGTAACAAATATCAATATACTGATTATTTCTATTATAAAATGAATGTACAGATGTGTTTTATGTTCTGGATATCAACATTATGTAGTTTGGTTACTAGCTAACATTGATTTGGTTACTTTACAATACTTATTCTCATTGTCAAACAATGGAGATGATTCCAAATGTACTTTATTTCAATTCAGACATGGATGATAAGTAACTAATACACCAAATTTGATGTTACCAAAGATACTAGTTCCATCAACTTGTTCGTTCAGAGAGATGCAAAACATGATATGCAGTGCAAAACATGATAATCCAGTTACCATTTGGCAATTTCTGTCAAGTTTAGAGTGTCGGATTTTGGCATTTTCGGAGCCTAATTTCATTGGAAACGAGTCAACGATCAAAAATCACCAGCTTTGCTGGTGAACTGCATGGTTTTTTTGGTCAAATTCCATCATTTAGGCCTTAAAATTTGTATGTAACAAATTGGTTTATTTTCTAGTTACTAAGATTATGTAGTTGGTTACTGTCTAATATTGATTTGGTTACTTTACAATGTTTATTCAGTTGTTAGACAATGGAGACTGACAATAACCAATACAACAAATTTAATTGTTTACAGGAATATATAATTGTTTACTGTTAGTAACTAGTAACCACATGGTAACATTTTTGATGGTGTACAGTAACCAAAATTGATGTTGATTAATATTTTAATTTTTGATTCCATCATGAGTTATCAATATAAAGTAAACATATACATTGAACAATTGGTAATCTGCTTAAAAACATTTTATGTAAATTTGGTTACCCATCTAAAATAAAATGGTTACCTCTATATTCATATTTAGTTACCAATTGGCATGGACCATTTCCAAATAACTTTTATAACTAAGTAATTTAAAAGTATCTATCAGCTAGATAAATTGTACATTAAGCACTTGATAATTGTTCTGATATAAGTTTTTAATTATTTGGTTACTAACAAAACTAAAATGGTTGCCCTTATATACAGGTTTGGTTACCAATTGCACCTCTTAAACTATTTTTATTTTAATATGAGATCTGTAAGTGACCATCATATATATAAATGAGAACTCTTAATTAGAGTTTCTTATTCTATCATGATGATGATGAGTATAAATAAAACATATACATTTAACACTTTATAACAGATCTTGATACAAGCTTATAATTATCTCGTTTACTAACATGCTTGTAGTTAAATAGACACACTCACACATGTACATTTAACAATTGATGTTTGTCCCGATAGAAGTTCAGAATTATCTCGGTTACTAATAACAATAACCATAATGTAACATAATAAAACAAGAACCACATAATTATATGATAGTAACCATAACAGGTTTTAATGGTAACCAAAACAGAAGCATCATGTAATGAAACCCAGTTTAGGCAATCCATGTATACTAAACAATTACATATTAACCAGAATATAAAAATAAAAGTATCTGAAGTCCCACATTAAGGACACAATAATAGTAGCCAAATCATAAGGTAACAGTAACCAAAACATAATAAAGAAGTAACCAAATAGATATATGAAAGTAACCAGAACATGTTTTAATGGTAACCAAAACAGAAACAATCTGTATATCCAACCAAGTTTAGGCAACCCATGTATACTCTCACATGTACATTTAACCATAACTTTTCCAATGAATTTTCTAGAAGAGCATAACCCTTGTACAAGATATTTGAAGGAATTTACAAAATTAATACATCAATGTATACTAAGCAAATACATGGTTTATTATGACTTGGGTTTATTATATACAAAAATAATACATCCACAAACTAATGATGCCTTAAACTTCTCCAACTGACTTGGATTCAATTTCTTGGTAATAATGTCGGGGACTTCCATATCACATCAATATATAACTTTTCTAATGAATTTTCTGTTGCATTCCTCATAGTAAAGATCCCATAACTGCAAATAAATAAAATTAGATTTACACAGTCATTAGTAACCAGATATAAACAATATTTATAACATAAACAGTTACGTAGTGACCAACAAATAAGAGCATACTAACTAAAACATAATATAACAATTACACAGTAGCCAAAATAGACTATAACAATTAACCAACATCCCACATTGACTGCACAATAATAGTTATCATATCATAATATAACATTAACCATACCATAATAAAGCAGTAACCAAAAAGTTATATTATATAATCTAATGGTAACCAAAATATAAACAACATGTAGTACAGACCATTTTATGTAGTAAACAAACAGTTATATATAATATTAACCAAAACATAATTTAAAGGTCACCAAAACAAAAACATGTATACCAAAAAATATACTAAAGAAGTAACCAAACAGTTATATGATAGTAACCAAACCATGTTTTAATGGTAACCAACACATAAACAACATGTAGACCAAACCCAGTTTAGTCAACCAATGTATACTAAGCTAATACATTGTAACCAAAACAGCATATAAAAGTAACCAAAATCCCAATTGAGGGAAAAAGAATGGTATCCATATCATAAGCTAACAGTAACAAAAAATATACTAATGAAGTAACCAAACAGTTATATGTTAGTAACCAAAATATATATTAATGGTAACCAATACATAAACAACATGTACACCAAAATCAGTTTAGTCAACCATGTATACTAAGCAAATACATGGTAACCACAACAACATAAAAAAGTAACCAAAATACCAAATCAAGGTAACAAAAATGGTATCCGAATCACAAGCTAACAATAACCAAAACATAATGCAGAAGTAACCAAACAGTTATATGATAGTAACAATAACAAAATTTAAATTAACACACCTTTAAAATTTTTTGGGTTGAAAATATCTTCTAGCTATGAACTTGAGCTTCTTCTCATGACATTTGTCGCCATGATCTCTTTCCGAGCAACATCAAGAGGCTTGTTTGAAGCAAAATTTCTATTATCTCGATAATAGAACAACATGTATGCTTTCTGATCCAAAACCTTCTTCTCACTAACATGAACAACCTGTGAATCAACAAGTGCAGCAAAAGTAAATTAAAAAATAATCAAAAAAATAACGTGCAAAAAAGAAAGCATATGATGATCTCTATGCAAAAAAGAAGCAGATGGTGATCTCTATGCAAAAAAGAAAGAGGCCGACGAGCTTACTTATATGCCCGACAACTAGAAGCAGATGGAAATATTCAAACCAATTGCACCCCCCAAGAGCCTGAAGGAGATCAATATTCATTAACCAATTTACGCCACCAATTAGTTAATTAGTCTAACAACTGTGATGATGAAGAAGAAGAAGAAGAAGAAGAAGAAGAAGAAGAAGAAGAAGAAGAAGATTTTAGAGAGAGAAATACTAGAACAAAAGTTATGGGAGTTGGGAGAAAAAGAAGGGATTCACGCGTTTCAAATAAAAAACCACCAGATTTGCCATGTCAGCCCACCAATAATGATCCCCTAAATTAAGGAATCCTAATTACACTAATATTGTAAATAAATATGGAAAAGTATATTATTTTTGTAATTATTTTATCTATGCACCATTATTGTAATTATTTCTAAAAATGTACTAAGATATGTAATTAATCCCTAAAATATTATACAAAAATTTTGTCCCAATTTGGGCCAATTATAAATAGGAATAACCTCTAAATTGTAATATGTTATATACTTTTTAAGTTCTGTATTAAGAAACTATATCTCTATATAGTAATAATTTCATATATATATATATATATATATATATATATATATATATATATATATATATATATACGAGACAATATTAATTTTAAAAGACTACATTTTTTATAAAAGACTACATTTCTTATAAAGAACTACATTTTTCTATAAAAGACTACATTTCCTATAAAAGACCACATTTTCCTATAAAAGACTACATTTCCTATAAAGGACTACATTTTTTTTATAAAAGACTACATTTCCTATAAAAAATTTAGAAAATATTTTATACCAATACCTCTATTTAGTAATTACCTCTCAATTAGAATACAAATAATTTGATCCCAAATCTATTTCTAAATAGAAGTTTTACTGTACTTCAATTCTTGGCTCTCTCTCTCTGTTCAGCCGAAACTAAGGAGACTTATAGAATATTAGAGTGAACTTTGGGCAATTTAGAGAGACATGGAATTGGTTTGGAACGGATGGAATTACATAGGCTTGGTACTTTAATTTAGAGAAGAACACAAATGGAATGGAACAGATGGAATAGAGTAACTGAAGGAGCAGAGTATTTTTCTCTTTGGCTTCCTTCTCAGTTAATGGTGGGCTATTTGTTTAAGACTGAACGACTGAATGGTTCAATTTGTCAGTCATTCAGTGTGTTTATTTTTTTTAAAAAAATGTCTAAATAACTGAATCGCTCAGTCATTCAGTGCATTTTTTTCAAAAAATCGTCTGAATGAAGTTTTTTTATATACAATATTAACTATTATATTAAATAAATAAATTTATAACAATTTTGAATTTTTTTAGAGGGGTAAAATAATAAAAATATATTATTCAGATGTTTCAGACAGATCAATTATCAAACAGCTTTTTTCATTTAGATTCAGATTCAGATTCAACTCATTAAGATTTAGATTCATTTAATTTTTATCAAATTTCCCAGTATAATCACACTCTTATTAATTAATACACTGCCACCTCCTGCTTTGTTTATTGACTCAGCCGTGCACCATGTTCAATCTTTAAAATATTTAGCATCATGTGGCTTGCTTTAATTTCCAATAGATACATATAACATATATATTATTTCACATCATATATAATACATCACATAATTTCTATATCCACCACACACATTATAATTTACTTCTATATATTACAATTACATGTAATCTTATTATTTACCAAAATTTGGTAATTATACAATTACAAAATGTATAAGAGTTACTACTCATTGTGAAATTAAATCCCATAATTAAAGTAACCATTTAAATTGGAACAAATCAATTATATGATTAATATTTATTCCATTTATTATTTAAATATCTTATTTAGGCTTTATAATTCAACTTTCTCATTTCCTTCCATAAATTGTTATTAAACAATTTATTTAATGAATATAATACATATTTATTTATTAATGAAATATTTAATTTGGTTTGCATATATTGCCATCAACAACATTATATAATACAATTTGCTTTCTCATTAAATAATTTATTGTTACTACATTAACAAGACTTAATGTTTTATTGATTAACTAATAGAAGTTAATCAATTTCTCATTTCACTTCCATTTCTCAAATGAACCAATAATATTCATGGTTTTAATAATTATATATAATCATATTTAGTTATAATTTATCCATAAAACATATTTTGTTCCATAAATATGACTGATTTTTCAACCTCTCTTTCAACCGTAGCTAATGCCTACCTTGGAAGCAACTGAACTTATAGCCTATCAGGATGTTAAGGAAGCCTTAGATAAATGGATCATTCCTAAAATCAAACCAGAAACAATTTATAAAATTAGAACCTTTGATTTTATCAGTAAAAGAATTATTAAAACCTTTGAACATGTTGTTCCTTTACAGAATAATGATGAAATTTTATATTTCTACTAGAAAAACAAGAATACGTGACGGAACTTTGTGACAGTTTTTAAAAACAATCAGAAAAGATAGTAATTTGTGATGGACTTTTTAAGCAATCACAAAATAATAGAAAATCAAGCATACGTGATAGATCCCGGTGACGATTTTCAAAAGCAATCACAATTGATAATATTTCGTGATGGATTATTTGAGCCATGTTTAATTTTTCCATCGTGGATATATATATATATATATATGTGTGTGTGTGTGTGTGTGTGTGTGTGTGTGTGTGTGTGTGTGTGTGTGTGTGTGTGTGTGTGTGTGTGTGTGTGACGGCTATTTCAATCACCAAATATTGTCCAAAATTAATTTTTAATTTTCGAGATGGCATGAAACCATCACCTATATATTTCTCCTTAACATGATTGCATTTAAGCCATCACAAAGAAAAAAGTTCAAAATAATCTTTGGTGACGGCTAAGACCATCATGAAAAGAAAACCACATGTGATGGACCTTTATTATTACATTTAAAGTAATCTCAAAAAATGGAATTATATGATAGACTTTTTCAACAATCACAAAATAATAATATAGATGACGGCTCCTAGTACTGGTTAATTTTTCCATCACTATAAACTATTTGTGACGGTAAAAACAATCACTAAAAAACAATCATATATGAACAACAAATATATTAGGTGATGGAATTTACTAGCAATCACAAAATAGTAGTATATATGATGGATGTTAGTGAATGTCTAATTGTGCCATCATTATAGAATATTTGAGACAATCATTACAATCACTGAATTTTTCGCATAAATTGTACATCTCTTTTTCAAGTCCCCATTAATCTTTATTTTGCTTGGTGGGAAGAAATCTGCAATCGAAGGAGCAGTAACCAAGAATTTTTTTTTTTACTAAATTTAAATTGTATTAAAGGAGAAAAAATGTACAAACATCACAGGGAACCCCAATCAGAATATAACATATACATCACCCCCAGAATATAGCATAGACATCATAAGACATGCCCTATGATGTCATAACTATAAAAGAAAACAAGGTCAAATGCCCAAACAAAAGAGAAACAATCTCAACATTCATGAGAATACAATGTATAGAAATCAGACACAATACCAAGAGAAACCCCATCCAGAGTAGCAGCAGCCCACAATAGCAACAAAAACAAGATCAGTCCAAAGACCAAGAGGCAACAGCCACAACTGAACCGAAAGAGCCTACAGCAGACTAGCAGCACAACAGAGCACAAGGCCCAACAAGAGAAACCGACATCAGCATAGCAAAGCAAAACAGCAAACAGGATGAGGAAAGCAATAGCTGCAGCAAAAAAGTGCAGCATCTGTAGCCGGCATCAAATAAAGCAGCAGCAAGCCAACAAACGATAGCAGCCACAAGCACAACACCAGCCCCCAAATTTGCAGCATCAAGACATAAAGTAGCAGACCAAAACACGCAAACAATGCAATAGAAGCAACAAACAGAGCAGCCAAATGGACCCACAAAATATCCCCACAACCGCTGCAGAAGAGCACTAGCTGCAACAGCAGCAGAGCATGAGCAGCAACACCAGGACAAAGATAAAGAGGAATAAGTTGCCAAGATGCAGAACACCTAGTCGACAACCGAGACAAACCAACAGCGGAACTGAAGCACGCCAAGAAGCAGAACCTGAATTTTACTTTGGGAAATAAGATTAAAGTTACAGATTATTGAATTTGTAGGTAGCATCATTTTTCCAATCAGCCTCATTAATTAGTCATGACCAATCTTGAGTGACGTCCTTCAAATGTGAATGTGTGATCTCTAGAGAGAGATGCAATCAGTAATAAAGCTGTAGAATTGCATCCTTAAATATATTCATATAGGTTATAGATTTATATATATGTCTGTATGTATATATAGAGAGAAAGTGAGTTGCTTTTAGCATGAAAGTTAGCAGTACGCCGTTAGGAGGGAATAAGAGGTAAATTATAAGTTGATAAAGTCAAATTAATAATATGCGTAGTTGATAAATGCACATGATAACGGTAAAAGATTCATATCATGATGCTCTGTTTGGAGTTTTTAAGTGTTCATGTGGTATGTATTGCTTATTTTTAATGTTAATGTTTTTAATTAAAATAATTATTATTTTGTTTGTTTTGTCTTAGAAACAAAGACTGCATCGTCCGCCAATGCAATATGAGTTATATAAACAAACTCATATGAGGAAGGAGAAGGGTAGCGAGGAAAAAATGTGGGTTTGTTATGAAGCAAAGAGGAAATTGGTATGATTTTTTGTCGTAAAATTATAAACTTTGTTTACTCATGCGAAAGTGAAGATTGTTGTTCGTTCTTTTCGCAATTAGTTATGAGTATTGTTAATTATATATACATATTTTATGAATTGTATAGGATGATTATGAGAGAAGACTCTTAGCCAAACATGGTGATACAGATAAGCCCGTGGAAGAGTTAGATGATCTAAATTTGGAGACATGGCAGGAAACTGTTGGAGGCGTCAAAAAGGGTAGACTTGTTGGTCGACCAGGGGAAAAATGGAGTTCTCGTCGTGGTTCGTATTGCCCATCTTTGGTTGCAAATGAGAACTATATTAAATTAAAGAAAATAAAAAGCTACATGACTTATATTCATCAATACACAAAAAATATGGCCGAAACACTTACACTTGATCCTCCTATAGACCCAAATGATTTGTTTGCTTCATCAAATGCATCAGCTGATATTCCAACGAATAACTCAACCACGCATGCTGTGAATGACAACGCAGATGATGACGACTCTCAAGAAAACTCTATGGAGAATTCAGGATGATTTAGCTCTACTTTACTTATCAATTTTATTAGTTTAGGGTTCTTTGATAGATGTTGGGTTTGTTAATTGTTTGATGAGCCTATGACATGTAGTTACCTATTTAAGTAGTTGGTTATGAATTTATTTTAAATTAAATGTATCAGATTTCTTCATTTTAATAAATTTGTATGATTTTACGTTTCAAATTTATTGTAATTTATGTCATTTATAGATTTGAAATATAAAATTAGGAATTAAATATATTTTAATATAGGAATTTGGTGATGGCTTTACTATCACCAAAACGTATAAAAAAGTTACAAAAATAGGGATAATTGTGATTGCTTTAGCCATCACAAAAGAATGTGATTGCTTTGGCCGTCACAAATAATTGGTGATTGTTTTGGCCATCACAAAAAGATGTGATTGCTTCGGCCATCACAAATAATTGGTGATTGTTTTGATCATCACACAAAGATGTGATTGCTTCAGCCAACACAAATAATTGGTGATTGTTTTTACCATCACAAAAAGATGTGATTGCTTCGGCCATCACAAATAATTGGTGATTTTTTTGACCATCACAAAAAGATGTGATTGCTTCGACCATCACAAATAATAACTATGCTATCGAGATTACTTTCGCCATCACAAAAGACTTGTGTGATTTTGTGATGTTCAAACTAATTGCAAAATACATGTGCGCTAATGTGACTTGAGACGCCCCCGAATCCGGGTCCTCTGACCCCGGTTCGGTCATCACGATAAAATACAAACATCCACCTCTAAACAACATATGATAACTAAAATGCAGAATATAATAAACGTACGTCGTTCATTCAAAAGGTGTTACTTGTCCCAAGATACGATAACCTTAATATCATTCTACAAACATACCCTAAAATAAATATTAGGGTTCATATTACATAATTGTAATTTAAACTAAGCATAAGATAAATTCTGCTTCTCGTAATAATCCTACATCTTCCCTTTACCCTTGTCCTTTCTTGAGGTCTCGGGCTTAGCTGCAATATAATTCATGATATAGCAAGGATGAGCAACAAGTTTAAGTGCAACAATAAGGATATATCATGATGAATGGAAAAATGTCTGGCAAAGGGTTCAACAGTATAATATCTGAAGGATTCAACAATATGAATATCATAAGAAAAGATAATGATTGCTTTTAGAATAACTGCTAGTCAAATAGACTTTGAACTATAACACTCCAATGGAATCGATAGCTAATTGACCCTTTGGTTATCGGGTTACGAATAAGTACTTGAGGGATCAACCTCACGCATTTCTATGTATATGCATAACATTTAAATCTGTTCATTGTATCTTTATTAGATACCTGCAATCCCCTATCATAGAAAGGGGTGTTCTTTCAGTCTAAGAATCCTTACCATCAATTGGTTTGGATAGCTTTTATACAACTTCATAGGCTTGTCTGACCGGACAAAGGTTCAGACTCTATTACTTGCAGCACAATAAATTCGTATACTTGGTCAATATAATTTAGAGTAAGTTTAGGGAAACTTGCTTAACAAAAGTAGGGTTCAAGGAAATTTCTTAACAAAAGTAGTGTTCAAGGAACTTGCTTAACAAAAGTAGGGTTCAAGGAACTTGCTTACGGTATGCGTCGAATAAAGTAATGCAAGGGTTTAGGATACTTGCCTGTTTTCTTAGCTACAATATAATTCTAGCTTTAATTAACTTGCGTTGAAACGACCTAACATTAACAAGTCGGTCTTTCAATTAGTATGTGTAAACTAATACGAGTCTACACTTAAAAGAATCCAGTCATCACATGGCATGCTTCTCAACACGTTATATGACCTATTGGTCACACATTACAAAGTAAAGTAATCATATAATCATGTTTTAACTTTTAGAACCAAAAATAGCTCATCTTGGCAAGATCGCAGGATTTGCCAAGTAGCAATTGCTTTGGTCTGAAGCTTAGGGGCCAAGACAAATTCTGACATCCCTTGGCCAAACCAGGATTGAGCTTCTGCTCTCCTGACTTTAGTCCAACTCTAACACACTAATCACACATACATTTTAACATACATACATGCTAGAGTTTCACATATAACACATGCTTCTACTTGGGTTCATTACCACAAGTTTAGCTTACACATTATATGTCATTAAAACATAAAAAGTCATGTAATCATCATGCTTTACAATCTTGGTTATTCAATACTCAATAGTCATGCTTGTATATATATACAACACATGTATACTTTACTCACATAATTCATATTCTAGAAATTTCCCTTTCTTTATGACTATGTGTGCATAAGTGAAAACCATATCTAAACCAAACGATGTTCATGTCAATATATCTATAGGCATAATGAATCCTAATACACATGCTAGAATGGTCATATCATACCATGTTCATTACTTGACGATATTAGCTTCCTCATTCTATTTTTCTTTGAATTTTACACTAAGTCAACTTAGCATATACAAGGCATCTTAACATGTAACTCTCATGCATTTACAACATATATTCAAGCCACATATTCATGTTCAAATGGTCAGATCTTATAAGACAAAGTCTTGGTCAAGTTCACTTTTGAAATCACAAATCTCATTTCAATACTACAAGTATTGTGTCCATCATTGCTATACATGTTCATACTACATGTATGTGCCTACGTGTGCATGTTAAATCAGTTTACAAGCTTGCTCTACCATGTACTAACAAATTAGCATGAAATAGATCAAAACAGAAAACATCGTCGTCAGGTGCGGATCTGGTAAATGCAACCGCACCCTAAATACAATTAGAGCAAATCAAGCCATGCCCGAAAAAAGCGGGTTCGAGTTCAAGAGTCGCTACCGCACCTTAAATACAATTAGAGCGCATTGCCACAAGTGCCTATATCAAAGACAATGGCAGAGACTACATTTGCGATTCAAAGAACCCATCATGCAAAAATCCTTACAACTTTGCTTCTATCATAACCCAACTCACTTATAAGCATATATAACACTAAGAAACATAACCCAAATAAACTAACAACCAATTCATGCTTAATTCAAAGAATCTTAACAAAACTCAACTAAGAACATAAATTGGGATTTTCATACCTCTTGAGGTAATTGCTTGCAATACTCTCACTCCTTACAAGCTCTTAGCAACTAATTCTCAACAATTGCAATAAGGAAGGTGAAGGTCTTATTTATAGAAGATTGATTATCTAGACAATGTCATTACCTCACAAATCAATCAATTGGCTTTCAAGAATGCACAAAGGTTAATAAAGAGTTGGTGAGAGTTGGTAATCTCAATCATGAATCCCACTCCCCATCTACTAATTGATCTAGATTACTGAATTTGAGATGAAACTAGGCTAGGCTAGGCTTGTTTGCTTGTTCATGTATAAGAAAGAAATGGGACTCTTATTATGGGACAAGAGAAATCCTCAGCATTTTGCAAACAATGAAATGCAACATTTGGCTTATAACAAATATACACATAATATAAACTTTGGTTATCAAATAGGTGTACACAATTCATTTCATATAACATAGGTTATAATGATTTAAAAGGGCATACAATGTATTTTCCAATTACAAGATATCTAGTAGTGCACATACATATAACAATATTATTATCCAACTAACATGAATGCAAATAATTCATTACTATATAGTCTATATATAGACATATTAATGTGCCACCTTGTACTATATAAAATATACAATTAACTACCACATAATAAAGGTTTACTATATTGCATGCTTGCACAAATAAATCAAGTAAACATATAATCATTTTGTAAACTATTAATCTATTACACATTAATTATTATTTATTCATAATAATTGTTAAGTAACACATTATCAATTAATCACTCATAATTGCAATTAATCAATATAAATAATCTCTTGCTACTATATTCAAGTAAATTGAATATTTAATTATTACTAATCTTATTAATTCCTTGATATCAAACTCTTAGGGTTAGTCCACTAATTTAAATAAAGTATTAGTGACTCCCTTTAATCATTTCATACATTCTCATAACCACATAAGGTTTAAATAAACTCACAAAACTAACTCATTAAAATTAAATCACATATTTAATTAATAAGGAGTTTAAAAATTCATGGTCGTTACATCCCTCCCCCTTATAAAAATTCCATCCTCGGAATTATAAAAATAAGGTTACTCAAATAAAAACGGATAATTCGCTCTCATTTTCTCTTCTAGCTCCCACGTAGCTTCTTTCATCACGTGATTCCTCCGAAGAATCTTAACGGAATGGATAATCTTATTCCTCGACCATCGCCCTTCCTATCTAGTATCTAGACAGGAACTTCCTCGTACGATAAGTCTTTCTCGACTTGAATTGGTTCATAGGAGATAACGTGCTTGTAGTCCAGTTTATACTGATTAGTATATTTGACACATGAAACACGTTGTGAATGTGCTCAAGTTCAGGAGGTAACGCTACCTCGTACGCCACTTCACCGACTCGCCTCAGAATCTCGAACGGTCCTATGAACCTAGGGCTCAACCATCACAAATAATGATTCCAGTGTGATTACTTTCGACCATCACAAATAATAACTATGCTATCGAGATTACTTTCACCATCACAAAAGACTTGTGTGATTTTGTGATGGTCAAACTAATTGCAAAATACATGTGCGCTAATGTGACTGATTTAGTCATCACAAAAGGATTGAATGTTTTGGTGATTGCCAAAACCATCACATAAAACCTTTCATGATGGGCGTATACAAGAAGACCATCGTGATGCTTAAAATCATCACGTAAACCTTTTGTGATGGTTTTTTTAGTTTTTGTGATGGATTTTTGCCATCACAAATGACCATTTTTTTAGTAGTGTTATTGCATGTTGAAGATTTATACCCTTTTTTGCAAAAATATAAATATGTTCATATAGGACTAGTCCAAGTAGCTTTCAAACCTTTGACTTGGCCAAAATACCAGTATTCAGTGCACACTTAGAGATGGTAGGTGTCTTAACTGGAAAGCCTCTCTTATGGGCGCTATTGAAACTAGCCTTGCTCGTGGGCCAGTATATTTCAATATTTATCCGACCTTAAGTATTTCCCTAACTGATAATAATTTGTCAAAAGTGTTAGAAATGAGAATTATATCTCATGGTTATGAATATCTACCCGGATCTCCTCCTTTTGACATATTATTCCGTATTCACCTTAAAGTTTTGACAACTTTAAACCCTTATATCAGAAAACAAAGCCAACAAGGACATACTGTCCTTATAGACACTAATCTTTTTAGTAGTCAAGTGGCTATTCCCAGGATGATCCCTTGGGAAGAAATAACTTTTCCAAAACAGTGGCAAATTACTAATGTTGCCCCTACCAGACCTATAATTAGACAATCCATTGAGGATGTTGTCCAAACAAGTAATGGAAATGTTTATTTAAAATTCCAAAGACCTTTTACCCGAAGTCGATCTATTAATAATATCTCTTATAATATTGATTTTCCTGAATCATCTAGACAATCTGTGTCTGATCCCTTAGAATCTGTTTATCAAGAGTCTAAAAATCCTAGTAATAAGTCTATTAAAAATGAAGACTTAATTAGAGGAATTCATATTTCTGAAAATCAAATACCTCACGATATTTATGAAACCAATACTCCTCAAAACAGAAGACCTTATAGTCCAACTGCTAGTGATATGAATTGTTAGTTCCCGGAGGCACAATAGATATCTAGAAGGGGGGGGGGGGGGGTTGATAGATAATTAAAAACTTTTCTTTTAAACTAGTTAGTATGATTGATTAATGCACAACGGAGTGAGTATATGATACTCCTTCTTTTAGATATCTTGAGTTAATGGGAGTAAAGAAGTTATGACAGTTATAGTAGTTATAAAAGACAGCTGTTTTAAGTGGTTCAGAGCACTTAAAGCTCCTAATCCACTCTTCTACTCCTTGAGTAGGGAATCCACTAAGGATGTTTGTTACACTTCTTGAATCTCACAGATTCCTTCTAGACCAGCAGTCTAGGCACTTTTTGGTTCACTTTTGAACTCTTTAAGTCTAGCAGACTTGGTTCTTCACAGTTCACTTAAAACTCTTCAAGTCTTTCAGACTTGGAACTCTCACTATAGTTGATTGGTTGTTGTTGAGATCGTGATTGGTGCTACTCAGTTGCTATTAAGCACTTGTTCGAAAGAACTGAGTAGCTGAGCAAGCTTTCTATCTTTCTCGGATAGTAGAGTTGAGCGTTGAGTATTCTTGTGCGTTTTTGTTCAATGCTTGCTTCTCTTTTTTTTCTCATCTGTCTGTGTTCTGTATATAAGTGATCTTGAAATCTATCCGTTGAAGCCTTTTGAAGAAGCATTAAATGCGTTTGAACTTTTTGAACTTTGATGGAGACTTTTTGCGCACATCTTACGAATTTCACTCGCCCACCGACACACATCGATTTGCTTTCTCACTAACACACGAAAAGGTGTTTTCCTCTATAATGGTCCTTTTCTTAGCTTCTTGAATCGTTCTTTTTGATCAATACTAAGGATATCTTTTATACCGGTGGGATTTGGTGAGTGCTTCAACGTTCAAAACCCATTCCATATTTGTTGGAATTCATCTTCAAACAAAAGGTAGGGCTTGATGCTTCGACATGAAGGCGGATGACACTCTCTTATCCATATCATAGTGTCTTGTCATATTGGTGCTTGTTCTTAAGGGAACATTACGATTTCTTGCAAGGATTTGCACACTACGATCTTTTCACACGACGATCATCACTTGCTCGTCTTGCAGACTCTACATTTCCGAGAGCACACTACGATCTCCGTGATAGCTTCGGCAAATGTCTGGACCACTCTACGATTTCTGAAGAGGTCCTTTAAGGCAAATACACTATGATCTTCTAAGCTCTACGATCTTGTCTTGGCTTCTGCAATTTGTTGATCAGCTTGATAGACTACGATTCTTGTTGAAGCCTATCTATATGTTTCATAATAGATCAAACTAACATCTTTGATCTCTTTATCTATACATTTGTTTATAGAATGATGAACACTTAAAAGCTAAGATCAACCTAACAAATTTGATCTATCACTAAGTCCTTGTACATATATTCTTTTAAGGACTTTACATATAATCATGATCATTTACTTTAAACATCAAATCAAAATATGCATTCTTCTAACAATCTCCCCCTATTTGATGTTGACATAACCAAGGAGATTTGTTGTCATGATTATCAATATCTAGATGCATTTTCAGTAAAGTAAACGTGACTTAATATTTCAGTAAGCAGCTAAAATTTCTAGAGAATAAGCATGAATTTATTAATGTCTGAAGAGTAGATATTACAGATAAACTTTACATCAATAAGAGTTTAAGTTTTAACTTATCCCTATTTCTTTGGCCTTTTGCTTCTCGGAGGATTTGCATATTCCTCAGCTCTCCTTTTTCTGCGGCTTCATCCCTTCTGGCTAAATCTTCCAGTTCACTTGGACTTAGTCTAGGATTGTGATCATGCCTAATCATGAATGCAGGATCTCCAATTGGCATTCTTAGGCCTGTTGTTGTTATCTCATGAGAGCTGGTAGTCGGCCCTAGAATCCTTAAAGGTTGAGCCATTAAAACTTCCTGCTGATCAGATCGTTGAGTCTGATGGCTGGATCGTGGAGTTTGCTGGTGGATTTGCCTTGCATGAGGATTCCTTGAGGATTAAGGTTAGAATTGACCTCTGCCTTTCCCCTTGCCTCCCTGATCTCCTTTCCCTTTATTCTCCCCCTTTATGTCAGCATCAAGGGTTCGAATGTCTTCTGAGAGGTGAGTGACTCCTTGGACAAACTCGTTGAGTTGACTCTGAGTTTGAGCAATGTCCTCACGATTTTCTTGGATCAAGGCATCAGAACGAGTTTCACGCCGTTGAAGAATGTTAAGAACAGTTTCTGTCTGCTGCATTTGACCCATGGAGAAGTCTTGAAATTCTTTGACTGCAGTTTGAAGACTTTTGATGCTCTGTATCATTAGATTGTTCTGAGATTCTTGAGTTTTTTGTAAGATCAAGACAACATCCCGATTCTTTTTAGCTGCAAGAAAGTGAATATCGTCCCTGTCTTTTATGCTTTGAAGCATTTTTTTGATGATTTCTTTGAGCGTTTTAGAGAGCTCAGAGCTTAGGGAGCTTGGGAGATTGTTTATAACATTGATCATTGATGTTAATCTCATCTGAATAAGTGCAATATGATCTTCAAGACTCTCATCGAGTTCCTTGATCACTTTCTCAGACATTGCTGACAAATCAGCCTTTGTGGATAGTTCTAACAGGAGTTCATTTAGATGAGGAATTTGTGAGGGAGGTGGTGTGCTCTTGAATTGATCTTGCAATGAGTAGAGGGCAAGATCAAGATTGAAATATTCATCATTGGATGAGGAGGGAATATTTGATGTAGGGGTCTGGGTTTGGATGTTGAAGTTTGGTGACTCTACGATTTGAGATGGAGACTCTACAATGGGGCTAGAGTTAGGGATCGTAGAGTTGATAGGATGTGAAAGCATTATGGAGTTGATCTTATTTGGTTCCTCGATTCTGAAATTTTGGGATTACTGGAAATTGATTTAGTGGATGTAAAATCACTTCCAACCATCGTGGTAATTCATAAAATTGATTGAATGAGGATGATGGCAAATGATTAACTCTGAAGAGGATTGGGATAGACAGTACCTTAGGTTTATTCTTTGAGGAAGATATTTTTGTGAGTAACTTCTTGGCAAAGTTGAGTCTTCCTGGAAATCCATTAGCTAGTATTGAGATGGCCGGATACTCTTTAAAACTCCAGAACATGTGATCCCAAGAGTTCAGAATTTGAGCTTGGTGGAAAGGCATCATAGGTAGATATGCAAACAGTTTCTCATAGTTGGCTCTTCTGTATCCATCTATGCACATAGCTGTGATCTCAACCTCATCATCTTCTTCCTCTTCTCTGTCTTCGTTTGCAGAGTCCACTATATCAATGGCTTCATTTTACTCTTGCTCTGGTTCTTCCTTATTTTCTGCATGAATCACTTCTTCTATCATGGGGATGTCATGAGCCTCCCTCTCAACTTGATCATCTTCTTGTACTATTGATAGCTCCCCCTCAACTGGAGCACTTTCTAGGATGGGAGCTTCAGGCATCTCCCCCTCAGCTTGAGCTTTGTCTTTTTGGCTTTCTTTTGTTTGGTTCCTTTTCGATGACCAATTCTTTTCTTCCCTCTTTAGTGCTTTCTCATTGACAAGAATATATTTCTTGACCAGTTTTCCTTCTTGGCTTTTTAAGTTTGAGCCACGACCTTAGGACTCTCTTGATTTTATCCTTGATCGATAAGCCAAAATGTTTGTTGCACTGCTACTTCCTTGTTTGAGTGCGGTCTCTACGATCGGCGAGAGACTCTCTGATCGAAGAGATTGATGGCCTTTTGGTCTTGTGGATGATTTTATTCTTCTTGATTGAGAGATATGGTTGCTCTATCTTCTTACGCCTTTCGGCTGTTTGTTCCTTTCTTCTTAGGATCCTTAGAGTCTCAATGTAAAGGACTCTATGGCTTATCGATAGTGGATCCACGAGGTTCTTCTATAGATTACGGCTTTCGACTTTCTTTTGCCCTTGCTTTTTCTGACCAAAGAAATGGGTTCTCCTTTGTTAGCTTCTTCTTCTTCTTCTTCAGTTTCTCTAACAACTGACATATTTTTTGGCATTACTGATTCCTTTATTTCACTAGTTCTTCCACTGGATTTAGACATCATTCTTCACGTTTTAATTGGATTCCTTTTCCAATTCTCGAATAGATTCTTTGGGTCATTCGATGATTTGGATTAATAGCTTCTCCTTCATCATCCTCAATTAAGTCACCCGAAGCGACTTATAAGATGATGCTTATAAATCGCCCATAGAGCATCTTTTGAGAGCTCTTTGTCTTCTTTGGTGATTAACCACTTCCCAATCCATTCAAGCAATAGAGCCCCATAGTTAAGTTGTATTCCATAACATATGGCGATCATGAGTTTGAGTTGTACCTCATTCACGGAGTCATGACGAGAGCTTTTTACAACATATATGCATTTTCCAACAATATCGACTAGAAATTACATACCTCTGTGGAAACTCCTTCTTCTTGTATCCTTTGACGGAGGAGATTTCTTGTGGTGCATCTTTTTGAGTCCCTTATGGAAGTCTATGACATCTATGGACGTATACCCTTCAGGTTTGAGACCTAGGGCTAGATTGATGTCTTCAGCCTTTAGTCTAATTTCCACATTCCTGACTTTTGTAGAGATGGTGTTGTTTTCAAATACACTATTATTGTAGAATTCTTTTACTAGCTTTGGGTAGATCAATGTGTTTGTACCCAAAGCTTCTTGAGACCTGCTTTTTCTTGATGTGATAAGTCTTGTGAAATTTGGGTTCATTTATTTTGAACTCGTCAAAGCGAGTCTGTAGTCGGAGATAACCTTTGGAAGGCGCCATTGATTTCTTTGCGAGAAAGTGGGGTGGTGAGCTTTCTCTTGATTTAGGGTTTACTGCTTGAGAGAGGAAGAGAGATGATCTTTTGAACTTTAGATTTTAAAAAGATGATTTTAATTTGTACTTGTAACTTCCCTCTCTCCATTTTGCTTAGTGGGACAGGTGTCAAATTTTGCTTGGCTCTACGAATTTGACAGAGAAGGATTGTACTGAATTGCCCTTAACTCCTTCTGAGCTAATGTATTTTTCAGTAGGACTACGATCGTTGAGATGGTCCTTGGAATTGTTGAGTCTGTTCTACCATCATTGAGTCTGTGTAGCAGTCGTCATGTCTGAGCTATAGAGTCTGAACTATGATCATTGAGTCTGATTATCAATCGTAGAGTCTGATCAAGTCCTCGTGATGAACCCTTTTTCTTTTACTTAGCATTCTTCTTAGTTTAAGGTAGCTCAGGAAGGGCCAACCTCATTGATTGAATCAAGGGTTAGGTTTGTCCCTGAGGTACTTAATAGAGAGAGATTGCTTTGTTTTATGCTTGATCATCATAGGGTGCTCCTTTAGTTTTGTTGATGTAGCTCTGCTATCATTGAGTCTGCACGGCGATCGTTGAGTCTTCACTGCGATCGTTGTCATTTTTGTGACACTTTGGTTCTACAATTGTGGACTTCCTTTGATCATGTTTATGATTTCAACATAGCCTTTAAACTTTGTATGGTTAGCACATACTAGAGCATATTTTTCAAGGTTGTAAGTTAAGCATGCCTAGCTCACTTATTAAATTGTTAAATCTGGATTC
Organism: Panax ginseng; assembly: GCA_020205605.1. Taxonomy (NCBI): domain Eukaryota; kingdom Viridiplantae; phylum Streptophyta; class Magnoliopsida; order Apiales; family Araliaceae; genus Panax; species Panax ginseng. Next base: position 71,011,563 of record CM035132.1, on the reverse strand, counting down.
ATCTAGGGGCTTTCTAAAGACATCAGCAAGTTGATTTTCAATAGGGATATATTGTAAAGATATAGTTCCATTTTGCACATGATCCCTAATGAAGTGATACCTTATTTCTATATGCTTAGTCCTAGAATGCATGATAGGATTATGAGTTATAGCAATTGCACTTGTGTTATCACAGTGAATAGGTATGGATTTGAATTCAAACCCATAATCTGCTAGCTAATTTTTCATCCATAAGATCTGAAACACACAAGCGCCATGACAATGTATTAAACCTGCGGTTGAAGTGAATCTTGAATTTTGTTTCTTGCTAAACCAGGACACAAGTCTATTTCCTAGCAATTGACAGGTGCCACTGGTACTTTTTCTATCAATTTTGTGACTGCAAAATCAACATCTGTATATCTGTTAGCTCAAATGAGGACTCCTTGGGATACCAAAGCCCCAGTGGGGTGTACCTTTGAGATACCTAAAATCCTCTTTCTGATGAGTTAAATGAGATTCTTTAGGACTAGCCTAAATCTAGCACAAATGCATGTTGCAAACATTATATCTGGTCTCTTTGGCGATTAGATATAAAGAGAGCCTATCATACCTCTGTATTGAGTTATATCAATACTTTTACCTTTTTCATCTTTGTCGAGCTTGGTTGCGGGAGCAATTGGGGTTTTTTCATGGGAGAGGTGATTCCATGCCATACTTCTTAAGTAAGTCTTTAATGTACTTGGCTTGGTTGATAAAGATTCCTTCATCGATCTTCTTTACTTGCGGTCGAGGAAGAAGTTGACTCACCCATCATGCTCATTTCAAACTTGCTCTGCTGCATAAGCTTGGAGAATCTCTTGCATAACTTTTCATCGATGACCCAAAGATAATATCATCAACATATATTTGAACTAATAGGACTTTATCTTTATGCTTTCTAAGAAATAATGTGGTATCTACTCTACCTCTAGTGAATCCATTTTCAATAAGAAAGTTAGTCAGTGTTTCATACCATGCTCTAGGTGCTTGTTTAAGACCATATAAGGCTTTGTATAATCTAAAGACATAATTAGAAAGAGATGGATTGATGAAACCTGGAGGCTACTCTACATAAACTTCTTATTGAAGTTCTCCATTCAAAAATGCACTCTTGACATCCATCTGAAAGACCTTGAATTTTATGTGAAGCGTGAAAGGCAAAAATATTACGATGGCTTCGATCGGCAGCAGTGCAAATGTCTCATCGTAGTCAATGCCTTCTTCCTGAGAGTAGCCCTTGGCCACTAGTCTTGCCTTATTCCTGGTTATGACTCCATCTTAATCCATCTTGTTTCTGAAAACCCACTTCGTTCCAATTACAGGATGGTTCTTTGGTCTTGGAACCAATCTCCATACTTTACTTCTCTCGAACTAATTAAGTTCTTCTTGCACGGCCTCTATCCAGCTGGAGTCTTCCATAGCATCCTCTATCTTCTTCGATTCTATTTGAGATAGGAAGCTTAGATAAAAGCATTCATTTTGAGTAGCAGCTCTTGTTTTGACTCTTGCATTTGGATCTCCAATGATTAGATCTTGAGTGTGATCTCTTGCCCATCTTCTTCCTGTTGGGACATCAGTTCTTATGCCTTCTTGTCTTAGATCTTCAAGATCTATTTCTTCTTCTTGATGTGGAGGTTAGATTTATGCGGCATAGGCCTCTCTACGATCTCATTCCCTTGCTCAGCGATTTCCTTTATGCGGTACTACGATCGTAGTGTTGAGCTCGACGACCTCGTTAAGTAGTGTCTGAAATCATTAGTCGCAGTATCTTGAGGCATTGTTTTGTCTAAGTCTGTTTCATCAAAGATGATGTGAATCGAGACTTCAACACTCGATGTCTTCTTGTTGAACACTCTGTAGGCCTTCTTTATGCATGGCATATCCAAGAAAGATTCCTTAAATGCGATTTTGGTTGAAACTTTGTCAAGTATTGCTTTCCATTGTTAAGAATGTAGCATGCACAACTAAAAGACATGAAAGTAGGCGACACTAGGTTTTCTTCCTTTCCACAGTTCATAGGGAGTCTTCTTAATCGTAGAGTGTATGAGTGATCATTACGAGTATAACAAGCGGTGTTGACCAAACTTACTTTGAGAAAGTACTCGAGCGGATGAAATTCTTTGCTAGTAGAGTCCTTCGACCTCTATTAATGTCATGTTCTTTCTCTCTCGCAACTCCATTTTGTTGAGGAGTTCATGGGTGAGAAGTTGTGACTAATGCCATTATGCATGCGAAATTGGTCCATTTTTGAGAAGTCGAATTCTACCATGATCACTCCTTATAGCCTTGATTTTCTCTCCTTTCTCGTTCATCACAAGCTTGAACATTTTGATCAGCTGGGAACTTGTCTCGTCTTTTGAGGTTAGAAAGAACACCCATATAAATCTGGTGAAGTCATCGACTACGACCATAGAGTATCTCTTTCCTCCAAGGCTCGTTGTTGGAATTGGCCCAAAAAGATCCATGTGTAGCAGCTGCAAAGGCTTATCAATTGAATTGACAGTTTTGCTCTTGAAAGTGCTTCTGGTCTGTTTTCCAAGTTGACAGGCATTGCACGACCTTTCTTTAATGAAGTTGAACTTGGGTAGGCCTGCAACTAGATCTTTTGAAGCTAATTTGGACATGCTTTTGAAGTTGAGATGAGACAGTCTTCGATGCCATAGCCAGCTTATTTCTTTAGATGCTTTAGCCAGAAAGCATATTGTCTCGTCTGAGCTCAATTTTCCAAGATTTACTGTGTAGACATTTCCTTCTCTTGTTCCGGTTAGCTTCACAGCAGATGTCTTCAGGTCTCGGACATGACATTGATTGTTGAGAAATGTTACTTGATGACCCTTATCGCGAGTTGGCTAATGCTTAGAAGATTGTGTTGTAGTCCTTCCACATGAGGCCACTTTCTTTGAAGGATCTGCACCATTTCGGTGAGCCATAGCCTCTTGTCTTGCGAGCCCATTATCTCCAAAGATGACCAGGGACCCTCCTTCTACTATGTAGTTAGACGAAGGGCTTTGTTCCCGATCATGTGTCTTGAACATCCACTATCCGGATACGAGTTGTGTTAATGGGAGCTCTTTTCACGAGGTAACATTAAACCTTCATTTTGGTACCCATACTTGCATGGGTCCTACTATATTAGTACCCTTGGGACCCCAATCTACTTGATTTTGGGTCTCACATGCATGGAATTATAATGACACTTTGCGACCTTGTGGCCAACTTCTGTGTACACACAAAAACATTTGATATGATGCATGTTTGTGTGTGTGTGAAAGTTCTTCCTCCATTTAGACTTTTGTGGGTTATTGGTCATCCTCCTGCTGGGTGATATTCCCTTTTCCATGTGTTCTCTTGTTTCATTATTTGTGAGGAGTGTATCTTACTTCTCTGTATCTTCTGGTTGGTTAAGTAGAGTTGATTTTATTGGACTCTACGATCCTTGAGGTTGATGAGTAGTAGCTAGATTACTCTTCTCTTTTTTACGAAACCTAGACCCGACATGAGATCCTTACTCTGGGAATATGAATTGAATCGGTGGGCGGGGGTTTGTGAGAACTCATCCTTACATGAGGATTTCACAAATATAATGCCTCTCTTGAAACTTGAAGCATTACGGTGCTAGTTTCCTTTGCTTTTTCCACACACATGACTTTGAGGTAGATTCCCCAAAGCCTAACCTGTTTACTATCGAGAGACACTTCTGCGGTTAGAGATTAAGGAGTCCATGGATGAAGAGGATTTATTCCATGTAGAGGCTGTCTTTTCTAGATCCTCAATCTTAGAGGTTAGACTAGACTCTCTTTGTGCCTTTGAGCTCATTTGCTGTCTCGAGAGCTTATTCTCGACTTCAAACTTGGAGAGAGAATCGATCTTGAGAAGAAATTGTTTCCGATTCCTCTTGAACTTTTTCTTTCTCCTTTTGAAGAAGTGAATAGTCTTTAGACGAAACTCTAAACCACTTCATGTATTGGTGCGGATCGGATGTTATGCCGTGTAATGCGGTTCTAAGGTCATCAATATCTACATCGGGAGAGTTGAAGTCAAATACCTCATCGATACTTACTTCATGTATGTTGGAGTTACATTTGTCCCTTGCATTTTTGGCCATCGGTGAGAGATTAGCCATTTGAGGATCTTCATCGTCTCCAGATTACAGGAGTTGAGTCATTATCGAGTCACTCCACGATCCTCCGACTCTGAGGCCTTTGTCTTTCTTTCTTGGCCTTTTGTTGCCTTTGTATTCCTTCCTTGCATGTGATTTCTTCTTGAGTTCTTCTCACGAGAGGTTTGTTGCGATTGGCAATGAAGTGACCGGGTTTCTTGCGATTGTAGCATAGGTCATTCATTTGCTCTGGTTTGTTGTAGTTCTTAACTTTCTTTGGCTTCTTTGGTTTTGCCTTGTCGCATGAATCTTCTTAGTCTTTTTAACTTGACATTGCAAAGTCCTCATCATCATCTTCATCGTAGTCGAATCAACTTGATGTTGACTTTGGAGGTGTTTTCGGTTACTTTGAGAGCAACACCTTTATCCTTCTTTCTTCCTTGAGACAACGTTTACGCTTTCGTTGTGTCGGCTCCGATTAATGCGTGAGGAGGTTGCCATATAAGCTGTTGAATAGTCATTTCATGTAGATTCTTTGATTCTCTTATGGCGATGGTTTTGGCATCCCACTTGCTTGGTAAAGCTCTCATGAACTTTATGATCGGATCTTTGTTTGGATAGATCTTTCCATAGGCTCGTAGAGAGTTGAGCAGAATATTGAATCTCTCGTATGTGGCAGTGACGTTCTCTCCTTGAACGTGAGCAAACATCTCATATTGTTGAGTCGAGAGAGATTGTTTGTTTTCTCGACTTCTTACATTCCTTCATGCATAATGAGTAGTGCTTCCCAAACCTCCTTTTGTTGTTTTTTTAGTTGACCACGTTTTCAAATAGATCATCTTCTAATGATTGAAATAGGATGTTCTTGGCCTTTTTGTCAAGCTGGACAACTCTCTTCTCGTTCTCTGTCCATTCTCCTTTGACCTTGATCTGTACTCTGTTTGGGTCATCTGTAGTTGGTGCAAGCTTTGTAGGAACATAGGGCCCATTTTGAACAGTTTCAAATAGATCTTCATCTATTGAATCCATGTAAGCTTGCATCCTAACCTTCCAGTTAAGCGAATTTATCTTTGTTGCACATAGGTGGCTTCTTTGCCTCCTCCGATCTTTGATTAAGCTTGGTAAGTGTGCCATTGGATCTACTCAAGCTTTGTAAGGTGTATTATAGAACTTGCTTTCGATACCAATTGTTAGTTCAGGAGAGCTGATAGATATCTAGAAGGGGGGGTTGAATAGATAATTAAAAACTTTTCTTTTAAACTAGTTAGTATGATTGTGATTAATGCACTGATGGAATGAGTATATGATAAACCTTCTTTTAGATATCTTGAATTAATGAGAGTAAAGCGATTATGGCCGCGATTATATAGATTTATAATGGACACGATAGTTTTAAGTGGTTGAGCACTAAAAGCTCTAATCCACTCTTCTACTCCTTGGTAGGAAATCCACTAAGGATGTACATTTACACTTCTTGAATCTCACATTCCTTCTAGACCCGGCCGATCTAGGCACTTCTTAGTTCACTCTTGAACTCTTGAAGTCAAGCGAGACTTGGTTCTTTCTGATTCACTTAGAACTCTTCAAGTCCTTGAGACTTGGAACTTCTCACTTGAGTTGATTGGTTGTTGTTGAGATCGTGATTGGTGCTACTCGATTGCTATTAAGCACTTGTTTGAAAGAAATGAGTAGGTGAGCAAGCTTTCTCTCTTTCTCGGATCGTAGAGTTGAGCGTTGAGTGTTCTTGCGCGTTTTTGTTCAATGCTTGCTTTTTCTTTTTTTTCTCATCTATGCGTATTACGTATATATGTGATCTTGAAATCTATCCGTTGAAGCCTTTTGAAGAAGCATTAAATGCGTTTGACCTTTCTGAACTTTGATGGAGACTTTTCTGCACATCTTCTGAATTTCACTCTGGCCCACTGACACATCAGACTGCTTTCTCACCTAACACACGAAAAGGTGTTTTCCTCTACCTTGATGGTCCTTTTCTTAGCTTCTTGAATACGTTCCTTTTGATCAATACTAAGGATATCTTTTGTACCATTGGGGATGGTGAGTGTCTTCAACGTTCAAAACCCATTCCATATTTGTTGGAATTCATCTTCAAACAAAAGGTAGGGCTTGATGCTTGACCAAAGGCGGATGACACTCTCTTATCCATATCGTAGTGTCTTGTCATATTGGTGCTTGTTCTTAAGAGAACACTACGATTTCTCGCAAGGATTTGCACACTCGATCTTTTCACACGATCATCATCACTTGCTCGTCTTGCGGACTCTAGCGTTTAGAGAGCACACTACGATCTACGAGTTAGCTTGACGAAACGTCGGACCACTCTACGATTTACGAAGAGGTCCTTGAAGGCAAATACACTTCGATCTTCTAAGCTCTACGATCTTGCCTTGGCTTACGCAATCTGTTGATCGACTTGATAGACTACGATTCTGTTGAAGCCTATCTATCGTTTCACGATAGATCAACCTAACATCTTTGATCTCTTTATCTATACATTTGTTTATAAAATGATGAACACTTAAAAGCTAAGATCAACCTAACAAATTTGATCTATCACTAAGTCCTTGTACATATATTCTTTTAAGGACTTTACATATAATCATGATCATTTACTTTAAACATCAAATCAAAATATGCATTCTTCATTAATGATAATTATCAAGTTGTTCATCAAAAGATTGATCTTCAACTCAGAACCATTAAGCCACCTTTAGAAGTTAGTAATTTCAAGATGAAATCTTCTAAAGCTGATAATGAATTTATTGATAATCTTTTAAATAAAATGAGTGATTTAAATCTCATAACCGCATCCTTGTCTCAGATTAATATGATGTCTGGGCAACCTTCCTCATACACCAGTAATGATAATACTGATAATGACAGAGATGACTCCAATGCTTTTTCCCGCATTCATATTTTAGAAATTCAGAATAATTTTCAGGAAATGCAAAATATCAATAAAACCACTTACAGTTAGAAACCTATAAATTGAATGACTTTATCTGGACCTAGTAGGTACTATTACCCCAGACCTACTCCTCAGGATATTTTGTATGAAGAAGACTTTCTTCATTCTCAAAAATCTTACCATGGTAAAATCATTTATGAATGGAATATTGATGGTAAAACAGAATATCAAATTTTTGAGACCATCCATCATATCATGATGTATGCAACTGTATGCAGACAAAATGATAATACAGACCATCAGATCTGTTGTTTCTTAGTAAATGGATTTACCGGCATTCTTAAAGGATGGTGGGATAATGCGCTTACTGAAAAACAACAAACTGAAATTCTCCAATCCTATAAGAATGAAACCGACCCTTTTACTAGAGCTGAATCAAAAAGAGAAGATGCTTGCTATACCTTAGTCAATGCTATCATTCATCATTTTGTCAGACCAGGATTCGTGAATAATGATAGGGGTAGAGAACTCTTACAGAATCTTTGTTGTCTATCCCTAACCCATTTTAGATGGTATAAGGATGTCTTTATAATAAAGGTAATGCAAAGAACGGATGCTGAAATTGAACATTAGAAAGCCAAATTTATTGATGGACTTCCTACCTTCTTTGCTGAAAAATCCATAAAAAAACTAAGAGATAAACATGACCGAATGAGTATTCCTTATAACCAATATTCGTATGGTCATCTTATTTCAATAACCATTGAAGAGGGATTATCGTTATGTAATGATATGAAGCTTCAACAATTAATGAAAAAGTAGAATCTCACCAAAAGACATGAGATAGGAGAATTTCGTGATCAATTTTCTTATGACACAAAATTACAGTATCCCCAAAAGGCTAAAAAACAACAAAGTTCTAAACCTTCAAAATCTTACCGAAGACGTTCTTCTAGAAAATCTTCTAAAAACAAAACCCCTGAAAAATCTACTAAGAAAAAGAAGACCAGTAATAAAAAAGATAAATCTAAAATTCAATGTTATAAATGCGGAAAAATAGGACACTTTGCTAATAAATGTAAATCAAAATTAAAATAGAAACTTAATGAAATGTCCCTTGATGAAGACATTCAACAACAAATTCTTAATTGTTTGTCACGATGAATTACAATCAAATTCGATGATGATTTAAATTTGAAATCTATTTTGATTCTGACAATGATTCTAACAATGAACAATGTCAAACCTGTACAACTAACAACTGTAATATAATTATTGAAGTTGACTATTGGAAAGCTATCGTCGAGATGAATGGTTTAGATATTGGAAGACCAAGTATCAATGTCTTAACTGACACCCAAAAATCACTCCTCGACTTAGCCGATCAAATTAAAGATCCCGAAATAAAATTAAAATTTTTAGAAATCTGTTATAAAAATCAAAAAATAGAAGATATTCTTCCCACCGATCAGTATAGTATGAAAGAAGTTATGAAACGTATACAAGACATTTCTACCACTGAAAAGCCTACTACTATTCAGGATCTTAAAGGTGAAATAAATATATTAAAATCTGAAATTAAACAATTACAAAATACTAATATTATTATTTCCCAAGATTTAAATAATATTAAACAACAGTTAAATTATAAACAAGATAATAATGCAGAATTCTCTAAAACTAAATCTTTTGATAAACAAAAATCTTCTGAATATTATTTGATGGTTATGAATCAAGTAGTCTTTCAGAAATAGTATATCAGAATTACTTTTGTTATTAAACCGTATTTTATCATTAAAGACGCCATTGCCCTAATAGATAGTGGTGCAGACATGAACTGTATTCAAGAAGGATTAATTCCTACCAAATACTTTCAGAAAACCACTCAATCTTTAACTAGTGCAAGTTGTAATACTATGAATATTAAATATAAAATTCATAAAGCCTTAATCTATAATCAAGGTCTTTGTTTATCTATTTCTTTTGTTCTTATCCGAAATATGAATCAAAGTATCATCTTAGGCACCCCTTTCTTGTGTCTTTTAATGCCCATTTCAAAAATTGATACTTTGGGAATTCATACTACTCTTAACAACAGACATATTGTTTTCGAATTCATTACAGAACCTTATACTAAAGAATTAAATCAAGTTAAGCACATGATTTATTCTAAAGAGAAACAAATCAATTTTATTCAAAAAGAAATAAAATTTCTTACTACAGAACAAAGAATTTTATAACCTTCATTACAGGAAAAAATAAAATTAATCCACAAAATTCTTCAAGCTGAAATCTATAGTGATGTCCCGAATGCTTTTTGGAATAGGAAGAAACATATTATTTCTCTTCCTTATATCCCTAATTTTAATGAAAAGAATATTTCTACTAAGTCTCGACCCAGTCAGATGAAGAAGGAATATTTACTCCTTTGCAAAACTAAAATTGAGTCTCTTCAACAGAAAAAATTAATAAAGCCTAGTACTTCTCCTTGGAGTTGTACAACCTTCTATGTTAATAAAAGTTCAGAAATTGAACGAGGAACTCCACGACTCATTATCAATTATAAACCTCTTAATGAAGCCCTTCAATGGATTAGATATCCGATTCCGAATAAGGACCTTCTTGACAGACTTCATGATGCCACTATTTTCTCTAAATTTGATATGAAATCGGGATTTTGGCAAATTCAAATTAGAGAACAGGATACTTATAAAACTGCTTTTACAGTACCTTTTGGTCACTATGAATGGAATGTTCTTCCATTTGGAGTGAAAAATGGACCTTCAGAATTCCAACACATCATGAATGATATTTTTAATCCTTTTACTGAATTTATTATTTGTTATATTGATGATGTCTTAATTTTCTCTTCATCTATTGAACAACACATTAAATATTTAAATATTTTTAAAAATGTTATCATAAAAAATGGTTTGGTAGTTTCTGCCTCTAAGATGAAGATTTTCCAAATAAAAATCAGATTTCTTGGACATAATATTTCCAATGGAACTATTATTCCAATTGACAGATGTATTGAATTTGCATCTAAATTTCTGGATGAAATCAAAGACATTATTCAACTGCAAAGATTTTTAGGAAGTTTACATTATATTCGTGACTATTATCCGAATCTTTCCCAAGATGCTTCCATTACAGATACCCGCTCACACGAAAAGAATCCTTCATCGTGGACCACTGAACATACTGATGCAGTAAAAAAGATTAAAGCTAGGGTCAAACAGCTACCTTGTTTATCCCTACCTAATCCCGAATTGAAAAAGATCGTCCAAACTGATGCTTCTAATACAGGATATGGTGTTATTCTAAAATAATTTAATCCTAACAGTAAAAACGAGGATCTTATTCATTTTACTTCAGGAGTTTGGAAAGGACCTTCTTTAAACTATCGCACAATAAAGAAATAATGTCTTTCAATAGTTAAATGTGTTTTAAAATTTCAGGATGATCTTTTAAATTAACACTTTTTAATTAGAGTTGATTGTTGAGCTGCAAAACAGATATTTAAAAAGGATGTTCAAAATTTATCATCTAAACATATATTTGCTACTTAGCAAAACACTTTATCCGTATTTGACTTTGATATTGAATATATCAAAGTAAAACAAAATTCTTTACCGGATTTTCTAACCAGAGAATATTTGTAGGAATGACCCGAGAGAGGTCGTGGGTCAGCGCGATCGAAGGTAGAAAAAGAGCTAACCTTTACTATCTGACGTAATCCTTAGCCTGAATACTCCATCTAGTAATTCTTCGGCTTCCTCTAGCCAGCTTACAGTAAAAGATGTTCTTCTTTTACCAGAACAGTACATTCCAAACAAATATGTGGAAGAAACAATAATATTTATTGACCAGAATGATGAAAAATGGATGAAAGATCCATGGGAGATCAACAGTCTCTTCCTTGTTTTAACCAGTATCGCTATGTATATGAGCAAATCAACATTGAAACAACATCCATGGACATTAAGCATACGCTTCATGATCCATCAAAACCGACAAGCCTAATTCAATACAGTAAAACAACCATCAAGAGCATCATGCCTCTTGCCAATTGGGGTATTAGTCCTCATACTACCCGTACTGTTGAATCTAGTCATACAACAGAAACCAGATACAGCTATTGGGATTATATTGATTCCTTTATGCATGTATTCTATTACCAGAATCCCATCCATAACCGCACCTGGTTTATCCGTATATGTCCTGATGTTCTTAAAAACAAAATTCCAAACTGGTTTTTCGTTTGGTGGGATAAATTCATTATTACAATGAAAACTTTACTAGAATCAATTCAAACAGAATTCAAAGAGTGGCAGGTTGCTTATGCCCATATACCAGTAAATAAAGATTTATCTATGCTTACATTATTGACCCATTTCATAATCCATTTTGGAATCCCTTGGATATGGAAATGGGATTTCCAATGTGACTATCAGAATAAAATTCCTTGTCTTAAAAGGGTATATTTTACCAAATGGTGGGATAAAGGACTTACTCCCACACTACCATAACTTCTGAAGACCGTAAAGAATCACACTCAGGCTTGTCTTGATGTCATTCCCCAAAGCCTTCCAGCACCAGCATCGATTAATCCTTTTGTCAAGATTCAAACCGATTTAAAACATGTGTTTCAAAATTAAACTGAAACAGATTTGATAGTTAAGACTATGGACTATATGAAAACCCAATTCTTACAATACTTTGCCCATGATGATAGTTCCATGAAAACTGTTAGCAGTAATGAAGGATCTGAAAAGGATGACAATGAATTCAGCGTCTTAGCTGGTGAAAGTCAAGGACCGGAACCCACTATGGGAGATTTCTGGGATTCTCTCACTTCCATGATTTTCGAAAAGATGGAACAAGACAAAAAAGGAAAAGGAAAAGCATAAAGCTATTCTACACTACAACATCAATAATTAGAAACAGACAACCACAGTGTCTCCACTAGCAGTAAAGCATAATCAGCTGCCCCTCAATTATTAGAAGATGACACCAACTGTCCTCTATAATGCGCCACTCAACCGACAGTTTGTCTCATGCCATTCCACTTCCTACGGCTGAGAGTTAAAGAAGAAAAGATAAGGATAGCAGACCGACTCCACTACCAAGGACACGCCAGATCCTTTCTTATCTTCTCACTTGTATAAATTGGGAGACCTCACCCATTATTGAGGCATAACTTTTATTTACATTTTCCCTTTGTACTCTCTCCCTCTCTCTCAAATAAAGGTTGAATTTTGAAGATATCAAAGGCTCTTCTATAAGTTTTAATTATTTCTTCTGTTAATTATTATGTCTCTTTACTTTAACTTTTAAATTTTCATACTTAAAACAGTAATCGATATAAAACAGCATATCAAACTGCAACAAATAAACATAATCGTTCTAATTTTTTAGAACAATTTAATAAATTTGAACAATTTATTGTTTTAACTAACTAAAAAGCTTATCTGAGGAAGAGACTGCAGAGAAACATAGTTTTGGGAAGACCCCCAAACCAACAGTAACTTTATGAGATCATATATGTAATAATTTATTTGTTAATATATATTTAATATGCCTTTAAAATATTCATGCCATTTTATTAAATGAGACAGTATGAGATTGGTGCTTTATTAAGTGGAACGTCACCCAAGTCGCGTTTAGGACTTTGCCTTTAGCAGTGTTTTGGCGTTATGACTTTTATCCTTTGTAAATCGTTGATAGACGTGCTTGATCCTTATCCTTTCCCCTTTCTCTTCCTCATATCCCTAATTTTAATGAAAAGAATATTCCTACTATGTCTCGACCCGATCCGGATGAAGAAGGATAGAGAACGTGTACAACTCGGGGAGAAGTACTTAGAGCTTTATTAATTTTTTCATTGAAGTACTTTTCATCATTTGGGTGAGACTTGGTAGGAATATTCTTTTCATTAAAATTAAGGACATAAGAAGAGAGGGAAAAGAATAAGATCGAAACGCGTCGATGATTTGATATTCTAATGGCTTTAGGATAAAAAAGGAGACATACATTTGACGTGATGCATTGGTTAAAATTGATAGTTAAAGTTCAAAATGAGAGGACAGGATGTGGTGCCTTTGAGTGGAAAGTGGTGGGTGAATTGTGTGAGAAAATGGAAAGAAAGTCCTTGAAGAGATTCAGGACTTCTCATCGAAAGTTTGAAGTGATTCTTTGAACCGTTGAGAAGTGCAGTTGAGAATGGCGTCAGTGATCAGACTAGCATCTTGTGATTAGTTCAATAGTTCAAGCTATATGAAGTAATTGAACTGAATTTGAAGTCATTTTGAATTGATTCTGGTAAAGTTTCCATTGTAATACCGAAATAGGGCAGGATCAGGGAAAGGATAAGGATCAAGCACGTCTGTCAATGATTTACAAAGGATAAAAGCCATAACGCCAAAATAAGACTAAAGGAAAAGTCCTAAACGCGACTTGGGTGACGTTCCACTTAATCAAGCACCAATCTCATACTGTCTCATTTAATAAAATGGCATGGATATTTTAAAGGCATATTAAATATATATTAACAGATAAATTATTACATATATGATCTCATAAAGTTACTGTTGGTTTGGGGGTCTTCCCAAAAGTATAAGCCGGCAGGTCACTTCCTGTATAGCGTTTTTAGTTAAAACAATAAATTGTTCAGATTTATTAAATTGTTCTAAAAAATAAGAACGATTATATTTACCTGTTGCAGTTTGATATGCTATTTTATATCGATTACTGTTTTCAGTATGAAGATTTAAAAGTTCAAGTAAAGAGACATAATAATTAACAGAAGCAATAATTAAAACTTATAGAAGAGCCTTTGATATCTTCAAGATTTAACCTTTATTTAAGAGAGAGGGAGAGAGTACAAAGGGAAAATCTAAAGAAAAGTTCTGCTTCAACAATGGGTGAGGTCTCCCAATTTATACAAGTGAGAAGATAAGAAAGGAACTAGCGTGTCCTTGGTAGTGGACTCGGTCTGCTATCCTTATCTTTTCTTCTTTAACTCTCAGCCGTATGAAGTGGAATGGCATGAGACAAACTGTTGGTTGAGTGGCGCATTATAGAGGATAGCTGGTGTCATCTTCTGATAATTGAGGGGCAACTGATTATGCTTTACTGCTGGTGGAGACACTGTGGTTGTCCGTTTCTGATTATTGATGTTGTAGTGGAGAATAGCTTTATGCTTTTCCTTTTCCTTTTTTGTCTTGTTCCATCTTTTCAAAAATCATGGAAGTGAGAGAATCCCAGAAGTCTCCCATAGTGGGTTCCAGTTCTTGACTTTCACCAGCTAAGACGCTGAATTCATTGTCATCCTGTTCAGATCTTTCATTACTGCTAACAGTTTTCATGGAACTGTCATCATGGACAAAGGATTGTAAGAATTGGGTTTTCATATAGTCCATAGTCTTAACTATCAAATCTGTTTCAGTTAAATTTGGAAACTTCCATTTTAAATCGGTTTGAATCTTGACAAATGGATTAACCGATACTGGTACTGGAAGGCTTTGGGGAATGACATCAAGATAAGCCTGATTGTGATTATTTATGGTCTTTAGAAGTTCTGGTAGTGTGGGATTAAGTCCTTTATCCCACCATTTAGTAAAAAATACCCTTTTAAGATGGGGAATTTTATTATGATAGTCACATTTGAAATTCCATTACCATATCCAAGGGATTCCAAAACGAATTATGAAATGGGTCAATAATTTAAGCATAGACAAATTTTTATTTACTGGTATATGGGCATAAGCAACCTGCCACTCTTTGAATGCTATTTGAATTGCTTCTGGTAAAGTTTCCATTGTAATAACGAATTTATCCCACCAAACGAAAAACCAGTTGGGAATTTCGTTTTTAAGAACATCAGGACATATACGAATAAACCAGGTGTGGTTATGGATGGGATTCTGGTAATAGAATACATGCGCAAAGGAATCAAAATAATCCCAGTAGCTGTATCTGGTTTCTGTTGTATGACTAGATTCAACAGTTCGGGTAGTATGAGGATTAATACCCCAATTGGCAAGAGGCATGATGCTCTTAATGGTTGTTTTACTGTATTAAATTGGGCTAGTCGGTTTTGATGGATCATGAAGCGTATGCTTAATATCCATGGATGTTGTTTCAATGATGATTTGCTCATATACATAGCGATAGTGGTTAAAATGAGGAGGAGATATAACGCCTTTTGATCTCCCATGGATCTTTCATTCATTTTTCAACATTTTGGTCAATAAATAATACTGTTTCTTCCACATATTTATTTGGAATATACTATTCTAGTAAAAAAAGAACATCTTTTATTGTAGGCTGGCTATAAGAAGCCGAAGAATTACTGGATGGAGTATTCAGGCTAGGGAATTCTATATAGTAAAGGTTAGCTCGCCTTACTACCTCCGATCAATGACACTTAACCTCTCTTGGTCATTCCTGCAAATATTCTCTAGTTAGAAAATCCGGTAAAGAATTTTGTTTTACTTTGATATATTCAATATCAAAGTCAAATACGGATAAAGTGTTTTGCCAAGTAGAAAATATATGTTTAGATGATAAATTTTGAACATCCTTTTTAAATATCTGTTTTGCAGCTGAACAATCAACTCTAATTAAAAAGTGCTAATTTAAAAGATCATCTTGAAATTTTAAAACACATTTAACTATTGAAAGACATTATTTCTTTATTGTGGGATAGTTTAAAGAAGGTCCTTTCCAAACTCCTGAAGTAAAATGAATAAGATCCTCGTTTTTATTGTTAGGATTAAATTATTTTAGAATAACACCATATCCTGTATTAGAAGCATCAGTTTGGACGATCTTTTTCAATTCGGGATTAGGTAGGGATAAACAAGGTAGCTGTTTGACCCTAGCTTTAATCTTTTTTACTGCATCAGTATGTTCAGTGGTTCACGGTGAAGGATTCTTTCATAGACGAGTATACAGAATGGAAGCATCTTGGGAAAGATTCGGATAATAGTCACAAATATAATTTAAACTTCCCAAAAATCTTTGCAGTTGATTAATGTCTTTGATTTCATCCGAAAATTTAGATGCAAATTCAATACATCTGTCAATTGGAATAATAGTTCCATTGGAAATATTATGTCCAATAAATCTGATTTTTGTTTGGAAAAGCTTCATCTTAGGGGCAGAAACTACCAAACCATTTTTTATGATAACATTTTTAAAAATATTTAAATGTTTAATGTGTTGTTCAATAGATGAAGAAAAAATTAAGACATCATCAATATAGCAAATAATAAATTCAGTAAAAGGATTAAAAATATCATTAATGGTGTGTTGGAATTATGAAGGTCTATTTTTCACTCCAAATGGAAGAACATTCCATTCATAGTGACCAAAAGGTATTGTAAAAGTAGTTTTATAAGTATCCTGTTCTCTAATTTGAATTTGCCAAAATCATGATTTCATATCAAATTTAGAGAAAATAATGGCATCATGAAGTCTGTCAAGAAGGTCCTTCTTATTCAGAATCGGATATCTAATCCATTGAAGGGCTTCATTAAGCGGTTTATAATTGATAACGAGTAGTGGAGTTCCTCATTTAATTTCTGAATTTTTATTAACATAGAAGGCTGTACAACTCTAGGGAGAAGTACTAGGCTTTATTAATTTTTTCTGTTGAAGAGACTCAATTTCAGTTTTGCAAAGGAGTGAATATTCCTTCTTCATCTGACTGGGTCGAGACTTAGTAGGGATATTCTTTTCATTAAAATTAGGGATATAAGGAAGAGAAATAATATGTTTCTTCCTATTCCAAAAAGCATTCGGGACATCACTACATATTTTAGCTTGAAGAGTTTTGTGGATTAATTTTATTTTTCCTATAAAGAAGGTTGTAAAATTCTTTGTTCTGTAGTAAAAAATTTTATTTCTTTTTGAATAAAATTGATTTGTTTCTCTTTAGAATAAATCATGTGCTTAACTTGATTTAATTCTTTAGTATAAGGTTCTGTAATGAATTTAAAAACAATATGTATGTTGTTAAGAGTAGTATGAATTCCCAAAGTATTAATTTTTGAAATGGGCATTAAAAGACACAAGAAAGGGGTGCCTAAGATGATATTTTGATTCATATTTTGGATAAGAATAAAAGAAGTAGGTAAACAAAGACCTTGATTACAGATTAAGGCTTCAGAAATTTTATATTTAATATTAATAGTATTACCACTTGCACTAGTTAAAGATTGAGTGGTTTTTTGAAAGTATTTGGTAGGAATTAATCCTTCTTGAATACAGTTCATGTCAGCACCACTATCTACTAGGGCAATGTCGTCTTTAATGATAAAATCCAGTTTAATAACAAAAGTAATTATGATATACCATTTCTGAAAGACTACTTGATTCATAAGCATCAAATAATGTTCAGAAGATTTTGGTTTATCAGAAGATTTAGTTATAGAGAATTCTGCATTATTATTTTGTTTATAATTTAACTGTTGTTTAATATTATTTAAATCTTGGAAAATAATAATATTAGTATTTTGTAATTGTTTAATTTCAGATTTTAATATATTTATTTCACCTTTAAGATCCTGAATAGTAGTTGGCTTTTCAGTGGTAGAAACGTCTTGTATATGTTTCATAACTTCTTTCATACTATACTGATCGGTGGGAAGAATATCTTCTGTTTTTTTATTTTTATAATATATTTCTAAAAATTTTAATTTTATTTCGGGACCTTTAATTTGATCGGCTAAGTCGAGGATTGATTTTTGGGTGTCAGTTAAGACATTGATATCTGGTCCTCCAATATCTTAACCATTCATCTCGACGATAGCTTTCCAATAGTCAGCTTCAATAGTTATATTACAGTTGTTAGTTGTACATGTTTGACACTGTTCATTGTTAGAATCATTGTCAGAATCAAAATAGATTTCAGCTAAATCATCATCTGAATTTAATTCAGAATTATTGCTTGACAAACAATTAAGAATTTGTTGTTGAATGTCTTCATCAAGGGACATTTCATTAAGTTTCTATTTTAATTTTGATTTACATTTATTAGCAAAGTGTCCTGTTTTTCCGCATTTATAACATTGAATTTTAGATTTATCTTTTTTATTACTGGTCTTCTTTTTCTTAGTAGATTTTTCAGGGGTTTTGTTTTTAGAAGATTTTCTAGAAGAACGTCTTCGGTAAGATTTTGAAGGTTTAGAACTTTGTTGTTTTTTTAGCCTTTTGGGGATACTGTAATTTTGTATCATAAGAAAATTGATCACAAAATTCTCCTATCTCATGTCTTTTGGTGAGATTCTGCTTTTTCATTAATTGTTGAAGCTTCATATCATTGCACAACGATAATCCCTCTTCAATGATTACTGAAATAAGTTGACCATAAGAATATTGGTCATAAGGAATACTCATTCGGTCATGTTTATCTCTTAGTTTTTTACGGATTTTTTCAGCAAAGAAGGTAGGAAGTCCATCAATAAATTTGGCTTTCCAATGTTCATTGTTGGCATCCGTTCTTTGCATTAACTTCATTAGAAAGACATCCTTATACCATCGAAAATGGGTTAGGGATGGACAACGAAGATTCTGTAAGATCTCTCTGGTTAGAAAATCCGGTAAAGAATTCTGTTTTCCTTTGATATATTCAATATCAAAGTCAAATACGAATAAAGTGCTTTGCCAAGTAGCAAATATCTGTTTAGATGCTAAATTTTGAACATCCTTTTTAAATATCTGTTTTGCAGCTGAACAATCAACAGTAATTAAAAAGTGTTGATTGAAAAGATCATCCTGAAATTTTAAAACACATTTAACTATTAAAAGGCATTCTTTCTTTATTGTGGGATAGTTTAAAGAAGGTCCTTTCCAAACTCCTGAAGTAAAACGAATAAGATCCTCGTTTTTACTGTTAGGATTAAATTATTTTAGAATACCACCATATCTTGTATTAGAAGCATCAATTTGGACGATCTTTTTCCATTCAGGATTAGGTAGGGATAAACAAGGTAGCTGTTTGACCCTAGCTTTAATCTTTTTTACTGCATCATTATGTTTAGTGGTCCACGGTGAAGGATTCTTTCGTAGACAAGTATACAGAATGGAAGCATCTTGGGAAAGATTCGGATAATAGTCACGAATATAATTTAAACTTCCCAAAAATCTTTGCAGTTGATTAATGTCTTTGATTTCATTCAAAAATTTAGATGCAAATTCAATACATCTGTCAATTTAATCTACGGTGATAGAATAAATTAAATAGCTTAATATTTATTATTTAATATTTTGGAAATATTAAATATAAATTAATAAGAGGAGTCTTATTATTATTATTATTACTATTATTATTTAATTCTAAAGGAGTTTGAGAATTAATTAATAAAAGTATTCTCATATATTCCTAATAAGCTTCGGAAGCCTAATTAATTAAAATAAAACTCTATTACTAAATTGTTTAGGAGGGTTACCTACATCTATAAATAAGAAGAGTCTTATTTTGAGTCAGGGTTAATGACAATTTCAAGAGTTGGGAGAGTACACAATATTTTATAGTCTATAGAGATAGAATTAGGGTTTTGCCAAATACCCATCTTTTTTAATACTTGTTCTTCCTTGGTGGATCATCTCTAGAGGCCAAACATTTGGGTGGCTAGCATTGATCAAAGGAAGGAATCAAACTCGGTGGATTCAAGTTGAACGTGAAAAGGAATTGAAGGTGAACTCATATTTGAGGAAACTAGTGTCTACAAGAGTATTAATCTGATCTCCTTCTCTTTTATATTGATTGATAATTATGCACAAAGTAAGATCATGGTGATGGTTTGTATGAAAAATTTTAAAATCCATTTTATCGCGCTTCCGCACCTTTTATGTAATTTGATTGCATGATCGCGTTATATATAAACCTAACAGTGGTATCAGAGTCTAACTTTGTGCTAATTATCGATCTTGATTATTCCATTTATGTATTGTATGTGATTGGATCAGATGTTTTGGGCAATAATTTTTTTTTTGATTATGCTACGCGGTGCGGCAGTGCCGCCTCTAGTTCATTCTGGAGCGCGGATTTACCCTAACCCAAAAACGTTTCTGGGGTTGTAGCGCAGTCACGCCCAACGCCAGAATTTGAAATTTTTTAATTTTATTTTTATTTATTTCAATTAAGATAAGATTTATTTTTAATTGGAATATGTTTTAAAAATAATTTTTTTTTAACTTAGAATTGGATTCCACGTTAATTTAAATAAAGGAGTTTATTCATATATGGAATATGATTCCATGTTTCCTAGAATAAAAGAGTTTATTCACATATGGAATAGGATTCTATGTTTCCTAAAATTAAAATGTTTAATTTTGATAAGGAATATGATTCAACATATTTTATTTTTCCAGTAATTTTAAGTTAAAATATATGAGTTTATTTTTTACTTGAAATTGGATTCCATGTTAATTAAAATAAAGGAGTTTATTTTAATTTGGAATTTTCTTAAAAATAAAAGATTTTATTTTTATTCAAAATTAGATAAAATAAAATAAAGAAGTTTATTGTGATTTAATTTTTGATTAAAATATTGGAGTTTATTTTGTTTCAAAATTGTATTTCTAGTAAGCTTTTAATTGCCCATTAAATTGATATCGATGCATATATGAAATGGATTTATTATTCATCAGATGAATGTTATTTATTGTTATATATGATGATATGTATGATAATAAATGGGGTTGATTATGAACTATTGACCAATGTGATTAAATTTTATTTTAGTTGAATGCACGAATGTATGAGTTTTATTAATGGGGCCTGCGTACCTTGCCTTCTCTAATTTTTCTTGATGTAATTTCTATCTCCCTCCTATGTACTTCCCCTTGATTGTTGATCAAGGTTTCTATTTACTGTAAATAGTTATGTAATAGGAATTGTTAGAATAATTTTGAAGAATTGGAGACAAAGGAGCAAGGAGTACATGAAGACCCGTTTGTAATGGAGCTCGAGTTTAAATATAATAGTTATATTTAAATTTAATTCTTGCACCCTAGGGTTTGACCGTTTAGTTTACTTGGTGGCTCTAGTGAACCAAACTAGAATAAAGTCCATAATCAATCCGGCTAGAATGTAGTATTCTATATGCATGCTTATACTATATATATATATATATATATATATATATATATATATATATATATATATATATATATATATATATATATATATATATATATATATATATGTGTGTGTGTGTGTGTGTGTGTGTGTGTGTGTGTGTGTGTGCACTAAACAAGATGAGACAATTAATAACAAACGCCTCAAAGATTTTATATTAAGTCCTAAGCGTTCAAAGATATTTGAAATATCGAACGTCGCCTTCTAACATGATAAAAATTAATAGAGTACCAATTAATTATTATAAGTTTGTTGTATCATCGCAAGACTTATCTTAAGTTTTTGAGATATTATTTTTTATCACATTTGATGCTTATAAAGAAATTGAACAATACTATTTTGTCATGTAACCACAAGGACAATATTTTTCTTTTTGAATATATGGAAGTGCTAGGTTGGACTTAACTTGGATAATTTTGATTTGGATGTGTCACCACTTGATCAAAATAATCTAAGAGGCAAAATAGGAGGAGTTACATGATGATGTAATTGACAAGAGGTGTCTACCTATTTATTTATATAGTTTGTTGTGTCACTACAAGGCTATATACATTTGAAATGAGATGGCGAACTATATAAGTGAGGGTAATATAGTTTGAAGAAAATAGTAAGAAATAACAATTTAAACAAGACCTAATTTATTTCGGTAATTAATAAAAGATTGTATGCTAAAATGTTGTTAATTATAAATTCATTTACAGAATTTTATAATGTCTAAATTACTATCACTGCGGAGCATATTAAATGCTAATTAACTAGACCAAATTATTCGGATTGGTTAAGGAATTTGAGAATAATTCTCACGGCTGAAAATCTATCATATATCCTTAATACGCATATCCCTGCAATGGTTGCAGACAATGCATCTGAGGAAGAGATTGCTACTTTTAGAAAGTTGCAAGATGATGCATAGTTGGCTCAATGCATCATGCTCACATCCATAAGTAACGAGCTTCAACGTCAGTATAAAACTATGAATTCTCCTACTATATTCCTGCACATCAAGTAGTTGATGGTGAAAAAAGTAGGACTGATAGATACCAGATATCTAAGTAGCTCTTCTGATCTAGAATGACCGATGATACTACATCAAAGACACAAATCCTCAATATGATCAATTTGATTGAACAAATAGGACAATATGTTTTGTCATGGTTGGAGAGTTGAGCCAATATTTGATCTTGTAGTCACTCCCAGACTCCTTCTCACAATTGTTTTGAATTTGCACATGAACAATATGCTAGATGTCAGCCTCGCTGATGTGCTTAACATGTTTAAAACTGTTGAGAGTCATTTTCCAACCAAGAAAGACCAAGTCTTATTGGTAGGGGCCAAAGGATCTTCTGAAAAGAAGAACGATTCAAAGAAGGTAAATAGAAAGGAAAAAACAAAAGATAATAAGAACTAAACTGATACGGATAACAAAGGAGTTTGCTTCCATTGCAATAAGCCTGGACACTGGAAAAGAAACTACGAGAAGAATCTTGCAGAGGCTAACCAAAAGAAGCTTAATGAAGCTTCGGTTACAGATACAGGTTTGTTCATGATCAAAATAAATCTTTTTGTAAGTTAAGGTTCTATTTGGGTATTGGATACCGACTTTGGTTCTCATAAATATAGATTTATGAAGGTACCAAGCAAAAGTAGAAAGCTAAACAAAGGGTAAGTAATACTATGTATGGAAAATGAAGCAAAGGTTGCTGCATTAGCCATAGGAACTTATAGTTTAGCATTTGCCTACAGGCAAGTCTATTAAGTCAATAAGTTGTTATTGTATTCCAGTTCTCGTTAGAAACATTATTTTCATTTTTTTGTTAGACAACAAATTTTTTTGGTATTATATTTAGGAACAATTGTTATTCTATTTATAATAATAATGTTTTGTATAGAACATGAATATTACTTGATGATGTTTGTGTACTTGACTTACATCAAAATTATTTTGCAAATTGAACAAACTAGTATAAGAAAATGAGATGATCATTCAAAAAGTTGAATATTTGTATTTGATGAAATAGAAGTCTGAATTATTTGAAAGGTTCAAAGAATTTAGAGGTGAAAAGTATTAATATTCTTTGATTAGATCGAGGAAGAAATACTTGTGCAATAAGTTTCTAGATCATCTTAAATGGTTTCTTATAATGGACGCCTCATGATACACAATAATTTATTGGTGTATCTGAAAGAAAAAATTGTACCTTGTTGGACATGGTGCGGTCCATAATGATTTTTACCGACATTCCAGTATCCTTCCGGGGTCATGTCCTAGAAATGGTTGCATATCTACGAAAAAGGTAACCTCAAAATCCCGCCCTAAGACTCCATAAGAGTTATGGACAAGGAGGATTCCTAATCTTAAGTATGTTAAGATAAGGGGTTGTCTAGCTTATGTGAAAAATGTTTCAAAAGGTGTTTTTTGCAAGGATAAGCTTGAGACAAAATTTGACAAATGCAAATTTGTGGGACATCCTAATGTAAGTTTAGGGTATATATGTTCTATAATCCTACAGAGCAAAAGGTGTTTGTTGTGAAATACACTGCCTTCTAAGATAAATGTGTTTATCATTGAAGGGACTAGTGGGAGGATAATAGATCTTGAAGAGTTCAAAGACCACAAAGCACTATAAGTCAAAAAGGAGGAACTTGTAGATAGACCTGTTGTGCCACAAGCGAATCATAAATCTAGAATAGTACCGAAGATAACTAGGAGGTATGGATTCATCATAGATGAGGATGATGAGGTACGCATCATAGAAGATGATGATCCAGTTACATACGATGAGGTAAGAGTTGTATACATTTAGAGAAATGGCAGAAGGCCATAAAATCGAAAATGGATCTTTGGAGCAAATGGCAAGGGAAATCTTTAAGGTATTTTTCATCATCCTCGGTCCTAAATAATGATATAACTTAATATATTTGGCCTGTAGTGCAAAGATGAATGATTATCTGATGAATATCTTTGACCGTGGTGCAAAGATGGACAGGTGTTGAGATGAACATGACCAACTGGTGATACAAATGAATATCTTTGGCCCATAGTGCAAAGATGAATATTTGATTCAAGATGTATATTGATTGATGTTACAAGGATAAAATATTGATGATGGACTTTTAAATTTATAGATGATAGTAGATTTCATTCTCTACTTAACTCTTCTAATGAATTGTTATTTTCACTGCGAATATTGATCTAAAATTGGTTGTCCATTATATTTTATCTGATTTATTGAAGGCTAACGATAATTTGTTCTACATTATCTTAGTCAAAATATTTTTTACTGGGCTAGTTGAGCTCACCCTTTTCCTTTTTGTTTCATTTTTCTTCTCAAGAAGCGAGAATATAGCGGGAACTAGTCGGGGTGCGGAGTGATGTTTTAAGTTGATTGTTTTAGCAGTCCTCACTATTTTGTAAAATAGTGTATCAATAATTCTAATGAGGACAAATTTGAGACTGGATATTTTCTAGAAGACAATATTTGTATTTAAACTCACAGTATATGTGTTGTCGTATTTTGCATGACAATTGTAATAATGAAGTTATAGTTGTTTTATGTACCATATATTTGGCGACTCAGAATGGGTTGTGTATACCTATTTTGGGGGCATCATAGTTGGAATCAGAGCTTAGGGATATGGTCTCTAGCAGAGATCGGGGAATAGAACTAGGAGCGGAGAGACGAGTAAATCCTTCGCTAGTGTGTCCTACCTAAGCTTATTTGTTGGTCGGTCAAAATATAAGGTTATTATGTGGTATGTCAATTTCTTTAATTAACCCTTATTTATGATAGTACTTGAGAATGACAGATAGAAATGTTAACAATGGAGTGAATGAGACCGTTGAGATACCTTTAATCACCAAACAGGGGAACGTGCAACAAGAAGGCAATATTCCTCCTGTAAAAAACACTGCCGAACAAACGATGAATGATGGGATGTTTAGAAGCTTTTTGCAGTTCATGCAAAATCAAACAAAGGAGACTCGTGTACAAAATAAGGGTGGAAATGATAGCAACGCGTGACTTGCCAAAGCCAAGCAATTCAAAGAGTTGGAACCACCAGAAATTTTGGGAAAGCCAGATCCGATTAAGGCAGAAACGTGGGTTAAACAAATTACCAGGATATTTGATATCTTGGGATGCACGGAGGAACAGAAGGTTTCATTCGCCACCTTTATGTTTCATGGTGAGGCATATTACTAGTGAGAATCTGTGAAGTGTACCCAGCCAGCCACACTCAATATGTCTTGGGAAACGTTTCAGAAACTGTTTAATGACAAGTACTTTCTTGAAAGTATTCGTCATATGAAAGAGGTAGAGTTTATTAGACTATAACAGAATAACATGACTGTGTCCCAGTATGAGGCTAAGTTCGTGGAGTTATCCAGGTTTGCACCTCATTTGGTAAAGAATGAGGAACGTATGACGCAGATGTTTCTGAGAGGTCTAAAACTCGATATACGTCAATATCTCAT
Organism: Panax ginseng; assembly: GCA_020205605.1. Lineage (NCBI taxonomy): Eukaryota > Viridiplantae > Streptophyta > Magnoliopsida > Apiales > Araliaceae > Panax > Panax ginseng. The sequence goes on along the minus strand of CM035132.1, from coordinate 70,985,891 downwards.
TTTTCACAAATTTTCTCTATATTCAGATGTTATCAACATGACTCAATTATTAGAGCGAGATAATGACTATGTTCAACCGAGGGACCACAACCGTGGTCATACTGCAAATTGGCGATGAGTCATCGTGAGCAATGATAACCAAATGGGGAGGAAAAAATAAGGACAAAAGCAGTAACCACTTTGGTGGTAATCATGGCCATGATAGTAGAAGAAGCGAGTCATGGGAGATTTCAAAAAGAGAAGGTACAACAATTGTGAGACTCCAAATTTTATGAATAAAGATTTAAATTTCTCAAAATATTTTTTTCAAAATTATGATGTGGATTTGATATAATGTTATAGTTGTGGGTAATATTTATAAATTTTGCAATGAATGAAAGTTGTTATATAATATTCGATTGGTCGGGGAATATTCATTTTAACAGGGAATATTCGCATTACAACAACAATCATTGGTGGACCCTACAAATCGAAATTATTGTTTGGATTGAGAAAACGATAAAAATATTTTTATGAAAATAACGGCGGAAGTTTTACTGTTAAAACTGTTGAACTACTCGGTAGTAAAAGTACAGTAATACGAGTGGTTGCATAGTAGCACAAAGAATTGATTATTGATACTTACATGAGAAGTCACTCAGTTTTGTTCAATTATTGCTACAGTAATTGTTGCATAGTATCTCACGTTATTTGATTCAATTATTGTCGATATTTTATATATTATTAAATCAATAATTGAGATGACAGAGTTATTAATATTATTATTTACAATATTAACGATGTCTAGAAGTTATGCCAAGGAGAGGTTTGGTCACCTAATTGCGCGCCAATAGGGAGAAATCCTTATTGGAAAGCCCTCTCTTTCCTGGGAACGACTTGGTCGATTAATATTGTGAATTATAATAATGATGATAAATGTTTTAAATATATTGAGGTGTCTTTTTATGAAGTCACGAAAGTTTTTTTTATATATATATATATATAAATTTTGTTTTATTAGTATTATTAATGTAATAAAACGGAAAAGCATGTCTATGCGAAGTACCGCATACATGGTGAAATTCTTCTGTTATTCTATTCTTTATCATTATGTTGGAATAACCTTTCTATGCGAAGTACATCATACATGGTGAAATTCTTCTGTTATTCCATTCTTTATTATTCTACATTGGAACATCCTGCTTAAGTGCAATTTTTGCGATTCGGTTCCGTTATTTATTATTCTATTGAACACCACAATGCAATGCGTTTACGCATGACTGAATTTCCGTTATTTATAATTTTGTTGGAACATCTTGTCGGTGCAAATTTTGCCTTACCTGGTTCCGTTATTTATTATTCTGTTGTAATATCCTGTCTGTGCGTTTATGCATGACCTGGTTCCGTTATTTATTATTCTGTTGGAATAACCTGTCTGTGCGATCTATCACATACCTGGTGATTTCTTTTGTTATTCTATTCTTTATTATACTCAGTTGGTTAAAGTTTGGACTTCTATACTCCATGAAATTAGTGAAATATCCTTGATATTTGCGCTCCATCCAGTATCTTTTCATGGAAATATTCTTCTGAGCATTCTTGAATTTTACTCTACAAAGCAGTATCATGTTGACAATTTGGACGTTATTGATTCCTGGATAAATTAATTCTTGAACTTGTTTTATTGAATTTTTATGTCATTGTCATCATCCTCATGTTTATATTATGTTGAAAGTCATCTATGGCCTGTAGTGTATAGATGGACTTGGTATGATTATGACCAGGAATTATTCGGTATAATCATGACCGTAAAGTTATAAATGATGTCGAAAAAGTCCTCATTGGCCCGTAGTGCATTGATGGACAATTTTTGGTATGATTATGGCTATGGATTCTCTTCGGCCAAGGGTCCAAAGATGAATTGTTTTATGGCATGATCGTGACCGTTGATGAAAACACAATTATATTTGGCCTGTAGTGCATGGATAATTCATGGTCGTGATACTAAATAATATCCTTGGCCTGTAGTGCAGGGATATTTTGATGATATGGATTATTTATTAAGCTGAGTCTCAGCGATAAAAGTGATGAAAAACTTTTTTAAATCATAAAAGATAGTAGATTTTATTCTCTACATGACTCTTTTAATGAATTGCTTATTCCACTGCAGTTAAACTTGATGTCTATTGTATTTTATCATTTTAACATTGTTGAAGACTAATGATAATTTATTCTGCATTATCTTAGTCATAATATTTCTTACTGGGCTAGTTGAGCTCACCCTTTCTTTCACTGTTCTCTTCAGAAAATGAGAATATAGCTGGGACGAGTCGAGGAATGGAGTGACGGTCCAGATGATAGCATTAGTAGTCCTCACTATTATGTTAAATAGTGTGACAATAAATGTAATGAGGACTCCTTTGAGTGTGGATATTGTCTAGATGACAATATTCTTATTAAAACTCTCAGCTATGTTTTGTCGTATTGTTTACACGATGTTTGTATAATTAAGTTGTATTTGTATTTTGTACCATGTATTTGGCGACTCAAGATGGGTGATGTATACCTATTTTTGGGGGCGTCACAGTTGGTATCAAAGCTTAGGGATATGATCCCTGGTTGAGATGTGAGACAAGAACTAGGAGGGGTGAGACGGGAATTCCTTCGTTAGTATGACCTACCTAAGTTTATTTGGTATTTAATTGGTCAGTCAGAGTATAGGGATAATATGTGATATGTCAATTAACCCTTGTTTTGTGGTAGTGTTTGAAAATGGCAGCTAAAAATGTTAACAATGGAGCGAATGACACGAATGTTTCTAAGAGGTTTGAAACCTAAGATACGTCAATACCTCATTTCTCACAAACGTTGTTTATATCAAGATGTTGTGAATAGGGCTCAGTTATTGGAGCGCAATAATGAGTCGGCACAACCAAAAGGTAATGACCAGCAACACGATAATAATCGTACCAGTGGCAACGGCCATCAGAGCAATGATAACAATCGTGGAGGAAATTATCATGCCAAGAATGGTAACCACTTCGGTGGTAATCATGGCCAAGATAATAGAAGTGGAAATTTTAAGAAGAGAAGGTTTAATAATGATGGAAAGATAGCAGCATCAGCACCCGTTTCAAAGGAAGAAGAACGACCACCGATTGTATGTTTCAAATATGGATAGGAGGGACACATCCGTCCAAACTCTACGCATCAATTCAAAGCGTGTTTCAATTGCGGAAGAGAAGGTCACCTAGCTCGATTTTGTCGTGTAGTAAAGTCAAGTCCAGCTGGGATAGTGATGCCAAAGGATGTCTCAGACAAGTCAAAGCCGGTAGTTTAAGTAAGAGCGTTTGTCGAGGAATCCGAACGAAGTTATTATGAGTAAGTTAATCATAAACGCTTACGAAGTCTATACCTTATTCAATACTAGTGCTACCTAATCTTTTATCTCTCTTGCTTGCGCTCAACGTTTAAATTTGACTCCGAAGAAATTAGAGTTTGACTTATCTGTTAAAGCTCCATTAGGAGAAACCTTCGTTACCTCCACTATTTATAAATCTTATTTGATTCAAATCGACACTTTCACGTTACCTGTCGATCTTATCTCTTTGAAAATACTTGCCTTTGATGTGATTTTAGGAATCGACTGGTTAACTACTCATCATGCTAAAATTGATTATTTTCATAAGGCTGTTAGCTTTCATATTCCTAACCAACCTGTTATACGAATTCAAGTAACCAAACCACTAAAGTCAATCACTGTCAAATCAAGCCATAAGTAAAGAGCCCCGAGCCTTTCGCTGGTGACTTCCAAGTCTTGGAATACACCGAAGCTAAAATATCCGTAGGGGACGTCGTGAATAACGGTGGCAAGTTGATAGATATCAATGTGACGTGTTATCCCAGTCTTGGATGAGGGTCACAGTTTTTGAATGATATTTCTATTATTAATAAATTTCCTGACGTATTCTTGAAGACTTCTTAGCCTACCCTAGAGCGTAAAATCAAATTTTGTTTCGACCCCAGTACAAAACCCATTTTTAAAACACTTCAATATTTCTTCAACCAAAACGAACGTATAATGCGCCAAAGACGTTGGCTCGAGCTGTTGAAGATTACGATCGTACCATTCAATACCATCGTGGAAAAGAGAACGTGGTAGCTGACGCGTTAAGTAGAAGATCGTATGCAGTTACGAGTGTGACGTTGTTAACACAAAGACCCATTTCGTATAACTTACAAATGATGAAGATAGAGTTAAAGACTCTAGGGACCCACGTGAAGATAACGAATATACGAGTAGAATCGACTTTAATCGATAAAGTTAAAGCCGCTCAAGCTACATACTCAGAGCTGATGAATGTGAAGAAGAAGGTTCAAGATGGCGTTATTCTAGAAGAAAGAATCGATGAAGAGAGGAAATCTCAACCCTCGATTTTAATTGGCCCATTTGAAATCCTCGATCGAGTAGGAACTGTGGCCTATAGACTCGTTTTATCGCCAAATATGTTGCATGTTCATAACGTTTATCACGTACCGATGTTACGTAAATATGTGGATGACCCGAACCACATTATTGATTTAGAACCGGACGAGATAGCAGAAGATTTAATGTATAAGAAGATACGTGTTAAAATCTTGGATAAGAAGGATCGTATTCAACACTCAAGGGTTATACCTCAAGAGTTAGAATTTGAAATGAAGTCAAGGTATCCTCACCTCTTCGGCATACCAGGTACGTACGTAAATTTCGAGGGCAAAATTTCATAAGGAGGAGAGATTGTGAGACCCCAAATTTTATGAATAAAGATTTAAATTTCTCAAAATATTTTTTTTTAAAATTATGGTGTGGATTTGATATAATATTATAGTTGTGGGTAATATTTATAAATTTTTCAAAGTATACAAGTTGTTATATGATATTCGATTGGTCGGGGAATATTCATTTTAACAGGGAATATTCATACAACGACACAATCATTGGTGGACCCCACAACGGAATTATTGTCGGATAAAGAAAACAATAAAAATATTTTTATGAAAATAACGGCGGAAGTTTTACTATTAAAACTGTTGAACTACTCGGTAGTAAAAGTACAGTAATACGCGTGGTTGCATAGTAGCACACGGTATTGATTATTGATGCTTACGTGAGAAGTCACTCATTTTTGTTCAATTATTGCTACAGTAATTGTTGCATAGTATCTCACGTTATTTGATTCAATTATTGTCAATATTTTATATATTATTAAATCAATAATTAAGATGATAGAGTTATTAATATTATTATTTGCAATATTAACGATGTCTAGAAGTTTTGCCAAGGAGAGGTTTGGTCACCTAATTGCGCGCCAATAGGGAGAAATCCTTATTGGAAAGCCCCCTCTTTCCTGGGAACGACTTGGTCGATTAATATTGTGAATTATAATAATGATGATAAATATTGTTAAATATATTGAGGTATCTTTTTATGAAGTCACGGAAGTTTTATATATATATATATATATATATATATATATATATTATATATATAAATTTTGTTTTATTAATATTATTAATGTAATAAAACGGAAAAGCTTTTTTATATAAAATAGAATACTTTTATAAAGTTATTTGTTTTATTAGACAATAATTAGAATATATTATATTCTATTATGCATAGTATTTTGCATAATAAAATCTTTTATATAAAAATGTATACTTTTATAAAGTTATTTATTTTATTAGACAATAATTAGAATATATTATATTTTATTATGCATAGTGTTGCATAGTGCTGCATAGTGTTTTGCATAGTAAAATCTTTTTATATAAAATGTAATACTTTTATAAAGTTATTTGTTTTATTAGACAATAATTAGAATATATTATATTTTATTTTGCATAGTGTTGCATAGTGCTGCATAGTGTTTTTACATAGTAAAATCTTTTTATATTAAATGTAATACTTTTATAAAGTTATTCGTTTTATTAGATTATAAATAGAATATATTATATTTTATTTAAAAATTTTGTTTTATTAGAATATTTTATTTATAATTTATAGTAAATTAATATGGACCGTCTGCTCAAAAAGTAAATCAATCTGGACCGTTCATGAATTAGTTACTATTCACCATTCTCCTATAAATAGAAGCTCATTCCTTCATTATTTCTTACGAATTCATTGAAATTCTAGAGAGAAACTATAGAGAGAAAAGAAGAAAATATTCGCTACTTCACTACTCATATATCCGAGCTTCTTCTAAGGTAAGGGTATTATTTCTTTTGTATTCATGAAGAGAACTTTTGTTATTCTATTCTTTATTATTACATTTGGAATAACCTCAGATCTGTGCTACTACCCTATACTTGGTGAAATTCTTTTGTTATTCCATTCTTTATCATTATGTTGGAATAACATGTATATGCGAAGTACCGTATACATGGTGAAATTCTTCTGTTATTCTATTCTTTATCATTATGTTAGAATAACTTGTCTATGTGAAGTACATCATACATGGTGAAATTCTTCTGTTATTCCATTCTTTATTATTACATTTGGAACATCCAATAGGTTCAAATTTTGCACGACACCGGTTCTCGTTATTTATTATTCTATTGGAACACCCTGTCTGTGCGTTTACGCATGACCTGGTTCCGTTATTTATTATTCTGTTGGAACATCCCGTCGGTGCGAATTTCGCCTTACCTGGTTCCGTTATTTATTATTCTGTTGGAATATCTTATCTATGCGTTTATGCATGACCTAGTTCCGTTATTTATTATTCTATTGGAATAACTTGTCTGTGCGGTCTATCGCATACCTGGTGATTTCTTTTGTTATTCCATTCTTTATTATACTCAGTTGGTTAAAGTTTTGACTTCTATACTCCATAAAATTAGTGAAATATCCTTAATATTTACGCTTCATCCAGTATCTTTTCATGGAAATATTCTTCTGAGCATTCTTGAATTTTACTCTACAAAGCAGTATCATGTTGACAATTTGGACGTTATTGATTCCTGGATAAATTAATTCTTGAACTTGTTTTATTGAATTTTTATGTCATTGTCATCATCCTCATGTTTATATTATGTTGAAAGTCATCTGTGGCCTATAGTGCATAGATGGACTTGGTATGATTATGACCAGGGATTATTCGGTATAATCATGACCGTAAAGTTATAAATAATGTGGAAAAAGTCCTCATTGGCCCGTAGTGCATTGATGGACAATTTTTGGTATGATTATGGCTATGGATTCTCTTCGGCCAAGGGTGCTAAGATGAATTATTTTATGGCATGATCGTGACCGTTGATGAAAACACAATTATCTTTGGCCCGTAGTGCATGGATAATTCGTGGTCGTGATACTAAATAATATCCTTGGCCTGTAGTGCAGGAATGATTTGATGATGTGGATTATTTATTAAAATTTGAGTCTCGTGATAAAAGTGATGAAAATTTTTTAAATCATAAAAGATAGTAGATTTTATTCTCTACTTGACTCTTTAAATGAATTGCTTGTTCATTGCAGCTTAAACTTGATGTCTATTATATTTTATCAGTTTAACATTATTGAAGACTAATGATAATTTATTCTGCATTATCTTAGTCATAATATTTCTTACTGGGCTAGTTGAGCTCACCCTTTCTTTCAATGTTCTCTTGAGGAATGAGAATATAGGTGGGGACGAGTCGGGGAACGGAGTGATGGTCCAGATGATAGCATTAGTAGTCCTCACTATTCTGTTAAATAGTGTGACAATAAATGTAATGAGGACTCCTTTGAGTGTGGATTTTGTCTAGATGACAATATTCTTATTAAAACTTTCAGCTATGTTTTGTCGTATTGTTTACACGATGTTTGTATAATTAAGTTGTATTTGTATTTTGTACCATGTATTTGGCGACTCAAGATGGGTGATGTATACCTATTTTTGGGTCGTCACAACAATGACAACGTGAAGACGTCAGCACCAACATCAACTGTTTCTAGGGGAGGAGAACGACCATGGGTCGTATGTTATAAATGCGGGAAAGAGGGACACATCAGTCCAAACTGCCCACAATAATTTAAGGTATGTTATAACTGTGGAAAGGAAGGTCATATAGCTTGAGATTGTTCTATATCAAAACCAAGTCCAGCGGGGATGGTGACTCCAAAGGCTGTCCCAGACAAGTCAAAGTCAGCGATTCCTGAAAGAGCATTTGTTGTGACTAGCCAAAATGCGAGGAACCCGAACGAGGTGATCACGGGTAAGCTAATCATAAACTCTTGAGAAGTTTATACCTTACTAGATACCGGTTCTACCCATTCTTTTATCTCTCCTACTTATGCTCAACGTTTGAACTTGACTCTGGAGAAATTAGACTTTGACTTATCTGTTGAGACTCCATTAAGAGAAACTTTCATTACATCCACTGTTTTTAAATCTTGCTTGATCCAAGTTGGCACCATCACATTACCTATTGATCTTATCTCTTTAAAGATACTTGCATTTGATGTGATTTTAGGGATTGATTGATTAACCACTAAAATTGATTATTTTCGTAAGGTCGTTAGTTTTCATATTCCTAACCAACCTGTTATGCGAATTCAAGCAACCAAACCACTAAAGTCAATCACTGTTATATCAAGCCCTAAAGCCATTTGTTTATTGAAAAATGGATGTCAAGATTTCTTAGCCCATGTTATGGACTTGAACAAAAACACGTCAGATTTGAATAATATTTTTGTTGTTAGTGAATTTCCTGACGTATTTCCTGAAGAATTTTCTGATCTACCCCTAGAACGTGAAGTTGAATTCTTTATTGACCTTGAACCTGGTACTAAACCCATTTTTAAAATCCCATATCGAATGGCTCTTATTGAACTTCAGGAGTTAAAGTTCCAACTACAGGAGAGTTGCAAGGAGCACAATTCTTTTCAAAGATCGATATTCGTTCTGGATATCATCAGCTGAAGATTAAAACTGAGGATATCTCGAAGACTGTCTTTAGAACTCGGTACGGGCATTATGAAATCTTAGTCATGTCTTTTGGATTGACTAATGCTCCTGCGACTTTCATGGATATGATGAACCGAGTATTCAAGGAATATTTGGATCAATTCGTTGTTGTCTTTATTGATGACATCCTCATCTATTCCAAAAGCTGTGAAGATCATGAGCACCATTTGAAGCTGGTACTTCAAAGGCTTCGTGATAACAAGCTATATGCCAAGTTAAAGAAATGCGAGTTCTAGCTTGAGTAAGTAGCATTCCTTTGGCACGTGGTTTCAAAACATGGAGTATCTGTTGACCCAGCAAAGATTGAAGCAATACAAAGTTGGGAGCAACCGAAGTCAGTGACCGAAGTATGTAGCTTTCTAGGCTTAGCTGGTTATTATTGGAGATTCATGGAAGGATTTTCTCAAATCGGTACTCCGTTAACTCAGCTAACTCGGAAAGATACAAAATTCGTATGGAGCGAGGAATGCGAAAATAGTTTCCAAGAGCTCAAGAGGAGACTCATTTCGGTACCTGTTCTAATAATACCATCTGGTTCGAATGGATTTGTTATCTACAACGATGCTTCAGGCAAAGGGTTAGGATGTGTTCTCATGCAACATGGGAAAGTCAAAGCCTATGCCTCGCGATAACTCAAAGAATATGAGAGGAATTATCCTACTCATGATCTGGAGTTAGCAGTAGTCGTTTTCGTGTTAAAAATCTGGAGACACTACTTGTATGGGGAGAAAGTGGAGATTTATACGGATCATAAAAGCCTCAAATATTTTTTCACCCAAAAGGAACTCAACATGCGGCAACGATGTTGGCTCGAGCTGTTGAAAGATTACTACCATAGCATTCAATATCATCCTTGAAAAGCAAACATGGTAGCTGATGCATTGAGTAGAAGATCTCGTATGCGGGTACGAGTGCGATAATGTCAACGCAAAGACCCATTTTTTAAGACTTACAAAGGATGGAGATAGAGTTAAAAACTCTAAGTACCCACGTGATGATATCAAACATACGTGTAGAACAAACTTTAATCGATAAAGTTAAAGCTGCTCAAGCCACAGACCCAGAGCTGATGCGTATGAAGAAGAAAGTACAAGAAGGTGTTATTCCAGAAGAAATAATCGATTAAGAAGGGATACTTCAAGTCAACTCCAGACTTTGCATTCCTAACGATTCTGACTTGAAGCATAGAATCATGATGGAGGCACAAAAAACACCATTTGCAATCCATCCTGGGAGTACCAAAATGTATCATGATCTTCGACATACATTTTGGTGGAACAATATGAAGAGAGAGATCGCGGAGTTTATCTCGAGGTGTTTAACTTGTCAACGTGTAAAGGCGGAGCATCAAGTGCCAAAAGGTCCATTACAACTACTTGAGATTCCAAAATGGAAGTGGGAACACATTACCATAGATTTCGTTACGGGTCTTCCCAAGGTTTCTCAAGGCATAGATGCGATTTGGGTTATTGTTGATAGATTAACTAAGTTTGCTTATTTCTTGCCGATACGGGAGACTTATTCCCTTAAATGTCTTACTCGTATGCACGTAAATAAGATTGTGAGATTGCATGGCATGCCAGTATCCATAGTTTCGGATCGTGACCCAAGATTCACTTCACGATTTTGGGTTAGCTTGCAGAAAGCTATGGGTACGGATTTACGATTCAGTTCGGTATACCATCCTCAAAACGGATGGGCAATCAGAAAGGACTATTCAAACTCTTGGAGATCTATTAAGACTCGGTGTTCTAGACTTCAAAGGGAGTTGGGATAAGTACTTGCCATTGGTGGAATTCTCCTACAAAAACAGTTATCAAGCAAGTATAGGCATGGCTCCATTTGAGGCGTTGTATGGACGAAAGTGTCGTTCTCCAGTATGCTGGGATGAGGTGGGTGAACCAACATTGTTGGGACCAGAATTGGTATGAATGACTATAGAAAAGATCCAAACGATTCGACAACGTATACAAATGGCACAAGATCGACAAAAGAGTTATACGGATCTTCATCGAAAGGACGTGGAATTTAATATTGGGGATCATGTATTGTTACGTATTGCTCCATGAAAGGGAGTTACAAGATTTGGAAAGAGAGGAAAGCTCAATCCAAGATTTGTTGGTCCATTTGAGATTCTTGACCGAATAGGAAATGTGGCCTATAGACTCGTATTACCTCCAAGCATGTCTCGTGTTCATAATATTTTTCACATATCTATGCTTCGTAAATATGTGAAAGACCCAAACCACATTATTGAGTTAGAACCATACGAGATAGCCGAAGATTTAACGTACGAGGAGGTACCTGTCAAGATCTTGGATATGAAGGAACATGTCCTACGCACAAAGGTTATACAACAAGTCAAAGTTTTGTGGAAGAACCATGCTATTGAGGAAATGACCTGGGAGTTGGAATCAGAAATGAAAGCGAGGTACCCTCACATTTTCTAAACACCAGGTACGTACGTCAATTTTGAGGATGAAATTGCATAAGGAGGGGAGGTTGTAAGACCCCAACTTTTTATAAATAAAATTGAATTTCCTCTAATTATTATTTTGAAGAATAAGGTGTTAATTTGATATAATGCTTTGGTTATGAGTGAAATGTGCAAATTTTGCAAAATAAGCAAGTGGTTATAAAATATTCATTGTTGTCAGGGAATATTTGTTTGGTCGTGGAATATTCTTGCTGTCGGGGAATATTTATACGGTGGCGCAATCATTTGTGGACCCCATAACAGAATAACTGTCAAATGAAGAAAATGACAAGTATGAGTTTTTATAAATAACGACGTAGTCATTACCGTTAAAACTATTGGAATACTCGGTGGGTAAAGTAAAGTGATACGCGTTGTTGCACAGTAGCACACGGTATTGCACAATATTTTTGGATTATTGACTCTTACGTAAGAAGGCACTACTCAATAATTGTTATAGTAATTACTGTTCAATATTTTATTTTATTGATTCAATAATTTCTACGTTGATATTTTATATTATTGTTGTTTAAATAATTGTCACTACACAGTATTTCCCATTATCAGATCAATAATTCATATTATTTGAATAATATTATTAGATAGTATTATTGGCAATGTCTAAGGAAATTCTGTCTAGAAAATGGGTTTGGCCACCTAATTGCGCGCCAGTAAGAAGAAATCTTTATCGGAAAGCCCCCTTCTTTCTTGAGAACGACCTGGTTGTCATAATTGTGATTCTATAAAATGATTTGTGAATAATTAATTATTGATTTATATGATAAGTAAATATTTATTTTACGTGGATATAAATGAAGGAATTAATGATGAGGTGTTTTATCAGTATTTTATTAGAATGGGGGTGTTTTATCAGTATTTTGTTAGAATGAAGGTATTAAAAATCATCCGTATGTGGATTTCGGTCATTTTTTGTTTGGAATTTGGAAAACTTTTCTTCTACAAAGTTGTAGAGAATTAAATTTCCTATGGAACAGATATGAGATTTGAATTTTTTGATAAAGGGCTATTTATTATGAATTATTGAAGTTTCAGAAATAAATATTTTTATTAAAATATGGGTGGGCCCCACTTTTCGTTGTTGTGGAAATTTGCTGAATTTGGTGGGCCCCACATGTGGTGTGCTGCATTTTGTTCAAAGTTGTGTGAGTGAAATTTTTTTAAGAATATTAATATTTTATTAATTTAGTCTGCTTTGGCGTTCTAGCATTTTCCTATAAATAGGGTGCTTAGTTAGAATTGAAAATTACACCAGAATCTGAAGTTTTCTCCCTCTATAATATCGAGCGTATTTTATGAGTATTTAGATACTTTAAGAGTTGCTATTCAGTGCAAGTTTCCTTCAGCATTATATCTGATATTTCAGCCAGAAGTACTATTCTTTTGAGGTAAGGGATGCTATTTTCTTCGTAAATGATGTTATTTTATTCAATATCATTATACCGAAATATTGGTATGAAATTTGTTATGAAATTTTTACCTTTTTATGTTGAGGTTACTATTTACGTATACGACACTATTCACGTATAAGGCACTATTCACGAATACGATAATATTCATGAGTACTATTCACGAAGTATGATTTTTCATATGGAATTTTTACCTTTTCGTGTCGAAGTTACTATTCACGTATACGACACTATTCATGTATACAACACTATTCACGAATACGACACTATTCACACAAAAATTAAATTTTCTTTTCTTTGTCCAAGTTGTCTATTATGGTTACTATCTTTGATTGTGTCCATGTTTTGATCTTCATTTTTGAATTCTGCTCCACAATTGATTATTATAGAGTATTTTTTTAACTTAGATAAATCGAAGTACGAATCCCTAATCTTTGTCCTTTGATCTCACTGGATTCGTTTTCTTTAAGGTATTTTTCATCATCCTCAGTCCTAAATGATGATATAACTGAATATCTTTGGCCTGTAGTGCAAAGATGAATGATTACCTAATGAATATCTTTAGCCGTGGTGCAAAGATGGACAGGTTTTGAGATGAACATGACCAACTAGTGATACAAATGAATATCTTTGGCCCATAGTGCAAAGATGAATATTTGATTCAATATGTATATTGATTGATGTTACATGGATAAAATATTGATGATGGACTTTTAAATTCATAGATGATAGTAGATTTCATTCTCTACTTAACTCTTCTAATGAATTGTTATTTCCACTGCGAATATTGATATAAAACTGGTTGTCCATTATATTTTATCTGATTTATTGAAGGCTAACGATAATTTTTTTTACATTATCTTAGTCATAATATTTTTTACCGGGCTAGTTAAGCTCACCCTTTTCCTTTTTGTTTCATTTTTCTTCTCAGGATGCGAGAATATAGCGGGAACTAGTCGGGGTGTGGAGTGATGTTTTAAGTCGGTTGTTTTAGCAGTCGTCACTATTTTGTAAAATAGTGTATCAATAATTGTAATGAGAACTTATTTGAGTGTGGATATTGTCTAGAAGACAATATTTGTATTTAAACTCACAATATATGTGTTGTCGTATTTTGCACGATAATTTTAATAATGAAGTTATAATTATTTTTTGTACCATGTATTTGGCGACTTAGAATGTGTTGTGTATACCTATTTTGGAAGCATCACATCTTTTATCGTCAGAAGCACTACACTTGCATACGTGCATGCCTAACGCCCTCCGATTGCCTCTGAATACACATTAGTCCAAAAGATGGCAATTGTTACCCCAGTTACCGACCTCAAATCGAATAACTTAAAGAATAAAAGTTGTAGGTCTATTCTTCCTCGTTCCGGATCATCTTGAATCTACTTAATCGGAGTTCGTATAAAAATATTATGGCTGTTTTACTACAGGAGGTCAAAAAAGTCACATCGGACAAACCTAGAGGGAAGATGCGCCCCAAAAGACTTAGGGCACACCGCAACTGTGCCCGTTAGTAGAATCGGGACTTACAGTTTACTGTTCTTGCGATTTTTTGACCCTTTCCTCCTTCAAATCTTCATAACTTGAGTTATACATATCAAAATTAGTCCGTTTTTGATTCTCACAACATACTAGAATTATAACAATTTACAAAAACACTAACTAACCTAAATCTTGACCCAAAACTCATGCTCATACTAAACTTTCATGTTTTAACTACGAATTCGTTTCTTAACCAAATTGATTTATTCAACTTGCGTTATTTTTGTTTTTTCAACGTTTTTACAACATCCATCATCAATTTAAGGTTTCCATCAATAATTTATCATCAATTTTAGTCTCTAATTAGACAAAAACATATATTTTTCAACCAAAACTCTAAACTTCATCTTTCAACACATTCTTACGAATGTGATCACTATAAAACAACTTTTTGATGATATAGAACGGATTAAACATAACAATTAACATATATAACTAATTTCTTAACAAATTAAACCTATAAATCCAATTTCTCAACAAAAAATCGAGAGAATGAAAAAAATAGATTAATACCTTTTGATTCTTCTAAACCTTATCTAGATGAATTGAAAAACCTTGTTTCTTTTGATTTTCTAGCATCTCTTCTTCTCCAATTTCATAGAGAACTTCTATTCTCACTCAAAACTCTATAACTCTCTTCTTTAACACTCTGTTTTCTTTATTCTTAAGCTTAGAAAAAGAACGTAAAACCAAATAACTGATATAACATAATACGTACATCAATATGGCTTCATCAGTTACAAAAAAAACCGAAGGGTCTCAAGGCTATGCTTGGCTAGAACCCAATTATCATCTTCTAATTTATTTTAATTTCTTCCTTATCATATAATATACCCTTATCACACTCATTAACTAATTGAATTGAATTAATCCCAATTCATTAATAAATCCAATTAAACCTTACTAATAAAATTATAACTTCTATTTAGCCAATATAATTATAATTTTACTTAATAACCATTAATCCTCTAATTTAATTACTTAATTAAATTAGACTATTTTCATTTCCTTGATATCATCGCACTTTAAACAAATTATTCCATAACAATTTCCAACTAAAATATTCATTTTAAATTTAATGAATATTCCAATTAAGATATTTATTTTATTCGATAAATATTTTAACTATTTACGAGATTCTCAATCGTATTACATTAACATATTACATTTATATGTAATATATATTACTTTTTCATCTTATTAAAATAAATATATTTACATTAACTCACTATTTTAATTAAGTGAATTAGTTGCCTTATTTATGAAATTTAATTCATTACAGATTCAATTGCCAATCAAGGCATGATAATAATATTATATTATTTCATAATATAATTCTCATATCTATTTAAATTAACCAATATTTATTCGATTAATTCCTTTTTGCACTATTCCTTTACATAACATATTACATTTGTATGTAACATATATTACTCTCTCATTTTATTAAAACACATCATAAGAATTTTATCCATTAAATTTTTATTTTACTTATTTTACATTAATTCACTATTTTATTTAAGTGAATTAGTCATATTATTTATGAGATTTAATTCATAATAAATTCATTTCCACAAGGCATAATAATCAAATTATATTATTCCATAATATAATTTTCAACTTAATTAAATTAACTTAACTCCATTTTCAAACAATTTCATTTACCTTCTTCAATAGTTAAATTAATTTAACTACTAAACCTCATTCTTCCAATATATATATATATATATATATATATATATATATATAGAGAGAGAGAGAGAGAGAGAGTCCGGATCAGGTCCGGACTCCTGCATTTTAACAAAATTCAGACTTTTTTTTTAAAACAACTATAAATTTTTTTTTATGGAACTTGAATTTTTACATAATATAGTGTTTTTGGTGTGATTTGGATACATATATCAAAACATGTCTGTACAGTCTGTGCAGACTGTACATACATTTTTTTTGGTATAGGTATGCAAATCATGCCCAAAACATTATATTATGAAAAAATTTCAGTTCCATAATTTTATTTTTTTTAGTTGTGCTACAAAAAAAAAAAAAAAAATTCAATCAAGATTTTAATCGTGTCCTAATTCTCCCGAACTCGATCCTATTTCTATTTCTATATATATATATATATATATATATATATATATATATATATATATATATATATATTCTATATTCAAACCAAATCATATATTTCACAATATATAACACCTATATACACATATACAAACTCAAAACATCTCGTAATAAGAATTTTATTAATTAAATTCTTATTTTAATAATTTTTGAAAATACGGGTTGTTACATCCTTCACTCCTTATAAGGATTCCGTCATCGGAATCACCGAAACCTTACCTTACTCAGGTTTTCATCAAATCTCTTTTTAAAAAATTTATCGTTGAATAACTTCAACACATTACCTTAATATATGTTTTATATTTCCTACTACATTCATTTCTTCAACAACTTCTATGTTACGCCCCCAAAATAGGTATACATCACCCATTTTGAGTCGCCAAATACATGGTACAAAATTTAAATACAACTTAATTATACAACAGTCGTGTAAAATACGACAAAACATATGCTGTGAGTTTTAATATAAATATTGTCATCTAGACAATATCCACACTCAATTGAGTCCTCATTACATTTATTATCACTCTATTTAACAGAATAGTGAGGACTACTAATGCTATTATCTAGACTATCACTCCATTCCCCAGCTAGTCCATGCTACGTTCTCATTTCCTGAAGAGAACAATGAAAGTAAAAGGGTGAGCTCAACTAGCCCAGTAAGAAATATTATGACTAAGATAATGCAGAATAAATTATCATTAGCCTTCAACAGTGTTAAACTAATATAATATAACAAACATCAAGTTTAACTGCAGCGGAACAAGCAATCCATTAAAAGAGTCAAGTAGAGAATAAAATCTACTATCTTTTATGATTTAAAAGGTTTTTCATCACTTTTATCATTGGGACTCGACTTTTAATAAATAATCCACATCATCCACATATTTGACCAAAGATATTCATTAGTATCACAACCACAAATTATCTATGCACTACGGGCCAAAGATATTTATGTATTCATCAATGGTCATGATTATGCCAACAACTGTCCATCAATGCACTACGGGTCAATGAGGACTTTTACCACATCATTTGTAACATTACTATTATGATTATACCGATAAATCCCAGTCATATAATCATACCAAGTCCATCTATGCACTACAGCCACAGACGACTTTCAACATAATATAAATATGAGGATGATGACAATGATATAAGAATTCAATAAAACAAGTTCAAGAATTAATTTATCCAGGAACTAATAACGTCTAAATTGTCAACATGATACTTCTTTGTAGAGTAAAATTCAAGAATGCTCAGAAGAATATTTTCATGAAAAAATACTGGATGAAGAGCAAATATCAAGGATATTCAACAAATTTCATGGAGTATAGAAGTCAAAACTTTAACCAACTGAGTATAATAAAGAATAGAATAACAAAAGAAATCACCAGGCATGCGATAGACCGCACAGACAAGTTATTCTAACAGAATAATAAACAACGGAATCAGGTCATACGTAAACGCACAGACAGGATATTCCAACAGAATAATAAATAACGGAACCAGGTCAGAAGAAATTCTCACCGACAGAATGTTCTAACAGAATAATAAATAACAGAACCAAGTCATGCATAAATGCACAGATAGGATGTTCCAACAGAATAGTAAATAACGGAACTAGGTCAGGCGAAATTCGCACCGACAGGATGTTCCAACAGAATAATAAAGAATGGAATAACAGAAGAATTTCACCATGTATGCGGTATCTTACGCATAGGCGGAGTTATTCAACAATGAATAATAAAGAATGGAATAACATAAGAATTTCACCATGTATGCGGTACTTGCGTGATAGATGTTATTCCAATGTAATAATAAAGAATGGAATAATGTAAGAATTTCACCAAGTATAGGGTAGCTCACATGATCAAAGTTATTCCAACAGAATAATAAAGAATGGAATAACAAAAGTTCTCTTCATGAATACGAAAGAAATAATACCCCTTACCTTAGAAGAAACTGGATATAGAAGTGGTGATGTAGCAGAACACTTTTCTTCTTTCTCTCTATAGTTTCTCTCTCTAGAGTTTCAGGGAATTCGTAAGAAATAATGAAGGAATGAGCTTCTATTTATAGAAGAATGGCCTGAATAGTAACTAATTCCTGAACAGTCCAGATTGATTTACTTTTAAACGAACGGTCCAGATTGGTTTACAATAAAATATAATATATTCTATTTATAATCTAATAAAACGAATAACTTTATAAAAGTATTATGTTTTATATAAAAAGATTTTACTATGCAAATACTATGCAGACACTATGCAAACACTATGCATAATAAAACATAATATATTCTAATTATTGTCTAATAAAATAGATAACTTTATAAAAGTATTACATTTTATATATAAAAAGATTTTACTATGCAAAATACTATGCATAATAGAATATAATATATTCTATTTGTAGTCTAATAAAACGAATAACTTTATAAAAGTATTCATTTTATATAAAAAAGCTTTTCATTTTATTACATTAATAATACTAATAAAACAAAACTTCATCATCGATTATTATAATTCACACTATTAATCGACCGTGTCGCTCCTGTGAAAGAGGGGATTTTCAATAAGGATTTCTCCCTATTGGCGCCAGCATTAGGTGACCAAACCTCTCCTTGGCGTAACTTCTGAGACATCGTTAATATTGCAAATAATAATATTAACAACTTTGTTATCTCAATTATTGATTTAATAATATATAAAATATCGACAATAATTGAATCAGTTAACGTGAGATACTATGCAACAATTACTGAAGCAATAATTGAACAAAACTGAGTGACTTCTCACGTAAGCATCAATAATCAATATTGTGTGCTACTATGCAACCACGCGTATTCCTGTACTTTTAACCGGGTGTTTCAATAGTTAATGATAAAACTTCCACCGTTATTTTCATAAAATATTTTTATCATTTTCTCAATCCGACAATAATTCCGTTGTGGGATCCACCAATGATTGTGTCATCGTACGAATATTCCCTGTTAAAACGAATATTTCCCGACCAATCGAATATTATATAACAACTTGCGTACTTTGAAAAATTTATAAATATTACCCACAACTATAACATTATATCAAATTAATTCCATAATATTCAAAAATGATAATTATAGAAAATTCATCTTTATTCATAAAAGTTGGGGTCTTACAATCTCCCATTCTTATGAAATTTTTCCCTCGGAATTAGGGTACGTACCTGGTATGTCGAAGAGGTAAGGATACCTTAATTTCATTTCAGATTCTAACTCCCTGGTCATTTCCTCAACATCGTGGTTTCTCCATAAAACTTTGACTTGAGGTATAACCTTGGAGCGTAGAATATGTTTCTTCTTATCCAAGATTTTAATAGGAACCTCTTCATACGTTAAATCTTCCGCTATTTCGTCCAGTTCTAACTCAATAATGTGGTTCGGGTCTTCCACATATTTACGTAACATGGATATGTAAAAAACGTTATGAACACGAGACATATTTGGCGGTAAAGCGAGTCTATAGGCTACAGTCCCTACTCGATTGGGGATTAAAAATGGGCCAATGAATCGAGGATTGAGCTTTTCTCTCTTTCTAAATCTCGTAACTCCTTTCCATGGAGCAACACGTAACAACACATGATCTCCAATATCGAATTCCATGTACTTTCGATGAAGATCAGCATAACTCTTTTGTCGGTCTTGTGATATTTTTATACGTTGTCGGATCATTTGAATCTTTTTCGTAGTCATACGTACCAACTCCGGTCCCAACAACGTTGCTTCATCCACCTCATCCCAGCTTACTGGAGAACGACACTTTCTTCCATACAATGCCTCGAACGGAGCCATGCCAATACTTGCTTGATAACCGTTGTTATATGAAAACTCCACCAATGGTAAGAACTTGTCCCAACTTCCCTTGAAGTTAAGGACATAGAGTCTTAATAAATCTTCAAGAGTTTGAATAGTCCTCTCTGATTGTCCGTCCGTCTGAGGATGATATGCTGAACTAAATCATAAATCCGTGCCCATAGCTTTTTGCAAACTAACCTAAAATCGTGAAGTGAATCTTGGGTCTCGATCAGAAACTATGGATACTGGCATACCATGCAGTCTTACAATCTCGTTTATGTACATACGAGCAAGACGTTAAAGTGTATAAGTTTCTCGTATTGGTAAGAAATGAGCAGACTTGGTCAATCTATCAACAATGACCTAAATTGCATCTATACCTTGAGAAACCTTGGGAAGACCAGTAACGAAATCCATAGTAATGTGCTCCCACTTCCATTATGGAATTTCAAGTGGTTGCAATGGACCTTTTGGTACTTGATGCTCCGCCTTGACTCGTTGACAAGTTAGACACCTTGAGATAAACAACGCTATCTCTCTCTTCATATTGCTCCACCAAAATGTATGTCGAAGATCACGATACATTTTGTTACTCCCAGGATGGATTGCAAATGGTGTGTTGTGCTCCTCCATCATGATTTTATACTTTAAATCAAGGTCGTTAGGAACACAAAGTCTGGAGTTGACTCGAAGGATTCCTTCTTCATCGATTCTTGCTTCTGGCATAGCACCTTCTTGTACTTTCTTCTTCATACGCATCGCCCGTGTCCAGCAGCTTGGCGACTTTAACTTTATCGATTAAAGTTGGTTCTACTCAGATATATTCGCCATCATTACGTGGGTCCCCAGAGTCTTTATCTCTATCTCCATCCTTTGCAAGTCATACAAAATGGGCCTTTGCATTGACAATATCGCTTTTCGTGCAGTATATGATCTTCTACTCAATGCGTCAGCTACCACGTTTGCTTTTCCAGGATGGTATTGGATGGTAAGATCATAATCTTTCCACAGTTTAAGCCAATATCGCTGTCGCATGTTGAGTTCCTTTCGAGTGAAGAAATATTTGAGGCTTTTATGATCCGTAAAGATCTCCACTTTCTCCCTATACAAGTAATGCCTCCAAATTTTAAGTGTGAAGACAACAGCTGCCAACTCTAGATCATGAGTAGGATAATTCCTCTCATATTCTTTGAGTTGCCGAGAGGCATAGGCTATGACTTTCCCATGTTGCATGAGAACACATCCTAACCCTTTGCTCAAGCATCACCAGATGAAAAATCCTCCGAACCCGATGGTATTTTCGAGCAGTCTTTAAATGAGTCTCCTCTTGAGTTCTTGAAAACTCTTCTCACATTCCTCGTTCCAACCGAATTTTGTATCTTTCTGAGTCAGCTGAGTTAAGGGAGTAGCGATTCGAGAAAACCCTTCTACGAATCTCCGATAATAACCAGCTAAGCCGAGAAAGCTACGTACTTCGGTCACTGATTTAGGTTGCTCCCAGCTTTGAATAGCTTTAATCTTTGCTGGGTTAACAGATATTTTATAGCTTGATACTACATGCCCAAGGAATGCTACTTCCTCAAGCCAGAACTTGGATTTCTTTAACTTGGCATAAAGCTTATATTCATGAAGCTTTTGGAGTATCAGCCTCAAGTGTTTCTCATGATCTTCACGACTTTTGGAATAAATAAGGATGTCATCAATAAAGACGACCACAAAGTGATCCAAATATTTCTTGAATACTTGGTTCATCATATCCATGAAGGCAGCATGAGCATTAGTCAATCCAAAAGACATGACTAGGAATTCATAATGCATGTACCGAGTTCTGAAAGCCGTCTTTGGAATGTCATCGGTTCTAATCTTCAATTGCTGATATCCTGAACGAAGATCAATCTTTGAAAAAAATTTGGCGCCTTGCAACTGGTCAAACAGGTCATCAATACGTGGCAATGGGTACCTATATTTGACGGTGAGATGATTCAACTCCCGATAATCAATACAAAGTCGCATACTCCCATCTTTCTTCTTCACGAATAGAACAGGAGCACCCCAAGGAGAAGTACTACGACGAATAAATCTAATTTCTAACAATTCCTGCAGTTGGGTCTTTAACTCCTGAAGTTCAATAGGAGTCATTCAATATGGGGCTTTGGAAATGGGTTTCGTACCGGGTTCAAGGTCGATCCAAAATTCAATTTCACGCTCTGGGGGTAGGCCAGGAAGTTCTTCAGGGAATACGTCAGGAAATTTATTAACAATAGAAATATCATTCAAAAGTGACGTATTTTTGTTTAGATCCGTGACATGAACTAAGAAAGCTTGACATCCGTTTTTCAATAAATGAATAGCTTTATGGCTTGAGATGACAGTGATTGATTTTAATGGTTTGGTTGCTTGAATTCGTATAATAAGTTGGTTAGGAATATGAAAGCTAACAACCTTACGAAAATAATCAAATTTTGCATGACGAGTAGTTAACCAATCAATCCCTAGAATTACGTCAAATGCAAGTATTTTCAATGAAATAAGATCGACAGGTAATGTGAGGGTACCGATTTGAACCAAACAAGACTTATAAATAGTGGATGTAATGAAGGTTTCTCCCAACGAAGTTTCAACAGATAAGTTAAAATCTAATTTCTCCGGAATCAAATTTAAACGATGAGTGCAAGTAGGAGAAATAAAAGAATGTGTAGAACCGGTATCAAATAAGGTATATACTTCGCTAGAATTTATGATAAGCTTACCCATGATGACCTCGTTTGGGTTCCTTGCTTTATGGGAGGTCACGACAAACGCTCTGCCTTGCACTACTGGCTTTGACTTTTCTGGGATGTCCTTTGGTGCCTCCATCCTAGCTGAACTTGTCTTCGGTGAACGACAAAATTGGGCAAGGTGACCTTCTTTTCCACAATTATAACATTCTTTGGACGGCATCACGTAGTTTGGACAGATGTGTCCCTCCCCTCCGCATTTGAAGCATATGATAGGTGGTCGTTCTCCTTCCTTAACAACGGGTGCTGGTGCTGACGTCTTTCCATCATTGTTGAATCTCTTCTTCTTGAAATGTCCATTCTTATTGTTTTGGCCATGATTACCACCGAAGTGGTTACCATTTTTGGCATGTTGATTCCCTCCACGCTTATTATCACCGCTTCGATGACTGCTATCACTAGTATTATCATTTTGTCGGCTGCTCTCTTTTGGTTAGGTTGACTCATTATTGCGCTCAATAATCGAGCCCTATTAACAACATCCTCGAATACAAACACGGTTTATGAGAGATAAGATATTGACGTATCTCGGGTTTCAAACCTCTTAGAAACATTCGCGTCATTCTCTCCTCATTATCAACCAAATGGGACGCAAATCGGGACAACTCGGCGAACTTGGCTTCGTACTGCGACACGGTCATGTTGTTTTGCTCCAGCTTGATGAACTCTACCTCTTTCATGTGACGAATACTTTCGGGAAAGTACTTGTCGTTGAACAATTCTTGGAACTTCTCCCAAGTCATCTTCAGTGCGGCAGGTTAAGTACATTTTATAGATTCCCACCAGTAATCTGCCTCTGCACGCAACATGAAGGTGGAAAAGGGAACCTTTTTCTCCTCGGAGCATCCCAAGACATCAAATATCTTGCAGATCTGCTTTATCCACGTCTCCGCCTTAAGTGGTTTTGGCTCTCCAAAAAACTCCGGTGGTCCCAATTCCTTGAACTGCTTAGCGGTGACCGTCCGAGAGTTGTCAGTGTTTCCACCTTCATTTTGAACATGAGCCGCTCTTGCCTGATGTTGCATGAATTGCATAAAGCCTCTGAACATTCCATTGTTCATCATCTGGTCAGTGTTGTTGTTTGCTTGAGGATTGTCGCCTTCCTGATGCACATTATCCTGATTATTGATCTGTGGAGATTCAACGGTCTCCTGTGCTCCATTGATGTTCTTAACATTTTTGGATGCCATTTTCAAACACTACCACAAAACAAGGGTTAATTGATATATCACATATTATCCCTATACTCTGACTGACCAATTAAATACCAAATAAACTTAGGTAGGTCATACTAACGAAGGAATTCCCGTCTCTCCCCTCATAGTTCTTGTCTCACATCTCAACCAGGGATCATATCCCTAAGCTTTGATACCAACTATGACGCCCCCAAAAATAAGTATACATCACCCATCTTGAGTCGCCAAATACATGGTACAAAATACAAATACAACTTAATTATACAAACATCGTGTAAACAATACGACAAAACATAGCTGAGAGTTTTAATAAGAATATTGTCATCTAGACAATATCCACACTCAAAGGAGTCCTCATTACATTTATTGTCACACTATTTAATGTAATAGTGAGGACTACTAATGCTATTATCCTGACCGATCACTCCGCTCCCCGACTAGTCCCTGCTACGTTCTCATTTCCTGAAGAGAACAATGAAAGTAAAAGGGTGAGCTCAACTAGTCCAGTAAGAAATATTATGACTAAGATAATGCAGAATAAATTATCATTAGCCTTCAACAGTGTTAAACTGATATAATATAGTAAACATCAAGTTTAACTGCAGCGGAACAAACAATCCATTAAAAGAGTCAAGTAGAGAATAAAATACTATCTTTTATGATTTAAAAGGTTTTTCATCACTTTTATCGTTGGGACTTAGCTTAATAAATAATCTATATCATCCCTGCACTACGACCAATGATATTCATTAGTATCACAACCACAAATTATTCATGCACCACGGGCCAAGGATATTCGTGTATTCATCAATGGTCATGATCATGCCAACAACTGTCCATCAATGCACTACGAGCCAATGAGGACTTTTAGCACATCATTTGTAACATTACGGTCATGATTATATCGATAAATCCCTTGTCATAATCATACCAAGTCCATACTACAGGCCACAGATGACTTTTAGCATAATATAAACATGAGGATGATACAATGATATAAGAATTCAATAAAACAAGTTCAAGAATCACTCCAAAAAAAATGGGGCTTCAACAACAACCGATTTTCGTTGCTAAAGGTGCCAAATTTGTTGCTAAAGGTTTTTGGCAACGACTTTCTTTGTCGTTAAGTCTTTTCGTTCTTGAATGAGCGTTGCTAATTATTCCGCAACGAACGTATTTTTTTCGTTGCCAAAAGTAATACATTTTGCAACGAAATTTGGCTTTCATACAGATACATCAATCCTTTAGCAACAAAATGTATTGTTGCAGAATAATTAAAATTTCGTTGCTAAAAACCCCATTTTGTTGCAAAAGCCTACTAATTGGCAATGAAATGAACACTTTTTTTTTTGCAACGCCCATGTATTTTCGTTGCAAATGACACCATTTTGCAATGATATTTTTTGTTGCAGTAAATTATGAAAATTGTTGCCTAAGCTTGCTTTCG
The DNA here is from genome assembly GCA_020205605.1 of Panax ginseng. Lineage (NCBI taxonomy): Eukaryota > Viridiplantae > Streptophyta > Magnoliopsida > Apiales > Araliaceae > Panax > Panax ginseng. The sequence goes on along the minus strand of CM035132.1, from coordinate 70,960,074 downwards.
TTGCGAAATATAAATTTTTTAGCAACGATTTTCGTTGCTGATTATATTATTTGGCAACAACATTATCTTTGAATCAAAGAATCTAAAATGTTTGTTCTTTGGTTTATTTTCAATAAAGCAATGAAAGTCGTCGATTAGCAACGCCATTATATGTTGTCGTTTCTTTATATGTGCAACGAAAGTTGATATGATTTGCAACGATAAAAAATGTTGCCTTTTATTTTAGTATTAGCAACAATATCCTTTTCGTTGTTATTAGGTTAATTTTTCGTTGCCAAATATTATATTTTTAATGCCATTAGCAACGAAAAATTGTTGCTAAATGTATAAAAAATTGTTGCTATATTAAAACTTGTTCAATGCTTTGGTAACGAATTATATTGTTGTTAAATCAAAATTTGACATTCTTTTTGTGTACCTGACTGGCTCAATGTCCCCATAGCAAATAATGGCAAAAATACAAAAAACTAAAATATTATTAACTTAATAAAATCATCCACTACATAATCATTCATTATCTTTACAATTAACCATCTAAAGCTACCATAGTTCTTCAATCAAAGTATATATCTACATATATAAAGAGAGTACACTTCATAATTTCGTCCCTTGTCTTCCGTAAACGTAGCACGAAAATTTGATACCCAGTATTGTAAGGCTGGTCGTAGAAACAGTCTTCCTGTATATAATTAAAAATAATAGCAAGTCAGGAAAATGAAGCAAATAGGTCACCAGAGGCACTTAGTGCCAAAATCAACACACAAAGACAACAATGTTGTGTTATTTTCTTACTAATCAAGGGACATAGAAGAAGGTAATACCCTTTTTATTGACTACCAAATTAATATCTAAATCAAATATCCTGAAGAAGACAAGTATGTGCTTCGTGAACCTCGTCCTGGTGGGTATACATTGACACACAAATCAAGATAATAATTGGTGCTCATAAATAATGCTACAAGTGAACAAACATTTTACAGGCTTATGATGATGACAATACAACTTGATAAATATGTTCGTGCGTGTAGCGAAAGTCAAAAACATACTTGATGATTCTGCTGGAAAGGAAATTGTTGATTGCGATAACTACTTTTCCTGCTTAATTGCATGATGTTTCTGGAACGAGTCTTATGTTTGGTGCCTTAGCAGCATGTCTTGTTGTAATATATTTGGTTGTTGTTACTGTAATTGTCGTTGTGAATCCTGTTGTGGCTCTTTTGCTCAATTAACCTTCTCTAAAACATATATTGTGAAACTTCACCAAATTAAACTATGAAACACATATAATAGTAAAAAAAAGTGTGATTTACAAAGCATATGCTAGTCATATGGGAATGTTGAATAAACCATTCATCATTTTCAGAGAACCATCATATATGATAGTGAAGCCATATGGAAATCAATAGACAAGTCTATCAATTTAGCTGGTAAAAACATGTTCAATGTTGAGATCATGTCAGCTGACATATATAATTTGACATCTAGATATACTTATCAATATTATATATATATATATATATATATATATATATATATATATATATAAATCTAGACATGGATAAAAAGTCCCGATTTACAAAGGAAGTCAAGCACAAGAAAAAATAGAAAGAATGACAATAATGTGATAGAAAAGAAATTAATCTTGTGTAAGCAATGCTCAGTTTTTAAAAGGTGATCCTTTGATAATAAAGCACCCAAACTAACTTATACTGTTTACTAGCCTAAGATATATTTAAGGTGGTAAAAAAAAAGAAGATTTTACTTTAAGCTTACAACTGATGCATTTGGTAAAACTCTTATCCCATGAATGAACTTTACCTTCATATATGCAGAAACATGGCCTCCATAGATATACTTGCGGTGAAGCTCTGGATCAAACTACTTAGAATCCTTTGAGAAGTCAGTAAACCTCTTCTCACTGTGAGGAATATCCAGACCACCATCCAATGCCCCCTGGAATTATTGATAAATGAATTATATCTAAATGCAAGTACAGATAAAAGCACAGGTTTTGTACTGTGTACATCTGAACAACATAAACAAAATAAAAAACTGCAACAGTTTTGAAACACAACTAATATTATATATAAAAAACCTTTTCTAAAAATAAAAGTTACACAAGCAAATGTCTTATTTTAGTGATGGGTCCAAGTGAAGACTCAAAGCTATGTGAGAATGAAAATGATAGACATAAAGAAAGGAGCTAGTAGTGGACCTGTACACATGTCCCCATTAACAAGTTAAGAAACTGACAATTTTATCTTTATTTTTTAAGAACATCAGCCATCAAAATGATATTTGACCAACTAATGAATTTCATGTGTGCAGCAGGGAAATGGGGAAAAACGGAAGAGCTAAGAGAAAATAAGAATTATGCTTTAAGACGCATTAGAAATATGTTGGTATATATATGGATTATAAAATTTTGATATGAGCATAAAAGAGAAGTTAAGAGTCTTCGATATACCACATTTGACCCAAATTTAAGGCCACCCCAATGACGCTACAAAAGCCAGGTGTCAGGTTATTAAAATATAAATATTATAAACCAACTCCTGTATGACAAATTTCCACCATCTACAAAAGCAAATTTGTATGGAGAGACAAATCAAATGAACATACTACTACTTGTTCTGCATGTTGCTATAAATCACATTTTGACACAGGAAATGTACAAGTTGAATACTTCTAGCTCAAAATTGTTTACACTGTAGGATTCAATTCGTAACATTTTTTTTGATAAATAACTCATGATTTATAACAATTTGAATCTAAACTAAAGTTTTAAACTTTCTTTTCTTCTCTCTTATCCCGATATGAAGGATAAAACTATGAGCCATGTACTGATGTACATATGGGCAGGGAGACAACATAACAAATTATATTTTTTTCTTCATCTAATTTTTTTTTTCTATCATGAAAAGGAAGGAATTTCCCCATTTGTTTCTTATCCGATTTTAGATTATCATCTACGTTAACATACTATGACCATGACTTCTTTTAATCACAGTTAGCTTGTAGATAATATTTTCAAAGTTAACCCGTGAAATCTGAAACAAAAACATGCTTCTCGAAAGATGTTAGAGAAAGAAAGTCGAACCATCTGCATCAAAAAACATTACATTAATGGAACCAGTCCAAGGCAAACATTCTTTAAAAAGTAAACCCTCACCTGGGGGCAAGCGAAATTCTATAGAAGTCTGCCTCTGAAAACTCTTTAGCCACAGTCCAATTTAGAGGTTGATCAGTATTTAATTATGCGAGTAATTTCTCATCAGGATTGCTTCCCATGGACAGAACCTGCAATGTTGTGCTTTTGGTAATCCAGACAGTTAATTCTGGTTTATCTTCAAAAGGTCTAAGAGGATTTACACTGCCATCATCCTGCTCCTAAGCAAGGCCAGGTCTAAGAGGATTTACAGACCTCAAGCCCCTCATCCTGCTCCCAAGAAAGGCCAGGTCCATTGTACATATTCTTCATAAGCAGCGGGCAAGATTTATTAAGGTAAAAATGAACTCTACTGCAACGCTACCCAAACCGACAAGCTCCGGTTTTGATGTGGAAAGGACAATTAGCTTTGTCCTGCCATACACATAATGAAGCTTAAAGATGTTATTTGTCAACAATACAAAACTATAATAAGCAAGAAAATGGAGAGGACACTAAAGGGTCACCTGTTCTGTTCCAAAGTTTGGAACTTGTTGAGCAACAGTCTCCAACAACTGTTGTGCTGAAATAGCAGGAGCATTTTGATAATTAGCATAAGTTTCTGATTGTGGAGGAAGCAGTTTTGATGTTGGTCTATTAGTATCCTATATAGGAAGTAACAAAAAAAATGCAAATCATACACCAATTTAGGCGAGAATAGGAAATCAAGTAGCATTTCAGCAAAACCTCTTCTCTTGTATGTTGTTCAGCATCTTTTTTTTTAATCTGACTTTATTCTTCTAGACAATTATCTCATTTCCTTGCCAAATAATTTCGGGAGGCCCATCTTCTACGTATTCCCAATCATCATCATCATTTGACTTATTCTCATGTCCTACCTGTCAGTGTTTTCCGCACACAGATATATTATATTTATTAAGATCATAATAGTATGGGTAAAGCACAGTCATGCTTTTCTATTGATCCCAACTCAAAATAGCTATCATGTAATAAAAAACAAAGCAAAAAAGCCCCTCTTTCCTAATCACACTCTCCATGTCATGAGAATAAGAACGTAATCAAGATTTGATACCCCATTTCATTTCATTAGAACAAGAACCTAATTAAGATTTGATACCCAGTAACACAGATTAGAAGCAAAAATATATTGCTATTTTCACTATTATACCCATCTTATTAGATTTCTTATTTGGGAATTTAATCAGTGCATATGTCATCATTTATCATCCACATAGTGACATATACAACAACTAGAATTAGAGTTTGGGAAAATTTATTACCTATGTAGTATCCCACATAATATTTGCAGTGGCAACAATCCTATCAATCTTAACCATCTGACCAAACTTCTCTTGTAGAATCATTAATGTTATTGTTTTTATTATTATTATTATTATTATTATTATTATTATTATTAATGTTATTGTTTTTTTTATTATTATTATTATTAGCACTACTAATATTATTATTATTATTATTATTATTATTATTATTATTATTATTATTATTGTTATTATTATTATTATTAGTATTATTATTATTTTGATATTATTATTATTATTATTATTATTTGTTATTGTTATTATTATTAGTACTATTATTATTTTGACTGTTATTATTATTATTATTATCTTTATTATTGTTATTATTATTATTAGTACTATTATTATTATTATGACTGTTATTATTATTATTATTATTATTATTATTATTATTATTATTATTATTATTATTATTATTATTATTATTATTATTATTATTATTGTTATTATTAGTACTATTATTATTATTATTATCTTAATTTAAGGCAACATTTTAATAGTCGTTACAAAAAGTTGTATAAAATATGCAACGAAAATAAAAATTGTTGCCAATGAATGTGGTCCATATTAGGCAACGAAATATAGCAATAAAAAAACTTTCGTTGCCCACGATGAGGAGAAATCAAGTCGTTAGAAATTTTACAACGAATTTCTAACGAATTTTGTTTCCAAATTTTGCAACTACTTATGAATTTCATTGCAAAAAGTGAAAGCCGGACACAATCTGCAACGAAGGACAAGTTTCGTTGCTAAACATACACTTTCGTTGCCCACGATGACGGGAAAGCAAGTGACTGAAAATTTTGCAAAGAATTTCTAATGAAATTTTTTTCTGCCAATGAATTAGCAACGAAATTTTGCAACAATTTATGAATTTTGTTGCAAAAAGTGAAAGCTTGACACAATCTGCAACGAAGGACAAATTTCGTTGCTAAACATATACTTTTAGCAACGACTTATAAAGTTGTTGCCCGAAAAATCGTTACTAAAGGCCCATTTTTTTGTAGTGAATTAATTTATCCAGGAACTAATAACGTCCAAATTGTCAACATGATACTTCTTTGTAGAGTAAAATTCAAGAATGCTCAAAAGAATATTTCCATGAAAAGATACTGGATGAAGCGCAAATATCAAGGATATTCTACTAATTTCATGGAGTATAGAAGTTAAAACTTTAACTAACTAAGTATAATAAAGAATGGAATAACAAAAGAAATCACCAGGCATGCGATAGACCGCATGCATGTGTTATTCCAATGTAATAATAAACAATCGGAACTGTGTCACGCGTAAACGCAAAGACATGATATTCCAACAGAATAATAAATAACGGAACCAGGTCAAGCGAAATTCGCACCGACAGGATGTTCCAACATAATAATAAATAACAGAACCAGGTCATGCGTAAACGCACATACAGGATGTTCCAACAGAATAATAAATAACGAAACCAGGTTAGGCAAAATTCACACCGACAGGATGTTCCAACGAATAATAAAGAATGGAATAACAGAAGAATTTCACCATGTATGCGGTACTTCTCATAGACAGGTTATTCCAACAAGAATAATAAAGAATAGAATAACATAAGAATTTCACCATGTATGCGGTACTTCGCATAGACAGGTTATTCCAACAGAATAATAAAGAATGGAATGCAGAAGAATTTCACCAAATATAGGGTAGCTCACAGTATCTGAGTTATTCCAACAGAATAATAAAGAATGGAATAACAAAAGTTCTCTTCATGAATACGAAAGAAATAATACCCCTTACCTTAGAAGAAACTGGATATAGAAGTGGTGAAGTAGCAGAACATTTTTCTTCTTTCTCTCTATAGTTTCTCTCTCTAGAGTTTCAGTGAATTCGTAAGAAATAATGAAGGAATGAGCTTCTATTTATAGAAGAATGGACTGAATAGTAAATAATTCCTGAACGGTCCAGATTGATTTATTTTTAAACGGACGGTCCAGATTGGTTTATAATAAAATATAATATATTCTATTTATAAACTAATAAAATGAATAACTTTATAAAAGTATTCTGTTTTATATAAAAAAAATTTACTATGCAAACACTATGCATAATAAAATATAATATATTCTAATTATTGTCTAATAAAATGTATAACTTTATAAAGTATTATGTTTTATATAAAAAAGATTTTACTATGCAAAACACTATGCATAATAGAATATAATATATTCTATTTATAGTCTAATAAAAAGCGAATAACTTTATAAAAGTATTCATTTTTTATATAAAAAGTTTTTCTGCTTTTATTACATTAATAATACTAATAAAACAAAACTTCATCATCATTATTATAATTCACACTATTAATCGACCGTGTCGCTCCCCGAGAAAGAGGGGCTTTCCAATAAGGATTTCTCCTATCATGCGCGCAATTAGGTGACCAAACCTCTCCTCGGCGTAAACTTTTAGATATCGTTAATATTACAAATAATAATATTAACAACTTTGTTATCTCAATTATTGATTTAATAATATATAAAATATCGACAATAATTGAATAAATTAACGTGTGATACTTTGCAACAATTACTGAAGCAATAATTGAACAAAACTGAGTGACTTCTCACGTAAGCATCAATAATCAATACCGTGTGCTACTATGCAACCACGCGTATTCCTGTACTTTTAACACCGGGTGTTTCAACAGTTAACGATAAAACTTTCGCCGTTATTTTTATAAAATATTTTTGTCGTTTTCTCAATCCGACAATAATTCTGTTGTGGGGTTCACCAATGATTGTGTCGTCGTACGAATATTCTCTGTTAAAACGAATATTCCCCGACCAATCGAATATTATAACAACTTGCGTACTTTGTAAAATTTATAAATATTACCCACAACTATAACATTATATCAAATTCATTCCATAATATTCAAAAATGATAATTATAGAAAATTCATTTTTATTCATAAAAGTTGGGGTCTTACATTCTAGGTTTTATTTCATAACTTTCACTTGAACTCAATTATATCTTGAGTATTATATATTCTTTAACATATTCATTACCTTTCTCTAAGGATCATTACCATGTACGAGATTCTCAAATTCTCGGGACATTACATTCACCCATTCTTCTAAGAATTTCATCCTCAAAATTTTGAATTAATAATATTCATTCATTCCTTTTGTCAGAATATATTTTATGTTAATCTTTATTCATTCATTGGGTTCTATAACCACTTTCTTTCCACAAAGATGTTTCTACAATTATTAACTTTTCTATTAAAAGTTTTACATTATTCTTTGATAACTCATCTCTTTTTCATTTCAAACTTTCTTTTCTCACTTATTCAATATATTCATCATTAGGTGTCACATTCTACGACTTACTTCTTTCTAAGGAATATCATCCTTACCACATTCGCCTTTCAAAGTAACAAGAATGTTCCACAATTGCTCAATAATTGGGAAGCAGTATGAATAACTCAAGAATTTAAAAGATTCTCAAATCATGCTGAGGGGTCCCAAGACCTTGAACTACGTCCAGGGTTATAAGTATTTCTTTCAACTTAAACCTAAACAGTCGTTAGACTGCAGGGACTCTCGTACTTAGGGTAATCAGCCCTTCGTACCATGTATTGTGCACTATGTCCATGGTTATATGTATTTTTTTTCAACTTAAACCTAAACATTCATTAGACTGTAGGGACTACTGTACTTAGGGTGATCAGCCCTTCGTACCATATATTGTGCACAAACATCTAAACGCTTCTGCGTAATCCCCTATAAAAGGGTTGTTCACCTCAACTTTTCAATATTTGAATCCGCACCGAAATAATTTCTCAAGAAACGCTTGAACTATATAAACATCTTTCAATATTTGTCTAGCATAATCAATTAGAATAGACTTCTAACAACAACTCGAACATCAATCGAAATAGTTTTAGCCAATTCATATGGCATATCTTTCTTAGTTAAAGAAAACTAAAAATCCTTTTTATGATGTCATGATACCGTACTATCTCAATAGTACGTTGAGGATTCAGTCATTATATAACTTTTTCATGTTACATCATACCATAGTGCACTGACTATCTTATGATCACATCCAACAATAGGTTCAACTGCATTGATGACTTCCTCATTTGTCATATCAGCATTATATTTAGTGATGCTTTAATGACTACGGAAAAATAAAATACATTTTGATATTTTTAAATCATTTTTGTATAGCCGAAAAAATTAGCATAGACATACGAATAACAATATTTTTTTAAAACTCATTGTTTCCATCATTTGATCCATTTTTTTAAGAAAATAGAAGTGCAAACATCAACACGAAGTCAATAAATTTTAAAAAACTAGCATAGCTAGAAGATTTAGAATATCTAATTTTCTCCATCAACTTCAGTCTTTACTCCATTACCTCATTACTGACTAATTATTTTTTTTTCTAGCACCACCAATGCTTTTATACTAAATATTTTTGTATCTCAATTAACAAACTTTCTATACCCGGTATAGTTCATCAAACTTACCACACATTGGAAGTTCAGGAACTTGCCATAATAATATGAGTTTAGGAACTTGTCCTAGCAATACGTAGTCCAAGAACCAATCAGAGACTGTCCATATGCTTAGGGGTTCAAAAATATATATATGATTATGAGTCATCAACTTATCATAAGTATGAGTTTTAAGAACTCGCACCTAATCCTAATAAAATCTTACTAATCTTATATTCTCTAACAATCAAATATACACATGATAAAAGAATCACCTTTTCATCACATATACATTGATAGCGCGACACCAACATTCCAATGATTATCAATGTGATAAACTGAGTGTAAGCACAAGACCGTGTAAGCACAAGACCCTCGCTCATACAAAGGTTTGTACAATTCAGCCATCACATGAGTCCTCAATTGAAATCCAACCTAACTCTATCTTGCTCATAACTTGCTCTTTACTCGATACAAATTTTTTGTATCTCATCATCTATAACTCCTCATGAGTTTACCTCGTACTATATTATAATACATTCTCTTATAGCATCAAGCTATAATTATTCATTCATTACAAATCATCTATCATTTTACAACTTAATCAGATCACGTCGTGATCTTATTCTACAATCATCTTCTTTTTGATTCCTTTATTATATTATGATCGTTTTGGTTTCACCATCCTCATTACTTCCTCTTTAATTATTTTGTCTTATGATTATTTGACTCAATTTTAACTCTTCAGGTTCTTCTTTGAACTCACACATATTATCTTAACTTGTTTCATAAGCATTCTCTGAATATATCATCAATTAAATTCTATTTGAGTTCATTATTATTATTAATTTACTCACCTTCATCTTGTAGACATCTCATATATATTTTAATCTTTTATTTATAAATTTTCAAAATTTATTTTTTATCACTTAAACTCTATCTGAGTTTATTCTTTCATTATCTCCACCTTCCTCCTCTAAGGTTATAGCCTAAGGTACTCCTACCTAAGGTTTATAACCTACAGCTCTGATACCAACTGTAACGACCCCAAAATTTATACAATTCAACTATCGACTTCGGTCGCTAATAATACGTCTAACTTCTGATTTTACATCATTGTTCGATGTTAAACTTAATAAAATGTGGAATAATTTAAACTTTTCTCTCTTCTTACTTTAATTCTCTGAATCAAAAACTTTATCATTTACACATCTCTGAATCAAGTTATTTTATGATTCGCTTCATCAAAGTTATTATATAGAATCTTACATTTCAATCCGATAACCTTTACATATCAGATAACTCAAACTTTACAGTTTATTTTTACATAATTATTGTGATTTATCAAGTAAATTTTTCAGAACCTTTATCTTTACCTACCTTTAAACCATACTTAGTTTATTACTCATTTTATAAGAGTTAATAAATAAAACTTACATCCAGGTTCAATACCCTTTTATACAACAAACAAAACTTAAATTTTATAACTCAACATTTATTAAACATCATACATTATTCGGAACCTTAAACATGGTTCAAATAATAACAACTCAGCCCAAAGTATATAAATCTGCATTCATTACATCTGATTCATGTCTTTCAAGTAACACTTAGCATTATTTTGAATCCTTAACCTGCAAAATTGGTTATTTGAAAGGTTGAGCTCGACAACCCAACAAATCTAACAGTTTTCATGCATCACGTAGCACATAATAACATGCTCAACATATATATCATAAATAATGAACCAACATAACATACATGATGCAGTTCATATAACAAGTATAAAGATTGAGTTCCTTACTCAATCAACATTCATTACTCAATCAACGTAGTCATAAATTGACTTTAACGTTTCATACTTTCAACATATATATAACACATCATGCTCTTTGCAAAAGAATTTAAAACAGTTCATCATCAAGTTCACATATCAAATAAGAACTGAAAGACTTGCCTTGATCGTTATTTACCAATAATAGTTTAACAGCTTACAGCTATCTGCACTTCACGTGCCCTACACAATTATATAATCATGCACATCAACTATTAGTCATATAGCAACACATAGTAGTTGTAATGTAAATTTTACTCTACATCTGATAACCCTTCCTATTATCAATACACAATGTTCAATTTGATTGAGTTAACTTTCGACTTATACCTCACTATATTTCTTCTTAGGTCACACTCGAAGTTCATTCAAGTGTTTAAGTCTTGCTAGGATTACTTATTGGTTTTATATTAACCCCATTTCATATCTTATAATATTCATTTCATTTGACCTAAAACACTTTTTACGTTCCTTAACACTTGTCACGGCGTTTTGACGTTTATTCGTCACACGCCCTATTTGTCTCTCTTATGTATGCTTATACAACTTATCTAATACATTATTTATTAATGTTAAGCATCATTATATTTATTAATGTTCATGTTTTATAACTTAGAACAACTTCTTTTATCATCAGAAGCACTACTCTTGCATACGTGCATGCCCGACGCCCTCCGACTGCCTCTGAATACACATCAGTCAGAAATATGGTCATTTGGACCCCTGTTACCGACCTCAAATCGAATAACTTAAATAATGAAAGTTGTAGGTCTATTCTTCCTCGTTCTGGATCATCTTGAATCTCCTCAATCGGAGTTCATATAAAAATGTTATGGCTATTTTACTACATGAGGTCAAAACAGTCACACCGGACAAACCTAGAGCGCAGCTGCGCCATAGAGGGCAGCTGTGCCCCAAAAGACTTAGGGCACACTGCAGCTGCGCCTGTTAGCAGAATTGGGACTTACAGTTGACTGTTCTTACAATTTTTGACCCTTTTCTCCTTCTAATCCTCATAACTTGAGTTATACATATAATTAGTCCATTTTTCGATTATATGGATTTTTAATTCATAGAACTGTAACATACTAGAATTATAACAATTTATAGAAACACTAATTAACCTAAATTTTGATCCAAAACTCATGTTCATACTAAACTTTCATGTTTTGATATGTTTAGCGAATATATTCACTACGAATTCGTTTCTTAACCAAATTGATTCATTCAACTTGCGTTCTTTTCATTTTTCAATGTTCTTACAACATCCATCATCAATTTAAGGTTTCCATCAAGAATTTATCATCAATTTTAGTCTCTATTTAGACTAAAACATATATATTTCAACCAAAACTCTAAACTTCATCTTTCAACACATTCTTACGAATTTGATCACTATAAAACAACTTTTTGATGATATAGAACGGATTAAACATAACAATTAACATATATAACTAATTTCTTAACAAATTAAACATATAAATCCAATTTCTCAACTAAAACTCATGAGAATGAAAAAAAATAGATTAATGCCTTTTGATTCTTCTAAACCTTGTCTAGATGAATTGAAAAACCTTGTTTCTTTTTATTTTCCAGCATCTCTTCTTCTCCAATTTCACAGAGAACTTCTATTCTCTCTCAAAACTCTATAACTCTCTTTTTTAACACTCTGTTTTCTTTATTCTTAAGCTTAGGAAAAGAACGTAAAACCAAATAACTAATATAACATAATACGTACATCAATATGGCTTCATCAGTTAAAAAAAATCCCAAAGGTTTCAAGGCCATGCTTGGCTAGAACCTAATTATCATCTTCTAATTTATTTTAATTTCTTCCTTATCATATAATATACCCTTGTCACACCCATTAACTAATTGAATTGAATTATTCTCAATTCATTAATAAATCCAATTAAAACTTACTAATTAAATTATAACTTCTATTTAGCCAATATAATTATAATTTTACTTAATAACCATTAATCCTCTAATTTAATTACTTAATTAAATTAGACTATTTTCATTTCCTTGATATCATCGCACTTTAAACAAAGTATTCCATAACAATTTCCAACTAAAATATTCATTTTAAATTTAATGAATATTCCAATTAAGATATTTATTTTATTCGATAAATATTTTAACTATTTACTTAGATTCTCAATCGTATTACATTAACATATTACATTTATATGTAATATATATTACTTTCTCATCTTATTAAAACAAATATATTTACATTAACTCACTATTTTAATTAAGTGAATTAGTTGCCTTATTTATGAAATTTAATTCATTACAGTTCAATTGCCAATCAAGGCATGATAATAATATTATATTATTTCATAATATAATTCTCATATCTATTTAAATTAACCAATATTTATTCGCTTAATTCCTTTTCCACCACATTCCTTTACATAACATATTACATTTGTATGTAACATATATTACTCTCTCATTTTATTAAAACACATCATAAGAATTTTATCCATTAAATTCTTATTTTACTTATTTTACATTAATTCACTATTTTATTTAAGTGAATTAGTCATATTATTTATGAGATTTAATTCATAATAAATTCATTTCCACAAGGCATAATAATCAAATTATATTATTCCATAATATAATTTGAAACTTAATTAAATTAACTTAACTCCATTTTCAAACAATTTCATTTACCTTCTTCAATAGTTAAATTAATTTAACCACTAAACCTCATTCTTCCAATATACGAATATAAGGAGCAAGGGGAACGAAGTGCCATTCAATGGAAAAAAACTGAGATGCTATTTTAATGGGGTCATCTTTGGGCTTCATATAAGGTTCAATATGAAATAGATGATTAAGTTTTACTTATTGGAATATACCCAGAGTCTCTCCTAACGAAATTTACCAGTCAACCTTTTTGGATAATTTCAAAATAGATTACAATGTAAAAACAGTTGAAAAAGTTTATGCCCTTAACAAAGAATACGAAAATTGTAGTCTTTTATCTCCTGATGTTATTAAAACACATAGGAAGAAAGGTTATAATTTTATCCATATCGGTCTTGTTCAAGTTGCAGTCAAACCATTGAACATTAAAGGAATCAATTCAAGTATCTACCTCTGCCTTAGAGATGCTAGATTCTTGAATTATTATCCGAGTATAATTGGTGCTATGGAATCAAGTTTGCACAATGGACCTATCCATTTCAACTGCTTTCCTAATTTCACATTAAGCCTAAGTGATCAACATTTATTAAAAGCTTTAACTTTAAACATTAAAACTGCTGGTGAAATTACTCATATGATTGAGGGTTCTTAGCCCATAGCTTTGATTTATAGGATTTATTATAAAACCATGAAAACAAATTTAAACGTTCATGCTCTTAATAAAAGTCCTAAAGATTAAACTGTTTTAATTCAAAGTTCAACTAGTAATGCTAATGTTCAGATCCCGAGAACCATCCTCTGGAAAGATATTACATTACCTAGTCAATGGACTTTACCCAGTGAAATACCTCAATAGCCTGTAGTTAGCAACCTATTAAATATAGAAAATGTTAGGCAATTTTCTGATGGAACGGTCAAAATAAGTTTTGAACGTACCAAAAGACCAGTTATTATAGAAGATTTTACTAGTTCTTCAGTACCTTCAGTTCACACTCGAAGAGATACTGAAGTACTTAGTAACCCTTCCATCAGATATATAAAAAGGAAAGGTATCCTTAATCATGGTTAAACTAGTCATCCTTGTTATACTCAAAATGACCCAGGTGAAGAAGAACAAAGAAGAAGGTTCTTCTTCTCCTACCCCTTCTAAGTTTCCAACTCAATTAGATTTTGAAATTCCTATTAATAACCAATTAAGAGTCATTAAAAAGGAATTCAAATTAGATTGGGACAATCTTGTTAAAGATTTTAATTCCAAATCTAATAAAACAAAAAGACATTCATTTCGTTCTTATCACCCATCTGATAAAGAACGAGATAAAGTAGTCAATAGATGGAAGCGATTTATCATTAATGAACAGATAAACATTACTTTTTACGATTGGTATGATTGGTATCAAGGTAAATGTAATGTTATAATTAAAACATAGTGGATTAAAGAAGATAAATCAAAAGTTTCTTCTAGTCATCCTCCGCTTGAAACTTTTCCTCTCTCAGTTAGAAACACGTCTGTTGTTGCCAGTCCTTTTAAGATTTCGGATGGCAATAAAGATGATAAAAAGATTATTGAACAATTAAATTTCAGTAACCAATATCTAGCAACTGTAGGTAAGCAGCTAGATAGAATTAAAGAAAAATTTGAAGAAACCATTGTTAAAAAACTCGATTCAAAAATTGAACAACCTTTGTTAAAGTTACCAGAAAATAGAAGTGAACTAGGTTTACCCAATAAAGATGGCGAACTTACCCGAGCAATAGATAAGTTATTTTAAAAAATTAAAAACTGAACCTGATTCAAGTTGTACTATAGCAATCATTGATCAAGTTAAAACTGACAATGAAAGCAATAGCCAGTCAGACCATTCCGATACTATTTCAGTCCTAGATTTTAATGAACAGTTAAATAAATTAACAGTTAATAACAATAGTATAACCAGGAATTGGTATTCTAGACCTACTCCTCCCGGATCTACAGTTCAAAGAGAGAAATCTAGATAAACAATTCTCTGTTTCATCTAACAAAATTTATGAATGGAACATAGATGGTTTCAGTGAAGAAGAGATTTTAAATAAGTTAAATCATATGTCAATGGTAGCTAATAGCTATATAACTAAATTCAACAATCTGACTCAGCCATACATTGTTGAGTTAATAACTAGTGGATTTACTGGTATTCTTAGATCTTGGTGGGAAAAACACCTCACTGAAGATACTAGGTTATCTATAATCCATCCTGTCCAATTAGACGATGACGGCAACCCCATCTTTGATGAAGATGTCGGTGTTGGTCCGCCAGATGGAGTCAATACTTTAATATTTACCATAATTAAACATTTTGTTGGCACTCCTAGTAATATCACTGAGAGAATTCATGACCAATTAAGTAATCTCACTTGTCCCACTCTAAGTGATTTTAGGTGCTACAAATATGTGTTTACCTCTCAAGTTATGATGCGTAATGATAGCAATAAACTATTTTGGAAAGAAAAATTCGTTAATGGTTTACCTTCATTATTCGCTCATAAAGTTCGTGAAGAATTAAGTAAAAATTTAGGATATATTGATTATGATAACCTAACTTATGGTGACATAATCAGTTATATTCAAAAAATTGGATTAAAAATGTGTATTGATTTTAAATTAGCCAAGAAAGCTAGTAAAGATAAGAAAAAAGCTAAGTATGTGTTGGGAACCTTCTGTGAACAATATGGTTTACCTTCTGTTGCTCCCTCTAAAAGGAAGCACAAGCATAAACATATTGATCCTCATAGAAGTCACAAACGTCATAAACAAAAACGTAGTCATAAAAAAGATAAAAATCAAGATGATTATTATACTAAACCCAAACTCACAAATAAAAAATCTAAATCTAAAAATTTTGATAAAAGTAAAATTGTTTGCCACAATTGTGGGCAGAAAGGGCACTACAAAAATGAGTGCAAAATAAAACAAAAATTGTCGCAATTAAATGTTTCAAGTGAAGATACTGAACAACTATTAGAATTAATGAGGATTGAGAACAATATCAGTAATGATGAAGGTTCTGATATTCCTTATTCATCTAATAGCAGTACTAGTAACAATGAAACAGATAGTGACAATGAAGAAGTTACTATTTGTGCTGATAATTGCAATGAAAAATGTTAAAATAAAAGATTAAATGTAATTACCAAAGAAGATGAAGAAAGCTCTTTGTTAATTGATTTAATTAGCAAGATCTCTGATCCTGAGTTAAAGATTCAATACACTAAACAATTAAAGGATTTATTAACTAAAGATAATAGAGTTAAAGACAAGATTATTAAAGCTAAGGAAAAACCAATATTTAGTCTTAATAAAACCCTTGAAAGATTTAAAGCTTCGGTAAAAGAAGTTACCCTTCCAAAATTAAATCAAGAAGTTAACAAACTAAAATGAAAAATTTCTAACTTAAAGTTGGATGTTTCTAATTTAAGAAAAGAAATTGAAGACAAGAAATCTGACCTTCAACTTCATGATTCCTCCTCTAGTGATGAAGATCACGATGAGCCTGAATCATCAGGAACAAAAGAAGAATGATATCTTTTTGTTCAAGGTCTTTCTCTTAAAAGAATTAAACTTATTACCATTCAGAAATGGTATATCTCCATTAACTTGGTTGTTGATAAAACCTTTTCAATACAACTTCCTGCCTTAAGTTGATACAGGTGTGGATCTAAATTGTATTCAAGAAGGTCTAATCCCGACCAAGTACTATAAGAAAACTAGTGAAAAATTAAATCCAGCTAATGATAGTCAAATAGAAATAAAATATAAACTGCCTAAAGTTCATATTTGTCAAGATAACATGTGCTTTAAAACATCATTTGTTTTAATCCGCAATCTTACAGATAAGATCATCTTAGGGTTACTGTTTATATATTTATTGTACCCTTTTACTACCAGTAATGAAGGATTAAGTTGTAAACATTTAGGAAAAAGAATAACATTTAAATTTCTTATTAAACCTAAAGAAAGATATTTAAGATTTATTCAAGATGAATATATCTTTAAATCTTTAAATTTATTAAATTGTAAATCCATCCATTTGAATTTCTTAAAGGAAGAAATTAAGCATAAACATATTGAAGAACAACTTAAGAATAAAGGAGTTCAAGAAAACATCGAAGAATTAAAAACCTATTTGAAGGACAACCTTTGTTCTGATTCTCCTAATGCCTTTTGGCATCGGAAGAAGCACATTGTAAGGCTTCTTTACGTTAAGGAATTCAAAGAACACTTGATTCCTACTAAGGCTAGGTCGATACAAATGAATCATGAACAAATGGAGCTATGTAAAAAAGAAATTAATGACCTCCTTAGTAAAGGATTAATTAAACTTAGTAAATCTCCATGGTCATGTCCCGCCTTTTATGTCAACAATGAAGCAGAAAAGGAAAGAGGTGTTCCCCGCCTAGTTATCAATTACAAGCCATTAAACAAAGTTTTAAAATGGATTAGGTACCCTTTACCTAACAAAGATGGCCTCATAAATAGATTAAGCAATGCCACTATCTTTAGTAAATTTGACCTTAAATTCAGTTTTTGGCAAGTTGCCATTCACCCCGATGATAGGTATAAAACAGCCTTTACTACCCCCATTTGGTCATTATGAATGGAATGTTCAAGCATTCGATTTGAAAAATGCCCCCAATGAATTTCAGAATATTCTCAATGACAATTTGAATCCTTTTAGTCATTTTGTTGTCGTTCACATTGATGATATTCTCATTTCTTCCAAATCTATTGAAGAACACATTAAACATTCGAAATCTTTCTTCAAAACAGTTAAAGATAATGGACTTGTCCTTTCCCCTTCCAAATGCAGCTTGTTTCAAGCTAAAGTTCGGTTTCTTGGTCTTAATATCTATCAAGGACTTATTCAGCCTATTGACAGAGCTGTTCAATTTCCTGACAATTTTCCTGATATGATAACCAATAAAACCCAACTTCAGAGATTTTTAGGCTCGCTCAATTATATTGGCAGGTTCTATAAAAATCTCAAGAAGGTTTGCAAACCTCTCTTCTAGAGTTTTCAAGACAATCCTCCACCTTGGACTGACATTCACACTTCTGTCGTCCAGCAAGTTAAAAAATATGTTAAGGCATTGCCCTGCCTTGACATCTCCAATGATTCAGCCTTTAAAATTTTTAAAACTGATGCCTCTGATATTGGATTCGGAGGAATTCTCAAGCAAAAACTTACCCTCAATTCTCCTGAACAAATTGTTCGTTTTCATTCCGGTGCATGGAATAGTACACAGTTAAATTACAACACTATTAAAAAAGAAATACTTTCTTTAGTATTATGTATTAACAAATTCCAAAGTGACTTATTAAATCAAAAAATTTTGGTTCGTATTGATTGCAAATCTGTAAAATATGTTTTAGAAAAAGATGTAGAAAACATTGCCTCTAAACATTCATTTGCAAGATGGAAAGCCCTATTGAGCATTTTTGATTTTGAAATTGAGTATATCAAAGGCAGTAACAATTCCATTTCTAATTTTCTCACTCGGGAATTCATTAACACAGGTACCGTTCACCAAAAATGAGCGTTCGAGGAGCATCATCATCTCGTGGTTCGGGTCTCCCTTCTGGCCCGAGTAATCAACCAAAAGGAGCTTTAGTTCCTCATTCAGTTAACCCAGTTCCTCAACCTAACCCAGTCAACAAATTTCACGTCCTTGGTACAATTACTAAGCCTTATAGTTCAGCCTTAGCTAGTAACCCTACACCAGTTGACCTTTTCTATAATCAGACTAGGGCTTCCTCTTCAAATCACAGTCATCCTCCTTCTAAGTACATGCTTAGATGGAATAATCACCTATTTCATATTGAACCTTATATGAAGCCCAAAGATGACCCCATTAAATTAGCATCTCTGTATTTTCCCACTGGATGACACCTCGTTCCCCTTGCTCCTTATAAATCCCTTGCGTTTTATAAGGATATCCTTATTGAAACCGAGTAAATCTTCATTAAACCCATTTATGCTAATAATGATAAATCTAAGATCCTTTATCATTCCCTATACATTAAACAGTTCATTCAGAGGACTGATTGGGGAAATCATCCCTTTGATCTTATGCAGCTCTCTAATTAAAATAACTCTTACTGTTATTTTGAATATATGGAAGCTTGGAATAAGATCTTCCTTCATCAAAATGAGTCAAACAGTCACTCGTGGTTTGTTCAGTTCGATCACAAATTCAAAAGTCATATCCCTTTTTGGTTCACTCTTTGGTGGTCAAGGTTTGGATCTACTTTTGACCTCCTTCCTGATCTTTTGAAGGTTCAACTCTCTCATTTTTGTAACCACAGTAAACACAGTCCAAAATATGATGGTATCCCTGTCCTTCTTTAATTTTTGAGTAAATATAAGATTCCTTGGATTCTTAAATAACAGTATGGCATTCAAACCCCCACTTAAAGTAATAGATTTTCAGTCTATAGAACATAGTTATTTGGTATCTTGTACCACCGTTTCACCAATTCCTCATGTCTCCCGCCAGTTTTTTATCAAATGGTGGGATAAGTTTGATATTAATAGAATTGTTGGTCAAGTTCAGTTGGAATTTCCTGTTATTCCTCTCCCTATTTTACTAGTTACAGCTATTCCAGCTAAAGAATCTACTAGTAAATAAAAAGAGTCTAGAGTCAGTCCAACTGGTTCGTCTTGTTCCCGTGGCATTTCTAATATTAAAAACTGTTCCAGTAAAGAGTTAAAGTTAATAGCCCAAGAACTGCATGACAGAATTGATGAGCTACATGAAGAAGCCTCTACATGTTCTTCATCCTCTTCAGAAATGCTTCTACCAGTAATTTTGATGATAATGACGACCCATATGGCACAATTGATCTGCAAGATGCTCATGACCCATTTGCCTGACATCCCAGTTAATTATTGCCCCTGTTTAGTCAAAAAATGCTCTTCCACTGAAAGCAGTCCTCTACCACATGTGTATGGTCCTGTTTTTCCACCGAAAGCATCCTCCAAGTCAAAACTTTTGGCCACTTTGTCAAAAATGGCCAAAAGCGTCCATGCATAGTAAAAAAGTCAGCACTGTTTTACTGTTCATCAATAGTAATTATTGTCTATAATCATTTACTTTCTGTAATAGTAACTTTGTAATAGTTCTTTTCTTATTCTATAAAAGGAATTCGAACTTAGTTAGTAAGGCAGACTTAAAAAGACTCAGAGATCCTTCTCTGACAAATCGTTAGCCTCTGTTCTCTCTCCCTTCATCTACCATTCCAATGTTCTAAGTAAAATTTGTAAGTCATTTTTAATTTCTGTATTGTAAATAGTTTCTATTTTCAGTTATTAATAAAATTATTTATCTTTCAGTAATTAATTGTGTTGTTTATATGTACCAATCAGTTCTTCTCCCTTCACTTCTCCACCTCCACCCCAGATGGTATATATATATATATATATATATATATATAGTCCGATTCGAGTCCGTATCTCTGCATGCGGTACTAAAATCTGAACCTTTTTTACTTTTTTTAAAACAACTAAAAAAAGTTTAATATTTTATGGGCTCTGAATTTTTCATGTAATACGATGTTTTGGGCGTGATTTGGATACATATAACAAAACAGTCTGTTAAAAATGTCTGCATACATGTATCCAAATCACGCCCAAAACAACATGTATTATGGAAAATTTCTAGTTCTATAAAATATTAAACCTTTTTTTAATTGTTTTAAAAAAAGTAAAAAAAATATTCCAGATTTTAACAAAGTCCTAGAATCCTGACTTGATCCATAATGTATATATATATATATATATATATATATATATATATATATATATATATATATATATATATATATATATATATATATATATATACTATGATGCCCCAAATTTTGGTACTTGAAACCCAAACTCGGTGCTTCACGATACCATTTCTATAAGCGGAATAATACTAATAATAATAACAATAATATAAATACCAAACTTAATTTACATTTATATCAGAGTCTAATCCCAAGTACGCAACCTTTAATACATTTCATTACATGATATATAATAAATATCATAGTCTTAATAAAGTTTATCTATTATATAAGATACCATTAAACGTATTCTGTTTGCTTTCTTTTTCCTTTGTTTCTGTATGAACCTTCAGGTTGATCACAATTGGCTGAAAAAAATTTAAATTAAGTAAGGATGAGCATTTGAGTTCCCAGCAAGTAATAGCAATCACTAATAGTTAGCTAAAAGGATTAAATGTTTTTCGTGAATAACACTTCTACAACGAATCAACAGTTGTGGAGTAAGCTGAAGCAACAATAAACAACATATCATTTCGATTTCAAATTTTTGAAACTATGTACTGACTATAAATAGGGATCAGTCGACAGACTATGAACATTGTTTTCTATTTTCGAAAAGGTTAAAAAGAACTTCATTTGTAAACCGTCATAACTTACAGGCACGGGGATGATCAGCCCGTTATGCCCTATATTGATCAATACTACATACAAGAATGATATTTTTGTCTAGCATATACGCCTTAGGCGCATAAAAGTTGTAGACACTCGAAATTGTCTGCATTCCTATTACTAACATTGCAGGAGGGAAGATTTGTCTTTTGGAGATAACCCTGAAAGACAGCTTACATCCATTTTAGATACTACTGGAAGTTTAGCTCCAACCCGAAACATAAACCGGGAACATCATCTCAAACCCGGAACACTCACCGAGAATGTCATTTCAATTCTCGGAGATAACCCCGAGGTACGCAGATCAAAAGACCAGCGACAACACCAGAGAGGACAGTTCTATCTCGGCAATAACACCACGACACTCAGTTCCAGTCCCAGAGACAACACTGGGAGTAGCAACCCCATCCTTGGTGATAACCCCAAGAGATGCCATTGCAGTTCTGACGATAACCCCGTAAATGCTTGTTTCAAACATATACAATCAGCTTCAACCACAGACATCCTATCGAGGCATACACACCTTAGACCCAGAGTTAACAACAAAGTGCATAGAACACCCACGATGATGGCGGTGAGACATACAAACAAGCGGCGGTCAATCTCGATGTAACCACGAGCAACGTCGCTTCTCGCTTAAACCGCGATAACCCCTTGAGGAGTCACCACGTCATCTTACCATCTCAACAAGATGATATCGCGTCATACCAACAAGTAATCCAATCTCAGCTGTAACCCTGAGCAACGTCTACTTTCAACTCAAACCGGTGATAACCCTGGTGAGGAGTCAAACGTCATCTTGTTCCTTCGATAATGACACGTCGTCTCAACACTTCATACATACATACATCCAACAATGTCCCACAAGAACCGAGGGATTGACAATCCGGTGACTATTATGTGTGACAAGCTTTTTTGATAGAATTTGAAGCTTGAAGACCATGGGCATAGACCCTCTTCCCGACTTCAGACAACCTCTAATCCATGTCATTCGCGTAACTCTTGACACAAGCGGTCCAAAGAAGGTCGATATACCTCGTTCGGATGCTCGGATTGAAGTTCTGCAAGTTCGAAGCGACATTATAGTGCATGAGTGCACGTGACGTTTTACGAGACGATTTAGACCCGAGGCTCGGATGCATCACGACGACCACCGCAGTACAACTACGATTGCCAGAGGTGTGCTGCATGACCATCCGCTCTATATATACAAGCCTTGGGGTCAGCTATTTGAGAAGAAGTGGGAGGGAAAAAGGCGAGGAAGTCCTGTCCATTTTACTCTGCATACACATTTGTTGAGTGTTTCCTCACTTTTAAACACTATTTAGCTCACATATAGCCATCTTTTATCCGGCGGGAGCTGAGTGTTTATCCATTTAAAGTCATAGAAGTTTACTTTGGCAGCCCACTGTAAGCCTTCTTATATTCTATAAAGCCTTCTTCTCATATTAGCACACACTGTTATACACATTGAGAGTCGTGTTGTGTGCGTTTGCCCGGACTTTGGTTCGTGGTTTTCATTTCTGTCTGTATATATATACTTATATATGTATATATTTCATATACGGACTAACATTATCGAGTTATGCCTCGATTGAGCATAGACTTCGCTCTGGAGCGTTTAATTGCTTATATATATATATATATAATTATATATATGAATTGTGGTCGACTCATTCGATGAGCACGGATTTTATATCCTAATGCGTTTAATTGCTTATATATATATATATATATATTTATATATATATATATATATATATATATATAACTGTTGTTAGATATATCTGATGAGCCTGGATTAGATCCAGTGCGTTTAATCGCTTTTATATATATATACATATATATAATTGTTATTTTCGGACATATCCGATGAGCTCTGGATTCACATCTAGTCGTTCTTTGCTTTTATATATATATATATATCTGTACACACACACACACACACACACATATATATATATATATATATATATTTATATATTTACATTTCTGTCATCGAGTTCAGGTTCACTTATTGGCCTTTTAAAGCTTTTATTTACATTCCATCCTCGCTTTGAGTTTACTTAAGTGGCAATTGATCGCTTTTACAGCTTTATTTACATTTTATCCCGCCTAGAGTTTACTTCATGGCGGTTGATCTTGTTTATATATATATATATATATATATATATATATATATAAGTGCTTATCTTGCTTTCTATACAAATTGCAGTATCATGTGAGCTTAGGAATTATGTGATCACAGGTTCAGTCTACTGAATCTAGATTCGGTTCCCATGATGGACATTTTTCAGCTGTAAGAAGCTTGTACATTATTTTATAGTGTCTGAATTTCCTTGGATGGCTGTCATGCCCATGAGGAGCTTCAACGCTTCACAGTATATTATTTTCTAGAATGCTTTGCATCTCAAAAATAAAAGCAAACAAATGTTTAACATTTAATAATAAAATGGAAGTATGAAAAGGTCTCAATTCCTATTGAGCACGAGGGGTTTGAAAAACCTCTTTTACAAAACGTCATTGCTATATCTTGGTTAAAACTGAATTTTTCCATAAAATTCAAACCTTGTGTATATAGGTGCGAACGAAGCCTTGCACTACTTTCAAATAATTGCACATTGATCCACACACACACACACACACACACACACACACATTTATATAACAATTTCTTTGAAAAGTGGCGGTCACCGTGGTAACACGGATGTCGGGAAGTGCCTAACACCTTCCCTCCTCATAATCAAGCCCCCGGACCCAAAATGAATCTCGGTTTCACAGACCCGTCTAGCATTGTCAAATCACTAGGTCAATGTGCAAACCTTTTTCGGTTACGTTGGTGCAACCAGTTAAATACACCAACTGGCGCCTCTTAAAGTCAAATCGTCGACATTATACATGTCGGACCTTTTTCACTTGTTTTTTCAAACAAATCTCACATTAACATGAGAATACTAAAAAACAAGTAACGAAAAGGGACACTGAAAAATCTCGACGTCAACAGGTGGCGACTCTGCTGGGGACTCCAGTAAGAGGGCTTAAGCCGCTATTACAAGCTTTTCAAAATTTTTATATGCTTGTGTATGAATGTTGCATTTACATTTATGATGAATGTGTACGAATGCATCTTTATTTACTGCACTGCTAAATATCTATCTGTGATATTAGTGCTTCGCATATGTCATCATTTTGCATAAACAGTGAGACACGTTGTATGTGAATGTATGTTGTGTGGTTCCTCCACCAAGAGGCTATCCTGTCGGTGTTTGATTACTGGACTCATGGGAAGAATGATTCCCCGGGGCTCAGGAAAGGCACCACTCAAATTCGCTCCAGTTGAACGACCAGATTAATATCCCGTCAAGTAGATTGCGATGATCTGGGAACCTTTATGCCAAAAAGCCGCGAGAGTAACCCTAAGATAGGTCAGCCTCTGATAAACCAAATGCGAAGGAAAGTCTCTTTATGCTTTTCATTTTCAAATTACCTGTAAAAGCATTTACTTGTAATTCTATTCCATGCTCATTCATATGTAATGGAAAATATGAAGAATATATGTGCATGCATGACATGCTATCTATTAACAACCAGTTTTGCAGGACAAAATTCCTAAAATGGACATGTTATGATAACATTTATATTACCCTAAGACTAAACTACGTAAGTCTTTTGTAGGGAAGCAATTGGGCACATTACATTTCTCAAAATCAAAAAGGTCATGAGCCTACACCCAATCATGTCTTCTTCTGACCAGTCTAATACTGTCTCCCAAGAAGAATTTGACGGATTGAGTAAACAAATCACAGACTTGGTTGTTCTACTAAAAGAATTACACCAGTCTACTCAGGGTACGAAGATACCTACACATATAGAATCCTCTACACAAGGAGGATTTCAAGGTTTGGAAAAAATAATTCCAGAACCTCAGTTGTATACAACCAACAAAGACCCTGAAGGCACCCATCTCAAAGGAGATCTAGACACCGGTGATATCAAGAAGAAGGTCCTTCAAATGGAGGAAACTATTCGTTTTCTCAAAGGGATTGGAACACATGGCAATGTTTCGTATACAAACCTTTGCATATTTCTTGGTGTTCATTATCTAGAGAAATTCAAGACCCCTAATTTTGAGAAATATGATGGATTAGGGGATCCTTATACACATTTAAAGGTGTTCATTGGAGAACTCAGATCTTATGCGGAAAATGAAAAGCTCAGAATGCAGCTATTTCAGAAAAGTCTGACTGGAGAAGCCCGTTCATGGTATACCAGATTAGAAAACTCTAAGATCCATAGTTGGGAAGAGCTGGCTCACGCCTTCCTTACTCAATCTGATTTTCAATCTCAAATGGCTCTGGCCGGTACCAAATTACCAAGGTCAAGAAACAATCCTAATGAGTCATTTAGAGTATGCTCAAAGGTGGAGGTGCCTTCTTTGCTCAAGTTATTCCTTCCATGATGATTCGAAATGGTCATGACCTTCATAGATGTATAGGAAGCTCCTTTCTATGAAAGAGTTCTAGGCGGTATTGGCAAACCATTCTCTCAAATGATCAAGCACGGAGAGAAATGGCTAAGATGGGATTGAAGTCCCAGGTAAAATTCAAGACCTAGCCGCTCTTAAAGCTGTTGCTGAGCACATCCAGTCCGGATCTTATGGAAACAACCCCCGAAGGGTCCATAAAAAGAAAGAGGAGGATGTTTCCTTGATACTACAAAGACAAAAAGGCAATCAAAACATGCCTATGCAGAGGAGAAACTACTCCCCTTTTCCAACACAATCTTCAAACCCTCCATTGCCTAAAAGTGGAGAAGTAAAGAGACCTCAAACATTCACACCCTTAGGGGACTCGCTCGAGAATATTCTTGCTCTTCCGACTACTCAGAAGAAAATTATACATCTTCTTCCACCAGCCAACCCTAATAGGAGGGGTTTTAATGCTACTCGGAATTGTGCTTATCATGCTAGAGCACCTGGACATGATACTCAAGATTGTTGGGCCTTGAAACATAAGATTCAAGATCTAATAGACAATGGTGAGATCGTGGTCACTAAACCAGATCAACCTCATGTGCAAGACAACCCTCTTCCTCAACACAAAGAAGAAGAGGTCAACATGATCAGTTGGAGCACTGTACAAGGTTCCAATTCTAATGGTGAATCATCCCAATCCATCATAGACGGTGTTGACAAATGGGATTATGCAAAGTTCCAGTTTACTATGGAACGAAAGATGAAAGCTATTTCCAAATAAATTTAGCAATTGGCAGAACTGGTGACCCGCCAGCATCAAGTCACACGCCAATTAATCAAGCAGGAGCATGCCTATCTCCTTCCATTTATTGTGAATGATCCATCAATGCCTTCAGAAAGCAAAGCTATGGAGGATAAGGTTGCAAAGCGAACAAATGCTAAAGCCCGTCGGGATTTTGCCAATCAGAGGGAATTCACCTATTTGGCTAATCCATGGAGGAGATACTACAGATGTTGATCAACGAAGGAAGAATTACCTTCCTTCTCCCTCCAATTAATCCCCGTTTAGGACGGTTCAATCCTGATGAAATGTGTTAATATCATTCACATTCTCGCGGTCACAGCACAGAAGAATGCTGGGCACTCCACCATCTCATTCAGAATCTTATTGATAGCGGTGTCCTGCAAATAGCAGATGATTACACTGTGCAGCTCAAGGGTGGGAATGCATGTCCTACCAAATGGAAGGGATCAGTAGCAGTTATATCCGAAGTTGATGATGAGACTGTCAAAGTGTTTCCCATACAACCAATTCAACTCAAAGGAGTTGACAATACTTTGAAAGTGGCCGCACCAGAGCCAATTCCTTTACCTTTCAGACCACAACATCCTATTGTCAGCTTACACAAAGTTCCATGGAATTATGGAGAAGCTAAAGGATCCACATCTCATACTACTGCTACAGAGTCGAAGGAAAATCCACTGTATCTTCCTCAACGGGTTATTAAACCTAATTGCAAAGCAAATGGGAAGTTGCCCGTGGAGAAGATTGAAAAATTCCTCCGTACTATGGGCCACAATGAAGCCAAAGTGGTTTTAAGCTTACGAGAAGCTCCACAACAAATTTCGATACTGGATTTGGTTTTCTCTTCTGAGGATCATCGAAAGATCTTGTTGAACGTTTTAGAAGAAGCCTACTTGCCAAAGTCAGTGGATGTGGAAAAATTTCAACATTTGGTTGATCACATTTTCAACAACAATGTGATATCCTTCACTGATGA
Organism: Panax ginseng; assembly: GCA_020205605.1. Classification (NCBI taxonomy): domain Eukaryota; kingdom Viridiplantae; phylum Streptophyta; class Magnoliopsida; order Apiales; family Araliaceae; genus Panax; species Panax ginseng. Next base: position 70,931,874 of record CM035132.1, on the reverse strand, counting down.
CGACATACCTCCCGAAGGGACCGGTCATTACAAGCCTTTGCATATTGCAGTTTTGTCTTCCGGGTACATGCTAGCAGGAGTATTGATAGATGGAGGCTCATCTCTAAATATATGTCCTTATGCCACCTTGGTAAAGATGAATATCAATCTCAAGCGGATCTAAAGAAGCCATACGGTCATCAGAGCTTTTGATGGATCCAGAGGAAATTCCGTTGGAAAGATTTAATTGCTAATTGAGATTGGTCCCAATACATTCAATGTACCTTTCCACGTCCTCAAGATAGAATCAGGATACAACCTGCTCTTGGGGAGACCATGGATACACATGGCTGGAGCTGTTCCCTCCACCTTACATCAACAACTCAAATACATTATCAACAACAGTCTAGTCACTGTCAACGCTGAGCCGGATTGTCATGAACAAGGAGCTCTACCAATTATCAGCTTCAATTCAGAAGTTGAACTGGCCGGTTTCCATACTTTGGAAGTGAGTAACGCGCAATACCATTCTATTGGAGCGCCACTTCCCGTGCCCAAGATTTTTGCCGAGGTCATGTCGGCTACTCAAGAAATGATGTTATTGGGTCATCAACCTGGACAAGGGCTTGGTAAGGATAAGCAGGGTATTAAGAACCCTATCCAAATGTCCATTCAAATCGGAACAGCCGGACTAGGCTATTCTGCCAGTTCCAGTCACAGGAATCCACATAAGCACAAGCAGGTTCCTCAAACTTCCGCCGCACGACGATTTACTATACCTTTACCTCGTGAGTTGATGCAATCTCCAGTAAAGGTTCCAGCCCATGTTGTGGCTATGCTGTTTCCAAAACCAGTGCCAATCAAAGTAAAAGAGGTGTTGATTCCTGATCCCGAGGCGGAATAAAAGGATCGGAAACGTAAACATGACCTTGCCTTGATGATGGTAGGTATTCACGTCATTGTTCATGATGAACATACAAACAGATTCACTCCAGACAATGATTGCCCAGATGTTATGGTTATCATTCCGGAGAAGGAAGACAATGACGATCCTTCCATCATTGCAGTCCATCAGGACTTTTCCCTCGACAATTGGAGCAGCACTCCATTCATTGGTCGACAAGGGTAAAATGGGCAAAAAATCCCTCTACCCTGTAGATAACTTTAATTTCTTGCTTTCCTTTATAACACTAGCAGTTATTTTATCAAGTACATGCTAACACTTTTGTATGATCGAACAGTTGCATATATTAAGTGAAAGCATCTTTTGTTTCAGGACTCTGAATTTAGATGTGCCTGTCCTTGCTGATGGCATGCCTTCTCTCCACAAGGGTTGTAACTTTGATGCAAAGTTGGACTCAGACTTGATGGACATCTAAGAGGACATTGAGACACCTCAGGAGATTAAGGAATGGGTCGCAGACAAACCCAAACCCAATCTTGATCAAACCACTCCTTTCAATCTCGGAACCTTAGACAACCCTAAGCTAATCCAGATTGGTTCAGACCTTACCACAAATCAACGGAATGACATGGTTGCACTGTTAACCCAATTCCAGGATGTGTTTGCACGGTCTCATGAAGACATAGTGGGTTTGTCCACTGACATTGTTCTTCATCGCCTTCCCATTAAAGATGGATTCAAGCTAGTTAGGCAAAAACTCAGGCAATTTCAAGCTGGCATCATCATGGTGTTTACATATCTGGAGTGGATATCCAACATTGTTTCCGTGCCTAAACCAGGGGGAAAGGTGCGAGTCTGCGTGGATTACCGGGATTTGAACAAAGCTTGCCTTAAAGATAGCTTTCCCGTGCCCTTTATCCACATTCTTATTGACAATACTGCTCAATACGACATGCACTCCTTTGCTGATTGCTTTGCGGGGTACCATCAAATTATGGTTGCTGAGGAAGATCGTGAGAAAACTTCTTTCATCATGCCTTGGGGAACCTTTTGCTACAGACGGTTGTCATTCGGCCTCATCAACGCCGGGGCAACTTATCAGTGAGCTATGATGGCTCTTTTCCACGATTTAATGCACAAGGAGATAGAGATCTACGTGGATGACATCATTGTCAAATCCCGGAGGGAGGATGACCATTTAGACCATCTCAAAAAGCTTTTCAACAGTTTAATGTAAAGTACAACTTGAAGTTGAATCCCGCCAAGTCGCTTTTTGGTGTTAAGTCGAGCAAGTTGCTAGGTTTCCTAGTCGACCACAAAAGGATTGAACTAGATCCTACCAAAATCCGAGCCATCAAGGATATGCCCATTCCTCAGACAGAGAAGGAAATACAGGGATTTTTAGGAAGAATCAATTTCATTAGCCGATTCATTTCTCAACTCACAGCAACCTGTGAGCCTATCTTCAAGCTGTTAAAGAAGAACTCATCCATGAAATGGAACGATGAGTGTCAGAAAGCCTTCCTTACCATTAAAGAGCAACTGATTAACGCTCCTATTTTGGTACCTCCCAGGGATGATGTTCCCCTGTTCATGTACCTATCCATAAATGATAATGCCATGGGCTGCATGCTGGGGCAGAAAGACAATAGACGCCAAAAACGAGCTATCTATTACCTCAGCAAAAGATTCAGCATCAGTGAACACGAGTACACTCTGATTGAGAAGACTTGTTGTGCATTAGCATGGGCTTCCATGAGGTTACATCATTACCTCCATGGTCACACAACCCATCTCATATCCCGAATGGATCCTCTCAAGTATGTGTTCAGTAAGCCAATACTGAATTGTCGATTGTCCAGATGGCAATTGATCCTACAGTAATTTGACATCGTCTATGTAACGCAAAAGTCTGTCAAAGGTCAAGGAATTGCGGATCAGCTGGCCGTTGGACCTGTAGGGGATTACAAACCCTTAGAAACATACTTTCCTGACAAAGGAGTAATGATAATTTAGCTAAAACATCAGTACGATACATGCTATATGTGGAGAATGTATTTTGATGGAGCTGTTAACACAGAAGGCTCTAGAGCTGGAGCAGTTCTAATATCGGGTACATGGGAGCAAAGATATCCGTCGCCAGTCAATGCGGTTTATCCGCACCAACAACAACAAACCGAGTATGAAGGTTGTATCATGGGGCTAAAACTTTCCCGTTCAATGGGCATCAGGCGGTTAACTACCTTTGGGGATTCCGAATTGGTAATCAAGCAATCCACAGGAATCTATCAAACCAAAGAATTACATTTATTGCCTTACCATCGGCAAGTTCTACAGATGGCTTTGGAGTTTGAAGGAATCTCCTTTCTACACGTTCCTCATAATAGGAATGATTTTGCAGATGCATTAGCAACGTTGGCCTCCTTGGTTACATACCTGACAAGGAAAACATGCCAAGCATCACGTTTTCTCTGCAAAAAGCCCCAGTCTATGGGAATTATATTGGAGAAGTATCGAATGAGCTACCTCCCATCCACAACCCTTGGTATTAGCACATCAAGGAGTATCTACGAGATGGATCTACACCCGCTGAGGCGAGCCTAACTGAGAAGAGGCGGATTCATCGACTTGCTATGAAATTCTACCTGAACGGAGATGCACTCTACAAAAGAGATGTAGGATTAGGTCTCCTCAGATGTCTGGATAAAGACCAAGCTCAGAGACTCATGGATGAAATCCATAGTGGAGTATGCGGCCCTCACATGAGCGGACCCCTACTTGTCAAGAAAATTCTCAAAACCGAACATTATTGGCTTACACTCAAAGCTGACTGTGATGATCATGTCAAGAGGTGCTATCAATGCCAGATTCATGGGAATGCTATCCATGTCCCTCCAAGGGAACTCCACAATATGAGTTCGCCATGGCCCTTCTCAATGTGGGGAATGGATGTGATCGGGCCCATTGAGCCCAAATCCAGTAATGGACATCGATTTATATTCACCATGATCGACTACTTCACCAAATGGGTAGAAGCAGCCTCCTTCCCCAGGGTTACTAAAGAAGTTATCATTGCTTTCATCAGAAACAATGTCGTGTGTCGATATGGACAACCAGAGGTCACTGTGTCAGACAATGCTAAGAACCTCAACAACAAAATGATGGAGGAGTTATGCAAAAAGTTCCATATCAAATACCTCAACTCTGTCATCTACCGTCCAAAGATAAATGGTGCTGTTGAAGCGGCTAATAAAAACATCAAAAAGATCATGCAAAAAATGTCCACCAATCACAAAGGATGGCGTGACCTCTTGCCTCTGACTTTATTAGCATACAGAACTTCCATGCGAACTTCCACTGGGGCAACCCCCTACTCATTAGTCTATGGGATTGAAGCAGTTCTCCCCATAGAAGTGGAAATGGAATCCCTCAGAGTATTGATCGATGCTCAGTTGGGTGAAGACCAATGGGTACAAGACAGGTATCACCAATTGTCTCTAATAGACGAAAGGCGATCCGCGACTATCTTCCATGGTCAGTTATATCAGCAAAGGATCGCACGATCCTACAACAAAAAAGTCCAACTACAGCAATTCAGAAAACATGACTTGGTTTTGAAGAAGATCATTGACAACCAAGATCAATCTAAGGGAAAATTCGCTCCTAACTGGGAGGGCCCATTTGTTGTCAAGGAAGTATTGATAGGAGGTGCTCTCAGATTGCAGGAAATGGATGGCAATGAATTTTCACAGCTTATCAACTTAGACACCGTGAAACGGTACTATGTCTAAAGTTACCATCAAACAAACATCCTGGTTTTGATCATCAAATCACCAGTCATTCCGGTTTTGAACCCTTTCCTTTTTGAATACTCTTCTGCCCCTCAAGAAAACATACACTTCAAGCCAGCAACTTGGTATCACTTCATTTCAAACCTTTCACAATTGTAGTTTATCCCGAAGATGGGATTGAACTTTTCTACGCCTGCAGTTTATCCTGAAGACGGGATTAAACTTTTCTACGCCTGCAGTTTATCCTAAAGACAGGATTAAACTTTTCTACGCTTACAGTTTATCTTGAGGACATGATCAAACTTTTTAAACACTTGCAGTTTATCCCCATTATGGGATTAAACTTTCTTCTCCCCGCTGTGTAGCCTGCACATGGGATTCACACTTCTCTTCGCCTTCAATTCGTCCTGAGGGGAGAACTACGTCGACCTGATCTCCCTGATACCCGAGGGTACGTAGGCAACCATATTCTATATGGCCCGGTCGCAATAAAGAAAAACAACAAAAACATTTCTGCCTTTTCTCTACAAAACAACAAAAAACAACAAAAATACTTCTACACCCATCTACCCTCTCCATTCAGCGTTGAACCTCTTACACCAGGTTCGAACTACGCAGACTTGATCTCCTCTTCAATAGGAGTACGTAGGCAACCATTCATGGTGCAGTCTAACCCCTACCAGAACAACATACTTGTCACACGGTACCGGGATCTACCTTTAATTTGCCCCATTTCATTGGTTTCAGATCAAAGGGATGGAATTACCCAACCTCTTCTCACAAATAGAAGATTCGGTGACCATCTAAGTTGCAATCGTGCCTCAAAGAGAAATACCAACCCATAAGAGATGGAATTAACTAGGCTTCTCACAAATAGAAGTACTGGCGACCATCTGTGGTGCGGTTAATCTCAGAGAGGAAGAAACCACCCTCCTCTCCACTTTTCCATACAGATACCAGTCCTAAGACACCAAAGATGGTAGGGATTTACAGAAATCAGTGATCCGTTCTAAGAGATCTTGCGACGTCTCAATGTCCATCTATCAAGGATAAGTTCAAAATACATCAAGATCACAAGATCCTGGAAAAATAGGCAAACATGAAGCAAGTATCAAGGCATAACTAAAAGGGAAATGAATCAAAATATATTTCCCTGCCATATATAATAATGTTTGATATATACATCTGTGTTGTACATGAAAAAATGGCTAAGCTAGTCTGTGCAGGAAAATACAAAGCTATCTATAGATCTCAGATACATGCGACTATCGAGATCTAACATAGCATCCTCTCTGAAGATTTGAGGTAGCACTGCAAGCTCCCCGTCCCAAGGGTATCTACACGAGCTAGCGCAGATCGAGGCTAAGCTGCATGGTGGTATAATGCTCATCAATATAAGCACTCATGCTCGTGCAAGACCGATACCATCTGGGATCTCACCGGAAGTCTTTGTTTGCAATGGCCACATCCCTAGCTGATAAGGCGGCATCCCGCTCCACAATCAATGCATCCATGGCTAATATAGCCTCTTCCCTCTCTAACAGAGCGGAGTCTCTCTCATCAAGAGCTGTCAACATCGCGGCCCTAGCCTGATCTCTGTCATAGGTCATCAGATGTAAGCTCTACTCCAAATGTTGTGCCGAATACTGAGTAATAGAGGCACTTAGGGTGGGAGAATCCATCACAAATGCTGGCAACCCAGTAGTCAAATCATCGATGGGAATAACAGCCTCCTCTATAGGCTCCTCATCTTCAGAATCAATCCCCTGCACTGTGGATACTGCCGCAGCTGATGCAATCTCTATCTCCATCCATGCGGAATGCTCTACAGAACAACCTAGATGACTGACAGAAAACTCAGCTAACTCTCGTTGATCCCAACAGGCATACAACCTGGATCTGTCCTCCGCTGATAAACGGTGTGACGCGAAGCGCTGACCCACTGCCCCCTCATACGGATGAAAATCCTGAAACTGGTCAAACTAACACATCACGGCCAATGGGTGTTAAGTGATCATGCCCCTCAAACCAGCTAGAGGGAAATAATCCATGCCCGGAGCATGAGTAATGAAGCTATAGGGTAAACTAAGCCCTGAACACGGTAATATGGCAAACGGATCCCTAATCCCTGCCAGGAAAGCTGACCACGATGCAGTATCTATTCACTCTGCAGGCTGAAAGGAGTATGACATGGCTATCTCCTGGGTGAAACAAAACCCCTGCCGTCTAAATGTGCCAATCGGTCTCAAGTGTGACATAAACCACACATACAGCATGACTGAGCTACCTGTAAACACTCCTGCAAGATAAGTGCAGCAGTATGTAGCTGACCTCAGAGTCTCTGCACTGATCATTGGTACAATGGTACGACCCTCCCTGAGAGCTCTCACTGCCATAATGATGCCGATATCCAGCTCATCCATGTACCGCGACATGAAGACGTATGATAATATGCATAGAAACAGTACATCTACTCTGGCTGAATGCCAATGGTCCTCCGGTGTGGTGAAATCCCTGGAAAGCTGTGCATAGCTGTCCTCAGAGCCAAACCTGTCAAACAGGAAACGCTCGGATATAACATGGTCGGATGTAATCTTGTCCTAGAACACTCTACATCTTAATCCGGAGAGGGTCATGAACTGTTTGCTCATGTCTCCAATAGCCATATGCACGCAAGGTCTGTCCAGCGGCAGCATCGTCAACCTTGCATACTCCTCAAAAGTAGGAGTCAACTCTTGGGTCCCAAATCGGAAAACCCGCCTCTCCGATACCTAGTGCTCTAGCATACCCTCTACAAATCTTGTGGGAACCTGAAACATCAACAGGGTCATAGTATACTGCAGCAAATCATCTATGATCACCATATCTAATGGTGATATACTATCATACCATGAGCGCATACCAGCTACCACCACAAATGGTGGGGTATGCTCAATACGGCTAACTGTCGAAGAAGACATCTGTATGGGCCGTGTCATAAGAACATCCAGGGGTCAATGCTGAATATCTCTGGACATACATATGCATAACATAATAACATTCATGATACAATAGATGGCAATATGATATAGGGAATGGAAAACTGTACATACATTCCTAAGTATATCATCATCTAATACATCTCTGTACAGCTAAAATACAGGGAAATGGGGCGAAGCTACCCAAAATACAATAAAGGCCTATCAAAAGATATAGCGAGAATGAGGCGAAGCTACCCAGCACCTAGCAGAGGCCTATCAAAATAGATAGCGAGAAATACATTAGAAAAAGTCAAGAGTGTCGATGTCTACATCATCGATCCTGTCCACCTGATGTAACTCCTCCTGAGTCACTGGATCTCTATCTACAGGGATATCGTGCCGATCTGAGGAGGATCTGCGCCATAAACCATATGGGTCACCGAGGGACCAAAGCCCGCCAGAGTCGGAAGGATCAAAAGTATCTACCTCTGCAGGATCTCTGCCCAAATGCCGAATGAAAAGATGTGACCGGTCCAGCTGCCGAGTCAATCTATCAATCTGTGTCACATGAGTAGGATCTCTGAGACAGACTAGCCAATCCGTCATCATCATGGATCCTGGAACAATATCCCCCATAAACTGTATGGCGCGGGTCTGAGCTCTAATGGTACGAGGGATCATCCAATGCTGGAATATCTCCTGAGAACAGGGGCCCTCTAACAATGTAAAACCGTTAATCCCCATCAATGGGATATCAATGACGAGTGACTGCGAAACAGGCCAATAACGCCTGGCAGGAGGCAAGATCGGCATACGAATCTCTCTTGTAGTGCTCCTGATAGCACGCTCTCCTAAATAGAGCTCTCATCCTCCATCTGTGAAGAGAGGAATCCTGTGGGTGGAAATGACGTACTCTACTCCAATCGGGTACCCATCCTCAAAACCAACTCCCAAATGCTCTCCAGAGTAGGGAATCCATGTGATGACATCGGTACATCAATAGCTCCAACAGAAGCGACAATGAGTGAAACCCTCAGCAACAGGGACCTCCGCCAGTATGGAATGATGCCATCTCCGTCCTCATGGATATGTGTCTAAACCTGACATGCTCACATGACGCAAACAAGGAAGCTTCTCATAGGCCCAAAACTGCCAACACAAAGGCAAACATCTGCTATCAGTCAACACTCTTAACCTATAAATGGGAAAAGACAAGAGAAACACTCACCAGCAGAAATGGGTAGAATCCTAACCACGCCTCGGTCAAGCCCTGCGATCGCATGTGCATTCCCCTGAGGAAGTAGGCAAAGGTGTAGGAACCCCAATCATACTCTCCTATACATTCCACGTGTCGAGTGGCGCTGATCAAAGCGAAGGAAACCGTAGAAGAGTTATCTGCTATGAAGCAGCCCCTAATGATCATCAGGAACAATCGTCGGAGAATTCGATCCCTGACTCTCACATCATTGGGTATGGGCTCACTCAACAGCCCGCTCATAGCATCTACACTCAAAGGACCTGTACGAACAGTCCTGCCTTTGAGCGCCTCTGTCGGAACTCCCAACAATGATCTGACGGTAGTAGGGGTGATATCTGTCGTGCAGGGCACCGTCTCCCCTCCAAACTCCATACCTATGATAAATCGCCAATCCATCGGCGTCATCATCACCTCGCAGTCCAACAAATGGAGTGACTGAGTTTGGTGAAACCACCACTCAGATAATGCCCTGAGGTAACCTTAGGGACAACGACGGGGTAGAATGGAGAAGAACCTCCCAAATCCCCAACCATGGACGATCGCTCTGTAGTCATCATGTAAGGCCTGATATATAGAGTGGATGCTAAACCAGTTCCCTCGAGGCTATGTGAAGCTGGGAACCTACATCAAATGCAGATCAACATCAGAATCCTTGACTCCTCATCAATAAGAAATATAGAAGATTAAAGATCTAACTTCATACCTCGTTTGCATGCAGGTATACTGAAGGATGCCTACTTAAGTCACCCAGAAGATCTGGGTTTTCCACTTGAATACCTGGCAATTCCCTATGGGGAACATGTACAGCAGGAGCAGGAACCTCGATCGGTGCATCCTCCTCCTCGTCCTCGACATTCGACACTTCAACTCGAATAGAACGTATCACCGCCTCCGCCAAATGATGAGGCTGTCTAACAGAATGGCACCGAGGCTCTTCAAAAGCCCTCCTCCGTACACCAGAAATGGTCCTGCGGGAACTACTCGGCTGATCCGGATCCATGATATCTGGACAACAAGTCTCCAAATCACCTCAGAAAGGGTGTGGTAATTTCTTACCTGGAGTCTTTTTAAAAATGCATTCTATGATTACATGCATGCATGTATTGTTTTAACATACATCTACAGTAGAGTTAAAATGCATGACTACCCAATACCTACATTTTGGGAAAATTTTGCCATAGCCCCTTTGTAAATGGAACTATCCACATGCACATAGGCATGACTAGGTGGCCATTCAGTAGCACACCTGTACACATTCATATACATCCTATATGCATCAATACATTGCGGTAAAAAATCCATAAGTGTAGTCTAATTACCAGAATTATTTTGCTTGTCTACCTTTACTCATTTGTCCTCAGATAGGATAAGAAATGACAGTAAAAGGTGCCAATTTGACTGTTTTAAAAGTCAAATTTTTTCACATCAATATGTTCAGCATGGTTTAATACTAACATTTACTATGTTGAATATTTTTTATCAAGTTATATCAGCATGCATATTCACTACTATGTGTCTAAATGCATTTCATGCGATAAGTCATTTTCAATGAATGAAATTGGAAAAAATACATGCATGTGTTACCGGAATGATGAAGAACGCTTGTACGATGGCAGAATATGCAGAAAGTTGCCCGAACTTAGCAGATCTGAAGAAGAGCTCTCGGATTTCCTTCGTTACGCAACTTGAAAATGACTTATGAAAGCAACCAGCCACCTATACATAGGCACGGTTGGCCACAGGCCAACCTATGGCTCCTGCAGGTACACCTGCAGCATCCTTCCATGGGCCCCACACCTCTAGCTCACTCCAGTTAGAGTTGCAAAGGAGGTCCCACAAGCTGAAAAGGCCAAATCAGGAATAAAAGTGCTACGCGATTGAGCGGAATAGCCTGAAATCCTGGTTTCTCGTCAATCAGAGTTAAACTCCCATCGTCTCAAAGGTATTCTCCTGAATGCAGGGTATACTATACCAATGACCTCAGCTTTCACAAAATCATGCTCGACAATACCCCACAAAGGTCCTATGCCGTCATTTGTAGGGTCACAACCCTAATCCTCCCCGGCGGGGGTTACAACGCAAAACCACGATATATCAAACCTCCCCGGCGGGGGTCACAATGCACATCTATCAACATCTATGTATCCCTGGAGGGGGTCAAAATGCAAATCCTTCAAACATCTACGTATCCCCGGCGGGGGTTACAACGCAACGCAACCATTGATACACACATCAATGAAGGTCAAGCAGCCTTGACGTCATGTCAGCCGATGGCAAGTAAACCCATCGAAGCAGCTTATCCACGTGTCCCCAGCAAGGGCTACAACACAATGCTACCATTGACACATACATCAATGAAGGTCAAGTAGCCTTGACAATACACCCAACAGGGATTTATCCGGTGATACACACATCAGCGAAGATCAGGCAACCCTGATAACCACAAACTATTTGCAGTAACTCCAACAGAATGAGGGAATATGTTATACACATCCTCAAACAAACAAAGCTTTATCCCCACATATCTCTTACACACAAGAGGTACCTCTATGGAATATAAGCCAGTGTCTAGGATTCAAGACTTTGGTGATAGCCCCAACGTCAACATCCTTGGAAACTTGGATTGCATGTCCAAGCCATCACTGATTGTCATCCCAGTAGGATTATCTGACAATCATTCATGCATTCTACATGCATTTGCATCACGTTGCTGCATATAGCATCATGTTCATATTACTTGCATTTCAAGTGTCTAGTATTCTTTATCCTATCCATGCCTTGCATTGCATGAATATGATAAAGAAGGGCATCTGTAGACACTCGAAATTTTTTGTATTCCTATTACTAACATTATAGGAGGGCATATTCATCTTTTGGAGATAACCCTGAAAGACAGCTTACATCCATTCCGGATACTACCAGAAGTTTAACTCCAACCTGGAACACAAACCGGGAACATCATCTCAAACCTAGAACACACACCGAGAATGTCATTTTCAATCTCAGAGATAACCGCGAGGTACGCAGATCAAAAGACCGGCGACAACACCGGAGAGGATAGTTCCGTCTCAGCAATAACACCGCGACGCTCAGTTTCAGTCCCAGAGACAACACTGGGAGTAGCAACCCCATCCTTGGTGATAACCCCAAGAGAGGCCATTGTAGTTCCGGCGATAACCAAAGAAACTCTTGTTTCAAACATATGCAATCAGCTTCAACCACAGACATCCTATCGAGGCACACACACCTCAGACCCAGAGTTAACAACGGGCAGACAGGAACACCCACAGATGACAGTGAGACATACAAACAAGCAGCAGTCCAATCTCAGATATAACCCTGAGCAACGTCTGCTTTCCACTTAAACCGGCGATAACCCCGGTGAGGAGTCACCACGTCATCTTACCATCTCAACAAGATGATATCGCGGCATACCAACAAGTAGTCCAATCTCAGTTGTAACCCTGAGCAATGTCTACTTTCAACTCAAACCGGTGATAACCCCAGTGAGGAGTCAAACGTCATCTTGTTCCTTCGACAATGACACATTGTCTCAACACTTCATACATACATACATCCAACAATGTCCCACAAGAACTGAGGATTGACAATCCCGAGTGACTATTATGTGTGACAGTACTTTGGATAGAATTTGAAGCTTGAAGACCATGGGCATAGACCCCTCTTCCAGACTTTGTACAACCTCTAATCCATGTCATTGTGTAACTCTTGACATAAGCGGTCCGAAGAAGGTCAGATATACCTCGTTTGGATGCTCGAATTGAAGTTCTACAAGTTTGAGCGGACATTACAGTGCATGAGTACACGTACTACGAGACGACGGGACCTCGAGGCTCGGATGCATCACGACCAGTCGCAGGTGTACCTGCGGCCATCCGTCTATATATACAAGCCTTGGGGTCAGCCATTTGAGAAGAAGAGGGAGGGAAAAAGGCGAGGAAGCCTTGTCCATTTTACTCTGCATACACATCTTTTGAGTGTTTCCTCACTTTTAAACACTAGTTAGCTCAAATATAGCTATCTTTTATCCGGCGAGAGCTGAGTGTTTATCCATTTAAAGTCATAGAAGTCTACTTTGGCAGCCCACTGTAAGCCTTCTTATATTCTATAAAGCCTTATTCTCATATTAGCACACATTGTTATACACATTGAGAGTCGTGTTATAATGCGTTTGCAGGACTTCTATCCGTGGTTTTCATTACATGCCGTATATATATACTTATATATGTATATATTTCATATATGATCTAACATTATCGAGTTATGCCTCGATTGAGCCTGAACTTGATGCAGGAGCGTTTAATTGCTTATATATATATATATATATATATATATATATATATATATATATTATATATATGAATCGTAGTGGGACTACATCATCGATGAGCACAGATTTTATATCTCGTGCGTTTTAATTGCTTATATATATATATATATATATATATATATATATATATATAACTATTATCGACATATCTCATGAGCACAGATTTTCATCCAAAGTCGCTTAATCGCTTTTTATATATATATATATACATTTATATAATTGTTGTCGGACATATCCGATGAGCACAGATTCACATCCAAAGTCGTTTACTACTTTATATATATATCTCATACACACACACACACACATATATATATATATATATATATATATATATTTTACATTTCTTCCAGTTCGGAGTTCACTTCGTGGCCTTTTACGACTTTATTTACATCCCGTCCGCCTAGAGTTTACTTATTGGCGCTTAATCGCTTTTATGACTTTATTTACATTTTGTCCCGCTTTGGAATTTACTTCGTGGCGGTTGATCATGTTTATATATATATATATATATATATATATTTACTGACTTTTATATATATATATATAATCGCTATCGCTTTCATATACAAATTGTAATATCATGTGAGCCTAAGAATCATGTGATCACATGTTGATCTCATCAATCTAGATTCGGTTCCCATGATGGACATTTTTCAAATTGTAAAGAAGCACGTACATTATTTTACGATTATCTCGAATTTACTTGGATGGTATTGTCATGCCCATGAGGAGCTCAAGATCACAGATATTATTTTCTCGAGAATGCTTCGCATCTCGAAAATAAAAGTAAACAAGCCGAACATTTAATAATAAAATGGAAGTATGAAAAGGTCTCAATTCCTATTGAGCACAGGGTTTGAAAAACCTCTTTTACAAAACGTCATTGCTATATCTTGGTTAAAACTGAATTTTTCCATAAAATTCAAACCTTGCGTATATAGGTGCGAACGAGGCCTAGCACTACTTTCAAATAATTGCACATTGATCCACACACACACACACACACATTTATATAAAAATTTCTTTGAAAAGTGGCGGTCACCATGGTAACACGGATGTCGGGGGGGTGCCTAACACCTTCCTTCCGCATAATCAAGTCCCCGGACCCAAAATGAATCTCGGTTTCACAGACCCGTCTAGCAGTGTCAAATCACTAGGTCAATGAGCAAATCTTTTTTTGGTTGCATTGGTGCAACCAGTTAAATACACCAACTGGTGACTCTTAAAGTCAAATCGTCGACATTATACATGTCTGACCTTTTTCACTTGTTGTTTCAAACAAATCTCACATTAACACGAGAACACCAAAGAACAAGTAATGAAAAGGGACACTCAAAAATCCCGACGTCGATAAAAGTTTCCCAGATTCGGGATGTTCATACTAGTCTAGAATCTGAACCAAAACAATTCGGTTGGATACAATAAAGTTCTATCTTGTTCAACAATATTTTTAAATCTTTGTCTAGCTGAATCAAATAGCTTAGACAGATTTTAAGTCAATGTATACATACTAGAAACCAATAAGTATGTATCAACATGTGATTAAATACAATGATTATCCAAGTGAGAACACTTGCATAACCATATTTAGAAATTAACGAACAAAATAAATATCTGAATTATAAAATAATAATAATATGTTGATAAACAATGATCAGATAATTTAAGAACTTTTATGAATACAAATGATTGGATACATAATCGATAACAATAGAGTTAATAATCTGGCAAAATGGTAATATAATTCTGAAACTTTCTTACTCATGTCCATTGCATAAAGTAAATGCAGAGGTAGGATACTTGCCTGGTCTGCTGCTTACACAACTTAGTTTTATCTTTTATATTAAGACCTATCGTTAATAAGATCATTTATTCGATTAAAACAACATAACTTAACGCATAATACTGCTATTTGCAGTCAGCATATAACCTAATCACATTGTCACATATGTTTTGTAGTCATTGGATCATAAACAAACACGTATACATACAATTTATTTAAGTCTAGATCAAAATCTGAAACATGTCAGTGTACCGACAACTTTATCAGGTAATTATCGGGTCTAAGACTCTATCCTGAAGTTCAATATCCATTTGGATAACTTAACTATCAGTCATATTATTTTTAACTAACTTATAATAATTTTTAAATAATTATTATAATTTATTATGATTTTTCAAACACCTAATCATTATAAAATGATTTAAATATTAAATAATTATATTATCATTAATATTTAATTAATATTAAAATATTAATGAAACCATTTCTAAAATATTAAAGTTATTTATAATAATTCAAAATACTTTTAAAGTATTAATATTACCCTTAAATGATTTTTAAAATAATTAAAATTATTTTTAAATAATTTCCATTAATTTTAAATATTAATGTGTTACTTATCAAAATATTAAAAGTCATTAATTATAACTTAAAATATTTTTAATTCATTTATATCCTTTTAAATGATTTTTAAATAAATAAAATGATTTTTAAATTATTATTTAATATAATTATTAAATAAATCTAATATCATTAATATTTAAATTATTAATGAAATTATCCTTTAAATATTAAAAATATATTTTATAACTTAAAATATTTTTAAACACTTTATTTTCATTTCAAATGATTTTTATAATATTAAAATCATTTTAAAACTAATTTATTTAATAAAATTATTATATAATTCTATTTTCATTAATATTAAATAATTAATAAAACTTACCTTTAATTATTAAAAGTTATATTTTATAACTTAAAATATTTTTAAATACCTTATTATCATTTAAAATAATTTTTAATATAATAAAATCATTTTAATTAATTTATTTAATGCATTTATTAAATAAATTAAATATCAATAATATTTAAATAAATACTAATATCTATGGAAAATATGCCAAATTATTAGAAGTTAATTTTTATAACTAATTTATAATTTTCAAAAATTAATTTCTATTTTTAATGAATTTTTTGAAAATTTATATAATTAATAATAATAAAACTGTCGCTAAAGCTTTTAGCGACAAAATCTATCGCCTTAGTTGTTCTTGAAGCTCAAAAACATTCATAGGCAGTTACCAAGTGACCTTGTTTGACCATCTATAGCTGTCTGATCTTGATGTTTCTGGGCATGTTTCTAGACAGATCGTGTAGTACTAATGTAACACTACAAGACCCAACAATAAACATGATCAAACAACATCACACTAAGGAGATCTAAGCATGCAAAGTGTGACGCCCCCAAATTCGGACCTCCACTTGGTCACTCGAATTCGGTTCGTCAGGTTCTAATGGTAACACCCTAATAACTAAAATCATACATTCACAACGAAAAATCTAATTTAGAATAATATACAATGATTTATTATAATTATTCCCCCAAGTCTCGCAACCTACAGTACTTAATAGATTACATAATAGTATCAAATAAAGACCTATTACATAATCGTACTTAAGTTTAAACATAGTTTGAAAATAGTCTTAACACAACATAATAGTCTTAAACATAAAAGGAAAAAGCTGGTCGGTAGCCTTGCCCTTGCCCTTATCTGTTCCAGAAACACCTCCTTGTTCCTCTTTAACTGAAAGGTTTTAAATAAGCAAAAATGAGCACAAATTGCCCAGCAAGTAATATACAACAAGGGTAAAGAGTTTCTTAACACGAGTTTGAAATATCGAAGTATCATCTCTAAGATAGTTCAGAGTTTCAGAATAATATCATGAGTAATGAATATCAATAATTCTTGTAATAAAAACGATAATTCAATATAAATCAACAGAGATATATGAATTCAACGATTATCAATGTATCCAACTGAATAAACAATTTATATTGAGTAGTCACTAAGGATTATTGAACTTCCACTAGAGGTACCAATATTTGTCACGACCCCAAAATTCATACAATATAATTCTCAACTTCGGTCGTTAATAACACATCTACCTTCTGATTTTACATCATTATTTGATGTTAAACTTTATATAATACAGAATAATTTAAACTTTTATGTCTTCTTACTTTAATTCCCTGAATCAAAACCTTTATCATCTACATGTCTTTGAATCAATCTTATTTTTATGATTCACTTTTTCACTATTATTATATAAAACTTTACATTTCAATCTGAAAACCTTTACATATTAGATAACTCTAACATTAACTTTACAACTCAACATAAAACTATACATCATAAAATATTTAGTACATCTCATGAATCTTAATCATGCTATTAAGAAATAACAACTTTAGCTAAAATATTAATCTTCGTGAATTATTTTTGATCCACGTCATTCAAGTAGCACATAGTGTTACCTTCAATCCTTAACCTGCAAAAATGGTTATTTGCAAGGTTAAGCTCGACAGCCCAGCAAAATCTAACAGTTTTCATGCATCACGTAGCACATAATAGCATGCTCAAAATATCTCATAAACATTGGACTAACATAACATACATGTTAGAGTTCATATAACAAGTATAAAGATTGAGTTCCTTACTCAATCAACATGCTTTACTTAATCAACGTAGTCATAAGTTGAATTTAATAGTTCATACATTCAACATATATATAACACATCATGCTCTTTGCAATAAAGATTTAAAATAATCAAATTCACATAGCAAATAGGAACTGAAAGACTTGCCTTGATCGTTGTTTACCAATAACAGTTTAACAACTTATAGTTATCTGCACTTCACGTGCCCTAGACAATTATATAATCATGCACATCAACTATTAGTCACATAGCAACGCATAGTAGTTGTAATGTAAACTTTACTCTACATCTCATAACCCTTCCTATTATATATACACAATGTTCAATTTTATTGTGTTAACTTTCAACTTATATCTTACTAGATTTCATATTCGAAGTTCATTCAAGTGCTTAAGTCTTGCTAGGACTACTTATTGGTTTTATATTAACATTATTCAATATCTTATTATATTCATTTCATTTGATTTAAAACACTTTTTACGTTCATTATCACTTATCACGACGTTTCAACATTTATTCATCACCCACCCAGTTTGTCTCTCTTGTGTGTGCTTAGTATACGTATTCAACTTATCTAATATATCATTTATTAATGTTAAGCATCATTATACTTCATAATATTCATGTTCTATAACTTAGAACAACATCTTTTATCATCAAGAGCACTACACTTGCATACGTGTATGCCCGACGCCCTCTAATTGCCTCCGAAAACACAACTGTCCTAACGATGACCATTTGGACTACTGTTCCGGACCTCAAATTGAAACACTTAAAGAGTAAAAGTTATAGGTCTATTCGTTCTCGTTCTGGATCATCTTGAATCACCCCAATCGGAGTTAGTATGAAAAAATTATGCCTATTTTACTAAAATAGGTCAAAGTAGTCACACCTGACATACTTTGGTAATTGCATTGCTAATTAAGCCTTAGAGACAAAGACAACAAGGCTTCTACTGTTGTATTCACCCTCTGTAAGTAAGAAACTGCACTCTACAAAGGCAATCAACTTCAAATGACTTAGGGCACAACGCAACGTTCTTCTTGATTAGCGTAAATGGGACACAAGCACTGTTTTCTTGTGATTTTGACCCTTTTCTCCTACTAATCTTCATAACTTGAGTTATACACATCCAAATTAGTCCATTTTTGATTCTATGGATTCATAATTCATAGAACTACAACATACTAGAATTCTAACAATTTATAAAAACATTAACCAACCTAAAATTTGACCCAAAACACATGTTCATACTCTATTTTCATGTTTTAACATCTCTAGCGAATTCGATCGCCACGACTTCGTTTCTTAATCAATTGACATGATTTAAACTATGTTATTTTTGTTTCTTCACATACTAACATAATCCAACATCAATTTATAGATTATAACACATATTAAACATGAAATTTTATACTTTCTTAAGCCATTTTTCATACATAAACACTGTTATCCCAATTTCTTCTTACAATCCCAATTTCACGTGTATGATACTCAAACAATCACTCATATATGATGATTATCAGTTTATAATCCATATATACAAATATATATCAATCCAACATGAATTAGCAATAAAATTTCAAAAACAAGGGTTTACACTAGAATAAATTATACCTTCTTCCTTTGATTATTTGCTAGCAAAAATATGATGATGATTAGGTTTAAAAATTTCCCTCCTTCCTCTTGGAAATCACAGAGAACTATCTCTCTCTTGCTTCCAAGCTCTCTTCTCTAAACTTTACTCTAAGGCTATAGAAGAATACGTGAAATAAAAATAATCCAACTGATAATCGTGAATATCAGTTAGCAAAACCAATAGGCGTAAGTTACAGTAAGCCAAAGGCCACAAGGCCTTGTTTTGCTACCACCTATCCCCCAAACTAGATTAGTTTAATAATCTTTATATTATATAGTTTCATGACACACCATTAAATTAATTTAATTAACTCATACTTATAATTATAATAATTAGAATTCCCATTGTAATATACTTAATAAATCTTTACATATCTAATTTAATTAATAAATTAAATCAAAACAACATTTTATTTTATTTTATTATTTTCTTAAATATTAAGCAATTGATTTAATTTAATTATTTCCTTAAATTAAATCCTTCAAATAAAATTAACATTATTCAATTTAATTTACATTAATCAATTTAGTTACTAAATTAACTCACCACAATTTTATCAACCATTTATTTATCTCAATAAATAAATTAATTAAAATATTTATTTAATTCAATAAATATTTAAAATTAATTACTAAATTCATTTAATTCCTTCAATAGTTAACTTAACTATTAAACCTCACTTTCCCAATATATGAATATATATTTCTCTTCAAACCAGATCATATATTTCAACATATATATAGATTTATATATACATACTCAAACTCAAAACATCTCATAATAAGAATTTTAATTATTAAATTCTTATTTTAATAATTTATTAAAATTCGGGTTGTCACATCTTTCCCTCCTTATAAGGATACCGTCCTCAGAATCAACGAAACCTCCCTTACTTGGTTTTCACCAAATCTCTTTTCAAAATTTATCGTTGAATAACTTCATCACATTACCTTAATATAGTTTTTATATTTCCTACTCCCACCATTCTTCATAATAAATTATTGTAAGTTTTATTTCATAAGCTTTTACTTGAACTCAATTATATTTTGAGTATTATATATTCGTTAACCCATTCATTTCCTTTTCTAAGGACCGTTATCATATACTCAACTCATAAACACTCGGGATATTACATTCACCCCTTCTTCTAAGAATTTCGTCCTAGAAATTTTATTAATTAATCTTCATTCATTCAATCTATCAAAATAGATTTTATGTTAATATCTATTTATTCCTTAGGTTCTGCAACCAAATTCTTTCTCTAAGGATCTTTCTAAGATCATCATATTCCTCACCCCATCCTCTTTTAAGAGTTTCACATTTCTCTTCATTCTGTAATTTTATTTCTTTCTTGAAATTATTATGTTTTGCTTAATTTTCTCATCCTTTCCACTTTCACTTTTCAGAATAACAAGAATCTTCCACAATTGCTCAATAATTGGGAAGCGATAGGAATAATATGAATTTAAAAGATTTCAAATCTTGTTGAGGGGTCATAAGACCTTGAACTATGTCCCTAGATTATCAAGTATCTCGACTTGAACCTTTAATAGTCATAAGACTATATGGACCTTGAACTCTTCTCTAGGTTTAACAGTGCATCACCACTATAAACCATATTTAACAGAATGTTTAGCAATCACACAGACTGAAAACACTCTCTGCAAGTACTCTAGGTGATCAGCCTATCGTACCCCTACGTCGTGCACAACATATTACATCTTAACGTCGTAACGACTATATACGTTACTTTCGGAACCATTTTCTCCCATAACATGTCCCCTTTTACAGGGTTGTTCACCTCAACTTTTCAACATCTGAATCCGCACCAAAACAATTGGGTTTGGCATAACTTCTCAAGAAACGCTTGAATTTCATGAACATCTTTCAATATTCGTCTGGCTGAACCAAATAGCATAAACTTCTACAACACTCCGGACATTAATCGAAATATATATATATATATATATATATTCTCATATCTTAAAGAAATCTCAAAAATCTTTTTATGACGTCATGATATCTTAAATCGCATTTTTACAATCCATTTGAGGATTTCGTCATTTGGTGATTTTATCATACTACATCATACCATAGTGGGCTGACGATCCTTAGATCACATCCAACACTAAGTAATACTGCATTGATGACTCCATCGTTTTTATCATCTCTGCACCAGGTTCCATGATGCATTGATGATATATATAAAAAAATATATATTTTGATACATTTCAAATCATTTTTGTCTAGCCAAAGCAATTAGCATAGACATACGAATAATAGAATTATTTTTAAAAAAAAATTGGTTCACTAGTGTGAGCCAACACATTTTTTTTTTCCAAAAATCAAAAGTATAACCATCGGCACGAAGTTAATAAATTTTAAAAATCTAGCAAAGCTAGAAGATTTGGAATACCTAATTTTCTCTATCAATTTCAATCTTTACACTAAATATTCTTGTATTTCAACTTAGAATCCTCCTATATCCCCAGTATAGTTCATCAAAATTACCGCATATTGGAAGTTCAGGAACTTGCCACAATAATATGAGTTTAAGAACTTGTCCTAGTCAGACCATAGGCGTCCATTCGCTGAGGGGTTCAAAACATACCATATTATTGTGAGTCGCGAACTTACTATATGCATTAGTTTTAAGAACTGCACCTAATCCTAATAATATCTGACTAATCTTAATAGTTTCTAACTATCAAAAATATACATGAGAAAAGCATCACCTTTTCGCCACATATACATTGATAGCGCGACACCAACATTCCAATGATTATCAATGTGATAAACTGAGTGCAAGCATAAAACCCTTGCCCATACAAAGATTTGTACAACTTAGCCATCACATGAGTCCTCAAATGAAATCCCACCTAACTCTATCTTACTCTTAACTTGCTCTTTGTTCGATACAAATTCCACGTATCACATCATCTATAACTACTCATGAGTTATTTCATACTATTTCATAGAACATCATCTTCATAACATCAAGCTATAATTATTCAAACATTACAGACCATCCTTCTTTTATAACTTAAACAGATCACGTCATGATCTTATTCTATAATCATCTCCCTTAAAATTCTTTTCTTCTCTCGTGATCGTTTTGTTTTACGATCCTCTTTCTTTCCTTTTTCATCATTTACGACTTTATTTGTTATCTTGGCTATTGCCATTTCTTATCTTTATATCTCTTCAAGATTCTTCCTTGAATTTTCTTGTTTATATAATGATTCTTCCTTTAAGAACTTCTAACTTCATTTACATTGCTCCATATTTCATTCAAGTTCTACATTTTCATCATACGTATCCATTTTCTATACTTGGTACACATCGAGTCTCTAACAATTTCAATATGGTACGCTAAGTGGTTTCCCACAAACAACCAACAAACTAGGTTCCGAGTTGCTAGTTCGTATATACCTCCACTCTATGAAGGAATCGTTTAGCCCAGATACCATACATTAACTATTAAAGAGTACGATTGTACCACACTTAGATATAACTTTTTATTCTTAACTTCTTTATCATTCTCTTCTTATAGATATCACCTTACATCCTTATTGTTGAAGTTGGGTAACTCCACTTTCATATTCCTTATAACTCTGCGAGATTCTTCTTTGAATCCTCTCACGCATGTTTTAATCCCTTCTCTATACATTTCTTAAATTACTTCTTATTCTTCAAGCTCTATCTGAGCTTATTCTTTCATTATCTTCATCTTCCTTCTCTAAGGTTATAGCCTACAGTACTCCTACCTACGGTTTATAACCTACAGCTTTGATACCAACTGTAACGACCCCAAAATTCATACAATATAATTCTCAACTTCGGTCGTTAATAACACATCAACCTTCTGATTTTACATCATTATTCGATGTTAAACTTTATATAATGCGGAATAATTTAAACTTTTATATCTTCTTACTTTAATTTCCTGAATCAAAACCTTTATCATCTACATGTCTTTGAATCAATCTTATTTTTATGATTCACTTTATCACTATTATTATATAAAACTTTACATTTCAATCCAATAACCTTTACATATTAGATAACTCTAACATTAGCTTTACAACTCAACATAAAACTATACATCATAAAACATTTAGTACATCTCATGAATCTTAATCATGCTATTAAGAAATAACAACTTTAGCTAAAATATTAATCTTCGTGAATTATTTCTGATCCACGTCATTCAAGTAGCACATAGTGTTACCTTCAATCATTAACCTGCAAAAATGGTTATTTGCAAGGTTGAGCTCGACAGCCCAGCAAATCTAATAGTTTTCGTGCATCACGTAGCACATAATAGCATGCTCAACATATATCTCATAAACATTGGACTAACATAACATACATGTTAGAGTTCATATAACAAGTATAAAGATTGAGTTCCTTACTCAATCAGCATGCTTTACTTAATCAACGTAGTCATAAGTTGAATTTAATAGTTCATACATTCAACATATATATAACACATCATGCTCTTTGCAATAAAGATTTAAAATAATCAAATTCACATAGCAAATAGGAACTGAAAGACTTGCCTTGATCGTTGTTTACCAATAACAGTTTAACAACTTATAGTTATCTGCACTTCACGTGCCCTACACAATTATATAATCATGCACATCAACTATTAGTCACATAGCAACGCATAGTAGTTGTAATGTAAACTTTACTCTACATCTCATAACCCTTCCTATTATATATACACAATGTTCAATTTTATTGTGTTAACTTTCAACTTATATCTTACTAGATTTCATATTCGAAGTTCATTCAAGTGCTTAAGTCTTGCTAGGACTACTTATTGGTTTTATATTAACATTATTCAATATCTTATTATATTCATTTCATTTGATTTAAAACACTTTTTACGTTCATTATCACTTATCACGACGTTTCAACATTTATTCATCACCCGCCCAGTTTGTCTCTTTTGTGTGTGCTTAGTATACGTATTCAACTTATCTAATATATCATTTATTAATGTTAAGCATCATTATACTTCATAATATTCATGTTCTATAACTTAGAACAACATCTTTTATCATCAAGAGCACTACACTTGCATACGTGTATGCCAGACGCCCTCTAATTGCCTCCGAAAACACAACTGTCCTAACGATGACCATTTTGACTACTGTTTCTGACCTCAAATTGAAAAACTTAAAAATAAAAGTTGTAGGTCTATTCGTCCTCGTTCCGGATCATCTTGAATCACCCCAATAGGAGTTTGTATGAAATAGTTATGCCTATTTTACTAAAATAGGTCAAAGTAGTCACACATGACATACTTTGGGCGCAACTGCACCCAATTAAGCCTTGGGCACAGTATAAGTAGCGCCCTCTGAAAGATAAATCGCCCCAAATGACTTAGGGCACAACGCAGCTGCGCCCGTTAGCCGAAACGGGACCTGAAGCTACCATTCTTCGCAATTTTTGACCCTTTTTCTCCTACTAATCTTCATAACTTGAGTTATACACATCCAAATTAGTCCGTTTTCGATTCTATGGATTTGTAATTCATAGAACTACAATATACTAGAATTCTAATGATTTATAAAAACATTAACCAACCTAAAATTTGACCCAAAATATATGTTCATACTCTATTTTCATGTTTTAACATCTCTAGCGAATTCGATTGCCACGACTTCGTTTCTTAATCAATTGACACGATTTAAACTATGTTGTTTTCGTTTCTTCACATACTAACATAATCCAACATCAATTTACAGATTATAACACATATTAAACATGAAATTTTATACTTTCTTAAGCCATTTTTTATACATAAACACTGTTATCCCAATTTCTTCCTATAATCCCAATTTCACGTGTTTGATACTCAAACAATCACTCATATATGATGATTATCAGTTTATAATCCATATATACAAATATATATCAATCCAACATGAATTAGCAATAAAATTTCAAAAACAAGGGTTTACACTAGAATAAATTATACCTTGTTCCTTTTATTATTTACTAGCAAAAAGATGATGATGATTAGGTTTAGAAATTTCCCTCCTTCCTCTTGAAAATCACAGAGAACTCTCTCTCTTGCTTCCAAGCTCTCTTCTCTAAACTCTGCTCTAAGGCTATAGAAGAATACGTAAAATAAAAATAAGCCAACTGATAATCATGAATATCAGTTAGCAAAACCAATAGGCGTAAGTTACAGTAAGCCAAAGGCCACAAGGCCTTGTTTGGCTACCACCTATCCCCCAAACTAGATTATTTTAATAATCTTTATATTATATAGTTTCATGACACACCATTAAATTAATTTAATTAACTCATACTTATAATTATAATAATTATAATTTCCATTGTAATATACTTAATAAATCTTTACATATCTAATTTAATTAATAAATTAGATCAAAACAATATTTTATTTAATTTAATTATTTTCTTAAATATTAAGCAATTGATTTAATTTAATTATTTCCTTAAATTAAATCATTCTAATAAAATTAACATTATTCAATTTAATTTACATTAATCAATTTAGTTACTAAATTAATTCACCATAATTTTATCAACCATTTATTTATCTCAATAAATAAATTGATTAAAATATTTATTTAATTCAATAAATATTTAAAATTAATTACTAAATTTCATTTAATTCCTTCAATAGTTAACTTAACTATTAAACCTCACGCTCCCAATATATGAATATATATTTCTCTTCACACCAGATTATATATTTCAACATATATATAAGACGATATATACATACTCAAACTCAAAACATCTTATAATAAGAATTTTAATTATTAAATTCTTATTTTAATAATTTATAAAAATTCGGGTTGTCACAATATTAAACTGATAACCCAAAAATATCAAGCACTACAGATGATCAGTCTACAATACTTTACGGTATGCATAACACCACAATAATATTAGATCATGTATTGGGGTTTCCAACGACTGTAAAGCCCCAAATTCGGGTACTTGAAACTCGAACTCGGTGCTTCACGATACCATTTCGATGAGGGGAATAATACTAATAATAATAACAATAATATAAATATTAAACTTAATTTACATATCAAAGTCCATTCCCAAGTACGCAACCTTAAACCATTCATTACAATACATGATAGATAATATATATCATTCTCATCTTAACCAAACTATTACATAATATATAGTATAACACTCATTCAGTAACTTTCCCTTTTCCTTTGTTCTTGGCCGAGCCCTCTGATTGTTCACACTTAGCTGAAAACATTTAAATTAAGCAAGGATATTCATTTGAGTGCCCAACAAGTAATAACAATTATAAATATTAGCTGAAAGGATTAAATATTTTCTTTGTACTACGCTTCTACAACAAATCAATAGTTGTGAAGTAAATTTGAACCGATAATATTAACATAACAACTCTCTATCAAATTTTTGAAACTACGTACTGACTATAAATAAGGTTAAGGTGATATACTATGAACATTGTTTTCAATTTTTCGAATAGGTTTAGCAGAACTTCATCTGCAAACCGGCATAACTTACGGGGACGGGGGTGATCAGCCCGTTATGTCCTGTATTGATCAATACTACATGCAAGAACGATGGTATCGTTCACTCTGTCCGCCTTGGGCGCATAAAACTTTTCCCATGTTCGGGATGTTCATACTTAGTCGGGAATCCGAACCAAAACAATTTGATTGGATACAAAAAGGTTTTATCATATTCAACGATATTTCTAAATCTGTGTCTAGCTGGTCAAATAGCTTAGACGGCTTCTACTTATTATATACATACTGGAGATCAATATATATATATATATATATATATCAACATGTGATTAAATACAATGATTATCTAAGTGGGGACACTTGAATAACCATATTTAGAAATTAACGAACAAAATAAATATCTGAATAATAATATAATGCCATGTTGATAATCAATGATCGGATATAACATATATAACAATAGGGTTAATAATCTGGTACAATAATAATATAATTCTGAAACACTCTTACTTTTGTCCATTGCATAAAGGAAATACAAAGGTAGGATACTTGCCTGGTATGCTGCTTACAATTCGTAACTTAGTTTTATCTTTTATATGGCAACCTATCAGTAATAAGATCATTTTACTGATTAGAATCATATCGTAACACATAATAACGCTTATTGCGATCAAACACATAACCTAATCACATTGTCACACATATTTCAACAATCATTGAATCACAAAAACACATTACAATCAAAATATCTAAGTCCGGATCAATTTCTAAAATATGCTTTGCAAAATTTAGGCGGCTTTATCGGGTAATTATCGAGTCTAAGACTCTATTCTAAAGTTCAATATCTGAAAGTATCTATCATATCATTTTTAAATGACTTATAATAATTTCTAAACATTTATTATAATTTATCATAAAGTTTCAAACACCGGAATCATTATTGAATGATTTAAATATCAAACAATTCTATTATCATTAATATTTAATTAATATTAAACTTTTAATGAAACCATTGCCAAAATATTAAAGTCATTTATAATAACTCAAAATGCTTTTAAAGTATTAATATTACCCTTAAATGATTCTTAAAATATTTAAAATTATTTTAAATAATTACTATTAATATTAAAATATTAATGTACTATCATTAATTCATTTATATCCTTTTAAATAATTTTTAAATTAATAAAATAATTTTTAAACCATTTATTTAATATAAATATTTAATAAATTTAATATCATTAATATTAAATTATTAATGAAATTATCCTTTAAATATTAAAACTTAAAATATCTTTAAACACTTTATTTTCATTTAAAATGATTATTATAATATTAAAATCATTTTAAACTAATTTATTTAATATAATTATTAAATAATTCTAATATCATTAAAATAATTAATTAATAAAATTTACCTTTAAATATTGAAAGTTATTTTTTATAACTTAAAATATTTTTAAATACCTTATTATTATTTAAAATGATTTTTAATATAATAAAATCATTTTAATTTATTTATTTAATACATTTATTAACTAACTAAATTATCATTAATATTAATTTATTAATGAATTTTATCACAAAATATTAAAAGTCATTAAAAATAACTTAAAATATTTTCTTATACCATAATATAATTTTAAAAGATTTTTTAAGTATTAAAATCATTTTTAAATAATTTATTTTATATAATTATTAAATAAATTAAATACCTTTAATATTTCAAAAATATTAATTATTTATGAAATATATTAAAATTATGAAAAACTAATTTTCAAACTTTAAAATAATTTTGAATAATTTAATTTATATTTTTAATAATTAAAAACTAATTTTCTATAATTATATAATAAAAATGTAATTTTTATAAAGAAACGGTCGCTAAAGACCACCTATAGCGACAGAATCGTCGCTATAGGTGTTCTTTATGTTCTTCATCAAAACCCAGAACATTCATGTCAGCTTCGAGTGGCTTAGATTGACCAAACATAGATCCTAGATCTTAAAGTTTCTAGGCATGTTGTTAGTCAGATCTTGTAGTGCTAGTGTAAGACTACAATATCCAACAACAAGCATGACCAAACAACATCACAATAAGTAGATATAATCATGCAAAGTGGCTGTCAGAGCTGTTCTTAATCTATGGGTTTGCCCAGAAATGAAGAATAGTACGACATGCCTACTTTAGGCTTCCACAACTTGCTTTTCATGTAATGTTTTAGTGATCTATCGATTTCAAGTTGTAGGCAACATGTACGACTACAGATTCATTACATAAAATCATCAAAACAACAATACAACAAGAAGATACAAGCTGGTCAACCCATGTCAGAAATAAGGTTCAACCAGCTTCGAAAATTCCCGAAGCAAAAAAAAATATGACCTGACAACTTTACTTTGACCATCCACTACATTAAATCTATTTGATTTTTAGAAGATTTTAAGGCATAAATATGGAGTCCATATACCATATTACAACTTAGATACAATAATCATAACAAAACATCAAAACACAGTCAGATCTGGAACCATCAAAACTTGTCAGACACGATTTGGGGAAATCTGGGTTACCCAGAAACTTTGCAAGTCATGGTCGGTCAACGCCGTTTGACCTTCCATAACTTGCAATCTACATATGATCTAAGCCTGATTTCAAGCACAGATCAAAGTCCTCCTAGCATACTACAACTACAAACTTTCATAACAAAAAAATCATTAAAGATCACAGAGATATAAGGCCTGACATTTGGTTGTCAGAATACAAAAAATAAACTTTTCCAGATTTTATAAATCTTCAAATCCGAGCCTCTAGATGTTATGGATTTAACATATATATCTAGCAACCCAGATCATCTATTTACATCATAAACAACATATTTTAACACTAAAAACTACCATCTAACAACAGATCAAAGATCAGATTTCAAGTTAGGGTTTATACCTTACTTTGAAATTTTTTTTATTCTAGGCTTCTAGATCTGTTATGAAGTTTGTGGGGCTTGATTTAGTGACTGCAAAACTTATAATTTTCATGGGTTTTAGTGAGAGAGAGGATTTGTTGGGTGTTTGAGCAAAATGAGCAAAAAATGTGACTTTTTCTCTCTCTTTGATCTTTATATAATACTAGTATGCAATGTATATGGCTGACAATAGGCTGATATGTGTTGATTTATGGCACATGGAGTAGTTAGATTTGGTGAACAACTTTACCTAATGTCAAAACCTACATGCTAGCTTCAATAATGCACAAAAGGGCAATTACTCTTTTGGCTTGAAAATTTAATGGCAAAAATATAAACTTGGCAAACCCTTAGGGTTTAACCCTAAGGTTTAGCATATAATTTGTAGGATTTCCAATTAGGGTTTGTGCAAAAATAAAATTTTAGTTTCTAAAATTTGTAATTAGGGTTTTCTTAATTAGATTAGGTTTCTAATTAAATTATACATGAACATTAGGGTTTAAAGTTCACTAATTATAATTAACCTTGCTAATTTTTGTAATTAGGGTTTATGATTTTGATAATTAGGGTTACCAAATCACAATTAGGCTTTCTAATTACTAAATTAGGGTTCTAATCATTAGGATTTTAGATTACTAATTAAGTTTTCCCATAATTAGCAATAAACTCTATCATACATGATATTAATCACATTAACACAATTTCTGACTGAGCATAAATTCTGGTATAAGTTTCACATTAGGGTTTCTTTTCAGAAATTAGGATTTTAATTTATAATTATGGTTTTTCATAATAATAAGGTTTTACCTAAAATACAAATCGTATAACACATAACACAATGTCTTATTATATTTTTAAAGTCTCATTTGACTTCAAAATTAGGGTTTAACAGTAATACTAGGGTTTATAAAAATATTGCTAGGGTTTGGTCATAGTACACCACAATTGACCAATCATTATCAATACGTACATACAGTACATATTTATAGCACTGAAAAATTAAAATATAATTAATATTATATTATTATTCTCATGCCTTGCTCAAAATCCAAAATTAGGGTTTGGATTCCATATCTAATTCATTCTTCATATATAACATTATTAATTAAGTTAAAAATAACTAACATAATTAATCTAACATAAATTCATATAATAAGATAAATAATTATTATAATAATTCTAAAAATCACTTCATATATTATTTAAATAATATATAATTATATTTTAATAAAAATATTTCTACTATAAAATTAATTATTATAAGAATATTATTTATAATAATCAATAATTCTAAAATAAAATTATCTAAAATTATTCATGTAATAAATAAATTTTTATTTATCACAAATATACATATACACATTATCTTGGCACATATTCCCCATATTTATTTTAATAAATAAAAAAAAATTTATACGTAAAATTTCTGATTTATTTGTATAGAAAATATCGGGTTGTTACATTCACCCTCCCTTATAAAGATTCCGTCCCCGGAATCATCATTTTAAAACCTATACATACAAGGGTACATAGAATACACAATCATTGCAAGTAGATCTCGACCAACTTTGATCGAACTGATCTTTAACTATTCACATAAAGCTTGTCTATCTGATTAAACGAAAATTTGATTTCTAAAAGAACTCAAATTCCCCCTTCAAAATTTCTTTATAAAATAATTTACTATATATAGGAAAATCATGTATAAAAAGATAAAAGTTATACGAATAATACTTGGAATTCCATTGCCAGCTGTCGCCGTATCCCGGACTGTCATGTTAAAGACCCTTGCTGTTGATTTTGTTGGCTTTCTTGATGACGTAGGTCCCATGATTGCTAAAGTCCCGCTACCTTTGCCAGTATTCACACTTCATGCCTATGTCCTCCTCTTCGGACAATCCTTCACCTTGTGCTCAGTCAACCCATATAGAAAACACCCACTGTTCATCCTAGGATTGGGGCAGTTGGGAGAGATATGGCCCTCCTGTCCGCACTTGTAGCATACAAACTTCCCCTTCAAACATTCCCTAGAGTGGTTCTTTCCACAAGTCTTACACGGTACCACCTGCTTCTTCACACCTTCTTGTTTCACCTGGACAGTTCCACAATTGCTCCCCTTCCTCTTGCTACTACCACTTTTACTTCCACTATTAATTTCTGCCTTCCCAGCTCCTTCAACCTTACTCTTGTTCTTTCTCTCCTTGTTGTAGAGGCTCATGGCCTCACTCCCCTCCTCGACTATGATAGCCTTTTCCATGAGTGCTGGAAATGTAGGAATCTGCAACACCCCCACCTTGTTATAGAGCCAGGGTTTTAATCCTAGCTCAAACCTTGTAGCTTTCCTAGCCTCCGTATCAACTTGATGCAGAGCAAACCTAGCCAACTCATTAAATTTTGCGGCGTATTCTGACACCTTCATGTTTTCCTGCTTCAACTCTAAAAATTTCACCTCCATCCTAACTCTGCATCTATCGGATTTAGAATAGTTCTCAAGAACAAAGTTGTCTTAAACCTATCCCATGTAACTACACCTTCTCCTGCCCTCACCTGATTCGCTTCCCACCAAAAGTTTGCCTCCCCCTTCATCATGTAGGTGGCAAAAGCGGTCTTTTGCCCCTCAGCTACCCTAGCTATCACAAACTCCTTTTCAATCTCTTTAACCCAAGTTTGGGCTTCAACAGGATCAGTTGTACCTTTGAATTTTGGCGGTCCTACAGCCTTGAAATCTTTGAAATTTGCTAAGCGGTTGTCTGACTGGTTCCCTGCGGCTGGCTTTCCTTGCTGCATAGCTTGTGCTACCATATTTGCAAAATGCTGCATCAGGTCTGCTTGTTGTTGTCCCTCAACGTTATTGACAGATTCTTCTGCCCTTTGGTTTCGAGTTTGACGTCTTGGCGGCATTATCTGGTTAAGTAAAACCATAAATTATTCTTTACATTCTAAATCTTATCATATAAGTTTATTATATTAAACTTGTTTCATCACTCAAACATAGATTCATATTCATTTAGTGAATACTTTACATAGCATATCACATACTGTATTAAACATCATTTATCCCTTTGTGACTACAAAAGTCAGGATTTACAACCTTGACTAATATAAAAGTTGGGAACATTACATTACACAGACATACTTATCATATATATTACATTAAACATACCTACACAACAGAACCTATACTACTTATTTATTACACCTTTTTCTTGGACAACCCTTCGCCTGATGACCTTCTATCCCACAAATAAAACATGCACCTGGTTTATAGTCGGGACAATACAGAGTGGTATGTCCCTCATAGCCGCAAAGGTAACATATTCTTTTCCTTTTCTTCTTATCGGGTTTTCCTAAGTCACGGTCTGCTATCTTTCTTTTTCCCTTATTGCTCGGAGCTGCACACGATATGTTGCTTCTGGCTCCCATTTGATCAATTTGGATTTTAAGTTTATCTTGTTCTTCCATTATTTCTATTAATGCCTGACGCAATTGACTATTTAGCAGCTTTTCTATCTTCCACAACCTTTCTAGAGAAGAAACCTTGTTCCTCAGATTCTGCACCTCCATTGATGCTTGATCAGCTTCAACTTTAGTGTTCGAATCACTATCTGTCAGCTCCACCATCTCCGGATCTGGTACTATGTTTTCCAAAATAACCACCTCATCTGAGTTGTTATCATTGTGAGCCTCTATTTCAGCTATTGGCTTCGATATTAGCTCGGGTGTATGGATTTGATCCTTCTTCATGCTATAAGCATATAACAAGCCTTTTCCACCAGACATCTATACATATAAATTATCCTAATTAGCATATAGTATATACACACAACAAATAATAGCTTTATATTAGTTATCTTTTATTTTGTTTGACGATGAATTTATTCAATTCATCTCTTTTTAAACTCTATATGAGTTATTTGTATTGTCAACGTTTCCCTCTGTTCTAAGGTTATAGCCTAAGGTCTATCCCACCTAAGGTTTCTAACCCTAAGCCCTGATACCAACCTGTAAAGCCCCCAAATTTGGGTACTTGAAACCCGAACTCGATGCTTCACGATACCATTTCTATGAGCGGAATAATACTAATAATAATAACAATAATATAAATATTAAACTTAATTTACATATCAGAGTCTATTCCCAAGTACGCAACCTTTAACCATTCATTACAATACATGATAGATAATATATATCATTCTCATCTTAACCAAACTATTACATAATATATACCATAACACTCATTCAGCAACTTTCCCTTTTCCTTTGTTCTTGGCCGAGCCCTATGATTGTTCACACTTAGCTGAAAACATTTAAATTAATCAAGGATGAGCATTTGAGTGCCCAACAAGTAATAACAATTATAAATATTAGCTGAAAGGATTAAATGTTTTTTTTGTACTACCCTTCTACAATAAATTAATAGTTGTGAAGTAAATCTGAACCGATAATAATAACATAACAACTCTCTATCAAATTTCTGAAACTATGCACTGACTATAAATAGGGTTAAGGTGACATACTATGAACATTGTTTTCAATTTTTCGAATAGGTTTAGCAGAACTTGTAACGCCCGAGAATATCGTATTTTTATGACAATTAAATTTTTACTTGATTATGTGAATTAAATGAATTTAATTGATTTATTATGGGAGTAAGCTATGTGAAGGTCGTTCTATGACCTAGAATGTGCTAACATGGTTAGTAATCTGGCTACGTGCTAGAATTATTTGTTTGGAATTTCCAAGACGAAAATAAATATTTTCTGAGAAATTTTTCGTAAAAACACTATTCATTCGTTTCTGTTCGGGGAATTATTTTGAAATCCTGAGAAACGCGTAATGTTATAATATTGAGATTAGCTGGAATATCTGATAATATTTCATTTATGGCAAACGTAGTTTTTGCCTGCAGACTTAAACCCTAAGGGTTGAGTATATTGATTTCCGAGAAGGAAATAATATGCGTAGAAGGAATTGTGTGAAGGTTAATGCGAGTGTTATACAAGTATGATACTATTTAGTATCTATGTATAATACGTTGAGTAAATACGAAGTGCAATACGATTATTGTATGTGTAGTATACGGAAAGAATACGTGAATTGTACGTGTAGAATACGATTCATATTATAGGATTAAGATTAAGTCTTAATGAATAAGTCATTTGAGTTGGATTTCTATTAGTCCAATTATTAAATGACCAAGCCCAAGGAGATTAGTGAGTTGAGCCCAAGTCAAGGCCCAATGTTTATTTAGTTAAGCCCAATTCATTTAAACCGAACCGTGGATCGAACCGGTGGGTCACCGAATGGGTAAAACCCATGGGGCAACCCATGGGATGACCCATGGAAAGTGGTGGGCCGCCCACCTTGAAGTGGAAGCCAAGCATAAGGCTTGGTCACAAAGTATTTTACTTGGTGACCACACATGAATAGTAAGGAGGTTGAGTGTGTTAAGTCTAAATTACCCTCCATTTTAGTTTCCTATAAATATGAGGCTAGATTGTTTCAATTGAGAGTTTTACAAATTCCAACCTAGATTATTTGAGAGAGAAAGAGAGCTATACTTATAAATCCTACACTTTGGGAGCTTGATCTTATAGTTTTCCAAGGAAGATCATAAGAGTTATTGAGGTAATAATCCTTACCTTTCATCTCCATCTCTTTTAGATTTTCTTTTATCTTAGAGAATCATAGAATGGGTGGTATTTGTCTTGTATGAGATATTAAAGATGACTTATCATAGATTCAATCTCTACAAGTCATGAGATTATAAGAATCATAAGGTTTAATATAGTTTCGAACCATGAAAATATTGTTTGTTGAGATCGATCGTTTATAAACGATTGAACTCCATCAATACGTTAATATATGCATCTTGTTTGGTTAGGATGTAGATATGAAATCCATGGAGTATTCCATGTGATTTGGCTTAGACAACCCTAGTAACAAAGTTATGGCGAATTTTACGTAATTAGACGTTAAACGTTGAAAACGTTGAATTCCGGATTAGAGGTTAAAAGTTACCGTGAGACTTGAAAACATTGGTTTTCAATGTCAACGCGTGAGATAGGGTAATTAAGAGTTGTGGGTTCGAGAATCGTCGGATTCTGACTTAAAACGAAGAAAACGAGCATTGAACGCTCTTTAACGTTTCCGAACGTCTAAAAATGAGCTCAATAGTAAATTTTGAGTTATCGGATTCGAAAGTGTCAAATTCTTATATGAACGCATAGATTATGTTATTTATGACCTGTAAGATTTTGAACGGACCAAATTGGGCTTATAACGAAGAAGTTATGGCCCCGGTAATTTCAGAAAGTTTTTTTAAATTTGTTGGAATCTGGTACTGAGGTCTGGCACCGCGGCACTAGACATAGTGTTAAATACCGTACTATGCAGTCACAAACACAATAAAGTTAGTCTTTGCTAAATGCACACCGCAGTCACTTTCGTTCGCATCCATGCAATGTACGAATCGAGGTCCGTACACTTTTAACTAGCGACTTGGCGCCAATCTAGTATCTTGCATAGGCTGCGTCATTGTATGAAGTTCAAAAATGTTGTTAGTGACTTAGGTTTTTAACTTCATTTGTTTAGGAACCTAAAGGGGTAATGTTTTTACAGTTCATAAGTGTATTAAAGCTATTCCTATACTACCTATACTCAGGTATATGGTATTGAACTTAGGAGCTGAATGCATGTTAATAAGTTATGAACGATGAACAAAGTTGATACTTTATCAACTATGTCCGAAATCCTAATAATAACGTTAGTTAATTAACAAACCAGATTTAAGGGGTAGTAAGTCATGTTGACTTTAATAAAGTTATTAAGTTAACTAAGACTTAGAAGAGAAAGAAGCTTGTAGAAGCAATGTGAACATTTGTTTGATAGCTAATTACAGTGTGCTATGTGAATATATCATATATATTCTATAAAGGTCGTAATCGATCGATTAAATTATTTGAAGACGCTTTTGAAAGGCAAGTTTTCTTAACACTTGTCTAACTTCCATGTTAGCCAAGTTTTATGTAATTCGTTGAACTGAATTGCAAGACTTATTTTAAAGAAAGGGTCGATGCCAGATTTTAATTCGGCTAGACTATTCGTAATATATAGATTGATTATGATTCATATCTTTCTATATAGATATGTTAACGCTATCCTATGCCAAGTGATTGGTACGGATGTGAAGGTTAGGTTTGTCTATGAACAAACAAAAGTATTTTTCATCGATTATTCGATGGGCACGCGAGTTTGCCAAAAATATTAAACGCAAATACATTTAATGAATGAGTGTTGATCAACATAGAGTACTATAGGTTGATCACCTAGAAGTGCTCGTAAGTTATCGGATGAACGACCTTAGTGTTGTGGAATCCTTTTCAAGTATGAAAAATGAAAGTTACTGTTCATAGTCTATCGACCGGTTCAGAATTCCTAATCTATTCTATACTTTGGGAATTGATGTTATGAGCTGTTAAAGTATTATTGATTCATAATACTTCATAACTATTGTTCAGTTATGTCGAAATTGTTATATAATTCACGAATGTGGTATTACTGTTATCCTTTGTTAAAACGTGCTGAGCTGTTATGCTCACTTCTTGCGTGAATTATATAACTGCAGTTAAGGATGAACGTACTGTGAATGCCAAGAGGGATAAGGGCAAAGCTAAGATGGATGCTTAGGCATTGTGTAATAGTTTAGTAAGTTTGTATGTATTATACATTATGAACAATGAACGATGTAACGGGTTTATGAACCTGGGAAGGATTTTTACTTTGATTGCAATAAGAAGATAGTAGTTATATTCATTTTGTTGTATTTCAATGGAATGATTGTATGGATGTTAGTACAGTGGAGCACCATATGTCGGGTTGGAAGATACCCAAATTTGGGGGCGTCACAGGTTGGTATCAAAGCCTTAGGTTATAAAACTTAAGGGGGGAAAAACCTTAGGCTAATAATCTCGCAAGGAAGGTAAAGTCCCAGGAATGAAATTCAAGTCCATTGAATTAATAAGGTATTAAGATAACTCAGTATCGAAAGGATTAAAAGATGGAAATTAATCTTAAAGATATTAAATGTGATTTGTGCTTATACTATTGTGTATTATGTACTAATCAACGTGTTATGTGTTTGTAGATGTCAACCGATAGCTTGATGTTTAGAAACGTGGAAATGATAAGTGAGGATTCAGTGAATCAAGTTGAGATAGTACCAATGCCAGTGGCGGAGGTACTAATAGTTGTACTAGATGACTCAGACATTGAGGAGTACATCTCTGAGGAGGAATACTCTGAGGAGACTATGGGTTTAGCATCATACCTTAACGAGATGCTAGACGTGGAGGAGGAAATGGAGGTGACATCGGTTAATATGGTGGTGCCTACTTAAGAGCCGACACCTTCAGATGCAATGAGAGCATTGTATCTGTTTGTGTTGGATAGAAATGTGCATCTGCGCACAGTAGTAGAGACTCAGATTGAGGAGATAACCGCCCTTTATGAGGCGAAAGAATTTGCAGAGGCAGACTTTGAGTCAGAGCACGACGAGAAAGTGCTTATAACTGATAAGGCTCGTGACTATAAGGATGAGGTCCTTGAGCTACAGAAGAAACTGGTTGAGAAAGACCAGAAGATAGCTAGGATGTTATACATCCACGAATGCGCTCATGAGGATTTCAAGCTGAAAATTGCTTGTTATTCTATTGAGTCAAGGTAGACTCGACATACCATAAGTCGAGATATAGTGTCGATTCTGGTAAATCAGAAATATGAGAATTTCGTTTGACAGTGTTAGTAGATCGTTAGATCTTTTTGTATATGGTGGTAGTGACGTAAAGCCCTCTTGTGTATAATTAAAGGGTAGTCTTTTTGTAAATCCCAATTTTTGTAGAAGGCAATCGCGGGATAGTATGTAATAGCTTTTGGCTAAGGGAACATGATGTAAATAGTTTTGACTAAGAAAGCATATTTATATAATGAAGTTTTTATTAAATGTGCTTGTTGTGGTATGAATGGTTGTTATTGATTGAGAATGATAACCGAGTAGTTAAATAGATAATAACGAAGCTTTATTTATTTAATCGAAATTATGTCACGTAGAGAGGAGACAACGTAACCAAGAGGCCGAGTCTCATAATGAGAATTAGCGGGGTCCTAATAACCCTATGC
The DNA here is from genome assembly GCA_020205605.1 of Panax ginseng. Taxonomy (NCBI): domain Eukaryota; kingdom Viridiplantae; phylum Streptophyta; class Magnoliopsida; order Apiales; family Araliaceae; genus Panax; species Panax ginseng. The sequence continues at coordinate 70,892,833 of CM035132.1, read as the reverse complement.
AAGAGTTCGTTAATTTATTAACGGTTGCATTTAACCAAGTGGGGGGGTGGGATTCCTGTAGCTCCTGGGGTAGCAAGAACAACTACCTTTAAGGACTTTAAAAGTGTGGGTCCTCCCGAGTTCCGAGGAACGACGGACCCGTTATAAGCCCAGACATGGGTAAGAGAGATTGAGAAGGCGTTTGTGATAACAAACTTATGTGAGGCACAAAAGACTTCTTTTGTGACTTACATGATGAAGGGGGAAGCCAACTACTGGTGGGAGGCTCACCAGGGTGGGGCTAGGACAGAGACTGTTACGTGGGAAAAGTTTAAGAAGGTCTTCTTCGAAAACTATTTCCCTACTAGCATGTAGGGTAGGATGGAAATTATGTTCCTAGAACTTAAGTAGGGGGATATGACGGTTCCCCAGTATGCCGCCAAGTTTAACGAATTGGCGAGATTTTCTCCACACCAGGTGGATACAGAGGAGAGAAAGGCACGGAGGTTTGAGCAGGGCTTAAAACCCTGGCTCTACAGTAGGATATTGGTTTTCCAGAGTGCTTCCTACAGGACCATTCTGGAAAAGGCGATAATAGCTGAAGGTGGTGGTGAGGCATTGTCTCAGTACCACAAAGAGCGAAAGATCAAGAGCAAGTTAGAGGGAGGTAGTAAGGCCGAAGTTGCCAGCGGAAGTGGCAACTTGCCAAAGAGAAAGAATTTTAACCCTCAGAATACCGGGGTAAAGTAGGGAGATCCCAAACGGAGGACGGAAGCATGTAAGACATGCGAAAAGCCTCAAATGGGAGTCGGTTTAAAGGGGAAATTAGTATACTACAATTGTGGGCAGGAGGGGCATTTGTCACCCAACTGTCCTAACCCTAAGAGGAATCAGGGATGTTTTGTCTGTGGGTCAGTGGATCACATGGCAAGAAATTGCCCGAAGAAGGGTTTAGAGGGGAATAAGAGTTCTAGTAGTGGTAAATTAGCCATTACTGGACCAACACCATTGGTGGGTAGACCCTCAGCTCGTACGTTTAATATGACTGCCCAAGATGCGGTTGCATCAACGGATGTGGTAGCAGGTATCATTCCGGTTAATAAGATAAATGCTTATGTGCTATTTGACTTGGGTGCTACTTGTTCTTTTATAGCATGTGAATTTGCTAAGCGATTAGGTTTAATCCCTGAGAAGTTACTTATACCTTTAGATGTTAAGGTAGAAAACGAAGAGATAATCCCCATTGAATATATTCATAAGGATTGTTACGTAGAAATTAGAGGGAATAAATTATCGATAGATTTGGTACTGATAAGGTTAAAAGAATTCGATGTAATTCTTGGTATGGATTGGTTGATTAAGCATAAGGCGATAATAGATTGCCATAAGAAAAGTGTAAACCTTCGTCTTTCTAAGAAAACCAAGGTAGTGTTCTTCGGTAGTAAATCACCGAGATACTCTTGTTGTCTGTCTATGATACAAGCTAGGAAGATGTTGAGAAAAAGGGCGTGTAGGTTATTTGTGCCATGTTGTTGATACCCAAAGAGTGGGAACATCCTTGGACCAGATACCTATAGTGCAAGAGTTCGCAGATGTATTTCCGGAGGAGTTACCGGGTATTCCACCGAACAGGGAGGTAGAGTTTGAAATTGATCTGTTGTCGGGAACGACACCAGTTTCAAGGGCACCATATTGGATGGCGCTAGTTGAGATGAAGGAGTTAATGGTTCAATTACAAGAACTATTAGATAGGAAGTACATTCAACTGAGTGTGTCTCCTTGGGGAGCACCAGTGTTGTTTGTAAAGAAGAAGGATGGGTCGTTAAGACTTTGTATTGACTATCGAGAGTTGAACAAGTTGATGATTAAGAATAAATACCCGTTTCCCAGGATCGATGATCTATTTGATTAGTTGAAAGGGGTAAAGTATTTTTCTAAGATAGATTTGCGCACGGGGTATCATCAGTTAAAGGTGAGGAAGGAGGATGTACCTAAGACGGCATTCAGAACTCGTTATGGTCATTACGATTTCCTGGTAATGTCGTTTGGGTTGACTAATGTGCCAGCCGCATTTATGGATATGATGAACAGAGTGTTTAAACAATATTTGGACAAGTTCGTAGTAGTGTTCATTGATGATATTCTAGTCTATTCTAAGACGTCAGATGCAGAACATTTAATAATAGTGTTGGAAACACTAAGGAAGGAGAAGTTGAATGCGAAATTCACAAAGTGTGAATTTTGGCTTGAGCGAGTGCAGTTTCTAGGGCATGTTATCGATAAGGATGGCATTTCCGTATATCTGGCAAAAGTAGAAGCATTTAATGAATGGGAGCAACCGAAAACGCCAACTGAGGTTCGGAGTTTTCTAGGGTTAGTGGGATACTACAGAAGGTTCATTCCGGACTTTTCTAAAATAGCTGCTCCATTGACAAATCTGACAAGAAAGTCGGTGAAGTATATGTGGACTGAAAAATATGAGAACAATTTTCAGGTGTTGAAGAGGAGGTTGAGTGAGGCACCTGTATTGTCCTTACCAGATGATACAGGGAACTTTGTAGTGTATAGCGATGCTTCACATAAGGGACTGGGTTGCGTGCTTATGCAGCATGGCAAAGTCATTGCGTATGCGTCACGTCAATTGAAGGATTATGAAAAGGTCTATCCTACTCATGATTTGGAATTGGCAGCTGTAATTTTTGCCTTAAAAATATGGAGGAATTATCTTTATGGTGAGAAGTGTGAGATATACACGGACCACAAAAGTTTGAAGTATATCTTCACACAAAAGGAGTTGAACATGAGACAATGAAGGTGGTTAAAGTTAATAAAGGATTATGACTGTGATATCTTATATCATCCGGGGAAAGCAAATGTAGTAGCCGATGCGTTAAGTAGGAAGGGTAGGGAGAAACTGTCAATGTTAACAACTTAGAATGAGTTGATAACAGTGATGGCAATCATGGAGCTAGAAGTTATGTTACCAGAAGAAGCGAGGGAAATGTTATTTTCCATGGAAATCCAACCGACCATATCGAAATGGGTTAGGGGAGTACAATTGAGTAATGAGGAATGCCAGCAGATATAGAAGAGGATAGAAGATGAAGAGAAGACTAAGTATAACCTCGATAAGGAGGGATTACTTCATTTTGAAGGAAGAATTTTGGTTCTGAATGATCCCGAATTAAAGGAAGAAATAATGATGGAGGCTCATAGTTCGAGGTACTCGATACATCGTGGTAGTACGAAGATGTATCAAGACCTTCGTCAGAACTTTTGGTGGCTGACATGAAGAGGGAGATAGTAGAATACGTTAGCAGGTACTTAACTTGTCAAAAAGTTAAGGCTAAACACCAACGACCTAGCGGGTTGTTGCAACTGTTACAAATTCCAGAGTGGAAGTGGGAGCACATCACGATGGACTTTGTGGTGGGACTTCCGATAACTAGAAAAGGATACGATGCTATTTGGGTGATAGTGGATCGATTGACGAAATTGGTTCACTTTCTACCAGTAGGAGTCAAGTATAACTTAGATCAGTTAGCTAAGTTGTATGTCAAAGAAATTATTTCCAAACACGGAGTACCTCTTTTGATCGTGTCAGATCGTGATCCACGATTCACATCGAACTTTTGCAGGAGTTTGCAAGAGCAAATGGGAACGCAGTTAAGATTGAGTATGGCGTATCATCCTCAGACGGATGGTCAGAGTGTGAGGACAATTCAAACGCTAGAAGATATGTTAAGATCTTGCGTTATGGATTTCAAAGGGAGTTGAGACGAATATCTGCCGTTGGTGGAATTTTTATACAACAACAGTTTTCACGCTAGTATAGGCATGCCGCCTTATGAAGCATTGTATGGAAGGAAGTGCCGAACTCCATTGTGTTGGGATGAGGTGGGTGAACGTCGGATGTTGGGACCTGAGATGGTACAGCAGACGGCGGGCATGGTGAAATTAATACGTACTCGATTAGTTCTTTGCTCAAGATAAGATAGAAGAAGAAGTATGCGGATCCTCACAGAGAAAATAGAGAATTCGGTGTAGGATCCTTTGTTTTTCTAAAAGTATCACCTTGGAAGGGGAAGATACGTTTTGGGAAGAAAGGGAAGTTAAGTCCAAGGTTTGTAGGACCTTTTGAGATTTTAAGAAGAGTAGGAGAGGTAGCTTATGAAGTGGCTTTACCTCCTGAAATGGAACACATTCATAATGTGTTTCATGTGTCGTCGATGTTAAGTCCTTATAAACTAGACTATAAACACGTAATAGAGTATGAATCTATTCAGATAGAGAAAGACTTGTCCTACGTGGAACTTCCAGTTCAAATTATTGATAGGAAAGAACAAGTTTTAAGAAATAAGGTAATACCTTCAGTGAAAGTGTTATGGAGAAACCACAATGTTGAAGAAGCAACGTGGGAGCTCGAGAGTAAAATGAAGGAAGATTTTCCTCATTTGTTTATATAATTATAAGCTAGGATTACGGGACGATGAATCCTTATAAAATGAGAAGAATGTAACATGAGAAAATCGTATTTTATGACAATTAAATTTTTACTTGATTATGTGAATTAAATGAATTTAATTGATTTATTATGGGAGTAAGCTATGTGAAGGTCGTTCTATGACCTAGAATGTGCTAACGTGGTTAGTAATCTAGCCACGTGCTAGAATTATTTTTTTGGAATTTCCAAGAGGAAAATAATTATTTTCCGAGAAATTTTTCGTAAAAACACTATTCATTTGTTTCTGTTCGGGGAATTATTTTGAAATTTCGAGAAATGCGTAATGTTATAATATTGAGATTAGCTGGAATATCTGATAATATTTCATTTATGGCAAACGCAATTTTCGCCTGTAGACTTAAACCCTAATGGTTGAGTATATTGATTTCCGAGAAGGAAATAATATGCGTAGAAGGAATTGTGTTAAGGTTAATGCGAGTGTTATACAAGTATAATACTATTTAGTATCTATGTATAATACGTTGAGTAAATACGAAGTACAATACGATTATTGTATGTGTAGTATACGGAAAGAATACATGAATTGTACGTGTAGAATACGATTCGTATTATAGGATTAAGATTAAGTCTTAATGAATAAGTCATTTGAGTTGGATTTCTATTAGTCCAATTATTAAATGACCAAGCCCAAGGAGAATAGTGAGTTGAGCCCAAGTCAAGGCCCAATGTTTATTTAGTTAAGCCCAATTCATTTAAACCAAACCGTGGATCGAACCGATGGGTCACCGAATGGGTAAAACCCATGGGGGAACCCATGGGATGACCCATGGCAAGTGGTGGGCCGGCCACCTTGGAGTGGAAACCAAGCATAAGGCTTGGTCACCAAATATTTTACTTGGTGACCACACGTGAATAGTAAGGAGGTTTAGTGTGTTAAGTCTAAATTACCCTCCATTCTAATTTCCTATAAATATGAGGTTAGATTGATTCAATTGAGAGTTTTACAAATTCCAACCTAGATTATTTGATAGAGAAAGAGAGCTATACTTATAAATCCTACACTTTGAGAGCTTGATCTTATAGTTTTCCAAGGAAGATCATAAGAGTTATTGAGGTAATAATCCTTACCTTTCAGCTCCATCTCTTTTAGATTTTCTTTTATCTTAGAGAATCATAGAATGGGTGGTATATGTCTTGTATGAGAGATTAAAGATGACTTGTCATAGATTCAATCTCTACAAGTCATGAGATTATAAGAATCATAAGGTTTAATATAGTTTCGAACCATGAAAATATTGTTTGTTAAGATCGAAAGTTTATAAACGATTGAACTCCATCAATACGTTAATATATGCATCTTGTTTGGTTAGGATGTAGATATGAAATCCATGGAGTATTCCATGTGATTTGGCTTAGAGAACCCTAGTAACGAAGTTATGGCAAATTTTACGTAATTAGACGTTAAACGTTGAAAACGTTGAATTCCAGATTAGAGGTTAAAAGTTACCATGAGACTTAAAAACGTTGGTTTTCAATGTCAACACGTGAGATAGGGTGATTAAGAGTTGTGGGTTCGAGAATCGTCGGATTTCGACTTAAAATGAAGAAAACGAGCATTGAACGCTCTTTAACGTTTACGAACGTCTAAAAATGAACTCAATAGTAAATTTTGAGTTATCGGATTCGAAAGTGTCGAATTCTTATATGAACACGTAGATTATGTTATTTATGACGTGTAGGCTTTTGAACGGACCAAATTGGGCTTATAACGAAGAAGTTATGGCCCCGGGAATTTCACAAAGTTTTTCAAAATTTATTGGAATTGTGCGATGCGGTGCGTGGCGTAGCGCCGCCTTATAGTGTTAAAATGCCGCAGTGCAAAAACCACTCATAAAGTTGAGTCTCGCTAAATGGCGGCCAGTAGCGCCACTATTCTCGTCATCAACAATATGACCGAGGCCCGAACAACTGCTAACTAGCGCCACAAAGACCAGTCTAATCTTCGCGATAGGCCTTGCCGCGCGTCGCGAGTTCAAGAATGTTGTTAGTGATTTACGTTTTTAACTTCATTTGTTCAGGAACCTAAAGGGGTAATATTTTTACACTTCATAAGTGTATTAAAGCTATTCCTATACTACCTATACTCATATATAGGGTATTGAACTTAGGAGTTGAATGCATGTTAATAAGTTATGAACGATGAACAAAGTTGATACTTTATCAACTATGTCCGAGTCCGGTTAATAAGTTAGTTAATGAATGAACCAGGACGAAGGGTAGTAAGTCATGTTGACTTTAATAAAGTTATTAAGTTAACTAAGACTTAGAAGAGAAAGAAGCTTGTAGAAGCAATGTGATCATTTGTTTGATAGCTAATTATAGTGTGCTATGTGAATATATCATGTAGATTTTGTAAAGGCTATGGTACGTCAATTAAATTATTTGAAGACGCTGAAAGACAAGTTTTCTTAATGCTTGTCTAACTTCCATGTTGGCCAAGTTTTATGTGATTCGTTGAACTGAATTGCAAGACTTGTTTAAAAGAAAGGGTCGATGCCAAATTTTAATTCGGCTAGACTATTCATAATATATAGATTGATTATGATTAATATCTTTCTATATAGAAATGTCAACGCTATCCTATGCCAAGTGATTGGTACGGATGTGAAGGTAAGGTTTGTCTATGAACAAACAAAAGTATTTTTCATCGATTATTCGATGGGCACACGAGTTTGCCAAAAATATTAAACGTAAATACGTTTAATGAATGAGTGTTGATCAACATAGAGTACTATAGGCTTATCACCTAGAAGTGCTCGTAAGTTATCAGATGAACGACCTTAGTGCTGTGGACTCCTTTTCAAGTATGAAAAGTGAAAGTTACTATTCATGGTCTATCGACCGGTTCAGAATTCCTAATCTATTCTATACTTTGGGAATTGATGTTATGAGCTGTTAAAGTATTATTGATTCAGAATACTTCATAACTATTGTTCATTTATGTTAGAATTGTTATATAATTCACGAATGTGGTATTATTGTTATCCTTTGTTAAAACTTGTTGAGCTGTCATGCTCACTTCTTGCGTGAATTATATAACTGCAGTTAAGGATGAACGTACTGTGAATGCCAAGAGGGATAAGGGCAAAGCTAAGATGGATGCTTAGGCATTGTGTATTGGTTTAGTAAGTTTGTATGTATTATATATTATGAACAATGAACGATGTAACCGGTTTATGAAGTTGGGAAGGATTTTTACTTTGATTGTAATAAGAAGATAGTAGTTACATTCATTTTGTTGTATTTCAATGGAATGATTGTATGGATGTTAGTACAGTGGAGCACCATATGTCGGGTTGGAAGATACCCGAATTTGGGGGCGTCACAGAACTTCATCCGCAAACCGTCATAACTTACGGGCACAGGGGTGATCAGCCCATTATGCCCTGTATTGATCAATACTACATGCAAGAACGATGGTATCGTTCACTCTGTCCCCCTTGGGCACATAAAAGTTTTCCCATGTTCGGGATGTTCATACTTAGTCAGGAATTCGAACCAAAACAATTTGATTGGATACAAAAAGGTTTTATCATATTCAACGATATTTCTAAATTTTTGTCTAGCTGGTCAAATAGCTTAGACGGCTTCTACTTATTATATACATATTGGAGATCAATATATATATATATATATATATATATATATATATATATATATATATATATCAACATGCGATTAAATACAATGATTATCTAAGTGGGGACACTTGAATAACCATATTTAGAAATTAACGAACAAAATAAATATCTGAATAATAGTATAATACTATGTTGATAATCAATGATCGGATATAACATATATAACAATAAGGTTAATAATCTGGTACAATAATAATATAATTCTGAAACACTCTTACTTTTGTCCATTGCATAAAGGAAATACAAAGGTAGGATACTTGCTTGGTATGCTACTTCCAATTCACAACTTAGTTTTATCTTTTATATAGCAAGCTATCAGTAATAAGATCATTTTACTGATTAGAATCATATTGTAACACATAATCTTTGCTTATTACGATTGACACATAACCTAATCACATTGTCACACATATTCAATGATCATTGAATCACAAACAAACATTAATACAGTCAAAATATCTAAGTCCGGATCAATTTACGAAATATCTCGATTGTCAAAGCGAACTTTATCGGGTAATTATCGAGTCTAAGACTCTATTCTAAAGTTCAATATCTGAAAATATCTGTCATATCATTTTTAAATGACTTATAAAAATTTCTAAACATTTATTATAATTTATCATAAATTTTCAAACATCGGAATCATTATTGAATGATTTAAATATTAAACAATTCTAATATCATTAATATTTAATTAATATTAAACTATTAATGAAACCATTGCCAAAATATTAAAGTTATTTATAATAACTCAAAATGCTTTTAAAGTATTAATATTACCCTTAAATGATTTTTAAAATATTTAAAATCATTTTAAATAATTACCATTAATATTAAAATATTAATGTACTATTCCTCAAAATATTAAAAGTCATTAAGTATAACTTAAAATATTTTTAATTCATTTATATCCTTTTTAAATAATTTTAAATTAATAAAACTATTTTTAAACCATTTATTTAATATAATTATTAAATAAATTTAATATCATTAATATTAAATTATTAATGAAATTATCCTTTAAATATTAAAAAGTATATTTTATAACTTCAAATATCTTTAAACACTTTATTTTCATTTAAAATAAATTTTATAATGTCAAAATCATTTTAAACTAATTTATTTAATATAATTATTAAATAATTCTAATATCATTAATAAAATTAATTAATAAAATTTACCTTTAAATATTGAAAGTAATTTTTATAACTTAAAATATTTTTAAATACCTTATTATTATTTAAAATGATTTTTAATATAATAAAATCATTTTAATTAATTTATTTAATTCAATTATTAAATAACTAAATTATCATTAATATTAATTTATTAATGAATTTCATCACAAAATATTAAAATTCATTAAAAATAACTTAAAATATTTTCTTATACCATAATATAATTTTAAATGATTTTTTAAGTATTAAATTTTTTTAAATAATTTATTTAATATAATTATTAAATAAATTAAATAGCTTTAATATTTCAAAAATATTAATTATTTATGAAGTATATTAAAAATTATTATAAACTAATTTTCAGACTTTAAAATTATTTTTAATAATTTAATTTGAATTTTTAATAATTAAAAACTGATTTTCTATAATTATATAATTATATAATAAAAATATAATTTTTATAAAGAAACTATCGCTAAAGACCACCTATAGTGACAGAACTGTCGCTATAGGTGTTCTTCATGTTCTTCATCAAAATCTAGAACATTAATGTCAGCTTCGAGTGGCTTAGATTGACCAAACATAGATCCTAGATCTTAATGTTTCTGGGCATGTTGTTAGTCAGATTTTGTAGTGCTAGTGTAAGACTACAATATCCAACAACAAACATGACCAAACAACATCACAATAAGTAGATATAATCATGCAAAGTGGTACATTGAACATTGTTCTTCATTTACGGGTTTGCTGAAATGAAGAAAATCTAACTTCTTTACTTTGGGCTTCCACAACTTTCTTTTCCTATAATGTTTTAGTGATCTATTGATTTCAGGTTGTAGGCAACATGTACGACTACAGATTCATTACATAAAATCATCAAAACAACAATACAACAAGAAGATACAAGCTGGTCAACCCATGTCAGAAATAAGGTTCAACCAGTTTCTGGAAATTCCCAGAAATAGAAAATATGACCGGATGGCCTACTTTGACCATCCACTACATTAAATCTATTTGATTTTTAGGAGATTTTAAGGCATAAATATGGAGTCCGTATACCATATTACAACTTAGATACAATAATCATAACAAAACATCAAAACACAGTCAGATCTGGAACCATCAAAACTTGTCAGACACGATTTGGGAAAATCTGGGTTACCCAGAAACTTTGCAAGTCATGGTCGGTCAACGCCGTTTGACCTTCCATAACTTGCAATCTACATATGATCTAAGCCTGATTTCAAGACCAGATACAAACTTTCATAACACAAAAATCATTAAAGATCACAAAGATATAAGGCCTGACATTCGGTTGTCAGAACATAAAATAAACTTTTCTAGATTTTGTAAATCTTCAAATCTGAGCCTCTAGATGTTATGGATCTAACATCTAGCAAACCAGATCATCTATTTACATCATAAATAACATATTTTAACACTAAAAACTAGCATCTAACAACAGATCAAAGATTAGATTTCTAGTTAGGGTTTATACCTAACTTTGAAATTTTTTTGATTCTAGGCTTCTAGATCTGTTATGAAGTTTGTGGGGCTTGATTTAGTGACTGCAAAACTTATAATTTCGTGGGTTTTAGTGAGAGAGAGGATTGGTTGGGTGTTTGAGCAAAATGAGCAAAAATGTGACTTTCTCTCTCTCTTTGATCTTTATATAATACTAGTATGCAATGTATATGGCTGACAATAGGCTGATATGTGTTGATTTATGTCACATGGAGTAGTTAGATTTGGTGAACAACTTTATCTAATGTCAAAACCTACATGCTAGCTTCAATAATGCACAAAAGGGCAATTTAGTCTTTTGGCTTGAAAATTTAATGGTAAAAATATAAACTTGGCAAACCCTTAGGCTTTAACCCTATGGTTTAGCATATAATTTATTCGATTTCTGATTAGGGTTTGTACAAAAATAAAATTTTAGTTTCTAAAATTTGTAATTAGGGTTTTTTTTAATTAGATTTGGTTTCTAATTAAATTATACATGAACATTAGGGTTTAAAGTTCACTAATTATAATTAACCTTGCTAATTTTTGCAATTAGGGTTTATGATTTTGATAATTAGGGTTACCAAATCATAAGTAGGGTTTCTAATTACTAAATTAGGGTTCTAGTCATTAGGGTTTTAGATTACTAATTAGGTTTTCCCATAATTAGCAATAAACTCTATAATACATGATATTAATCACATTAACACAATTTCTGACAGAGCATAAATTCTGATATAAGTTGCACATTAGGGTTTCTAATTTCAGAATTTGGGGTTTTAATTTATAATTATGGTTTTCCATAATAATAAGGCTTTACCTAAAATACAAGTCGTATAACACATAACACAGTTGTGACGCCCCCAAAATAGGTATACATCACCCATCTTGAGTCGCCAAATACATGGTACAAAATTCAAATACAACTTATTTATACAACGATGTAAAAATACGACAAAATACATGTCTTTGTGAGTTTTAATACAAATATTGCCTTCTAGACAATATCCACTCTCAGAATAAGTCCTCATTACATTTATTATCACACTATTTTATAGAATAGTGAGGACTACTAAGACACCATCTCGGACCATCACTCAGTCCCTCGACTAGTTCAAATCGTTTTTCATTTCTGAAGAGAACAAAGGAAAGAAAGGGTGAGCTCAACTAGCCCAAAGAAGAAATATTATGACTAAGATAATGCGAGAATAAATTATCATTAGCCTTCAACAATGTTAAACTGATAAAATACCATAGACATCATGTTTAACTGCAGCGGATCAAGCGATCCATTAAAAGAGTCAAGTAGAGAATAAAATCTACTATCTTTTATGTTTTAAAAGATTTTTCATCACTTTTATCGCTGTGACTCAACTTAATAAATAATCCACATCATCCCTGCACTATGACCAAGGATATTCATTAGGGTCACGACCACAAATTCCATGCACTACGACCAAGGATATTTATGTATTCATCAATGGTCATGATCATGCCAACAAATGTCCATCAATGCACTACGGGCCAATGAGGACTTTTACCACATCATTTGTAACATTACGGTCATGATTACACCGAATAATCCCTGGTTATAATCATACCAAGTCCATCCATGCTCTACAGGCCACAGATGACTTTCAAAAAATATATATAAACATGAGGATGATGACAATGATATAATAATTCAATAAAACAAGTTCACGAATTAATTTATTCAGGAACTAATAACGTCCAAATTGTCAACATGATACTTCTTTGTAGAGTAAAATTCAAGAATGCTCAGAAGAATATTTCCACAAAAAATACTGGATGAAGCGCAAATATCAAGGATATTCCACTAATTTCATGGAGTATAGAAGTCAAAATTTTAACCAACTGAGTATAATAACGAATGGAATAACAAAAGAAATCACCATGCATGCAGTACTTCACATAGACACGTTATTCCAACAGAATAATAATAACGGAACCAGGTCAGGTGAAATTCACACCGACAGGATGTTCCAACAGAATAATAAGTGCGGGATAATAAATAATGGAACCAGGTCCGGTGTAAAACACACAGACAGGATATTCCGACAGAATAATAAAGACAAAATAATAGAAGAATGTCACCAAGTATAGGGTAGCCCGCGTATACAGGTTATTCCAACAGAATAATAAGAAATGGAATAACAATAGTTCTCTTCATGAATAAGAAAGAATAACACCACTTACCGTAAAAGAACTGAATATAAGAGTAGTTAATTAGCAGAAAACTTTTCTTCTTTCTCTCTATAATTTTCTCTCTCTAGAGTTTCAGTGAATTGGTAAGAAATAATGAAGGAATGAGCTTCTATTTATAAGAGAATGGAAGTATACTGTTCATGAACGAATTATTTCTGCAGAATCATTTTTTTCTCTAACTTCCATCCACTAACAATATAATATATATATATATATATATATACACATGCTAAATTAATATATATATATATATATATATATATATCAACCACTTAATTTTTTCTCCCCCATAACCAACATCAATCCCCCACCCACCCAATAATCAAATTCACTACACTCTTACACATCACTATCACACTATCACTTTCACTCTTTCTTTTCCCCCACTATTTTCCACTCACACATTTAATATATATATATACACATCATATACATATATAACAATTCCTTCCCCTATACGTAACTCCCTCTCACCCCCATTTCAAAAATCAATTCTTCAACACATATGGGCCCCACATGTGGCCCCCACATGTGGGCCCCACCTTTAAATAATTTTCTACCAATTATTTTGAAAAATGGGTAATTAGGGGTCCATAAAATAAGCAAAACTTCATAAAAATCACCTTAATAATTTTAACAACATTTATCTTCTTTATTACAATTCACAATATTAATCGACCGAATCGTTCCCGGAAAGATGGGGCTTTCGATAAGGATTTCTCCTATTGGGCGCGCGATTAGGTGACCAAACCTCTCCTTGGCGTAACTTCTAGACATCGTTAATATTGCAATTTATAATATTAATAACTCATCATTTCAATTATTGATTTAATAATATATAAAATATCGACAATAATTGAATCAAATAACGTGAGATACCATGCAATAATTACTATAGCAATAATTGAACAAAACTGAGTGACTTCTCATGTAAGCATTAATAATCAATACCGTTTGCTACTATGCAACCACGCGTATTACTGTACTTTTACTACCGAGTAGTTCAACAGTATTAACAGTAAAACTTCCGCCGTTATTTTCATAAAAATATTTTTGTCGTTTTCTCAAACCGATAATAATTACATTAGGGGTCCACTAATGATTGTCTTGTCGTCGTCACGAATATTCCCGAACACAAAGAAGAATTTTCTCGACCAATCGAATATAATATAACAACTTGCATACCTTGAAAAATTTATAAATATTACCCACAACTATAACATTATATCAAATCCACACCATAATATTAAAAAAATATATTTCGAGAAAATTAAATATTTATTCATAAAATCTGGGGTCTCACAACAGTGTCTTAACAGATTTTTAAAGTCTCGTTTGACTTCAAAATTAAGGTTTAACAGTAATACTAGGGTTTATAAAAATATTGCTAGGGTTTGGTCATACACCACAATTGACCAACCATTATCAATACGTACATACAATACATATTTATAGCACTGACAAATCAAAAATATAATTAATATTATATTATTATTCTCATGTCTTGCTCAAAATCCAAAATTAGGGTTTGGATTCCATATCTGATTCATTCTTCATATATAACATTATTAATTAAGTTAAGAATAACTAACTTAATTAATCTAACATAAATTCATATAATAAGATAAATAATTATTATAATATTTCTAAAATCATTTCATATATTATTTAAATAATATATAATTATATTTTAATAAAAACATTTCTACTATAAAATTAATTATTATAAGAATATAATTTATAATAATTAATAATTCTAAAATAAAATTATCTAAAATTATTCATGGAATAAATAAAATTTTATTTATCACAAATATACATATACACATTATCTTGGAACATATTCCCCATATTTATTTTAATAAATAAAAAAAATTATATGCAAAATTTCTAATTTATTTATATAAAAAATATCGGGTTGTACAACGACATACACTCCCCTTACTAAAAGGGTTGTCCAACTCAGTTTTCAAGATTTCCGCAACAATCAATTGGTTTGGACAGTTTTTATTAACATGCATATAGTCTAGCCGAATCAAATGGCATCGACTCTTTCACAATATTTCAAGAACAATACTAAGTTCAACATAAATAATAACTTTCACAAGAATTTAAGCATACTAGCTCGATTGAACGAATAAGAGGGATAACTTACATTCACAAGATAAGTTTAAAAGTAGGGTTCAAGGAACTTGCACAATCAAGAGTGAATTTCAAGGAAACTCGCTCAATAAAAATTAGAGTAAGTTTAGGGAACTTGCATTAAGCGTAGTTTATCCACGTTAATAAATCAACACTTTCGAATCCTATTTATAGCGTATTATAAGTTTAGGATGTTCATTAGCTAATACAGTCTTTAATCAAGCTTGACATGATTCAAGTATGCACATATGGTATAAAAATCAGATTATAAATTCATCATGAATCAAATACTTAGTTACTTCATAAGCAAATCAAGAATGCCCAAGTTTAATGTCTTTTCACCCATGAACTTTCACCATATAAAGCAAACACTAACTTATTACTTAGTCCTCTTATACATATGCATCAATAGGTTTTAGATCACTTTTAGCAACATAGGCATCACACAAGTTACTGTCCAAAAATCATAATTCACCATCTCAGATTCGGTGGCCTTGAGATCTTGTGGCTAAACTTTAGGGCCACAGAATCGAGTAGTCCTTCCCGCCAAGCCAAGACTTAGCTTTCACTTTGTGGTTTCTGTTTAGCTTGCTCAAGACAATCATACATGATATACTTGTCATGTTAAGGGTCTTTTCATACTCCTTAAGTCAATCTAGTTTCCTTCTTACATAATAGAATTCTAAATTGATCATTTTAACAAGTTAAGGCCATTCAAGGTCATGAAACCCCAAAGTCTATAATGCTTGCTCTCTAAACATATAAGATAGTTACAAAGCTCATATTAGGCATGCTTGTGAGTATTCATAACACATGTGTGAAACTAACACCGCTTTAGTTAAAAATATGCTTTGTTCATGCTTTATTTGAAATATGACACACAAGCATGGTATATCTATGGTTATACTACATGAGTGAGTCTAAGAGTGTCATCAAACATGATCACAAATGTTAGATTCTAGTCCTCAAGGTAGCTTGACAATGTTCACATTCAAAGCTTACTAATAGGTTCAACATGCTCATGTTTCCTTACTAATCACATAAACACAAGTAAATGGTTTATTCATTTATTTCTCAGCCATACCTATATGCTCGCAAGGTCAGTATATAAACATGTTATTCATACTCATCAAGTTTGTTTCTAAAGTCATGAAGTCATTTTAAACTACACACTTTCGTTAATCATGCTAATCTAGTAAAACATGTTCATATTGAGTTAATATACTTGTATATACCTCTTACACATGTTTATATGCTAGCTTGAGTCATAACGATTAACTAATATTGATCAAAGTTATAAAATGCGAAGCTTCAATGAAAAGCGAGAGACCCACAGTAGCCTTGTAGCTGCTTTAGTAAATTATGATATTATATGCGGCAAGTTGCAGCGCCAGTTCAAGTTCAAGTCTGACCGATGCTTGGCGTCGGCCAACCTCAAAAATTATTCACCAATTCGATTCCAAACAATCATGTATTAGTTTTAACATGTTTATATGATCATATAACAACTTTATAACCAATACCCAACCTTATTAACATCTAATTCCATGAATTCAAGAATTTGAATTTCCATACATACGAACTCTGTTTAACAGAATTGAAAATGGCAGCAAGGAAAAAGAGTTATACCTCTGCAATGTGATAGGAACTTGCTCCAATGAACTCTCAAACTCTTAGAATGTTTGTATGCTCTCAACCTCACCTTCAATGGAATTCTCAGCAATGTAACAATGGAAGGAGAGCTCTCATTTATAGAACATCTAAAACCCAGACAATAACATTTTCCCCTAAATCAAACTCATGGATGAAAGAATTGCATAAAGGGTAAGGAGAAGTTTTTGGAGGTTAGTTGAATTGAATCATGACCACCACTCCCCCATGATCATTAGGTAGGAAGTTTGGAAGAAGAGAAAAGAAATAGGCCTTAGCCTTTATGCTACACACGGGACTGAGAATTTGGGAGTAAATGGGACACTCATTTTGGGACAACTCCAATATCTCAGCCTTCTTGCCCTCTTAAGTCATACACTTATACAAAACCCTCATTCTTATGTTATAGTGTATACACATATCAACCATACCTTATAACTTAATATCACAATATGATTTAACATTTCAAGGTAGCAGATGTTATGCAACATACATATAATCCATGTACATTTTAATGTCTACCCCTATGCATATTATTACACATTTCATGATATATGTATACCATATAGTTTTAATATGCCTAATCATATTGCCTCGTACCATATAGTGTCATAAATCTTAATATATATAGTCACACCTAAGTCACATTATATTATATAGTTATATTTTTAATTATAGCTCATATGCCTATGACAATCAATATAATCCTTATTATATTAATAACTTATTTATTTATGTTAAATAAATAAGTTTATTCCTTCCCTTGATTAATTACCAATTAATATATTATAGTTTCATATAACTTAATATACAGTCACACAATGTCACACTACACTATATAGTATAGTTGTGTTATTGCTCATATGCACATAACTGTCAATATAATATTTTTATATTACTAACTTACTTATTTATGTTAAATAAATCATGCACTTCCTTGATTAATTAACACCAATATTAATTAATCCAATCATTGATTAATGTAGTTATGGATTTCCATAATCATTATTCATCTTTATAATATATTGCAAATATTAGTAATCACACATTATTAGTTAATTAATGAGAATTAAATATTCTACCACAACCACTATCATTTAATTAATATAACAATTAACAATTAATATTGGTTATTTGCGCACTTTATATCATAGTTTATTAATGTCACACACGCCACATAATTGTTTCATTTAATTTTTAAAGTAGAAAAATTAATTTTTCTCCAACTGATCACTAACTTGCAAATTGCGCTTGATTTATCTTCTTTGGAGACTGTAGCAATTTCTTGCGCGCCTTGACATTAGCAAGGTAAGACTGGTTTAGCTTAAGCCAGTGTCAACCCCTATTGTCATACTCGTTTTACACAACATGAATTACTGTCCATAGTCGTGTTACTACGAGTCTACGAGCGTATTGATTACACATATGAAATCACATTATCAACACTATTAATTTTCAAGATTCTCATTTTAATTTTCTTAATGGATTTCTTCGTTTCGTATTATGCCACACAAGGCATTTCACAATTCTCATTGTCAATTCACACTTCTTAATACGCATCGATCAAATACGAATCACTTGATTTAACCGACTCACAAAATAATAACACTTATATTCACAAAAATATTATTTCCATTAATAAATTCATTTAATAATATGTGGAAATTCTCGGGTATTACACAAAGTGGCTGTCAAAGCTGTTCTTCATTTTCTAGGTTACCCAGAAATGAAGAATAGTTTGACCGGCTATATTTGGGCTTCCACTACTTGTTGTACTTGCATTGTTTTTGTAATCTAATGGGTCTAGTGTGTAGCCAGCATGTCAGTGAATAGATCTATCACATAAAATACATATAACAACAACAAAATCGCTAGATCCATGCCGGTCAAACCATGTCAGAAGATATTTTCATACATTTTCTGGGTTACCTAGAAAACGTATTTCATGATCGTCCGGCTTGGTTTGACCGTCCACAATGATCAACCTGTTTGATGTTTAGATGTTATAAAAGCATGAATTTATAGTCCATATAACATACTATAACCTAGATACAAAAACAAAAATATATCATCAAACCACTGTCAGAACCAAGCTCATGAAGATCTTGTCAGAGCCTTCTGGGCACGATCTGGGTTTTCCAGCAAATTGAAAGTCATGGTCGGTCAACTATGTTTGACCACCAATAACTTTTAATCTACAACAAATCTGACTCTGAATCAAGTTCCAGAGTAAAGACGTTACAACATACTACAAGATCACACCTTTAAACAACAAAAACGCATAACAGACAAAGATCTATGAGACCTGACATTCATTGTCAGACAACTTTTTCAACTTTTTCCATATTTTGAGAATCTTCAAATTCTAGCCTATAGATGTTATGGATCTAACATCTATCAACCCAGATCATGAATATACACTACATACCACATATTTTAACACTCAAACATAACATTTAACATAACAACTGAGATCAAATTTTAAGTTTAGGGTTTATACCTAACTTAAACCAATCTTGAATCTTAGTTACTGATCTGTTAATGGAGGTAGTGGGGCTTGATTTAGCGACTGATACACAACTATATTTCGTGAGTTTTTGAGAGAGAGGGTCTTGGATGAGTATTGTGAACAAATGAGCTATTTAAGTGACATTTCTCTCTCTAAATCTATATATAAGTTGGATATAATGTAATGGTTGAGATGTTGTGGCTGATTGCTGAGAATTTTTTAGTCACATTGAAAATCAAGAGTTGTTCAACAACTCCAATTTGACTAAATTTGCAAGTTACCTCAATTAATGCAAGAGGGACAATTTGGTCATTTGCCATATGATTTTAATGGCAACAATGTAAACTTGGCAAACCCTTAGGGTTTGACCATTAGGGTTTAACCCTAAGGTTTTCAAAAATTTAATTAGTTTCTAGGATTTTTTTAAATTAGGTTAAAAATGAAAATTAAAGTTTCTAAAATTCCAAATTAGGGTTTCTTAGATAGATTAAGTTTCCTAATTATATTATACTTGAAAATTAGGTTTAGGCTTTACAAATTAGCATTAAGATTGCTAAATTAGCAATTAGGGTTCATACATAGCAAATTAGGGTTACTAATTTGACAATTAGGGTTCTAGCTTAGTAATTAGGGTTTATAGCCATTAGGGTTTCTAATAATTAGGGTTCCTAATTAATACTTAGGGTTTCCTAATTTAGATTATAATTCTAACACTTTTTAATAATCATATTAACATAATTTTTGACTGACATTAAACTTCGGTTTGAGTTTCAAATTAGGGTTCATCCTAGTAATCCTTGGGCTTTTTACTGTTACACCATAATTGACCAACCATTATCAATCTATACATACAGTACATATTTATAGCACTGAAATATAATTAATAGTATATTATTATTATCATTCCTTGTTCCAAAACCAGAATTAGGGTTTGAATTCCATATCTGATTTATCTTGCATATATAACATTATTAATTAAGTAAAAATAATTAACTTAACTAATCTGAACTAAAATTCATATAATAAAATAATTATTATAATAATTCTAGTAATCATTCCATATATTATTAAATAATATAATAATCATATTTTCATAGAAAATAAATAATAAAAATATTTTTACTACCAAATTAATTATTATAAGAACATAATTTATAATGATCAATAATTCTAAAAAAAAATTAAATGTTTGAAATTATTCATGTAATAAATAAATTTTATTTATCACATAAATACATAATCTTTACCTTATACATATTCCCACCTTAAAAATAAAAAAAAATTATACTGAAAATTTACGATTTATTTATATAGAAAATATCGGGTTGTTACATTCACCCTCCCTTATAAAGATTCTGTCCCTGGAATCACCGTTTCAAAAATTATACATATAAGGGTACATAGCATACACAGTCATTGTAAATAAATCTCGATCAAATTCAATCGAACTGATCTTTAATTTATTCAACATAAAGCTTGTCTATCTGATTAAACAAATATTTGATTTCTAAAAGAACTCAAATTCCTCCTTCAAAATTTTGTTATAAAATAATTTACTATATATAGGAAAATCATATATAAGAAAATAAAAGTTATACGAATAATACCTGGAGTTCCATCACCAGCTGCCACAGTATCCTGGACCGTCATGTTGAAGACCCTTGCGGTTGATTTTGTTGGCTTGCTTGATGACGTTGGTCCCATAATTGCCAGAGTCCCACTGCATTTCCCCGTGTTCACGCTTCCTGCCTCCATTCTCCTTTTCGAAAAGTCTTTCACCTTACATTTCGTCGATCTGCATAGAAAACACCCAATATTCAGTCTAGGATTGGGGCAGTTGGGAGAGATATGACCCTCCTGCCTGCACTTGTAACACACAAATTTTCCTTTCAGACAGTCGCCCGAGTGATTCTTCCCACAATTCTTACACTGAATAACCTGCTTCTTCACACCTTCCTGTTTCACTTGAACATTCCCAAAATTGCACCCTTTTCTCTTTTCACCCCTATTCCCACTATTAGTTTCCACCTACACAGCTCCTATTACCTTGCCTTTGTTCTTCTTCTCCTTGTTGTAGAGGCTTATGGCCTCACTCCCTTCTTAAGCTATAATAGCATTTTCTAAAAGTGTTGCAAAGGTATTGATCTGCAACACCGCCACCTTGTTGTAGAGCCAGGGTTTTAATCCCAGCTCAAACCTTCTTGCCTTTCTTGCTTCCGTATCAACTTGATGCGGAGCGAACCTAGCTAATTCATTAAACTTTGTGGCATACTCGGCAACAGTCATGTTCTCCTGCTTCAACTCCAAAAACTTCACCTCCATCCTAGCCTGCATACTAGACGAGAAATAGTTTTTGAAAAAAATATCTTAAACCTAGCCCAAGTTATCACACCTTCTCCTACCCTAGCTTGATTTGCTTCCCACCAAAAATTCGCCTCCCCTTCATCATGTAGGTGGTAAAAGCTATCTTTTACCCCTCAGCTACCCTAGCTATTACAAACGCTTTTTCAATTTCCTTAACCCAAGTTTGGGCTTCTACAGGGTCAGTTGTACCTCTAAATTCAGGCGGTTCTACAGCCTTAAAATCCTTGAAGTTAATTTTCCAAGCGACTGTCTGGTTGATTTCCTGCGGCTGGCATACCCTATTGCATAGCTTGAGCTACTATGTTTGCAAAGTGTTGCATCAGGTCTGGTTGTTGTCCCCTAGCGTTGTTAACAGATTCTTCTGCCCTTTGATTTCTAGTTTGACGTCTTGGCGGCATTATCTGGTTAAATAAGACCATAAATTATTCATTACATTATAAACCTTATTATATAAGTTTCAGGTATCAAACTTATTTCATTAATCAAATATATATTCATATTCATTCGATTAATTCAAAGTACTTTACATAACATGACACATACTGCTATCCCTTTGTGACCACAAAAGTCAGGATTTACGGCTTTGACTAGTACAAAAGTTAGACATATTACATTACACAAACATACTTATCACATAAATTACATCAAACACACCTACTCAACCAAACCTATACTACTTATTCATTACGCCTTTTCTTGATCTTGGACAACCTTTCGCCTGATGACCTTCTATCCCATAAATAAAACTGACACCTTGCTTTGGATTGGGACAATGAGGAGAAAAATGTCCCTCATGTCCGCAATTGTAGCAAACATTTTCCCCTTTCCTGCATACGCCTTCATGTTTCTTGTCACAGTTTGTACACTTTTCTATTCGGTTAAGGTTCCCTTGGTTGTTATCAGAATTTCCTATATCGCGATCTTTCATCTTTCTTTTCCCCTTCTTGCTTGGAGCTGCACACGACTTGTTGCTTTTGGCTCCCATTTGATCAATTTTGATTTTAAGCTTATCTTGTTCTTCCATTGTTTCTATTAATGCTTTCCGCAATTGACTATTTAACAACTTTTCTATTTCCCACATCTTTTCCAGAGAAGAAACCTAGTTCCTTAGATTCTGCACTTTCGTTGATTCTTGATCAGCTCCAACTTCAGTGTCCGAATCACTATCTATCAGTTCCACCGTTTCTGGGTCTGGTACTACGTTTTCCACAATAACTACCTCATCCGAGTTGTTTTCATTGTGAGCCTCTATTTCAGCTATTGGCTTTGATATTGGCTCCTTCTTCTTGTTATAAGCATATAATAAGCCTTTTCCACCTGACATCTATACACATAAATTATCTTGATTAGCATATAATATATACACATAACAAATAATAGTTTTATATAGGTTATCTTTTATTTTGTTTGATGATGAATTTATTCGATTCAACTCTTTTTAAACTCTATATGAGTTATTTGTATTTTCAACGTTTCCTTTTGTCCTGAGGTTATAGCCTAAGGTCTATCCCACCTAAGGTTTTTAACCCTAAAGCACTGATACCAACCTGTGATGTGACGCCCGTAAAATAGGTATACATCACCCATTCTGAGTCGCCAAATACATAGTATAGAATTAACTATAACTTTATTAATACAATTGTCGTGCAAAATACGACAACACATAAACTGTGAGTTTAAATACAAATATTGTCTTCTAGACAATATCCACACTCAAATAAGTCCTCATTACAATTATTGATACATTATTTTACAAAAATAGTGAGGACTACTAAAACAACTTTCTAGAATCATCATTTCATACCCCGACTAGTACTCGCTACATTCATGCCTCCTAAGAAGAAAAATGGAAAAAAAAGGAAAAGGGTGAGCTCAACTAGCCTAGTAAAGAACATTATGACTAAGATAATATAGAATAAATTATCACTAGTCCTCAACAGGGAAAAATCTTATAGAATATAATAGACAACAAGTTTCAGATCAATATTCGCAGCGGAAATAACAATTCATTTAGAAGAGTTAAGTAGAGAATGAAATCTACTATCATCTATGAATTTAAAAGTCCATCATCAATATTTTATCCCTATAACATCAATCAATAATCATCTTGAATCAAATATTCATCTTTGCAATATAGGCTAAAGATATTCATTAGTTGGTCATGTTCATCTCAACACCTGTTCATCTTTGCACTATGGGCCAAATATATTCATCAAAAAATCATTCATCTTTTCACTACATGCCAAAGATATTCAGTTATATCATCATTTAGGACTGAGGATGATGAAAAATATTTTAAAGAAAACAAATCTAGTGAGACAAAAGAACAAATATTAGGGATTCGTACTTCGGTTTATCCATATTAAAAACCACCCCATAATATACTATGGTGGAGTAAAATTCAAGAATAATGATCAAAACATGGATACAATCAAAGATAGTAATAAAAATAGATATCTGGGACAAAGAAGAGAAAATTTCATTTTTCGGTGAATAGTGCCGTATACGTGAATAGTAACCCCAACAAAAAAAGATAAAAATTTCACAAGAAAAATCTTACCAATATTCTAGCATAATGATATTAAAAAAAATAATATCATTTTAAAAAAAATAACATCCCTTACCTCAAAAGAATAGTACTTATGGTTGGAATATCATATATAACGCTGAAGGGGACTTGCACCGTATAGCAACACTCAAATTATCAAAATACTCATACGAATACGCTCGATAATATAGAGAGAGAAAATTTCAGTTTCTGGTGTGATTTTCAATTCTAACCTAAGCACCCTATTTATAGGAAAATGCTTAGAACACCAAAGCAGAAAATTTAATAAAATATTAATATTTTCAAAATAAATTCATACGCACACCACACCAGACCAAAGCATCAACCACAAGTGGGACCCAACTCACAAAAAAAAAAGTTTTTCTTAATAAAAATATTTATAACTCCAAAAATCAATTATTCCAGAACTTCAATAATTTGTAATAAATAGCCCTTTTATCAGAAAAATTCAAATCTTATGTCCATGATATAGGAAATTCAATTCTCTACAACTTTGTATATTTAAATTTTTCCAAATTCCAAAGAGAAATTGACTGAAATTCACATACGGACGATTTTACAGGCTATAATCAAATTTCAGCCAAAAATGGGGCCCACCAACATGTTTAACATGTTTTTAACATTTATTGTAACAAAAATACTCTTCCTCCTCATTTATTCATATATCACACATTCATTGTAAAAATATCACCATTATTATATTATTATAATATAATAATATATTTAAATAAATTATTTTATCAGAAAAGATAAAATATCAATTTTCAATAATTGTCACTTTTCTAAAAATTCCTCCATTTATATCCATATAAATAAATATTTTTCTTATCATATAAATCAATAATTAATTATTCATAAATAATATTACAGAATCACAGTAATGACAACCAGGTCGTTCCTAGGAAAGAGGGGGGCTTTCCAATAAGGATTTTTCTTTACTAGCGGGTAATTAGGTGACCAAACCTCTCCTTAGACAGAACTTCTTTAGACATTGCCAATAATGTTATCTAATAATATTATTCAAATATTATGAATTATTAATCTGATAATAGAAATACTATGCTGTGACAATTATTGAAATAACAATAATATAAAATATAAACGTAGCAATTATTGAATCAATAAAATATTGAACAGTAATTATTGTAACAATTATTGAGTAGTGCCTTCTTATTTAAGAATCAATAATTGGTGCAATACCGTATGCATCGCAACACCGCCAGACATCGTGTGTTTTAACCACCGTGTATTTCAATAAGGTTAATTGAAATAACTACGCCAAGTTATTTATAAAAAAAATATACTTGTCGCTTTCTTTATCCAATCGCTTTCCGCATGGGCCCACACAAGGTCAAGGCTTATCGCATAATATTCCCTACAAAGAAGAATATTCCACGACCAAACGAATATTCCCCGACAACAATGAATATTTTATAACCACTTGCTTATTTAAGATATTTGCTCATTTTACCCATAACTAACCACATTAATCAAATCAACCCTTACTATTTCAAAATAATAAATAGAGGAAATTCAATTTCATTTATAATAAGTTGGGATCTTACAACCTCCCCTCCTTATAAAATTTCATCCTCGAAATTAACGTACGTACCTGGTGTTTCGAAAAGGTGAGGATACCTCACTTTCATTTCTGTTTCCAACTCCCAGGTCATTTCCTTAATAGCATGGTTCCTCCACAAAACTTTGACTTGTGGTATGCCCTTTGTGCGTAGGACATGCTCCTTCCTATCCAAGATCTTGATAGGTACCTCCTTGTACGATAAATCTTCGGATATTTCATCTGGTTCTAACTCAATAACGTGGTTTGGGTCTTTCACATATTTAGGAAGCACAGATATGTGAAAAACATTATGAACACGAGACAAACTTGGAGGTAACGCGAGTCTATAGGCTACATTTCCTACTTGGTCAAGAATCTGAAATGGACCAATAAATTGTGGATTGAGCTTTCCTCTCTTCCCAAATCTTGTAACTCCCTTCCATGGAGCAACACACAATAATACATGATCCCCAATACTAAATTCCACGTCCTTTCGATGAAGATCCGCATAACTCTTTTGTCAATCCTGTGCCGTTTGTATACGTTGTCGAATCATTTGGTCTTTTCTATAGTAATACGTACCAACTTTGGTCCCAATAATGTTGCTTCACCCACCTCCTCCCAACATACTGGAGAGCGTCACTTTCGTCCATACAATGCTTCGAATGGAGCCACACCTATACTTGCCTGATAATTGTTGTTATAAGAGAATTCCACCAATGGTAAATACTTATCCCAACTCACTTTGAAGTCTAGGACACATAGTCTTAATAGATCTTCAAAAGTTTGAATAGTCCTCTCTCGATTGTCCGTCTGCTTTGAGGATGGTATGCCAAATCAATCAGAAATCTGCGCCCATAGCTTCAAGCAAGCTAACCCAAAATCGTGAAGTAAATCTTGGGTCACGATCCGAAACTATGGATACTGGCATGCCATGCAATCTCACAATCTCATTTACGTACATACGAGCAAGATGTTCAAGGGAATAAGTCTCCCATATCGGCAAGAAATGAGCAAATTTAGTTAATCTATCAACAATAACCCAAATCGCATATATGCCATAAGAAAACGTGGGAAGACCCGTAACGAAATCCATGGTAATGTGTTCCCACTTCCATTTTGGAATCATAAGTGGTTTCAATGGACCCTTAGGCACTTGATGCTCCGCCTTTACACGTTGACAAGTTAAACACCTCAAGATAAACTTCGCGATCTCTCTCTTCATATTGTTCCACAAAAATGTATGTCGAATATCACAATACATTTTGGTACTTCCAGGATGGATTGCAAATGGTGTATTTTGTTCCTCCATCATGATCTTGTACTTCAAATCAGAGTCATTAGGAACACAAAGTCTGGAGTTTACTTGAAGTATTCCTTCTTCATCGATTCTTTCTTCTGGGATAACACCTTCTTGTACTTTCTTCTTCATACGCATCAGCTCCGGGTTTGTGGCTTGAGCAACTTTAACTTTATCAATTAAAGTTGGTTCTATGCGTATACTTGACATCATCGCATGGGTCCCCAGAGTCTGGAATTCTATCTTCATCTTTTGTAAATCACACAAAATGGGCCTTAGTGTTGACAACATAGCACTCGTTCCCGCATATGATCTTATACTCAATGCGTCAGCTACCACGTTCGCTTTTCCAGGATGGTATTGAATGAAGTGGTCGTAATCTTTCAGCAGCTCGAGCCAACGTCGTTGTCGCATGTTGAGTTCCTTTTGGGTGAAGAAATATTTGAGGCTTTTATGGTCTGAATATATCTCCACTCTTTCCCCATATAGATATTGCCTCAAGATCTTTAGCGCGAAAACGACTGCTGCAAACTCTAGATCATAAGTAGGATAATTCCTCTCATATTCTTTAAGTTATCGCAAGGCATAGGCTATGACTTTCCCATGTTGCATGAGAACACATCCTAACCCTTTGCCTGAAGCATTTCTGTAGATAACAAATACATCCGAACCAAAAGGTATTGTCAGAACAGGTGCCGAAATTAGTCTCCTCTTGAGCTATTGAAAACTCTTCTCGCATTCCTCGCTCCATATAAATTTTGTATCCTTCCAAGTCAGTTGAGTTAACGGAGTAGCAATTCGAGAAAATCCTTCCATGAATCTTCGATAATAACCAAATAAGCCCGTAAAGCTACGCATTTGATCCATCGACTTCGCTGCTCCCAACTTTGTATTGCTTCAATCTTCGCCGGGTCAACAGATACTCCATGTTTTGACACCACGTGCCCAAGGAATGCTACTTCCTTAATCCAAAACTCGCATTTCTTCAACTTGGCATATAGCGTGTTTTCACAAAGCCTTTGGACTACCAGCTTCAAATGGTTCCATGATCTTCACGACTTTTGGAATATACGAGGATGTCATCAATAAAGACAACAACGAATGGATCCAAATATTTCTTGAATACTCGGTTCATCATATCCATGAAAGCTGCAGAAGCATTAGTTAATCCAAAAGATATGACTAAGAATTCATAATGCCCGTACTGAGTTGTAAAGGTAGTCTTCGGAATATCCTCAGTTCTAATCTTCAATTGATGATATCCAGAACGAAGATCAATCTTTGAAAAGAATTATGCTCCTTGCAACTAGTCAAACATGTCATCAATGCTAAGTAGCGGATACCTATTCTTGATGGTGACATAGTTCAATTCCCGGTAGTCAGTACAAAGTCGCATACTCCCGTCTTTCTTCTTTACAAATAAAATAGGAGCACCCCAAGGAGATGTACTAGGATGAATGAAATTGATGTCCAATAACTCCTGTAGTTTGACCTTTAACTCCTGAAGTTTAATAAGAGCCATTCGATATGGGGTTTTAGAAATGGGCTTTGTACCAGGTTCAAGGTCAAGAAAGAATTCAGCTTCACGTTCTGGTGGTAAACCGGGAAGTTCTTCAAGAAATACATTAGGAAATTCACTAACAACAGAAATATTATTCAAATCTGACGTGTCTTTATTCAAATCCATAACATGAGCTAAGAAAGCTTGACATAGGTTTTTCAATAAACGAATGGCTTTATGGCTTGATATGACAGTGATTGAGTTTAGTGGTTTAGTTGCTTGAATTCGTATAACATGTTGGTTAGGAATATAAAAACTAACAACCTTACGAAAAAAATCAATTTTGGCATGATGAGTAGTTAACCAATCAATCCCTAAAATCACGTCAAATGCAAGTATCTTTAAAGAGATAAGATCAACAGGTAATGTGATGGTGTCAACTTGGATCAAACAAGATTTATAAATAGTGGATGTAATGAAAGTTTCTCCTAACGGAGTCTCCATAGATAAGTCAAAGTCTAATTTCTCCGGAGTTAAGTTTAAACATTGAGCACAAGCAGGAGAGATAAATGAATGGGTAGAACCGGTATCTAGTAAGGTATAAACTTCGCAAGAGTTTATGATTATCTTACCCGTAATCACCTCGTTTGGGTTCCTCGTATTTTGGCCAGTCACGACAAATGCTCTTCCAGGAACCGTTGACTTTGACATTTCTGGGACAGCCATTTGAGTCACCATCCCCGCTGGACTTTGTTTCACTGCAGTACAATCTCGAGTGATATGTCCTTCCTTTCCACAATTATAACATACCTTGAATTGTTGTGGACAGTTTGAGCTGATGTGTTCCTCTTTTCCACATTTATAGCATACGACCTGTGGTCGTTCTCCTCCCTTAGAAACATTTGATGCCGGTGCTGACGTCTTCACATTGTCATTGTTGAATCTCCTCTTTTTGAAATTTCCACTTGACTCGCCTCTCCTATTATCACGACCACAATTACCGCCAGAGTGGTTACCGCTTTTGTCCATATTTTTCCCTCCCCGCTGATTATCATTGCTCCGATGACTGCTATTACCGGTATGACCCTGGTTGTGGTCCCTCAGTTGAACGTACTCATTATCTCATTCTAATAATTGAGCCCTATTGACAACATATGAATTATAGAGAAAATTTGTGAGAAATGAGATATTGACGTATGTCGGGTTTCAAACCTCTCAGAAACATCTGCGTCATACGTTCCTCATTCTCCACCAAATGAGGTGCAAACTTGGATAACTCCGCGAACTTCGCCTCGTACTGGGACATTGTCATGTTGTTCTGTTCCAGTCTAATAAACTTCACCTCCTTCATATGATGAATACTTTCAGGAAAGTACTTATCATTGAATAGTTTCTGAAATGTCTCCTAAGACATATCGAAAAGCTATGCTAGCTGGGTACGCTTCACGATTCCCACCAAGAATCATCACCCACCACGGAACATAAAGGTGGCGAATAGAACCTTCTGTTCCTCCGTGCATCCCAAGACATCAAATATCTTGGTAATTTGCTTTTACCCACGTTTCTGCCTTGATCAAATTCGGCTTTCCCCAAAATTTTGGTGGTCCCAACTCTTTGAACTGCTTGGCTGTGACAAACCGTACATTGCTATCATTTCCACTTGTATTTTGTACACGAGTCTCCCTCGTCCGCAAAAAGCTTCTAAATATCCCATCGTTCATCGTCTAATCAGTGGTGTTGTTTATAGGAGGAAACATTGTCGTCATGTTGCACGTTCTCCTGATTGGTTAGTAAAGGTGTCTCCACAGTCTCATTTACTCTATTGTTAACATTCTCAGTTCCCATTCTCAACTACTGCCATAAAACAAGGGTTAATTAAAGAAATTAACATATCACATAATATACCTATATTCTTACCAACCAACAAATAAGCTTAGGTAGGACACAATAGCGAAGGATTTACTCGTCTCTCCCCTCCTAGTTCTATTTCCCAATCTCCGCCAGAGACCATATCCCTAAGCTCTGATACCAACTGTGACGCCCCTAAAATAGGTATACATCACCCATTCTGAGTCGCCAAATATATGGTACAAAAATAACTACAACTTTATTAATACAATTGTCGTGCAAAATACGATAACACATAAAATGTGAGCTTAAATACAAATATTGTCTTCTAGACAATATCCACACTCAAATAAGTCCTCATTACAATTATTGATAGATTCTTTTACAAAAATAGTGACTACTAAAACAACTTTCTAGAACCATCATTCCATACCCCGACTAGTACTCGCTACATTCTCACATCCTTAGAAGAAAAATAGAACAAAAAGGAAAAGGGTGAGCTCAACTAGCCCAGTAAAGAACATTATGACCAAGATAATATAAAATAAATTATCATTAGTCCTCAACAGGGAAAAATTTGATAGAATATAATAGACAACAAGTTTTAGATCAATATTCGCAGCGAAAATAATAATTCATTTAGAAGAGTTAAGTAGAGAATGAAATCTACTATCATCTATGAATTTAAAAGTCCATCATAAATATTTTATCCCTGTAACATCAATTAATAATCATCTTGAATCAAATATTCATCTTTGCACTATAGGCCAAAGATATTCATCAGTTGGTCATGCTCATCTCAACACCTGTTCATCTTTGCACTACGGGCCAAAGATTTTCATCAGAAAATCATTCATCTTTGCACTACAGGCCAAAGATATTCAGTTATATCATCATTTAGGACTGAGGATGATGAAAAATATTTTAAAAGAAAACGAATCTAGTGAGACAAAAGAACAAATATTAGGGATTCGTACTTCGATTTATCCATGTTCAAAAACACCCCATAATATACTATGGTGGAGTAAAATTCAAGAATAATGATCAAAACATGGATACAATCAAAGATAGTAACAAAAATAGACATTTGGGACAAAGAAGAGAAAATTTCATTTTTCGGTGAATAGTGTCGTATTCGTGAATAATGACGTATACGTGAATAGTGTTGTATACGTGAATAATAACCCCGACCCAAAAAGACAAGAATTTCACAAGAAAAATCTTACCAATATTCTGACATAATGATATTGAATGAAATAATATCATTTAAAAAAAAATAACATCCCTTACCTTAAAAGAATAGTACTTCTGACTGGAATATCAGATATAACGCTGAAGGGAACTTGCACCGTATAGCAACACTCAAAGTATCAAAATACTCACAAGAATACGCTTAATAATATATAGAGAGAAAATTTCAGTTTTTGGTGTGATTTTCAATTCTAACCTAAGCACCCTATTTATAGGAAAATGCTTAGAACACCAAAGTAGAAAATTTAATAAAATATTAATATTTTCAAAATAAATTCCTACGCACACCACAACAGACCAAAACATCAGCCACAAGTGGGACCCACCTCACAAAAAATAAAAAAAAATATTTTTCTTAATAAAAATATTTATAACTCCAAAAATCAATTATTTTAGGACTTCAATCATTCATAATAAATAGCCCTTTTATCAGAAAAATTCAAATCTTATGTCCATGACATAGGAAATTCAATTCTCTACAACTTTATAAGTTTAAGTTTTTCCAAATTCCAAATAGAAATTGACTGCAATCCACATATGGACGATTTTACATGCTATAACTAAATTTCAGCAAAAAATGGGGCCCACCCACATGTTTAACATGCTTTTAACATTTATTGTAACAAAAATACTCTTCCTCCTCATTTTTCATATATCACACATTCATTGTAAAAATATCACCATTATTATATTATTATAATATAATAAAATATTTAAATAAAATATTTTATCAGAAAAGAAAAAATATCAATTTTCAACAATTGTCACTTTTCTAAAAATTCCTCCATTTATATCCACACAAATAAATATTTTTCTTATCATATAAATTAATTAATTATTCACACAAATAATATTACGTAATCACAATAATGACAACCAAAGTCGCTCCTGTGAAAAAGAGGGCTTTTTAATAAGGATTTCTCCTTACTAGCGCGCAATTAGGTGACCAAACCTCTCCCTAGACAGAACTTTCTTAGACATTGCCAATAATGCTATCTAATAATATTATTCAAATAATATGAAATATTAATCTGATAATGGAAATACTATGTAGTGACAATTATTGAAACAACCATAATATAAAATATCAACGTAGCAATTATTGAATCAATAAAATATTGAACAGTAATTACTGTAACAATTATTGAGTAGTGCCTTTTTACATAAGAATCAATAATTGGTGCAATTATACTCGTGAGTATGCCATCTAATTATTCTAATAGTGTTAATTCAGTATAAGTACATCGTTATTTATAAAAACTTATACTTGTCGTTTTTTCATCCAATCACTTTCCGTTATGGGGCCCACACAAGGTTGCACCGTCGTACAAATATTCTCCGACAGTAAGAATATTCCACGACCAAATGAATATTCCCCGATAAAAATGAATATTTTATAACCACTTGCTTATTTAAGATATTTGCGCATTTTACTCATAACTAACCACATTAATCAAATCAACCCTTGCTATTTCAAAATAATAAATAGAGGAAATTCAATTTCATTTATATTAAGTTGCTTTCTTGTGACGCCCCAATCGCTTACTTAAAACCGTAACTTCGGGGATACCATTTCATGAGCTGGAATAATACTAATAATAATAACAATAATATAAATACCAAACTTAATTTACATTTATATATTCCCAAGCACGCACCTTTAATACATTTCATTACATGATATATAATAAATATCATTGTCTTAATAAAGTCTAGCTATTACATAAGATACCATTAAATGTATCCTGTTTGCTTTCTTTTTCCTTTGTTTCTGCATGAACCTTCAGGTTGATCACGATTGCTGAAAACATTTAAATTAAGCAAGGATGAGCATTTGAGTGCCCACCAATTAATTGCAATCAATAACAGTTAGCTAAAAGGATTAAATGTTTTCCGTGAATAACACTAATCAACAATTGAAGTAAGTCAAGCAAAATTAAACAACATATCATTTCGATTTCAAATTTTTGAAACTACGTACTGACTATAAATAGAGATCAGTCGACAGACTATGAACATTGTTTTCTATTTTCGAAAAGGTGTAAACCGTCATAACTTACAGGCACGGGGGTAATCAACCCGTTATGCCCTGTATTGATCAATACTACATACAAGAACGATATTTTCATCCAGCATATCCGCCTTAGGCGCATAAAAGTTTCCCGAATTCGGAATGTTCATACTAGTCTAGAATCCAAAGCAAAACAATTCGGTTGGATACAATAAAGTTCTATCTTATTCAACAATATTTTTAAATCTGTGTCTAGCTGAATCAAATAGCTTAGACGACTTTTAAGTCAATGTATACATAATGGAAACCAATAAGTATGTACCAACGTGTGATTAAATACAATGATTATCCAAGTGAGGACACTTGTATACCCATATTTAGAAATTAACGAACATAATACATATCTGAATTATACAATAATACTATGTTGATAAACAATGATCGGATAATTTAAGAACTTGTATGAATACAAATGATTAGATACATAATGGATAACAATAGAGTTAATAATCTGGCACAATGATAATATAATTTTGAATCTTTCTTACTCATGTCCATTGCATAAAGTAAATGCAAAGGAAAGATACTTGTCTGTTCTACTACTTACATAACTTAGTTTTATCTTTTATATCAAGACCTATCATTAATAAGATCATTTGTTCGATTAGAACAACATAACCTAACACATAGTACTGCTATTTGCAGTCAGCACATAACCTAATCACATTGTCACATATGTTTTACAGTCATTGGATCACAAACAAACACGTGTATAGACAATTTATATAAGTCCAAATCAATTTCTGAAACATGTCAGTGTACCGATGACTTTATCAGGTAATTATCAGGTCTAAGACTCTATCCTGAAGTTCAATATCCATTTGGATAACTTAACTACCAGTCATATTATTTTTAAATAACTTATAATAATTTTTAAACAATTATTATAATTTATCATGATTTTCAAACACCGGAATCATTATAAAATGATTTAAATATTAAATAATTCTATTATCATTAATATTTAATTAAAATATTAATGAAACCATTCCCAAAATATTAAAGTTATTTATAATAATTCAAAATACTTTTAAAGTATTATATTACCCTTAAATAATTTTTAAAACAATTAAAATCATTTTTAAATAATTGCCATTAATATTTAAATATTAATGTGCTACTTATCAAAATATTAAAAGTCATTAATTATAACTTAAAATGTTTTTAATTCATTTATATCATTTTTAAATGATTTTTAAATAAATAAAATCATTTTAAATTATTATTTAATATAATTATTAAATAAATATAATATCATTAATATTTAAATTATTAATGAAATTATCCTTTAAATATTAAAAATATATTTTATAACTTAAAATATTTTTAAACACTTTATTTTCATTTAAAATGATTTTTATAATATTAAAATTATTTTTAAACTAATTTATTTAATATAATTATTAAATAATTCTAATATCATTAATACTAAATAATTAATGAAATTTACTGTAAATATTAAAAGTTATATTTTATAACCGAAAATATTGTAAGACCCCAACTTTTATGAATAAAGATTAATTTCTCTCAAATTATATTTTTGAATATTATGGTGTGGATATAATATAATGTTATAGTTGGGGTAATATTTATAAATTTTGCAAAATAAGCAAGTGGTTATATAATATTCGATTGGTCTGGGAATATTCGCTTTTAACAGAAAATATTCGTATTTACGACAAGACAATCATCAGTGGACCCCACAACGGAAGTATTGTCGTAGTAAGAAAATGAGCAAATTATCTTTTATAAAAAATAACTACGAAAGTGTTACCGTTAAAACCGTTGAACTACCCAAAGAGTAAAAGTACAAGAATACGCTGTGGTTGCATAAGAAGCACACCAGATTGGTTATTGATGCTTACGTGAGAAGTCACCATTATACTCAATTATTGCTACAAAGAATTGTCATCATCATATCTCTCATATTATTGATTCGATTATTGTCACAAAGATCATCTCGCATAATATGATATATTATTAAATCAATAATTGAGACGACAAAGTTATTCATATTATTAAATTGCAATATTTACAATGTCTAGAAGTTCTATCAAGGAGAGGTTTGGTCACCTAATCAAGGCCACCAATAGGGAGAAATCCTTATTGAAAGCCCCTTTTCCCGGAACGACCGTTATTAAATATTGTGAGTTATAATATTGATGATGAATAAGCTCGTGTTGATTAAAGATGAAATTGATAGTTCCATTGTGTGGAAATTATTAGTGTTAGTAGAAATCGATATTTATGTCGATAATAATTGATGTCCGGAGGTTATATTGTTCAATCAATTCGGGGCACTTTTCGGGGCACTTTTCGTGTCACGAGTACTATTCACGAGTTACTATTCACGAAGTTACTATTCACTTAGTATTACTATTTCATTCAAAATATTTCTTTTCGTCCAAATCATTTTTGGGTACAATATTATTCCATGAGGAGATGTGCTAATTTTTCGCATCATTTTGTTGAAGTTATAATAGAATCAATATGGACTCACTGGTGAAAAGTTATAATAGTGAATCAATATGGATCACCGTGGAAAGTTTAATAGTGAATCAATATGGATCATTGGTTTAAAGTTTTAATAGTAAATCAATATGGACCGTCCGCTTAAAAGTTTTAATAGTAAATCAATACGGACCGTCCATTAAAAGTAAATCAACTGGACCGCTCATGAATTAGTTACTATTCAAATTATTCTCCTATAAATAAAGCTCATTCCTTCATTATTTCTTACGAATTCAATTCAAAACTCTCGAGAGAGAAATTATAGAGAGAAGAAGAAGAGAAGTCTCCACCTTTCTATTCCAATATCCAGCTTCTTCTAAGGTAAGGGGTATTATTTCTTTCTTATTCATGAAGAGAACTTCATATTCCATTCTTTATTATTATGTTGAATAACTCATTATGCTTACCGCATACATGGTGAAATTCTTCTGTTATTCCATTCTTTATTATTATGTTGAATAACTCATGCTTATATGCGAAGTACCGCATACATGGTGAAATTCTTCTCGTTATTCCATTCTTTATTATTATGTTGAATAACTCGCTTTGCAAGTACGGCATCGCATACATGGTGAAATTCTTCTATTATTCCGTTCATTATTATTCTCGTTTAATATCCTGTCATACGCGCTTACGCTACCGACCGGGTTCCATTATTTATTATTCTCGCTGGAATAACGTTATGCATGCGGTCTATCGCATGCATGGTGATTTTGTTGTTATTCCATTCTTTATTATTTTGTCGAATATCCTCGTCGTTATTCGCATTCTCGTTCCATTATTTATTATTCTATCGTAATATCCTCGCTCGTATGCTTACGCTTGACCGGTTCCATTATTTATTATTCTTGGGAATAACCTGTCTTGCGCATTACGCACCGCCATTATCGCATTCTTTCGGGAATAACGGTGAATCCTTCATTATTCCATTCTTTATTATTCTGTTTGAATAACTCGCCTATGTGGATTACCACATGCATGGTGAATGATCCTTTGTATTCATTCCTTATTAAATTGTGGAAATGATCTCAGATATCGCGGATTACCGCACGGCGGTGAAAATCCATTTGCGCTTTCATATATTCTATTATACTCAAATTGGTTAAAGTTTTGGCTTCTATACTCCATGAAATTAGTGGAATATCCTTGATATTTGCGCTTCATCCAAAGATCTTTTCATGGAAATATTCTTCCGAGCATTCTTGAATTTTACTCCACAAAGAAGTATCATGTCGACAATTGGACGTTATTAATTTCTCGGATAAATTAATTCTTGAACTTGTTTTATTGAATTATTATGTCATTGTCATCATCCTCATGCTTATATTATAATGAAAGTCATCTTTGGCTTACGTGCATAGATGGACTTAGTATGATTATGACCAGGATCATTCGGTATAATCATGACCGTAATGTTATAAATGATATGGTAAAAGTCCTCAAAGGGCCTCGTAATGCATCGATGGACAATTTTTGGTATGATTATGACCAGGGATTGTTCTTGGATAGTCATGACCATTGATGATTTAATGAATATCCTCGGCCCGTAGTACAGTGGATGATTAGATGATGTGTTTTATTTATTGTCGAGTCTCAAATATAAAAATTGATGAAAACATTTTAAACCATAAAAGATAGTAGATTTTATTCTCTACTTGACTCTTCTAATGGATTGTTTATTCACCGCAGCTAAACTTGATGTCTATTGTATTTTATCGCTTTAATATTGTTAAAGACTATTGATAATTTATTCTCGCATTATCATAGTCATAATATTTCTTATCGGGCTAGTTGAGCTCACCCTTTCTTTCACCGTTTTCTCTCGTGAAATGAGAATATAGCCGGGACGAGCTCTGGAAAGGAGTGATGGTCCGTGATGATAGCATTAGTAGTCCTCACTATTCTCATTAAATAGTGTGACAATAAATGTAATGAGGACTCCATTTGAGTGTGGATATTGTCTAGATGACAATATTCCTATTAAAACTCTTAGCTTATATATTGTCGATATTACACGACGGGGTTGTATAATTAAGTTTGTATTTGTGTATTCTGTACTCATGTATTTGGCGACTCAAGATGGGTGATGTATACCTATTTTGGGGGCATCAAGCTGGTATCAAAGCTTAGGATATGATCCCCGGCCGAGATGTGAGATAAGAACTAGAGGGAGAGACGGGAATTCTTCGCTAGTATGACCTACCTAAGTTTATTTGGTATTTAATTGGTTCACGTAGTATAGGGATAATATGTGATATGTTAATTAACCCTTGTTTTTGTTGAAGTTTTTGAAAATGGCATCCAAAAATGTTGAGATAAGCAATGAAGCACGTGAGACCGCTGAGTCACCAACGATCAATGCCTGTGGTAATGTGCAACAGAAGACAATAATCCTCATGAAAACAATAACACCGATGAAATGGTGAACGATGGGATGGTCGAGGCTTTATGCAATTCATGCAACATCAAAGCGGCTAGGCGCTCTCCCGCCCAAAATACAGTGGAAACACCGACAACTCTCGACGGCCACCGCTAAGGCGCTCAAGGAGCCGGGACCACCGAGTTTTTTGAGAGCCAAAACCACTTAAGGCGAGACGTGGATAAAGCGATCAACAAGATATTTGATGTCTTGGGATGCTCCGAGGAGCAAAAGGTTCCCTTTGCCACCTTCATGTTGCGCAGAGGCGGCAGACATCGGTGGGAATCAGAAAGCGATTCAACCTCGCCGCATCAAGATGTCTTGGGAGAAGTTCCAAGAGTCTATTCAACGACAAGTACTTTCCCCGAAAGTATTCATCACACGAAGGAGGTAGAGTTCATCAAGCTTGAGCAAAACAATATGACCGTGGCGCAAAGACGGCTAAGTTTGCCGAAGTTGTCTCTTGGCCATGTGTCCCACTTGGTTGATAATGAGGAGAGAATGACGCGGATGTTTCTAAGAGGTTTGAAACCCCGAGATACGCCAATACCTTATCTCTCATAAACCGTGGTTTGTATTCGTATGTGTTGTGAATAGGGCTCAATTATTGAGCGCTTATAATGAGTCAACCCAACCAAGAGAGAGCAAATGACAAGTCGATAATACCAAAGTGGTAGCAGTCATCGGCTGGTGACAACAAACGTGAGGGAATCAACATGCCGTAAATGATAACCACTTCGGTGGTAATCATGGCCAAGACAATAGAGAGGAAAGTTCAAGAAGAGAAGGTTCAAAGAAAGATGGAAAGACGCCAAGACCAAAGACCCGTTGTTAAGAAGGAGAACGACCACCGGTCAGATGTTTACAAATGTGGAGGGAAGGACACATAAGTCCAAACCGCACGATGCGTACCCAAAGCATGTTATAATTGTGGAAAAGAAGGCCACCTAGCCCGATTTTGTCGTGGCACCAAAGTCAAGTCCAAATTGGATGGAGGCATCAAAGGGTGTCCTGCATAAAGACAAAACCCAGAGTTCAAGGGAGAGCGCTTTGTCGAACCTCCCAAAAAGCGAGGAATCCGAACGAGGTGATCACGGTAAGCTAATCATAAACGCTAGCAAAGTTTATACTTTATTTGATACCGCTCTACCCATTCCTTTATTTCTCCTACTTGATACGCTCAACGCTTAAATTTGACTCCTGAGAAATTAGACTTTGATTTATCTCGTTGAAACTCCGCTGGGAGAAACCTTCATTACATCCACTATTATAAGTCTTATTTAATTCAAATCGAGAACCGCATCGTTACTTCGTCGATCTTATTTCTTTGAAAATACTTGCATTTGATGTGATTTTAGGATTGATTGGTTAACTACTCATCATGCTAAAATCGATTGTTTTCGTAAGGTTGTTAGCTTTCATATTCCTAACCAACCTATTATGCGAATTCAAGCAACCAAACCATTAAAATCCATCATCGCCATCTCAAGCCATAAAGCTATTCGCTTATTGAAAAATGGATGTCAAGCTTTTTTAGCTCATGTCACGATCTAAACAAAAATATCGCCGCTTTTGAATGATATTTCTATTGTTAATGAATTTCCCGACGATTCCCTCAAGAACTTCCCGCCTACCCCCAAGCGTGAAATTGAATTTTGTATCGACCTTGAATCCAAGATAAAACCCATTTCCAAAGCCCCATATCGAATGGCTCCTATTGAACTTCGTGAGTTAAAACCCAACTACAAGAATTGTTAGACATCGGTTTCATTCGTCCCTAGTACGCCTCCTCGGGGTGCTCCTGTTCTATTCGTGAAGAAGAAAGATGGAAGTATGCGACTTTTGTATTGATTATCTGGAGTTGAATCATGTCACCATCAAAATAGGTAAAATTCGCACCTCGTATTGATGATCCGTTTCGACCAGCCAGCAAGGCGCCAAATTCTTTTCAAAGATCGATTTCGCTTCGATATCATCAATTGAAGATTAAAACCGATGACATTCCAAAGACCGCTTTCGTAACTCCTGCAGACGGGCATTATGAATTCTTAGTCATGTCTTTTGATCGACTAATGCTCCCGCCGCCTTTCATGGACATGATGAACCGAGTATTCAAGGAATATTTGGATCACTTTGTGGTCGCCTTTATTGATGACATCCTCATATACTCCAAAACCCGTGAAGACCATGAGCAACACTTGAGGTCGATATTTCAAAAGCTTCGTGAAAACAAGCTATATGCTAAGTTGAAGAAATGTGAGTTCTGGCTTGAGGAAGTTGCATTCCTTGGGCACGTGATATCAAATCATGGAATATCTATTGACCCGACAAAGATTGAAACAATTCAAAGCTAGGAGCAACCTAAGTCAGTGATCGAAGTACGTAGCTTTCTCGGCTTAGCTGGTTATTATCGGAGATTCATAGAAGGGTTTTCTCGAATCGCTATTCCATTAACTTAGCTAACTCGGAAAGATACAAAATTTGGTTGGAGCGAGGAATGTGAGAAGAGTTTTCAAGAACTCAAGAGTAGACTCATTTCAAAGACTGCTCGGCTAATACCATCCGCACGAGGGATTTGTCATTTACAGTGATGCTTCAGGTAAAGGGTTAGGATGTGTTCTCATGCAACATGGGAAAGTCATAGCCTATGCCTCCCGACAACTCAAAGAATATGAGAGGAATTATCATACTTATGATCTAGAGTCGGTCATCATTGCTTTTTTTAAGCTTTAAGATTTGGAGGCATTACCTGTATGGAGAGAAGGTGGAGATTTATACGGATCATAAAAGCCTCAAATATTTCTTCACTCAAAAGGAACTCAACATGCGGCAACGACGTTGGCTTGAGTTATTGAAAGATTATGATCATACCATCCAATACCATCCTAGAAAAGCGAACGTAGTAGTAGACGATGATCGAGTAGAAGATCATATGCGGTACGAAAAGTGCATTATTGTCAACGCAAAGGCCCATTTTGTATGACTTACAAAGGATGGAGATAGAGTTAAAGACTCTGTGACCCATGTGATGATGGCGAATATACGAGTAGAACCGACTTTTAATCGATAAAGTTAAAGTCGCTCAAGCAACGCACTGAGCTTATGCATATGAAGAAGAAAGTGGAAGAAGGTGTTATTCCTAAGCAAGAATCGATGAAGAAGGAATACTTTGAGTCAACTCCGCACTTTGTGTTCCTAACGATTCTCGACTGAAGTATAAAATCATGATGGAGGCGCACAACACACCGCTTGCAATCCATCTCGGGAGTACCAAAATGTATCATGATCTTCGACATACATTTTGGTGGAGCAATATGAAGAGAGAGATAATGGGGTTTATCTCAAGGTGTCTAACTTGTCAACGAGTCAAGGCGAGCATCAAGTGCTAAAAGGTCCATTGCAAACCACTTGAAATTCCGTAATGGAAGTGGGAGCACATTACCATGGATTTCACATTATCGGTCTTCCCAAGGTTTCTCAAGGCATATATGCATTTGGGTCATTGTTGATAGATTGACCAAGTCTCGCTTCATTTCCTACCGATACGAGAAACTTATACACTTTAACGCCTTGCTAGTATGTATATAAACGAGATTATAAGATTGCATGGTATGCCAAGATCCATAGTTTCCGATCGAGACCCAAGATTCACTTCAAGATTTTGGGTTAGTTTGCAAAAAGCTATGGGCACGGATTTACGATTTAGTTCGCATATCATCCTCAAATGGATGGACAATGGAAAGGACTATTCAAACTCTTGAAGATTTATTAAGACTCGTGTCCTTGACTTCAAGGGAAGTTGGGACAAGTTCTTACCATTGGTGGAGTTTTCCTACAACAATAGCTTATCAAACAAGTATCGCATGGCTCCATTCGAGGCGCCAGATGGAAGAAAGTGTCGCTCACCAAAGATAATTGGATGAGGTGGGTGAAGCAACGTTGTTGGGACCAAATTTGGTACGTATGACTACGTAAAAGATTCAAACGATCCGACAACGATAAAAACCTCACAAGATCGAACAAAAGAGTTATGTTGATCTTCATCGAAAAGACGTGGAATTCGATATCGAGATCATGTGTTGTTACGTGTTGCTCCATGGAAAGGAGTTACAAGATTTGGAAAGAGAGGAAAGCTCAATCCTCGATTCATTGGCCCATTTATAATCCTCGAACGAGTAGGAACTGTGGCCTATAGACTCGCCTTACCGCCAAGTATGTCTCGTGTTCATAATGTTTTTCACATATCTATGTTACGTAAATATGTGAAAGACCCGAACCACATTATTGAATTAGAACCGGACGAGATAGAGGAAGATTTAACGTATGAAGA
Organism: Panax ginseng; assembly: GCA_020205605.1. Taxonomy (NCBI): domain Eukaryota; kingdom Viridiplantae; phylum Streptophyta; class Magnoliopsida; order Apiales; family Araliaceae; genus Panax; species Panax ginseng. Next base: position 70,849,752 of record CM035132.1, on the reverse strand, counting down.
GTTACCTGTTAAAATCTTGGATAAGAAGGATCATATTCTACGCTCCAAGGTTATACCTCAAGTCAAAGTTTTGTGGAGAAACCACGATGTGGAAGAAATGACCTGGGAGTTAGAATCTGAGATGAAGTCAAGATATCCTCATATCTTCGATATATCAGGTACACACCCTAATTTCGAGGATGAAATTTCATAAGAAGGGGAGGTTGACCCCAACTTTTACTAATAAAGATTAATTTCTCTCGAATTATATTTTTGAATATTATAGTGTGGATATAATATAATGTTATAGTTGTGGGTAATATTTATAAATTTTGTAAAGTAAGCAAGTGGTTATATAATATTCGATTGGTCGTGGAATATTTGTTTTAGCAGGGAATATTCGTACGACGACACAATCATTGGTGGACCCTAAAACGGAAGTATTGTCGTAGTAAGAAAATGACAGAATTATATTTTTATAAAAATAACGGCGGAAGTGTTACCGTTAAAATTTTTGAACTACCCAAAGAGTAAAAGTACAAAGAATACGCTGTGGTTGCATAAGAACACACTAGATTGGTTATTAATGCTTACGTGAGAAGTCACTCGCTTATACTCAATTATTTCTACAAGAATTGTCGCATCATATCTCTCATATTATTGATTCGATTATTGTCACAAAGATCATCCGCATATATGATATATTATTAAATCAATAATTGAGACGACAAAGTTATTCATATTATTAAATTGCAATATTTACAATGTCTAGAAGTTCACAAGGAGAGGTTTGGTCACCTAATCATGCTACCAATAGGAGAAATCCTTATCGAAAGCCCCTCTTTCTTGGGAACGACACTTCGTTGTTAAATATTGTGAGTTATAATATTGATGATAAATAAGCTCGTGTTGATTAAAGATGAAATTGATAGTTCCATTGTGTGGAAAATTATTAGTGTTAGTAGAAATCGATATTTATGTCGATAATAATTGATGTCCGGAGGTTATATTGTTCAATCCGGTATTCGGCACTTTTCGTGTTACTATTCATGAGTACTATTCACGAAGTTACTATTCATGAGTTACTATTCATGGGGTACTATTCACCCAAAAATATATTTCACCCAAAAAATATATTTCTTTTCTTCCCAAATCATTTTTGGGTACAATATTATTCCATGAGGAGATGTGCTAATTTTTCTCGCATCTGCTGGTCAATATGAAGTTAAAGTTATAATAGTCAATATGAATCCATAATAGGAATCAATATGATCACCGGTTTAAAAATAGTAATATAATAGTAAATCAATATCAATACCCATCTGCTTAAAAGTAAATCAATCTGGACTGCTCATGAATTAGTTATTATTCAGTCCATTCTCCTATAAATAGAAGCTCATTCCTTCATTATTTCTTACGAATTCACTGAAACTCTAGAGAGAGAAATTATAGAGAGAAAGAAGAAGAGAAGTCTGCTACCTCTCTATTCCAATATCTAGTTTCTTCTAAGGTAAGGGGTATTATTTCTTTCTTATTAATGAAGAGAACTTCTGTTATTCCATTCTTTATTATTCTATTGGAATAACCTGTTATGCGAAGTACCGCATACATGGTAAAATTCTTTTGTTATTCCATTCTATATTATTATGTTGGAATAACCTGTTATGTGAAGTACCGCATACATGGTGAAATTATTCTGTTATTCCATTCTTTATTATTATGTTGAATAACTCGCTTATGCCGGGATACCGCATACATGGTGAAATTCTTCTATTATTCCGCTCATTATTATTCGTCTTAATATCCTCGCTTGTGCGCTACGCTTTAATTCGATTCCATTATTTATTATTCGCGCTGGAATAACTATGCTGCGTGCCGCCTATCGCATGCATGGTGATTTCGTTGTTATTCCATTATTCCATTCTTTATTATTCTCGTTCCAATATCCTCGCCTATGCGCGCTTACGTTTACGCGACTCGGTTCCATTATTTATTATTCGTTTAATATCCTCGCATATGCGCTTATGCCGACCGGTTCCATTATTTATTCTTCTCGTCAAAATCTCGTCTGCGTGCGCTTACGCGGACCTAGTTCCATTATTTATTATTCTACATTGAAATAACCTATCTCATGTAGTCTATCGCATGCATGGTGAATCCTTCATTATTCCATTTGTTATTATTCTCATTGAATAACTCGCCTATGTGGATTACCACATGCATGGTGAATGATCCTTTGTATTCATTCCTTATTAAATTGTGGAAATGATCTATATATGTGGATTACCGCATGTCGTGTGAAAATTCATTTGCGCTTTCATATTTTATTATACTCGCTTGGTTAAAGTTTTGGCTTCTATACTCCATGAAATTAGTGGAATATCCTTGATATTTGCGCTTCATCCAAAGATCTTTTCATGGAAATATTCTTCTGAGCATTCTTGAATTTTACTCCACAAAGAAGTATCATGTTGACAATTTGGACGTTGTTGGTTCCTGGATAAATTAATTCTTGAACTTGTTTTATTGAATTATTATGTCATTGTCATCATCCTCATGCTTATATTGTAATGAAAGTCATCTTTGGCTTATGTGCATAGATGGACTTAGTATGATTATGACTAGGGATCATTCGGTATAATCCTGACATGTAATGTTATAAATGATATGGTAAAAGTCCTCAGTGGCCTGTAATGCATTGATGGACAGTTTTTGGTATGATTATGACCAGGGATTGTTCGGTATAGTTATGACCATTGATGATTTAATGAATATCCTTGGCCCATAGTATAGGGATGATTAGATGTTGTGTTTTATTTATTGATCTGAGTCTCAGCGATAAAAATGATGAAAACATTTTAAACCATAGAAGATAGTAGATTTTATTCTCTACTTGACTCTTCTAATGAATTTCTTGTTCCGCTGCAGTTAAACTTGATGTCTATTGTATTTTATTAGTTTAACATTGTTAAAGACTAATGATAATTTATTCTGCATTATCTTAGTCATAATATTTCTTACTGGGCTAGTTAAGCTCACCCTTTCTTTCACTGTTCTCTTTAGGAAATGAGAATATAACTGGGACAATAAATGTAATGAGGACTCCATTGAGTGTGGATATTGTCTAGATGACAATATTCTTATTAAAACTCTAAGTTTATGTATTGTCCTATATTACACGACGGTTGTATAATTAAGTTTGTATTTGTATTTTGTACCATGTATTTGGCGACTCAAGATGGGTGATGTATACCTATTTTTGGGGGCGTCACATTGACCGTCCACAATGATCAACCTGTTTGATGTTTAGATGTTATAAAAGCATGAATTTGTAGTCCATATAACATACTATAACCTAGATACAAAAACAAAAACATATCATCAAACCACTGTCAGATCCAAGCCCATGAAGATCTTGTCAGAGCCTTCTGGGCACGATCTGGGTTTTCCAGCAAATTGAAAGCCATGGTCGGTCAACTATGTTTGATGTGACACCCCCAAAATAGGTATACATCACCCATCTTGAGTCGCCAAATACATGGTACAAAATTCAAATATAACTTAATAATACAACTGTCGTGTAAAATACGACAAGACATAAATTGAGAGTTTTAAAACAAATATTGTCTTCTAGACAGTATTCAACTCAAATGAAGTCCTCAATACATTTATTGTCACACTATTTCATAGAATAATTTGGACTACTAATGCTATCATCTGGATTGTCACTCCGTTCCCCGACTAGTCCCGGCTAAGTTCTCATTTCCTGAAGAGGACAATGAAACCAAAAGGGTGAGCTCAACTAGCCCAGTAAGAAATATTTTGACTAAGATAATGCAGAATAGTTTATCGTTAGCCTTCAACAGTGTTAAACTGATAAAATATAACAAACATCAAGTTTAACTGCATCGGAACAAGCAATCCATTAGAAGAGTCAAGTAGAGAATAAAATCTACTATCTTCTATGATTTAAAAGGTTTTTCATCACTTTTATCACTGAGCCTCAGCTAAATAAATAATCCACATCATCGAATCACCCCTGCACTACGACCAAGGATATTCTTTAGTATCACGACCACAAATTATCCATGCACTACGGGCCAAGGATATTTGTGTATTCATCAATGGTCATGATCATGCCAACAACTATCCACAATGTACTACGGGCTAATGAGGACTTTTACCACATCATTTATAACATTACGGTCATGATTATACCGAATAATCCCTGGTCATAATCATACCAAGTCCATCTATGCACTACAGGTCAAAGATGACTTTCAACAGAATATAAACATGAGGATGATGACAATGATATAAGAATTCAATAAAACAAGTTCAAGGATAAATTTTTAAAGATTTATAATATAATTTATCCAGAAATCAATAACTTCCAAATTGTCAACATGATACTGCTTTGTGGAGTAAAATTGAAGAATAATATTGTACCAAAAATAATTTGGACTGAAAACGAATCAATTTTTATCATGGATAGTACCCCTGGTGAATAGTACTTGAGTGAATAGTATCCCATGAATAGTACTTCGGGAATAGTAACACTGTGAATAGTACTCCGGCATGAAAAAGTTAAAACTTATCAAAAATGCTCAGAATAATATTTCTATGAAAAGATACTGGATGAAGTGCAAATATCAAGGATATTCTACTAATTTCATGGAGTATAGAAGCCAAAGTTTTAACAAAACGAGTATAGAATTCGAAATCTAAAATGAAATAATATTATTTAGATACTACAGAGTATGGAAGAAAATATTATTTCAAGCGAATATTGAACAAAAATAACATCCCTTACCTTGAAAAGAAGAGTATTCCAACTTGTATGGTGGGGATATTCTTGAAGAAAACTTTCACTGTTTTCTACGCTTAAAGCTTTCTAAAACTCTAAAGAAATACGCTCAATATTATAGAAGAAGAATTCTCTAATTCTGGTGTGATTTTCAATTCTAACCTAAGCGCCTATTTATAGAAAAATGCTAGAAAGCCATAAGAGACTAAAATAATAAAATAATAATATATTATAAAAAATCAAGACGCCACTTCATTTGAACAAAATGAGCAGCCAACCTTGAACAAAGTTCAGCACATGGTTTGAAAAAAACAAAAGTGGGTCCCACCCAATTTTAATAAAAATTATTTTATTTTTTGAAAATTTAGTAATTCATAATAAATTGCCCTTTTATCAAAAAAATATGAATTTTATATCCATTCCACACGAAATAGAATTCTCTACAACTTTATAGCTTTAAGTTTTTCCAAATTCTAGACAGAAAATATTCGAAATCCACAAACGGATGATTTTCAACACCTCTTAAAATTCATAACAAATCATACGCTAATTTTTAACGGTTCAAATTTTGTGGATATATACTCAACTTATATATGTATAACATATCCAAAAATCACAACGATCCAACGGTCGGATCAAAATTATCACTCACGCAATATAACTTTAAGAACACCGATTTGATTTTTTAATACCTCTAATCCGACAAAATACTGATAAAACACCTCAACATTAATTCCTTCAATTATAACCACATAAAATAAATATTTTCCTATCTATCATTTATATCCACATAAAATAAATATTTCCTTATCATATAAATTAATAATTAATTATTCATAAATAATATTACAGAATCACAATAATGACAACTAGGCCGTTCCCAGGAAAGAGAGGGCTTTCCGATAAGAATTTCTCCTTACTGGCGCGCAATTAGGTGACCAAACCTCTCCTTGACAGAACTTTCTAGACATTATCAATAATGCTATCTAATAATATTATTCAAATAATATGAATTATTGATTTGATAATGGAAAATACTGTGCAGTGACAATTATTGAAACGACAATAATATAAAATATCAACGCAACAATTATTGAATCAATAAAATAAAATATTGAGCAATAATTACTGTAAAAATTATTGAGTAGTGCCTTCTTACATAAGAATGAACAATTCAAAAATACTGTGTAATACCGTGTGCTACTATGCAATAACGCGTATTACTGTATTTTAACCACTAGGTATTCCAACAGTGTTAACGGTAATAACTACTCCGTTATTTATAAAAAATATTTTTGTCGTTTTCTCAATCCGACAATAATTCCATTTATGGGGTCCATCAATGATTGTGCCGTCGTACGAATATTCCCTGTTAAAACGAATCTTCCGAGACCAATCGAATATTATATAACAACTTGCGTACTTTGCAAAATTTATAAATATTACCCACAACTATAACATTATATCAAATTCACTCCATAATATTCAAAATGATATTTATAGAAAATTCATCTTTATTCAAAAAGTTGGGGTCTTACAATCTCCCATTCTTATGAAATTTCGTCCTTAAAATTAGGGTACGTACCTGGTATGTCGAAAAGGTAAGGATACCTTGATTTCATTTCAGATTCTAACTCCTAGGTCATTTCCTCAACATCGTGGTTTCTCCACAAAACTTTGACTTGAGGTATAACCTTGGAGCATAAAATATGCTTCTTCTTATCCAAGATTTTAACAGGAACCTCTTCATACGTTAAATCTTTCGCTATTTCGTCCAGTTCCAACTCAATAATGTGGTTCGGGTCTTTCACATATTTACGTAACATAGATATGTGAAAAATATTATGAACACGAGACATACTTGGCGGTAAGGCGAGTCTATAAGACACAGTTCCTACTCGTTCGAGGATTAAAAATGGGCCAATTAATCGAGGATTGAGCTTTCCTCTCTTTCCAAATCTCGTAACTCCTTTCCATGGAGCAACACGTAACAACACATGTTCTCAAATATTGAATTCCACGTCCTTTCGATGAAGATGAGCATAACTCTTTTGTCGATCTTGTGAGGTTTTTATACGTTGTCGAATCATTTGAATCTTTTTCGTAGTCATATATACCAACTCCGGTCCCAACAACGTTGCTTCACCCACCTCATCCCAACATACTGGAGAACAATACTTTCTTCCATACAACGCCTCGAATGGAGCCATGCCAATACTTGCTTGATAACTGTTGTTGTAGGAAAACTCCACCAATGGAAAGAACTTTTCCTAACTTCCCTTGAAGTCAAGGACACAGAGTCTTAATAGATATTCAAGAGTTTGAATAGTCCTCTCTGACTGCCCGTCCATTTGAGGATGATAAGCTGAACTAAATCGTAAATCCGTGCCCATAGCTTTTTGCAAACTAACCCAAAATCTTGAAGTGAATCTTGGGTCTCGATCAAAAACTATGGATACTGGCATACCATGCAATCTTACAATCTCGTTTATATACATACGAGTAAGACGATCAAGTGTATAAGTTTCTCGTATAGGTAAGAAATGAGCCGACTTGGTAATCTATCAACAATGACCCAAATCGCATCTATACCTTGAGAAACCTTAGGAAGACCGGTAACGAAATCCATGGTAATGTGCTCCCACTTCCATTCTAGAATTTCAAGTGGTTGTAATGGACCTTTTGGTACTTGATGCTCCACCTTGACTCGTTGACAAGTTAAACACCCTGAGATAAACTCCGCTATCTCTCTCTTCATATTGCTCCACCAAAATGTATATCGAAGATCATGATACATTTTGGTACTCCTAGTATGGATTGCAAATGGTGTGTTGTGTGCCTCCATCATGATTTTATACTTTAAATCAGGGTAGTTAGGAACACAAAGTCTGGAGTTGACTCGAAGTATTCCTTCTTCATCGATTCTTGCTTCCGGCATAGAATCTTCTTGCACTTTCTTCCTCATACGCATCAGTTCCAGGTTTTTAGCTTGAGCAGCTTTAACTTTATCGATTAAAGTCAGTTCTACTCGTATATTCGCCATCATCACATGGGTCCCTGGAGTCTTTAACTCTGTCTCCATTCTTTACAAGTCATACAAAATGGGCCTTTGCGTTGACAATATCGCACTTGTACCCGCAAATGATCTTCTACTCAATGTGTCAGCTACCACGTTCGCTTTTCCAGGATGGTATTGGATGGTATGATCATAATCTTTCAACAGTTCAAGCCAACGTCGTTGTCGCATGTTGAGTTCCTTTTGAGTGAAGAAATTTTTAAGGCTTTTATGATCTGTAAAGATCTCCACTTTCTCCCCATACAAGTAATGCCTCCAAATTTTAAGTGCGAAGACAACAACTGCCAACTCTAGATCATGATTAGGATAATTCCTCTCATATTCTTTGAGTTTTCGAGAGGCATAGGCTATGACTTTCCCATGTTGCATGAGAACACATCTTAACCCTTTTCCCGAAGCATCACTGTAGATGACAAATCCCTCTGAGCCAGATGGTATTGTCAGAACAGGTGCTGAAATGAGTCTCCTCTTGAGTTCTTGAAAACTCTTCTAACATTCCATGCTCCAGCCGAATTTTTTATCTTTTCGAGTCAGCTGAGTTAATTGAGTAGCGATTCGAGAAAACCCTTCTACGAATCTCCGATAATAACCAGCTAAGCCGAGAATGCTACGTACTTAGGTCACTGATTTAGGTTGCTCCCAACTTTGAACAGCTTCAATCTTTTTTGGGTCAACAAATATTCCATGACTTGATACTACGTGCCCAAGGAATGTTACTTCCTCAAGCCAGAACTCGCATTTCTTCAACTTGGTATAAATCTTGTTTTCACGAAGCTTTTGGAATATCAGCCTCAAGTGTTGCTCATGATCTTCACGGCTTTTGGAATATATGAGGATGTCATCAATAAAGACGACCATAAAGTGATCCAAATATTCCTTGAATACTCGGTTCATCATATCCATGAAGGCAGCAAGAGCATTAGTCAATCCAAAAGACATTACTAGGAATTTATAATGCCCGTATCGAGTTCTGAAAGCCGTCTTTAGATTGTCATCGGTTCTAATCTTTAACTGATGATATCTGGAACGAAGATCGATCTTTGAAAAGAATTTGACGCCTTGCAACTGGTCAAACAGGTCATCAATACGTGGCAACAGATATCTATTTTTGACAGTGACATGGTTTAACTTTGATAATCAATACAAAGTCGCATACTCCCATCTTTCTTCTTCACGAATAGAACAGGAGCACCCTAAGGAGACGTACTAGGACGAATGAAACCAATGTCTAACAATTCCTGCAATTGGGTCTTTAACTCTTGAAGTTCAATAGGAGCCATTCGATATGGGGCTTTGGAAATGGATTTTGTACCGGGTTCAAGGTCGATACAAAATTCAACTTCACGCTTTGGGGTAGGCCAGGAAGTTCTTCAGGGAATACGTCAGGAAATTTATTAACAACAGAAATATCATTCAAAACTAACGTATTTTTATTTAAATCCGTGACATGAGCTAAGAAAGCTTGACATCCGTTTTTTAATAAACGAATAGCTTTATGGCTTGAGATGACAGTGATTGATTTTAATGGTTTGGTTGCTTGAATTCGCATAATAGGTTGGTTAGGAATATGAAAGCTAAGAACCTTACGAAAATAATCAATTTTTTCATGATGAGTAGTTAACCAATCAATCCCTAGAATTATGTCAAATGCAAGTATTTTTAATGAAATAAGATTGACAGGTTATGTGAGGGTACCGATTTGAACCAAACAAGACTTATAAACAGTGGATGTAATGAAGGTTTCTCCCAGCGGAGTTTCAATAGATAAGTCAAAGTCTAATTTCTCCGGAGTCAAATTTAAACGTTGAGCGCAAGTAGGAGAAATAAAAGAATGGGAAGAACCGGTATCAAATAAGGTATATACTTCACTAGAGTTTATAATAAGCTTACCCGTGATGACCTCGTTCGGGTTTCTTGCTTTCTGGGAGGTCACGACAAACGCTCTCCCTTGAACTACCGGCTTTGACTTTTCTAGGAAAACCTTTTGTGCCTCCATTCCAGCTGGACTAGTCTTCGGTGAACGAAAAAATTGGGCTAGGTGACCTTCTCTTCTATAATTATAACACGCTTTGGACGACATCGCACAATTTGGACTAATGTGTCCCTCCCCCTCCTCATTTGAAGCATATGATAGGTGGTCGTTCTCCTTCCTTAACAACGGGTGCTGGTGCTGACGTCTTTCCATCATTGTTGAATCTCCTCCTCCTGAAATGTCCACTCTTATTGTCTTTGCCATGATTACCACCGAAGTGGTTTCCATTTCTGGCATGTTGATTCCCTCCACGTTTGTTGTCACCGCTTCGATGACTGCTACCACTGGTATTATCATTTTGCCGGCTGCTCTCTCTTGGTTGGGTTGACTCATTATCATGTTCCAATAACTGAGCCCTATTCACAACATCTGAATACAAGCAAAGTTTGTGACAGATAAGGTATTGACGTATCTCAGGTTTCAAACCTCTTAGAAACAACCGCGTCATTCTCTCCTCATTATCAACTAAGTGCGACGCAAACCGGGACAACCCGGCAAACTTGGCTTCATACTGCGACACGGTCATGTTGTTTTGCTCCAGTTTAATGAACTCTACCTCTTTTATGTGACGAATACTTTCGAGAAAGTACTTGTCGTTGAACAGTTCTTGGAACTTCTCCCAAGACATCTTCAGTGCGGCAAGTTGAGTACGCTTTACAGATTCCCACCAAGAATCCTCTCGCCTCAACAACATGAAGGTGGCAAAGGGAACCTTTTGCTCCTCGGAGCATCCTAGAACATCAAATATCTTATTGATCTACTTTATCCACGTCTCCACCTTAAGTGGTTTTGGCTCTCCAAAAAACTCCGGTGGTCCCAGCTCCTTGAACTGTTTAGCAGCGACCATCCGAGAGTTGCCAGTGTTTCCACCTGGATTTCGGACAGGAGTCTCTCTTGCATGATGTTGCATGAATTGCAGAAAGCCTCTGAACATTCCATCGTTCATCATTTGGTCAGTGTTGTTGTTTGCATGCGAATTATTGTCATTCTGTTGCACATTATCCTGATTGTTGATCTGTGGAGACTCAACGGTCTCCTATGCTCAATTGTTATTCTCAACATTCTCAGATGTCATTTTCAAATACTGCCACAAAACAAGGGTTAATTGACATGTCACATATTATCCCTATACTCTGACTGACCAATTAAATACCAAATAAACTTAGGTAGGTCATATTAGCGAATGAATTCCCCGCCTCTCCCTCCTAGTTCTCGTCACATCTCACCTAGGGATCATATCCCTAAGCTTTGATACTAACTCGTGACGCCCCAAAATAGGTATACATCACCCATCTTGAGTTGCCAAATACATGATACAAAAAATTCAAATACAACTTAATAATACAATATGCGTAAAATACGACAAGACATAAACCGAGAGTTTTAAAACGAATATTGTCTTCTAGCGTGATTCAACTCAAATGGAGTCCTCAATACATTTATTATCACACTATTTTATAGAATAGTGAGGACTACTAATGCTATCATCCGACCGCACATTCGCTCCCCAACTAGTCCTCGCCACGCTTCTCATTTCCTCAAGAGGACAATGAAAGCAAAAGGGTGAGCTCAACTAGCCCAAAGAAGAAATATTATGACTAAGATAATGCGTAATAATTTATCGTTAGCCTTCAACAGTGTTAAACTGATAAAATATAACAAACATCAAGTTTAACTGCAGCGGAACAATCAATCCATTAGAAGAGTCAAGTAGAGAATAAAATCTATTATCTTCTATGATTTAAAAGGTTTTTCATCACTTTTATCACTGAGACTCAGCTAAATAAATAATCCACATCATCAAATCACCCTTGCACTACGGCCAAGGATATTCTTTAGTATCACGACCACAAATTATCTATGTACTACGGGCCAAGGATATTCGTGTATTCATCAATGGTCATGATCATGCCAACAACTGTCCATCAATGCACTATGGGCCAATGAGGACTTTTACCACATCATTTGTAACATTACGGTCATGATTATACCGAATAATCCCTGGTCATAATCATACCAAGTCCATCTATGCACTACAGGCCACAAATGACTTTCAACATAATATAAACTCGAGGATGATGACAATGATATAAGAATTCAATAAAACAAGTTCAAGGATAAATTTTTAAAGATTTATAATTTAATTTATCTAGAAATCAATAACGTCCAAATTGTCAACATGATACTACTTTGTGGAGTAAAATTCAAGAATAATATAGTACCAAAAATAATTTGGACCGAAAATGAATCAATTTTTATCATGAATAGTACCCCCGGGTGAATAGTACTCGAGTGAATAGTACCCCGTGAATAGTACTTTGGGAATAGTGATACCGTGAATAGTACTCCGGCATGAAAAGTTAAAACTTATCAAAAATGCTCAGAATAATGTTTCTATGAAAAGATACTGGATGAAGCGCAAATATCAAGAATATTCTACTAATTTCATAGAGTATAGAAGCCAAAGTTTTAACAAAACGAGTATAGAATTCAAAATCTGAAACAAAATAATATTACTTAGATACTACAGAGTTTGGAAGAAAATATTATTTCAAGCGAATATTAAACAAAAATAGCATCCCTTACCTTGAAAAGAAGAGTATTCCAACAGGTATGGCGGGGATATTTTTGAAGAAAATATTCACTGTTTTCTACGCTCAAAGCTTTCTAAAACTCTAAAGAAATATGCTCAATATTATAGAATAAGAATTCTCTAATTCTGTTGTGATTTTCAATTATAACCTAAGCGTCTATTTATAGGAAAATACTAGAACGCCATAGGAGACTAAAATAATAATATATTATAACAAATCAAGCACGCCACTTCATTTGAACAAAATGAGCAGCCAACCTTGAACAAAGTTCAGCACATGGTTTAAAAAAAAAAAGTGGGTCCCACCCAATTTTATAAAAATCATTTTTTTTTTACGAAACTTCAGTAATTCGTAATAAATAGCCCTTTTATAAAAAAAAATACAAATTTTATGTCCATTCCACACGAAATTGAATTCTCTACAACTTTGTAGCTTTAAGTTTTTCCAAATTCCAGACATAAAATATCCGAAATCCACAAACGGATGATTTTCAACACCTCTTAAAATTCATAACAAATCATACGCTAATTTTTAACGGTTCAAATTTTGTGGATATATACTCAACTTATATATGTATAACATATCCAAAAATCACAACGATCCAACGGTCGGATCAAAATTATCACTCACGCAATATAACTTTAAGAACACCGATTTGATTTTTTAATACCTCCAATCCGACAAAATACTGATAAAACACCTCAACATTAATTCCTTCAATTATAACCACATAAAATAAATATTTTCCTATATATCATTTATGTCCACATAAAATAAATATTTCTTTATCATATAAATTAATAATTAATTATTCACAAATACTATTACAGAATCACAATAATGACAACCAGGCCATTCCCAGGAAAGAGGGGATTTCGATAAAGATTTCTCTCATCTCTTGGCGCGCAAATTAGGTGAGCAAACCTCTCCTTGATGTAACTTTCTAGACATTGCCAATAATGCTATCTAATAATATTATTCAAATAATATGAATTATTGATTTGATAATGAGAAATATCAAAAGTTGACAATTATTGAAACAACAATAATATAAAATATCAACGCAGCAATTATTGAATCAATAAAATAAAATATTGAACAATAATTACTGTAACAATTATTGAGTAGTGCCTTCTTACGTAAGAATCAATAATTCAAAAATAATGTGCAATACTGTGTGCTACTATGCAACAACGTGTATTACTGTATTTTAACCACCAGGTATTCCTACAGTGTTAACGGTAACAACTACGTCGCTATTTATAAAAAATATTTTTATCGTTTTCTCAATCCGACAATAATTCCATTTATGGGGTCCATCAATGATTGTGCCGTCGTACGAATATTCCCTGTTAAAACGAATATTCTCCGACCAATCGAATATTATATAACAACTTGTGTACTTTGCAAAATTTATAAATACTACCCACAACTATAACATTATATCAAATTCACTCCATAATATTCAAAATGATATTTATAGAAAATTCATCTTTATTCAAAAAGTTGGGGTCTTACATTTGACCACCAATAACTTTTAATCTACAGCAGATCTGACTCTGAATCAAGTTCTAGAGTAAAGACCTTACAACATACTACAAGATCAGACCTTTAAACAACAAAAATGCATAACAGACAAAGATCTATGAGACCTGCCATTCATTGTCAAACAACTTTTTCAACTTTTTTCAGATTTTGAAAATCTTCAAATTCGAGCCTATAGATGTTATGGATTTAACATCTATCAACCTAGATCATCAATATACACTACATACCACATATTTTAACACTCAAGCATAACATTTAACATAGCAACTAAGATCAAATTTGAGATTAGGGTTATACCTAACTTGAACCAATCTTGAATCTTAGCTACTGATCTATTAATGGAGGTAGTGGGGCTTGATATAGGGACTGATACACAACTATATTTCGTGAGTTTTTGAGAGAGATGGTCTTGGATGAGTATTGTGAACAAATGAGCTATTTAAGTGACATTTCTCTCTCTAAATCTATATATAAGTTAGATATAATGTAATGGCTGAGATGTTGTGGCTGATTGCTGAGAATTTTTTAGTCACATGGCAAATCAAGAGTTGTTCAAAAACTCCAATTTGACTAGATTTGCAAGTTACCTCAATTAATGCAAGAGGGGCAATTTGGTCATTTGCCTTATGATTTTAATGGCAACAATGTAAACTTGGCAAACCCTTAGGGTTTCAAAAATTTAATTAGTTTCTAGGATTTTTTTAAATTAGGTAAAAAATGAAAATTAAAGTTTCTAAAATTCCAAATTAGGGTTTCTTAGATAGATTAAGTTTCGTAATTATATTAGACTTGAAAATTAGGTTTAGGCTTTACAAATTAGCATTAAGATTGCTAAATTAGCAATTAGGGTTCATACATAGCAAATTAGGGTTACTAATTTGATAATTAGGGTTCTAGCTTAGTAATTAGGGTTCCTAATTAATAATTAGGGTTTCCTAATTTAGATTATAATTCTAACACTTGTTATTAATCACATTAACATAATTTTTGACCGGCATTAAACTCCGATTTGAGTTTCAAATTAGGGTTCATCCTAGTAATCCTTGGGTTTTCTACTGTTACACCATAATTGACCAACCATTATCAGTCTATACATACAGTACATATTTATAGCACTGAAATATAATTAATAGTATATTATTATTATCATTCCTTCTTCCAAAACCAGAATTAGGGATTGGATTCCATATTTGATTTATCTTGCATATATATATATATATATATATATATATATATATATATCATTATTAATTAAGTTAAAATAATTAACTTAACTAATCTGAACTAAAATTTATATAATAAAATAATTATTATAATAATTCTAATAATCATTCTATAAATTATTAAATAATATAATAATCATATTTTCATAGAAAATAAATAATAAAAATATTTTTACTACCAAATTAATTATCATAAGAACATAATTTATAATGATCAATAATTCTTAAAAAATAATTATTTGAAATTAGTCATGTAATAAATAAATTTTATTTATCACATAAATACATAATCTTTACCTTATAGATATTCCCACCTTTAAAAAAAATTTATACTCAAAATTTCTAATTTATTTATATAGAAAATATCGGGTTGTTACACACACACACACACACACACACACACACACACACACACACACACACACACACACATATATATATATATATATATATATATATATATATCTTTTATATTCATACCAAATCATATATTTCACAATATATAACACCTATATACACATATACAAACTCAAAACATCTCGTAATAAGAATTTTATTAATTAAATTCTTATTTTAATAATTTTCAAAAATTCGGGTTGTCACAACTCATGTTTCTCAAACATTAATCGAACCCTTAAATAGCGCTAGAGTTGGTCCAAGTGAAATGATGAATATTTTTAGTGAAATACGAGGGATGGAAAGTGTCAGTTTCAGTGATAAGGATATTCGAAATGTTGTGCGAGATATAAGACGTGACACAATAGATTCAAACGATGCCCAAGAAATAATGTAGTATCTTAAAAAACTTTCGACGGAAATGCCTCTATTTTTTTCCGATCAAACGAGATAAAGATAATCGTATCGTATGCATTTTGTGGATAGATTACCGATCAATGATAGTTTACAAAATTTTTGGGGATGTAGTGACATTTGATACAACTTATCGGACAAACAAGTATTCTGTGCCGTTTCTTCCGTTCACGGTGGCAAATTATCATTATCATTCCGTCTTGTTTGGTTTTGCACTGATTAATAATAAAAGAGAGGATACTTTTGTATGGGTTTTTAGGACTTGGCTTCAAGCGATGAACAATAAGGCACCGATTACCATTATAACCGATCAGGACAAAACTATGAGAAATGCGATTTCTAGGGTTCTTCTTGAAACACACCATAAACTTTACAAATGGCATATTAGTAACAAATTTTCAGAGAAATTACATACATTGTATGATGAATACCCAACATTTAAACATAATTTTAACTGGTGTGTATAAATCATTAACTACTGCGGAATTTAAGGAGCGGTGGGAAAAGCTGATGACAGATTACGAACTGCATGACCATGATTGGATCCAATCACTCTATGATGTTAAGCACAAATGGATCATGGCGTACACAAAGAATCTTTTTTAGCGGGAATAACGACTACATCTAGAAGTGACAGAATGAACAGTTTATTTGATGAGTATGTGAATGTGACAACGAGTATAAAGGAAATTATCATAAAATCAAAAAAAGACCTTGAGAAGCAGATTATGAGAAAGACACAAGCTGACTACGTAACCTGTCATCAGACGCAAACTATGACTCTTGAATCACTGTTGGAAACGCATGGAACAATTGTTTATACAAAGGAGATGTTTAGATGTTTTCAAATTGAGATAGTAAATGTAAGACCCCAACTTTTATGAATAAAGAATAATTTTCTCGAAATAAATTTTTGAATATTATGGTGTGGATTTGATATAATGTTATAGTTGTGGATAATATTTACAAATTTTGCAAAGTAAGCAAGTGGTTATATAATATTAGATTGGTCGAGGAATATTCGTTTCAACAGGGAATATTCGTACGATGGCACAATCATTGGTGGACCCCAGAACGGAAGTATTGTCGTAGTTAGAAAATGACATAATTATCTTTTTATAAAAAAACGGCGGAAGTTTTAGCGTTAAACTATTGAACTACCCGGTAGTAAAAGTACAGTAATACGCGTGGTTGCATAGTAGCACACGGTATTAATTATTGATGCTTACGTGAGAAGTCATTCAGTTATACTCAATTATTGCTACAGTAATTGCTGCATCATATCTCTCATATTATTGATTCGATTATTGTCACAATATCATCTGCATAATATGATATATTATTAAATCAATAATTGAGATGACAAAGTTATTCATATTATTAAATTGCAATATTTACAAAGTCTAGAAGTTCTGTCAAGGAGAGGTTTGGTCATCTAATTGCGCGCCAATAAGAAGAAATCCTTATCGAAAAGCCCCCTCTTTCCTGGGAACGACCTGGTTGTTAAATATTGTGAGTTATAATATTAATGATGAATAAGTTCGTGTTCATTAAAGATGAAATTGATAGTTCCATTATGTTAGAATTATTAGTGTTAGTGGAAATTGACATTTATTCCGATATTAATCGATGTCTGGAAGTTTTACTGACCAGTCGGGTAATTAATCGGATAAATGAGAAATTAATTGTTATTAATTCACATGATTATAACTATTTGTTCACATGTGTGTACTATTGATTTACATTCTTGTACTATTAGGGGAGTTGGTGCAAGATTGATAATACTTGCATGACTAAGTTAAAAATAGAAGTATAGATGTAGGTACTATACTGTAATTCATATTTTCACATGATTATAACTATTGATTCACATGATTGAACTATTGATTCACATTATTTACTATTAGGGGAGGTGGTGCATGTTTGATAATACTTTCAGGACTAAATTAAAAATGAAAGAAAAGTTAAAGGTATTGTATTGTAATATTTTAAGCCCCAAAACGTGCAATTATCGAAACTATATTTTCCTATAAATAGAAACTCATTCTTCCATCATTTCTCACCAATTCACTAAAGCTTTAGAGTAATTATTATAGAGAGAAATTATAGAGAGAAAGAAGAAGAGAAGTTTGCTACCTCACTATTCCAATATCCAGTTTCTTCTAAGGTAAGGGGTATTATTTCTTTCGTATTCTTCAAGAGAGCTATTGTTATTCCACTCCTTATTATTCTATTGGAATAACCTGTCTATGCGAAGTACCGCATACATGGTGAAATTCTTCTGTTATTCCATTCTTTATTATTTTGTTGGAATATCACATGCATGCGGATTACGCTTAGACACAGTTCCATTCTTTATTATTCTATTGGAATAACCTGTCTGTGCAGTCTATCGCATGCATGGTGAATTCTTTGTTATTCCATTCTTTATTATTTTGTTGGAATATCCTGTCTATGCAGATTACGCTAGACCTGTTTCCATTCTTTATTATTCTGTTAGAATAACCTATCTGTGCGGATTATGCATGACTTGGTTCCATTCTTTATTATTCTATTGGAATAACCTATCTATGTGGATTATCACATGCATGGTGAATGATCTTTCGTATTCATTCCTTATTAAATTGTGGAAATGATCTGTCTACGTGGATTACCGCATGGCGGGAGAAAATCTATTTGCAGTTTCATATATTCTATAATACTCATTTGGTTAAAGTTTTGGCTTCTATACTCCATGAAATTAGTAAAATATCTTGGATATTTGCGCTTCATTCGATATCTTTTCATGGAAATATTCTTCTGAGCATTCTTGAATTTTACTCCACAAAGCAGTATCATGTTGACAATTTGGACATAATTAATTTTAAGATAAATTAACTTATAAATCTTTAAAATTTATTCTTGAACTTGTTTTATTGAATTAATATGTCATTGTCATCATCCTCATGCTTATATTGTGATGAAAGTCATCTTTGGTTTACGTGCATAGATGGACTTGGTATGGTTATGACCAGGGATTATTCGGTATAATCATGACCTGTAATGTTATAAATGATATGGTAAAAGTCCTCAGTAGCCTGTAGTGCATTGATGGACAGTTTTTGGTATGATTATGACTAGGGATTATTCGGTATAGTCATGATCATTGATGATTTAATAAATATCCTTGGCCCGTAGTGAAGGGATGACTCGATAATGTGGTTTATTTATTAAGCTGAGTCTCAGCGATAAAAATTGATGAAAACATTTTAAATTATAGAAGATAGTAGATATCATGATCTACTTGATTCTTCTAATGGATTGCTTATTCCGCTGCAGTTAAACTTGATGTCTATTGTATTTTATCAGTTTAACTTTGACGCCCCCGAATCCGGGTCCTCTGACCCTGGTCCGTTCATCACGATAAAATACTAACATCCACCTCTAAACAACATACGATAACTAAAATGCGGAATATAATAAACGTACATCGTTCATTCAAAAGGTGTTACTAGTCCCAAGATACGATAACCTTAATATCATCTTACAAACATACCCTAAAATAAGTGTTAGGGTTCACATTACATAATCATAATTTAAACTAAGCATAAGATAAATTCTGCTTCTCATAATTATCCTACATCTTCCCTTTACCCTTGTCCTTTCCTGAGGTCTCGGGCTTAGCTACAATATAATTCATGATATAGCAAGGTTGGGCAACAAGTTTGCTCAACAAGTTTAAATATAACAATAAGGATATATCATGATGAATGAAAAAATGTCTGGCAATGGGTTCAACAGTATAATATCTGAAGGATTTAACAATATGAATATCATAAGCAAAGATAATGATTGCTTTTAGAATAACTGCTAGTCAAGTAGACTTTGAACTATAACATTCCAATGGAATCAATAGCTAATTGACCCTTTGGTTACTGGCTACAGAATAAGTACTTTAGGGGATCAGCCTCACGTACTCTATTATATGCATAACATTTAAATCTGTTCATTGTATCTTTATTAGATACCTGCAATCCCCTATCATAGAAAGGGGTGTTCTTTCAGTCTAAGAATCATTACCATCAATTGGTTTGGATAGCTTTTGTAAAACGTCATAGGCTTGTCTGACCGGACAAAGGTTCAGACTCTATTACTTGCAACACAATAAATTTGGATACTTGTTCAATATAATTTAGAGTAAGTTTAGGGAAACTTGCTTAACAAAAGTAGGGTTCAAGGAACTTGCTTACGGTATGCGTTGAATAAAGTAATGCAAGGGTTTAGGATACTTGCACAATCAAATGGTGAAGTTTAAGGGAACTTGCCTGTTTGCTCAGCTACAGTATAATACTAGCTTTAACTAACTTGCGTTAAAACAACCTAACATTAACAAGTCGGTCATTTCAATTAGTATGTGTAAACTAGTATGCGTTTACACTTACAAGAATCAAGTCATCACATAGCATGCTTCTCAACACATTACATGGCACATTGGTCATATATTACAAGATAAAGAGATCACGTAAGCATGCTTTAATACTTCAGACCAAAAACAGATCATCTTGGCAAGACTGCAGGATGGCAGCAATTGCTTTGGTCTAGGCTTAGGGACTGGTAGCAATTGCGTTGTCCCTTAGCTGCACTCAAGGTTGAGTATTACTCTCCTAACTTCAGTCCAACTCTAACATACACCTATACATACATATTAACATACATAATGCTAGAATTTCATATATAACACATGATCATACTTGAGTTCATTACCACAAGTTTAACTTATAATTTATATGTCATTTAAAACATAAAAAGTTATGTAATCATCATGCTTAAATACATATGAATCATGTTTAGGAGCAATATAGCTATAACATTACATCTTACTACTTTAGTATCTAAGTACTCATATAATATGCAACTTATGTTTGAAAACATGCCCAAGGTTGTCTTTGAAATCATTTTAGCTGAATGATGCAACATACACATACAAGACAACTTTAGAACTCATATCATGTGTGATTAGGTTATTCTTAACATCTTTAAACACCATAACCTACACCACATTGTTTTCATGTATATTACTTCAATATAACAAATTTTCCTTTAATACATTTCCTAACACATAGTTAACAAGTTTGAATCATGATAAAGACACTATACATCATATATCATGCTTACTTAGGTTCCAAATCAGTCATGTAAATGGTCTCATAAGTTCAGAACTTGTGAACAAGAGTTTTCTTCAAAGTTAGTTTTGAAAACTTTAAGTTTTGCTACAACTTTCTTACTAATTCAAGTTGATTACTTCATACCACATACGAAAGCTTTACATATCACGTTATACTCCTCTATATGTATGTATATAAGTCATAACATCAATTTAGTAACACATATCACAAATAGAAACCAGCAACTAGTTCAGAGGTATTGCACAATCAAGTTGCCACCCTAGTACAAATAGAGGCGCAAATTGCGCCATGTCGGAGACAGAATCGATTTTGGGTTATGGCATTAGCTACTACAAGCACCCTAGTACAAATAGGGCGCAACTATGCCATGCCTGCATCAGAGGCAGTAAGGTTACTCTGTTCTGCAGAGTAACTAGCAACATGATTTTTAACAATTTAAGCATGCTCCAAATCATTATTAAAGTGTTCATACATGTTAGAAAACTCCTTACACACATTATAACATGCTTGTTCATATTAATTAACAATTGAATTCAAGAAATTCCAATAATCAAACAAGACTCATTTGAAGAATATAATTAGAACTTATACCTCTTTAAGCTTGAATTGAACCTCCTACAATCTGAGTGTGCTTCTACAATGCTCAGCAACTTAGGACTCTCTAACTAAGACTTAACAAACAACCAAAAACTAAATTTGAAGCTTGTATTTATAGAAGAAACATGGACTAGATAATAACATTGCACCAAGGTTGGATTCATGGTGTAAAGAAACAATACATTGGTTAATCAAGAGTTGATAAACCACCCTTACCAATCATTTACTTAGCAAATGATCACCTATTCAATAGCCTTTTTGGAAAACACGTGATTTAGCTTCAAGTCACTATTCATGTACCTTGGTGACAATCATTTTTGGACAAGAAAGAAAACTCAGCCTGCTTGATCAACTAAGGCTTGATTTGGACACTAAAATTCCCATAATGTAATATCAATGTGTAAATACTACTACATAAGGAAATTTGGGGATTTATTTATGTACTCACATTATATAACCCATTAACGCTAAATAGACGTAGCAAAATAACGCAATTAATTATATTAACCGGGTATCTCCATAATTATATTTTACTACACACATAAACACATAATAACATTATTTAATATTATATATCCAGTGTGCACACATAATTTCTTTTCCCAATTTCTGGGATACACAGATATTCAACTATTTCTGTTTAATAATCACTTATGATTTTATTGCACTACATGATACTCCATATCATTAGAAGGTATTCTTATTATAAGATTCTATGCATGTCACACATTACACTAATGCTCCAATTTATTTTCTATAGCAGAACTTAACTGACTCAGATCGGACATGGCGCCTGCAAGAATCATTTATTTTGTATCATAGATTTGCAAGATTCTTGCTGGATCCCTCGGCAAAGATGCCAAAATAGGTTATCTTCAAGCCAGTTCCAATTCCTATCACCATATAAGTCCTATATGAGGTAATTTAACTTCTTCAATGGTGATATATCCATACTTGACATAAATCAATATGTTCAACTCTCGCCACTATATTCAAATAAATTGAATATTTAATCATTAAGAATCCTCTCAATTTCTTGATATTAAAACTTTAGGGTTAGTTTACTAATTTAAATAACTATTAGTGACTCCCTTTAATCATTTCATAAATTCACATAACCACATAAGGTTTAAATAAACTCACAAAACTAACTCATTAAAATTAAATCACATATTTAATTAATAAGGAGTTTTAAAAATTCATGATCGTTACATCCCTCCCCCCTTATAAAAATTTTGTCCTCGGAATTGTAAAAATAAGGTTACTCAAATAAAAACGGATAATTCGCTCTCATTTTCTCCTCTAGCTCCCACGTAGCTTCTTCAACTGCGTGATTCCTCTAGAGAATCTTAACGGAATGGATAATCTTGTTTCTTAGCTTCTGTTCCTTTTTATCTAGTATCTGGATAGGAACTTCCTCGTACGATAAGTCTTTCTCGACTTGGATTGGCTCATAGGAGATAACGTGCTTGTAGTCTGGTTTATTTGGACGTAATACTGACACATGAAAACACGTTGTGAATGTGCTCAAGTTCAGGAGGTAATGCTACCTCGTACGTCACTTCACCGACTCGCCTTAGAATCTCGAAAGGTCCTATGAACCTAGGGCTAAACTTGCCCTTCTTCCCAAAATGAATCTTCCCTTTCCAAGGAGATACTTTTAGAAATGCATAGCTTCCTACTTTAAAATCTCTCTTCTTATGATGGAAATCCGCATACTTCTTCTAGCGATCTTGAGCGGCTACTAATCGTGCTCTTATCACCTTGATGATTTCTACCGTCTGTTGTACCAATTCTGGTCCCAACAAATGACGACGTTCTCAACTTCATCCCAAAGATAAGGGCATTCTACATTTCCTCCCATACGATTACTTCGTAAAGTGGCATTCTATCTTTGGCGTGATAACTATTGTTATACGCGAACTCTACTAATGGAAGGTGATCCTCCCAACTACCCTTGAAGTCCATCACACAAGCTCAGAGCATATCTTTAAATGTTTGAATTGTTCTCTCACTTTGCCCATCGGTCTGCGGATGATACGCGATACTCATTCGTAGTTGTGTCTCCATTCTTTCTTGAAGACTCTTCCAGAAGTTTGACGTGAATCGCGGATCTCTATCTGATACAATAGATACCGGCACCCCATGCCTCGAGATAATTTCCTTAACATATAATTTGGCTAACTGGTCCAAACTATACTTAATCCTAATCGGCAAAAAGTGAGCTGACTTAATAAGACGATCTACTATCACCCATATGGCGTCGTGCCCTTTATGCGTTGCCGGAAGTCCCACCACAAAGTCCATTGTGATGTGCTCCCATTTCCATTCTGGAATTTCTAATAGTTGTAATAACCCATTTGGTCGTTGGTGCTCTTCCTTGACTCTCTGACAAGTTAGGTATCTACTCACGCATTCTGCAACCTCTCTCTTCATGTTTGGCCACCAGAAGTGGTGACGCAAATCTTGGTACATCTTCATGCTTCCTGGGTGTATCGAATATCTCGTACTATGCACTTCTTGCAAGATCTCTTCTCTTAGTTCTGGTACTAACGGTACCCAAATTCATCCTTCAAATATTAGCTGTCCAGTGCTATCAATCTTAAATTTTAACTCATCACCTTCAGTCAATCGCTTCTTGATGTTAATACAATCTTCGTCCTTTTTTTGTGTTTCCTTAACCTTATCCAATAAAGTTGGATTTGCTGTCACTGTAAATAATTGTTTGTTGGTCTCCATCGGATACTTAATCTCTAAGTCTAGTCGTTCGAAATCTTTCACCAATTCATCTTGAATGGTCAACTTCAATAACTTCTTTCTGCCTTTTCTGCTCAAGGCATCTGCCACTACATTTGCTTTTCCTGGATGGTACAGAATCTCATAATCATAATCTTTGATCAATTCTAACCATCGGGGCTACCTCATGTTTAATTCTTTCTGCGTGAAGATATACTTCAGACTCTTGTGGTCCATATATATCTCATATTTCTCACCATACAAATAATGCCTCCAAATCTTCAAGGCAAAAACTACTGTTGCTAACTCCAGATCATGAGTTGGATATCCCTTCTCATAATCTTTTAGCTGACGTGAAGCGTACGTAATTACCCTGCCATGTTGCATCAGTACACAGCCAAGACCCTTGTGTGACGCATCACTAAACACTATAAACCCTCATGTGCTGTCTGGTAAGGCCAACACAGGTGCTTGACTAAGCCTCTTCTTCAATTCTAGGAAACTTTCTTCACACTTCTTCGTCCAATTGAACTTAACTGTCTTTCTGGTAAGATTGGTCAATGGTGATGCAAATTTCAAAAAATCCCGAATAAATCTTTGATAGTATCCCACCAATCCTAAGAAACTCCTAATTTCTGTCGGTGTCTTCGGCTGCTCCCAATTGATAACCGCTTCTACCTTCGCTGGATCCACCGAAACAACATTCTTGTCGATAACGTGCCCTAAAAACTGCATTCTTTGTAACCAAAACTCACACTTGGAGAATTTTGCATACAGCTTCTCATTCCTTAATGTTTCACTATCCGAAGATGTTCGGTGTGTTCTTCCTTCATTTCTGAATATACTAGAATGTCATCGATAAATACGACATCAAACTTATCCAAATACTGCTTGAACACTCTGTTTATCAAATCCATAAAGGCTATTGGCGCGTTCGTCAAACCAAATGACATTACCAAAAACTCAAAGTGTCCATATCGAGTTCTGAATGTCGTCTTCGGAATATCCTCCGGCCTCACTTTCAGTTGGTGATAACCGATCCTTAAGTCAATATTTGAAAATTACTTTGCCCCCTTCAACTGATCGAATAAATCGTCTATCCTAGGTAAAGGGTACTTGTTCTTAATGGTGACCTTGTTCAACTCTCAGTAGTCGATACAAAGTCTTAGCGACCCAGCTTTCTTATTTACGAATAAAACTGGTGCTCCCCACGGTGATACGCTCGGTCGAATGTATCCCTTATCTAAAAACTCTTGTAATTGAGCCATCAGTTCTTTCATCTCTACTGGTGCCATACGATACGACGCTTTGTATACCGGTGCCATCCCTGGTGCCAAATCAATGACAAACTCAATCTCTCTATCTGGTGGAAATCTCGAAATCTTGTCTGGGAAGACATCAACGAAATCCCTTACAATAGGTATCTGACTCAGTTCACCCTTAACTCATCGAGTATCAACCACGTGAGCTAAATAACCTATACAACCCTTCCTAAGCAACCTCTGTGCTTGCACCATCGTCAAACAATGAGATTGTCTCAGCGATTTATTACCATAAAATACCACCTTCGAATTATTTGGAGTCTTAAGGTGCACACACTTCTTCTTACAATCTATAACTACTCCGTGAACCGATAACCAATCCATTCCAAGGATTACATCGAACTCCCCCAAACAAATCGGTATCAAATCCACTTTGAGCTTAAATCTTGGCAATTCGGTATGACAATTCCGATGAATGTATTCTACGGGAATAATGTCCTTGTTTGCTACTTCTACGTTCATAGGGTGTTCTAATTTCTCACAGGGTAATTCTAACCGTTTAGCAAATTCTTCATAAACAAAGGAGTAGGTAGCACCTAAATCAAATAACACGTATGCATCTATATCATTGATCGAAATGATACCTGACACCACGTCCTTAGACTCAACCGCATCTTGTACGGTCATATTGAATGTCCGTGCCGTTGGTCTGTTGGCTTGACTGACTGACCCTTGAATGTTCAGTCCATTGTTGTTGTTGTTGCGGTTGTCGCTAGCTGCATCGCCCTTTTTCTTCGGGCAGTCCTTAATTTGATGGTCCGTGGCTCCACACGAGAAACATCCTCCCTTCTGCTTATTCGGACATTGAGGATCCATGTGCCCCGATTGTCTATAATGATAACAAACATTCTTCCCATTCATGCACTCCCCGAGGGATTCCTCCCACAATTGTTGCTCTTCATACTTTTCTTGGCCTCCCCTCTAGACTTATTACCTCTAGAGGATTGATTCTCTGTCCATTTATGCTTGTTGGGGTTGCTGCCTCTGCTACTTCCCCCTTTCTTCCCTTCTTGACCGGTCTTCTTTTTTTGTTTGAATCGAGCGATGGCTTCATTGCCTCCTTCGACAATAATAGCCCTTTCCAAAAGATCAGAGTAAGTCTTGATCTTCAACATAGCCATTGCCTTCTGCACCCATGGTTTCAGTCCTAATTCGAACCTTCTTGCTTTTCTAACCTCCGTGTCAACCTGATGCAGAGCGAATCGAGCTAACTCATTAAATCTCGCCGCGTACTCTGCGACAGACATACCACCTTGCTTCAACTATAGAAACTTAACTTCCATATCCTGTTGTGTATTCTCCGAGAAGTAATTCTCAAGGAATAGCTCCTTAAATCTCTCCCAAGGAATAACTCCTTCGTCTGCTCGGCCCTTATTGGCTTTCCACCAATAGTTAGCTTCGCCCTTCATCATGAAAGTGGAAAACTCATCTTCTATTCTTCATCCATGCGTGCGACCTCAAACACCTTCTCCATTTCTTCTATCCATGTCTGGGCTTCAATTGGATCCAAGGTTCCCCGAAATTCCGGTGGTCCTACCAATTTGATGTCCTCAAAGCTAGCCAAGTGTTGTCCTACTAGCAGGGGTCTGTTTTGCATTGCCTCAGTTAACAGGTTAATGAAGTTTTGCATTGGATCGACATTTGCCCCTCCACCATTGTTAATGGATCCTTCCTCCCTCTGATTCCGCTGAATTATCCTAGGCAGCATGATCTGAGGAAAGGAAGAAAATTATTAGGCTTTATGTGATATGCTATCCTTGTTAGCATTAAGAAGTTTAAGACGTCTATCAATCATTCTTGATTTAAATAAAGAACTTTAGTATCACAGTAAAACTAGATGGATTTCCTCAACCCATCACTTACATACTCTTCTTGAGTTTTCTAATAAGGTTATAACCTAGGTTTCGCATTCCTAACGTTTATAACCTACAACTCTGATACCAACCTGTGACGTCCCCGAATCCGGGTCCTCTGACCCCGGTCCTGTCATCACGATAAAATACTAACATCCACCTCTAAACAACATACGATAACTAAAATGCAGAATATAATAAATGTACGTCATTCATTCAAAAGGTGTTACTAGTCCCAAGATACGATAACCTTAATATCTTCTTACAAACATACCCTAAAACAAGTGTTAGGGTTCACATTACATAATTGTAATTTAAACTAAGCAGAAGATAAATTATGCTTCTCGTAATTATCCTACATCTTCCCTTTACCCTTGTCCTTTCCTGAGGTCTCGGGCTTAGCTGCAATATAATTCATGATATAGCAAGGATGAGCAACAAGTTTGCTCAACAAGTTTAAATACAACAATAAGGATATATCATGATGAATGGAAAAATGTCTGGCAATGGGTTCAACAGTATAATATCTGAAGGATTCAACAATATGAATATCATAAGAAAAGATAATGTTTGCTTTTAGAATAACTGCTAGTCAAGTAGACTTTGAACTATAACACTCCAATGGAATCAATAGCTAATTGACCCTTTGGTTCTCGGGTTACGAGATAAGTACTTGAGGGGATCAGCCTCACGTACTTTATGTATATGCATAACATTTAAATATGTTCATTGTATCTTTATTAGATACCTGCAATCCCCTATCATAGAAAGGGGTGTTCTTTCAGTATAAGAATCCTTACCATCAATTGGTTTGGATAGCTTTTATAAAACTTCATAGGTTTGTCTGACCGGACAAAGGTTCAGACTCTATTACATGTAACACAATAAATTCGGATACTTGCTCAATACAATTTAGAGTAAGTTTAGGGAAACTTGCTTAACAAAAGTAGGGTTCAAGGAACTTGCTTAACAAAAGTAGGGTTCAAGGAACTTGCTTACGGTATGCGTTGAATAAAGTAATGCAAGGGTTTAGGATACTTGCACAATCAAATGGTGAAGTTTAAGGGAACTTGCCTGTTTGCTCAGCTACAGTATAATACTAGCTTTAACTAACTTGCGTTAAAACAACCTAACATTAACAAGTCGGTCATTTCAATTAGTATGTGTAAACTAGTATGCGTTTACACTTACAAGAATCAAGTCATCACATAGCATGCTTCTCAACACATTACATGGCACATTGGTCATATATTACAAGATAAAGAGATCACGTAAGCATGCTTTAATACTTGAGACCAAAAACAGATCATCTTGGCAAGATTTGCGGGGATGGCGCAAATTGCTTTGCGGTCTAGAAACTTAGGGACTACAAGAACAATTGCGTTGTCCCTTAGCCGACACAAGGTTGAGTCATTACTCTCCTAACTTCAGTCCAACTCTAGCATACACCTATACATACATATTAACATACATACATGCTAGAATTTCATATATAACACATGATCATACTTGAGTTCATTACCACAAGTTTAACTTATAATTTATATGTCATTTAAAACATAAAAAGTTATGTAATCATCATGCTTAAATACATATGAATCATGTTTAGGAGCAATATAGCTATAACATTACATCTTACTACTTTAGTATCTAAGTACTCATATAATATGCAACTTATGTTTGAAAACATGCCCAAGGTTGTCTTTGAAATCATTTTAGCTGAATGATGCAACATACACATACAAGACAACTTTAGAACTCATATCATGTGTGATTAGGTTATTCTTAACATCTTTAAACACCATAACCTACACCACATTGTTTTCATGTATATTACTTCAATATAACAAATTTTCCTTTAATACATTTCTTAACACATAGTTAACAAGTTTGAATCATGATAAAGACACTATACATCATATATCATGCTCACTTAGGTTCCAAATCAGTCATGTAAATGGTCTCGTAAGTTCAGAACTTGTGAACAAGAGTTTTCTTCAAAGTTAGTTTTGAAAACTTTAAGTTTTGCTACAACTTTCTTACTAATTCAAGTTGATTACTTAATACCACATACGAAAGCTTTACATATCACGTTATACTCCTCTATATGTATGTATATAAGTCATAACATCAATTTAGTAACACATATCACAAATAGAAACCAAAGAACTAGTTCTACGAGTTACTGGTAGAACATGCGTTGCACCCTAATACAAATAGAGTAGCAATTTAACTGCCATCTTTGAAACAGAATCGATTTTGGGTTATGAGACAACTCAAATGCACACCCCTAGTACAAATAGGGCGTAATGTATACATGCCATCCTCATCGAGAAGCGATAAAGGTTACTCTGTTCTGCAGAGTAACTAGCAACATGATTTCTAACAATTTAAGCATGCTCCAAATCATTATTAAAGTGTCCATACATGTTAGAAAACTCCTTACACACATTATAACATGCTTGTTCATATCAATTAACAATTGAATTCAAGAAATTCCAATAATCAAACAAGACTCATTTGAAGAATATAATTAGAACTTATACCTCTTCAAGCTTGAATTGAACCTCCTACAATCTGAGTGTGCTTCTACAATGCTCAGCAACTTAGGACTCTCTAACTAAGACTTAACAAACAACCAAAAACTAAATTTGAAGCTTGTATTTATAGAAGAAACATGGACTAGATAATAACATTGCACCAAGGTTGGATTCATGGTGTAAAGAAACAATGCATTGGTTAATCAAGAGTTGATAAACCACCCTTACCAATCATTTACTTAGCAAATGATCACCTATTCAATAGCCTTTTTGGAAAACACGTGATTTAGCTTCAAGTCACTATTCATGTATCTTGGTGACAATCATTTTTGGACAAGAAAGAAAACTCAGCATGCTTGATCAACTAAGGCTTGATTTGGACACTAAAATTCCCATAATGTAATATCAATGTATAAATACTACTACATAAGGAAATTTGGGGATTTATTTATGTACTCACATTATATAACCCATTAACGCTAAATAGACGTAGCAAAATAACGCAATTAATTATATTAACCGGGTATCTCCATAATTATATTTTACTACACACATAAACACATAATAACATTATTTAATATTATATATCCAGTGTGCAGACATAATTTCTTTTCCCAATTTTTGGGATACACATATATTCAACTATTTCTATTTAACAACCAATTATGATTTTATTATCCATATCATTAGAAGGTATTCTTATTATAAGATTTTATGCATGTCACACATTACACTAATGCTCCAATTTATTTTCTATAATGAAACTTAATCGACTCGAGATCGACACTTTGGCAAGAATCGTGCCATTTTGTATCATTGACAAAATGCTACTTGCCCTCTCTAGCGATGCCAAAATAGGTTAGCTTCAAGCCAGTTCCAATTCCTATCACCATATAAGTCCTATATGAGGTAATTTAACTTTTTCAATGGTGATATATCCATACTTGACATAAATCAATATGTTCAACTCTCGCCACTATATTCAAATAAATTGAATATTTAATCATTAAGAATCCTCTCAATTTCTTGATATTAAAACCTTAGGGTTAGTCCACTAATTAAAATAACTATTAGTGACTCCCTTTAATCATTTCATAAATTCACATAACCACATAAGGTTTAAATAAACTCACAAAACTAACTCATTAAAATTAAATCACATATTTAATTAATAAGGAGTTTTAAAAATTCATGATCTTTACATTAACATTGTTGAAGACTAATCGTAATTTATTCTGCATTATATTAGTCATAATATTTCTTACTGGGCTAGTTGAGCTCACCCTTTCTTTCACTGTTCTCTTCAGGAAATGAGAACGTAGCCGGGACTAGTCGGGGAACGAAGTGACGATCTAGATGATAACATTAATAGTCCTCACTATTCTGTTAAATAGTGTGACAATAAATGTAATAAGGACTCCATTGAGTGTGGATATTGTCTACATGACAATATTCTTATTAAAACTCTTAGATTATGTTTTGTCGTAT
Source organism: Panax ginseng (assembly GCA_020205605.1). NCBI lineage: Eukaryota > Viridiplantae > Streptophyta > Magnoliopsida > Apiales > Araliaceae > Panax > Panax ginseng. Next base: position 70,817,982 of record CM035132.1, on the reverse strand, counting down.
TTTACACGACTGTTGTATAATTAAGTTGTTTTTGAATTTTGTACCAGTTATTTGGCGACTCAAGATGGGTGATATATACCTATTTTGGGGGCGTCACAGTTGGTATCAAAGCTTAAGGATATGATCCCTGGCTGACATGTGAGATAAGAACTAGGAAGGGAGACACGAGGAATTTTTTCGCTAGTATGACCTACCTAAGTTTATTTGGTATTTAATTGGTTGGTCAGAGTATAGGGATAATATGTGATATGTTAATTAACCCTTGTTTTGTGGCAGTATTTGAAAATGGAATCCAAAAATGTTGAGATAAATAATGAAGCACATGAGACCGTTGAGTCACCACAGATTAATGCCCAGGATAATGTGGAACAGGAAGACAATAATCCTCATGTAAATAATAACACCGATGAAATGGTGAACGATGGGATGTTCAGAGGCTTTATGCAATTCATGAAACATCAGGCAAAAGCGGCTCCTGTCCAAAATGCAGGTGGAAACACTGACAACTCTCGGATGGTCACTGTGAGACCCCGAATTTTATGAAATAAAAGTATTCAATTTTCTTATAATTATTCTATTTAGTAAATGGTTAAATTGATAAAAGGTTAAAGTTAGAGGTGATATGTGAAAATTTTGCAAAGTATGCAAGTTGTTATATTATATTCGTTTGGTCGGGGAATATTCTTTTTATCGGGGAATATCCGTACGATGGCACAATCATTTGTGGACCCCACAACGGAAGTATTGTCGTAGTTAGAAAATGTTGGAATTATCTTTTTATAAAAATAACGACGAAAGTGTTACCGTTAAAATTGTTGAACTACCTGGTAGTAAAAGTAAAGTAATGGCGTGGGTTGCATAGTAGCACAACGGTATTGATTATTGATGTTTACGTAAGAAGTCACTTTCGATTATACTCAATTATTGCTTTAATAATTGCTGCATCATATCTTTTATATTATTGATTCAATTATTGTCATAGTATCATCTGCATAATATTTTATATATTATTAAATCAATAATTGAGACGACAAAGTTATTCATATTATTATTTGCAATATTGACAATGTCTAGAAGTTCTGTCAAGGAGAGGTTTGGTCACCTAATTCCGCGCCAATAAAGAGAAATCATTATCGGAAAGCCCCCTCTTTCCTAGGAACGACCTAGTTGTTAAATATTGTGAGTTATAATATTAATAATGAATGTTATTAAAAATTTATTTTGAGTTCAGAGTTAAATTTGGAGACGCGGACGTGATATTTGAGTCCGAAACGATGAAATTAGTAGAAATAGACTATAAACACAAAATTTGTCGGGGTTGACTTTTTGGTCAAAAAAAGCCAACATTTGACTTATTCGGAAAAAGTCAAACTTCAAAATTTCAAAAATAAAATTTTTGAGAAAAATATTTCCATTGTGTTGGGATTGTTAGTGTTAGTGGAAATCGACATTTATTTCGATATTAATTGATGTCTGGAAGTTATATTGACCAATCGGATAATTAACCAGATAAATGAGCAATTAATTCTATTGATTCACATGATTATAACTATTTGTTCACATGTGTGTACTATTGATTCACATTCATTTACTATTAGGGGAGTTGGTGCAAGATTGATAATACTTGCATGACTATGTTAAAAATGGAGGTATAGATGGAGGTACTATACTGTAATTCGTATGTTCACATGATTATAACTATTAATTCACATGATTGAACTATTGATTCACATTATTTACATTTGGGGGAGGTGGTGCAAGTTTGATAATACTTGCAGGACTAAATTAAAAATAAAGAAAAAGAGGGAGGTATTATACTGTAATATTTTGAGCCCCAAAACGTGCAATTATTGAAACTATATTTTCTTATAAATAGAAGCTCATTCTTCCTTCATTTCTCACCAATTCACTAAAGTTATAGAGCAATTATTATAGAGAGAAAGAAGAAGAGAAGTCTGCTACCTCACTATTCCAGTATCAAGTCTTCTTTTGAGGTAAGGGGTATTATTTCTTTCGTATTCATGAAGAGAGCTATTGTTATTCCATTCCTTATTATTATGTTGGAATAACTTTGTCATGTCAAATCTTTGCATACATGGTGAAATTCTTCTATTATTCCATTCTTTATTATTTTGTTGGAATATCCCATGCGCATGCGGATTACGCATGACTGGTTCCGATTCTTTATTATTATTCGCTGGAATATCCTCGTCTGCATGCGGATTCTGCATGACACGGTTCCATTCTTTATTATTACTCATGGAATAACTTGTCTGCAAGGCTATCATCGCATGCCTTGTGAATTTTGTTGTTATTCCATTCTTTATTATTACATTGGAATATCCTCGTCTGCGTGCGGATTACGCATTACAGTTCCATTCTTTATTATTCGATGGGAATAACTTTGCTTGGCGGTGCGGTCTACATCGCATGCATGGTAAATTCTTCTGTTATTCCATTCTTTATTATTCTGTTAGAATAACCTGTCTATGTGGATTACCGCATGCATGGTGAATGATCCTTTATATTTATTCCTTATTAAATGGTAGAAATGATCTGTCTACATGGATTACGGCATGGCGGGTGAAAAATCCATTTGCAGTTTCGTAATTTTTCTGACCCTCAAAAATTCTAGAAAATTTTGAAATGATAATTTGATGAGTTTTCTATATTGTGTCCAAAGATGGCAATTTTTGGATATATAGATTAAGAGTTATGGATTTTATGGGAAAAGACTATTTTAAAAGTAAACCCTTATAACTCCTTGGGTTTAACTCCAAAATTGTTGAAATTTTTATTGGGAGTACATGTATATAACAGGAATATACGCTGTAAATTTTGAAATTTTTGGACAAAAGTACAATTAATGATAAATGTCTAAATATTCAGCAGTTTTGGCCATATGAAAAATAGTAAATGAATTTTAAAAATTTCGAGAAAATATATGTTCAATATAGGACTATATTATGCTAAATCCCCAGAAAAGAAATATTTTTGGTACTGATTTGGTATTTTTCATGAAAATGAACTAGTTATGAGTAAATGAATTAAATATGTTATGTGAAGTAACAAAATTGGAAAATTAGATTTTATGGCTTGGGAATCCTATATAGGGTATATGAAGATTTTTGATGAGGGATTTGATTATTGGTGATGAAATCTTATGAGTATGGCATTTTTGAATGATTAAAATGCATTATTTGGTAAAGTGTAAACAATTGAAATAAATTGTTTATAAGTTTAAGAAGTGATTAAAATATTATTATAATATTAATAATATTAGATTATGAGTTTTATTAAGTGATTGATAATATTTGGATAAATTTAAAGTCTTTAATATTTATCCTTGTTTTCACTTATATCATGGTCATCATCCTCATGCTTATATTATGATGAAAGTCATCTTTGGCTTACGTGCAAAGATGGACTGTTGATTATTGGTTTTACACTTATATATATTTGGCTTACGTGCAAAGATGGACTGTTGATTATTGGTTTTACAGTTGTATATCTTTGGCTTACGTGCAAAGATGGACTATTGATTATTGGTTTTACAGTTCTATATCTTTGGCTTACGTGCAAAGATGAACAATTGATTGATGAATATCTTTGGCTTATGTGTATAGATGAACTGTTTATTGGTATGATTATGACCAGGGATCATTCAGTATAATCATGACCCGTAATGTTATAGATGATGTGATAAAAGTCCACATTGGCCCGTAGTACATTGATGGACAGTTATTGGTTTGATTATAACCAGAGATTATTCGGTATAATCATGACCATTGATGATTATATTAATATTCTTGGCCGTAGTGCAGGGATGATTCGATGATGTGGATTATTTATTAAGCTGAGTCTCAGCGATAAAATATTGATTATACATTTTTATTTCGTAAAAAATAGTAGATATCATGCTCTACTTGACTCTTCTAAAATACAGTTGTATGTTTTCAGCCTGTAGTGCAAAGAATAAATTGTTAATGAATATCTTTGGCCGTAGTGCAAAGATGAATTTATTAGTATGATTATGAGTAAGAATTGTGATTTGGTATAACCATGATTTTTGATGTTTCAGGTGAAGATAGGTGATGAAAATTATCTTCGTCCTAGGTGCGAAGAAGAATTTAGAATCCCAATTATGATTATGAGTTATTCATATGATTGTGGACATGAATTGTTGATTAATGTTATAGAGACAAAACATTATTTGTGGACTTTTAACATGGAGAAGATAATAGACCTGATGGTCTATTTAACTCTTCTAATGGATTGCTAGTTGCGCTTCAACTATGGTTAAAAAGTTTTATCATCTACCATATGTTCTAAATCTTTGATTTATTATTGACGAAGGCTATTGATAATTTAATTATCTTTAGTCATGATATTCTTTACTGGGCTATTTGTGCTCACCCTTTGCTTCACAATTCCTTTCAGGTAATAAGAGTGTAAATTTGGGTCGGCCGAGGATAACACGAAAATAGTGTGATGGTCTGAGAATGTCGAAGTTTCTCAATACATTATAAAACGGCATGCATGCAACAGATAATTATATTGAGGACCTAAGATGTGTGTGTCGTATTTTATACGTCACTTAATAATTGATTTTGGCAAAAAACAATAGGGTGATGAGAACCCGACTTTGAAAGAGTCAAAAGTGCACCTTATTAGAATGAATATGATAGTAATCTTCTCGTTCTTCTTTGGGGTCTTAAAATATTTGTTGTTGTACTTTATATGACATTGTAACAATTTGAGTTTGGATACTGTCTACGATATAATATTGTATTAAAACTCATAACTTATCTATTGTCGTACTCTGCACAACAGTTCACCAGTTGTACAAATGAAGTTTGTATTTGATTTTTATAGAGTGATATCTGGCGACTCAGAATGGGATGTGTGGACCTATTTTGGGGACGTCACAAATGGTATCAGAGCTTAGGGATATGGTCGCTGGCAGAGATATGAGTCTAGAACTAGGAGGGGAGAGACGAGTAATATACTTCGCTAGTGTGTGACTTACCTAAGCTGTAATTTTTACTTGATAAGTTGACAATTTGTGATATGTCAATTTACCTTTGTTTTGAAGATATATTCTAGAATGATATCTGAAATACAGGAGATGAGCAATGGAAAAATCATGATACGGAGGATATAACCAGGAAGGTACAATCTGAAAAGAAAGCAAGGTATTCTCATCTCTTCGAACTACTAGGTACGTAAATTTCGAGGGCAAAATTTCATAAGGAGGGGAGATTGTGACACCCCGAATTTTATGAAAAGAAAGTATTCAATTTTCTTATAATTATTCTATTTAGTAAATAGTTAAATTGATAAAAGGTTAAAGTTAAAGGTGATATGTGAAAATTTTGCAAAGTATGCAAGTTGTTATATTATAATCGTTTGGTCGGGGAATATTCTTTTTGTCGGGGATTATCCGTACAACGGCACAATCATTGGTGGACCCCACAACGGAAGTATTATCGTAGTTAGAAAACGATAGAATTATCTTTTTCTAAAAATAACGGCGAAAGTGTTACCGTTAAAACCATTGAACTACACGGTAGTAAAAAGTACGATGTCTACGCTGTGGTTGCATAGTAGCACACGGTATTGATTATTGATGCTTATGTAAGAAGTCACTCAGTTATACTCAATTATTGCTATAATAATTGATTCATCATATCTCTAATATTATTGATTCAATTATTGTCACAGTATCATCTGCATAATATTTTATATATTATCAAATCAATAATTGAGACGACAATGTTATTCATATTATTATTTGCAATATTGATAATATCTAGAATTTCTGTCAAGGAGAGGTTTAGTCACCTAATTGCGCGCCAATAAGGAGAAATCATTATCGGAAAGCCCCCTCTTTCCTGGGAACGACCTGGTTGTTAAATATTGTGAATTATAATATTAATAATGAATGTTATTAAAAATCGAATTTGAGTTCGTAGTTGAATTTGGAGACGCAGACGTGATATTCGAGTCTAGAATGATGAAATTAGTCGAAATAAACTATAAACACAAAATTTGTCGGGGTTGACCTTTTGGTCAAAAAAAGTCAACAGTTGACTTTTTCAGAAAAAGTCAAACTTTGAAATTTCAAAAATAAACTTTTTTAGAAAAATATTTCCATTGTGTTAGGATTGTTAGTGGTAGTGGAAATCGACATTTATTTCGATATTAATTGATATCTGGAAGTTATATTGACCAATCGGGTAATTAACCGGATAAATGAGCAATTAATTGCTATTGATTCACATGATTATAACTATTTGTTCACATGTGTGTACTATTGATTAACATTCATTTACTATTATGGGAGTTGGTGCAAGATTGATTATACTTGCATGACTATGTTCAAAATAGAGGTATAGATGGAGGTACTATACTGTAATTCGTATGTTCACATGATTATAACTATTGATTCACATGATTGAACTATTGATTCACATTATTTACATTTAGGGGAGGTGGTGCAAGTTTGATAATACTTGCAGGACTAAATTAAAAATAAATAAAAAGAGGTAGGTATTATACTGTAATATTTTGAGCCCCAAAGCGTGTAATTATTGAAACTATATTTTCTTATAAATAGAAGCTCATTCTTCCTTCATGTCTCACCAATTCAGTAAAGTTATAGAGCAATTATTATAGAGAGAAATTATAGAGAGAAAGAAGAAGAGAAGTCTGCTACCTCACTATTCCAGTATCAAGTCTTCTTTTGAGGTAAGGGGTATTATTTCTTTCGTATTCATGAAGAGAGCTATTGTTATTCCATTCCTTATTATTATGTTGGAAAAACCTGTCTATACGAAGTACTGCATACATGGTAAAATTCTTCTATTATTCTATTCTTTATTATTTTGTTAGAATATCCTATCTGTGCGGGTTACGCATGACCTGATTTCGTTCTTTATTATTACTCGTTGGAATATCCATGCATGCATGTAATTCTACGCATGACCAGTTCCATTCTTTATTATTACATTGGAATAACTTGTCCATCTTGCGGTCTATCGCATGCCCGGTGAATTTTGTTGTTATTCCATTCTTTATTATTACATTTGGAATATCACGTCTGCGGATTACGCATGACACAGTTCCATTTTTATTATTACGATGGGAATAACTTGTCGGTCAAGGTCTATCGCATGCATGGTGAATTCTTCTGTTATTCCATTCTTTATTATTCTGTTGGAATAACCTGTCTATGTGGATTACCGCATGCATGGTGAATGATCCTTATATTTATTCCTTATTAAATGGTAGAAATGATCTGTCTACGTGGATTACGGCATGGCGGGTGAAAAATCCATTTGCAGTTTCGTAATTTTTCTGACCCTCAAAAATTCAAGAAAATTTTTAAATGATAATTTGATGAGTTTTCTATATTGTGTCCAAAGATGGCAATTTTTGGATATATAGATTAAGAGTTATGGATTTTATGAGAAAAGACTATTTTAAAAGTAAACCCTCATAACTCCTTGTGGTTAACTCCAAAATTGTTGAAATTTTTATTGAGAGTACATGTATATAACAAGAGTATACCCTGTAAATTTCAGAATTTTTGGACAAAAGTACAATTTATGATAAATGTCTAAATATTCGGCAGTTTTGGCCATATGAAAAATAGTAAATGAATTTTAAAAATTCCGAGAAAAATATATGTTTAATATGGGACTATATTCTGCTAAATTTCAAAAAAGAAATATTTTTGGTACTGATTTGTTATTTTTCATGAAAATGAACAAGTTATGAGTAAATAAATTAAATATGTTATGTGAAGTAACAAAATTGGAAAATTGGATTTTATGGCTTGGGAATCCTATATAGGGTATATGAAAATTTTTGATGAGGAATTTGATCATTGGTGATGAAATCTTATGAGTATGGCATTTTTGAATGATTAAAATGCATTATTTGGTAAAGTGTAAACAATTGAAATAAATTGTTTATAAGTTTAAGAAGTGATTAAAATATTGTTATAATATTAATAATATTAGATTATGAGTTTATTAAGTGATTGATAATATTTGGATAAATTTAAAGTCTTTAATATTTATCCTTGTTTTCACTTATATCATGGTCATCATCCTCATGCTTATATTATGATGAAAGTCATCTTTGGCTTATGTGCAAAGATGGACTGTTGATTATTTGTTTTATAGTTGTATATCTTTGGCTTACGTGCAAAGATGGACTGTTGATTATTGGTTTTACAGTTGTATATCTTTGGCTTACGTGCAAAGATGAACTATTGATTGATGAGTATCTTTGGCTTATGTGTATAGATGAACTGTTCATTGGTATGATTATGACCAGGGATCATTCGGTATAATCATGACCCATAATGTTATAGATGGTGTGGCAAAAGTCCTCATTGGCCCGTAGAGCATTGATGGACAGTTATTGGTATGATTATAACCAGAGATTATTCGGTATAATCATGACCATTGATGATTACATGAATATCCTTGGTCGTAGTGCAGAGATGATTCGATGATGTGGATTATTTATTAAGTTGAGTCTCAGCGATAAAATATTGATTATACCCTTTTAATTCGTAAAAGATAGTAGAGATCATGCTCCACTTGACTCTTCTAAAATACAATTGTATGACTTTGGCCTGTAGTGCAAAGAATAAATTGTTAATGAATATCTTTGGTCGTAGTGCAAAGATGAATTTATTAGTATGATTATGAGCAGGAATTGTGATTTGGTATAACCATGATTTTTGATTTTTTAGGTGAAGATAGGTGATGAAAATTATCTTCGTCCTGGGTGCGAAGAGGAATTTAGAATCCCAATATGATTATGAGTTATTCATATGATTGTGGACAGGAATTGTTGATTAATGTTACAGAGATAAAACATTATTGGTGGACTTTTAACATGGAGAAGATAATAGACCTGATGGTCTATTTGACTCTTCTAATGGATTGCTCGTTTCGCTGCAACTATGGTTGAAAAGTTTTAACATCTACCATATGTTCTAAATCTCTGATTTATTATTGACGAATGCTATTGATAATTTAATTATCTTTAGTCATGATATTCTTTACTGGGCTATTTGTGCTAACCCTTTGCTTCACAATTCCTTTCAGGTAATAAGAGTGTAAATTTGGGTCGAAATGGGGATAACAGGGAAATAGTGTGATGGTCCGAGACTGTAGAAGTTTCTCAATACATTATAAAACGGCATGGCATGCAATAGATAATTGTATTGAGGACCTAAGATGTGTGTGTCGTATTTTATACGTCACTTAATAATTGATTTTGGCGAACAACAATAGGGTGATGAGAACCCGATTTTGAAAGCATCAAAAGTGCACCTCATTAGAATGAATATGATAGTAATCTTCTCGTTCTTCTTTGGGGTCTTAAAATATTTGTTGTTGTACTTTATATGGCATTGTAACAATTTGAGTTTGGATACTGTCTACAAGATAATATTGTATTAAAACTCATAGCTTATCTGTTGTCATACTTTGCACGACAGTTCAACAATTGTATAAATGAAGTTTGTTTTTGATTTTTATAGAGTGATATCCGGTGACTCAGAATGGGTCGTGTGGACCTATTTTGGGGGCGTCACAGTCACCGCTAAGCAGTTCAAGGAGCTGGGTCCACCGGAGTTTTTTGGAGAGCCAAAACCACTTAAGGCGGAGACGTGGATAAAACAGATCAACAAGATATTTGATGTCTTGGGATGCTCCGAGGAGCAAAAGGTTCCCTTTTCCACCTTCATATTACGAGCAGAGGCAGATTACTGGTGGGAATCTATAAAGCATACTCAACCTGCCTCACTCAAAATGTCTTGGGAGAAGTTCCAAGAGCTGTTCAATGACAAGTACTTTCCTAAAAGTATTCGTCACATGAAGGAGGTAGAGTTCATCAAGCTTGAGCAAAATAATATGACCGTGGCGCAATACGAAGCTAAGTTTGTCGAGTTATCTCGGTTTGCATCCCACTTGGTTGATACTGAGGAGAGAATGACACGGATGTTTCTAAGAGGTTTGAAACCCGAGATACGTCAATACCTAATTTCTCACAAAATTTGTTTGTATTTAGATGTTGTGAATAGGGCTCAGTTATTGGAGCGCGATAATGAGTCAACCCAACCAAGAGAGAGCAACCGACAAGTCGATAGTACCAGTGGTAGTAGTCATCGAAGCGGTGACAACAAACATGGAGGGAATCAACATGCCAAAAATGATAATCACTTCGGTGGTAATCATGGCCATGACAATAAGAGTGGACGTTTTAAGAAGAGGAGATTCAACAAGGATGGAAAGACGTCAGCACCAGCACTTGTTGTTAAGGAAGGAGAACGACCATCGGTCGTATGTTACAAATGTGGAGGGGAAGGACACATAAGTCCAAACTGCACGATGCAGTCTAAAGAGTGTTATAATTGTTGAAAAGAAGGTCACCTAGCCCAATTTTGTCGTGCACCAAAGTCAAGTCCAGCTGGGATGGAGGCATCAAAGGGTGTCCCAAACAAGACAAAACCGGTAGTTCAAGGGAGAGCGTTTGTCGTAACCTCCCAAAAAGCGAGAAATCCGAATGAGGTGATCACGGGTAAGCTAATCATAAACTCTAGCGAAGTTTATACTTTATTTGATATCAGTTCTACCCATTCCTTTATTTCTCCTACTTGCGCTCAATGTTTAAATTTGACTCCAGAGAAATTAGACTTTGAGTTATCTGTTGAAACTTCATTGGGAGAAACCTTCATTACATCCACGGTTTATAAGTCTTGTTTGATTCAAATCGGTAACCTCATGATACCTGACGATCTTATTTCCTTGAAAATACTTGCTTTTGATGTGATTTTAGGGATTGATTGGTTAACTACTCATCATGCTAAAATCGATTATTTTCATAAGGTTGTTAGCTTTCATAATCCTAACCAACCTATTATGCGAATTCAAGCAACCAAACCACTAAAATCAATCATTGTCATATCAAGTCATAAAGCTATTCGTTTATTGAAAAACGGAAGTCAAGCTTTCTTAGCCCATGTCATATATTTAAATAAAAATACGTCAGATTTGAATGATATTTCTATTGTTAATAAATTTCCTTATGTATTCCCTGAAGAACTTCCTGGCCCACCCCCAGAGCATGAAATTGAATTTTGTATTGACCTTGAATCCGGTACAAAACCTATTTCCAAAGCCCCATATCGAATGGCTCCTATTGAACTTCAGGAGTTAAAAACCCAGCTGTAGGAATTGTTAGACATTGGTTTCATTCATCCTAGTACTTCTCCTTGGGGTGCTCCTGTTCTATTCGTGAAGAAGAAAGATGGGAGTATGCGACTTTGTATTGATTATCGGGAGTTGAATCATGTCACCATCAAAAATAGGTACCCATTGCCATGTATTGATGACCTGTTTGACCGGTTGCAAGGCGCCAAATTCTTTTCAAAGATTGATCTTCGTTCTGGATATCATCAGTTGAAGATTAAAACTGATTACATTCCAAAGACCGCTTTCGAACTTCTATGCGGGCATTATGAATTCCTAGTCATGTCTTTTGGATTGACTAATGCTCCTATTTGCCTTCATGGATATGATGAACCGAGTATTCAAGGAATATTTGGATCACTTTTTGGTCGTCTTTATTGATGACATCCTCATATACTCCAAAACCTGCGAAGACCATGAGCAACACTTGAGGCTGATACTCCAAAAGCTTCGTGAAAACAAGCTTTATGCCAAGTTGAAGAAATGTGAGTTCTGGCTTGAGGAAGTTGCATTCCTTGGGCACGTGATATCAAATCATGGAATATCTGTTGACCCGGCAAAGATTGAAGCAATTCAAAGCTAGGAGCAACCTAAGTTAGTGACCGAAGTACGTAGCTTTCTCGGCTTAGCTGGTTATTATCAAAGATTTATAGAAGGGTTTTCTCAAATCGCTACTCCATTAACTCAACTGACTCGAAAAGATACAAAATTTGGTTGGAGTGAGGAATGTGAAAAGAGTTTTCAAGAACTCAAGAGGAGATTCATTTCAGCACCTGTTCTGACAATACCATCTGGCTCGGAGGGATTTGTCATCTACAGTGATGCTTCAGGCAAAGGGTTAGGATGTGTTCTCATGCAACATGGGAAAGTCATAGCCTATGCCTCTCGATAACTCAAAGAATATGAGAGGAATTATCTTACTCATGATCTAGAGTTGGCAGCAGTCGTTTTTGCGCTTAAGATTTGGAGGCATTACCTGTATGGAGAGAAGGTGGAGATCTATACGGATCATAAAAGCCTCAAATATTTCTTCACTCAAAAGGAACTCAACATGCGGCAATGACGATGGCTTGAGTTATCGAAAGATTATGATCATACCATCCAATACCATCCTGGAAAAGCGAACGTAGTAGCTGACACATCGAGTACAAGATCATATGCGGGTACGAGTGTAATATTGTCAATGCAAAGACCCATTTTGTATGACTTGGAAAGGATAGAAATAGAGTTAAAGACTCCAGGGAACCATGTGATGATAGCGAATATACGAGTGGAACCGACTTTAATCGATAAAGTTAAAGCTACTCAAACTACAGACTTGGAGCTGATACGTATGAAGAAGAAAGTGCAAGAAGGTGCTATTCCGGAAGCAAGAATCAATGAAGAAGGAATACTTTGAGTTAACTCCAGACTTTGTGTTCCTAACGATTCTGACTTGAAGTATAAAATCATAATGGAGGCGCACAACACACCATTTGCAATCCATCCTTGGAGTACGAAAATGTGTCGTGATCTTCGACATACATTTTGGTGGATCAATATGAAGAGAGAGATAGCGGGATTTATCTCAAGGTGTCTAACTAGTCAACGAGTCAAGGCGGAGCATCAAGTGCCAAAAGGTCCATTCCAACCACTTGAAATTCCAGAATGGAAGTGGGAGCACATTACCATGGATTTCGTTACTGGTCGTCCCAAGGTTTCTCAAGGCATAGATGCGATTTGGGTCATTGTTGATAGATTGACCAAGTTTGCTCATTTCATACCGATACGAGAAACTTTTACCCTTGAACGTCTTGTTAGTATGTACATAAATGAGATCGTAAGATTGCATGGTATGCCAGTGTCCATAGTTTCTGATCGAGACCCAAGATTCACTTCAAGATTTTGGGTTAGTTTGCAAAAAGCTATGGGCACGGATTTACGATTTAGTTCGATATATCATCCTCAAACGGATGGGCAGTCGGAAAGGACTATTCAAACTCTTGAAGATTTATTAAGACTCTGTGTCCTTGACTTGAAGGGAAGTTGGGACAAGTTCTTACCATTGGTGGAGTTTTCCTACAATAATAGTTATCAAGCAAGTATTGGCATGGCTCCATTTGAGGCGTTGTATGGAAGAAAGTGTTGTTCACCAATATGCTGGGATAACGTGGGTGAAGCAATGTTGTTGGGACCGAATTTGGTACGTATGACTACGGAAAAGATTCAAACGATTCGACAACGTATAAAAACCTCACAAGATCGACAAAAGAGTTATGTTGATCTTCATCGAAAAGACGTGGAATTCAATATTGGAGATCATGTGTTGTTACGTATTGCTCCATGGAAAGGAGTTACAAGATTTGGAAAGAGAGGAAAGCTCAATCCTCGATTCGTTGGCCCATTTTTAATCCTCGATCGAGTAGGAACTGTGGCCTATAGACTCGCCTTACCACGCAAGTATGTCTCGTGTTCATAACGTTTTTCACATATCTATGTTACGTAAATATGTGAAAGACCCAAACCATATTATTGAATTAGAACCAGACGAGATAGAGGAAGATTTAACGTATGAAGAGTTACCTGTTAAAATCTTGGATAAGAAGGATTATATTCTACACTCTAAAGTTATACCTCAAGTCAAAGTTTTGTGGAGAAACCACAATGTGGAGGAAATGACCTGGGAGTTAGAATCTGAGATGAAATCAAGGTATCCTCACCTCTTCGACATACCAGGTACGCACTCTAATTTCAAGGATGAAATTTCTTAAGAAGGGGAGGTTGTAAGACCCCAACTTTTATGAATAAAGAATAATTTTCTCGAAATATATTTTTGAATATTATGGTGTGGATTTGATATAATGTTATAGTTGTGGGTAATATTTACAAATTTTGCAAAAGTAAACAAGTGGTTATTTAATATTTGATTGGTCGGGAATATTCGCTTTAACAGAAATATTAGATTCGACTAAGCACAATCATTAGTGGACCCCACAATGTAAGTATTGTCGTAGTTAGAAAATGACATAATTATCTTTTATAAAAATAACGACGAATTTTTACCGTTAAACCGTTGAACTACCCTAGTAAAAAAATACGATAATATGCGTGGTTACATAGTAGCACACGGTATTGATTATTGATGCTTACGTGAGAAGTCACTCAGTTATACTCAATTATTGCTACAGTAATTGCTGCATCGTATCTCTCATATTATTAATTCGATTATTGTCAGAGTATCATCTGCATAATATGATATATTATTAAATCAATAATTGAGATGATAAAGTTATTCATATTATTAAATTGCAATATTTACAATGTCTAGAAGTTCACAAGGAGAGGTTTGGTCATCTAATTGCGGCGTCAATAAGGAGAAATCATTATCTAAAGCCCCTCTTTCACGAGAACGACTTCAGTTGTTAAATATTGTGAGTTATAATATTAATGATGAATAAGTTCGTGTTGATTAAAGATGAAATTGATAGTTCCATTGTGTTGGAATTATTAGTGTTAGTGAAAATTAACATTTATTCCGATATTAATTGATGTCTTAAAGTTTTACTGACCAGTCGGGTAATTAATCGGATAAATGAGCAATTAATTGCTATTAATTCACATGATTATAACTATTTGTTTACATGTGTGTACTATTGATTCACATTCTTGTACTATTAGGGGAGTTGGTGCAAGATTGATAATACTTGCATGACTAAGTTAAAAATGCAGGTATAGATGGAGGTACTATACTGTAATTCGTATTTTCACATGATTATAACTATTGATTCACATTATTTACTATTAGAGGAGGTGGTGCAGGTTTGATAATACTTGCAGGACTAAATTAAAAATGAAAGAAAAGTTGATGGTATTGTACTGTAATATTTCGAGCCCCAAAACGTGCAATTATCAAAAATATATTTTTCTATAAATAGAAGCTCATTCTTCCTTCATTTCTCACCAATTCACTAAAGCTTTAGAGCAATTATTATAGAGAGAAAGAAGAAGAGAAGTCTGCTACCTCACTATTCCAAAGATCAAGTCTTCTTTTTTGAGGTAAGGGTATTATTTCTTTCAGTATTCATAAAGAGAGCTATTGTTATTCTATTCCTTATTATTATGTTGGAATAACTTTGCCTATCATCAGTCTCGCATACATGATGAAATTCTTCTATTATTCCATTCTTTATTATTCTCATTGGAATATCTTATGCATCACGGATTCTGCGTATGACCGGTTTCGTTTTTATTATTCTCATTAGAATATCCCATGCATGCGGATTACGCGCGACTTCGGTTCCATTCTTTATTATTCCGCTGGAATAACTTGTCTCGTCATGGCCTATCGCATGCCCGTGAATTTTGTTGTTATTCCATTCTTTATTATTCATTGGAATATCCTGCCTATCGCGGATTACGCTAGACTCGGTTCCATTCTTTATTATTTTGTTGGAATAACTTTGCATGCGGTCCTATCGCATGCATGGTGAATTCTTTGTTATTCCATTCTTTATTATTACATTAGAATATCCTGCATGCATGCGGATTACGCTAGACCTGGTTCCATTCTTTATTATTCTGTTGGAATAACATGTCTGTGCGGTCTATCGCATGCACGGTGAATTCTTCTGTTATTTCATTCTTTATTATTTTGTTGGAATATCCTGTCTGTGCGGATTACGCATGACCTGGTTCCATTCTTTATTATTCTCTTAGAATAACCTGTCTATGTGGATTATCACATGCATGGTGAATGATCCTTCGTATTCATTCCTTAATAAATTATGTAAATGATCTATCTACGTGGATTACCGCATGGAGGGTGAAAATCCATTTGCAGTTTCATATATTCTATGATATTCATTTGGTTAAACTTTTGGCTTCTATACTCCATGAAATTAGTAGAATATCTTGGATATTTGCGCTTCATCCGGTATCTTTTCATGGAAATATTCTTCTGAGCATTCTTGAATTTTACTCCACAAAATAGTATCATGTTGGCAATTTGGACGTAATTGATTTCAAGATAAATTAACTTATAAATCTTTAAAAAAATTTCTTGAACTTGTTTTATTGAATTATTATGTCATTGTCATCATCCTCATGCTTATATTGTGATGAAAGTCATCTTTGGCTTACATGCATAGATGGACTTGGTATGATTATGACCAGGGATTATTAGGTATAATCATGACCTGTAATGTTATAAATGAAGTGGTAAAAGTCCTCAGTAGCCTGTAGTTCATTGATGGATAGTTTTTTGTATGATTATGACCAGGGATTATTCGGTATAGTCATGACCATTGATGATTTAATGAATATCCTTAGCCTGTAGTGCAGGGATGACTCGATGATGTGGTTTATTTATTATGCTGAGTCTCAGCGATAAAAATTAATGAAAGCATTTTAAATCATAAAAGATAGTAGATATCATGCTCTACTTGACTCTTCTAATGGATTGCTTATTCCGCTGCAGTTAAACTTGATGTCTAGTGTATTTTATCAGTTTAACATTGTTGAAAACTAATGATAATTTATTCTGCATTATCATAGTCATAATATTTCTTCTTTGGGCTAGTTGAGCTCACCCTTTTCTTTCACCGTTCTCTTCTTGAAATGAGAACGTGGCAATGGACTAGTCGGGGAACAGTGACGGGTCCGGATGATAGCATTAGTAGTCCTTACTATTCTCATTAAATAGTGTGACAATAAATGTAATGAGGACTCCATTGAGTGTGGATATTGTCTAGATGACAATATTCTTATTAAAACTCTTAGATTATGTTTTGTCGTATTTTACACGACTGTTGTATAATTAAGTTGTATTTGAATTTTGTACAATGTATTTGGCGACTCAAGATGGGTGGTGTATACCTATTTTGGGGGCGTCATAGTAAAATCTCATAAGTACATAATGAATAAACTTCAACATCTAACAATATCGCATACGAAGTCGTATGCAGTGTACAAGACAAACGCCATCAAAGAATTAAATAGGTACTTTACTGTTGTCAGTAATGTTCTAACTGGAGATATAAAATTTAATTGTCCAAAATTTGAATATTCTGGTATGCTTTGTATACATATTATAAGGCATATGATTGCAAAAAGTAGTACAAAGATACTGAATAAATACATTTAAAGCCGGTGGTGAAGAGATGGGAATAAAGTGAACGCTGATTTACCAAAGATTTTGATTGAAATGTCTAACTACGAGGAATCTCAAACTATGTGTTACACTTATTTAGTGAATCTTCTCTTACTGTAAGACCCCAACTTATTATAAATGAAATTGAATTTCCACTATTTATTATTTTAAAATAATAAGAGTTGATTTGATTAATTTGGTTAGTTATGGGTAAAATGCGTAAATATCTTAAATAAGCAAGTGGTTATAAAATATTCATTATTGTCGGGGAATATTCGTTTGGTCGTGGAATATTCTTACTGTCGGGAATATTCGTACGACGGCGCAATCTTGTGTGGGCCCCATAACGGAAAGCGATTGGATGAAAAAAATGACAAGTATAAGTTTTTATAAATAACGGCGTAGTTGATACCGTTAACACTTTGCTTGGAATACCCTTGTGGTTAAACACGATGAATACGCGGTGTTGTGCACAAGAGTGACACTGCGGTCTTGCACCAATTATTGATTCTTACGTAAGAAGGCACTACTCAATAATTATTACAGTAATTACTGTTCAATATTTTATTGATTTAATAATTACTATGTTGATATTTTATATTATTGTTGTTTCAATAATTGTCACTGCACAGTATTTCCAGTATCAGATCAATAATTCATATTATTTGAATAATATTATTAGATAGTATTATTGGAAATGTCTAAGGAAGTTCTGTCTAATGAGAGTTTTGGTCACCTAATTGCGCGCCAGTAAGGAGAAATCCTTATTAGAAAGCCCCCTCTTTCTTGGAAACGACCTGTTTGTCATTATTGTGATTCTGTAATATTATTTGTGAATAATTAATTATTGATTTATATGATAAGAAAAATATTTATTTATGTGGATATAAATGGAGGAATTTTTAGAAAAGTGACAATTGTTGAAAATTAATATTTTATCTTTTCTAATAAAATAATTCATTTAAATATATTATTATATTATAATAATATAATAATGATGATATTTTTACAATGAATGTGTGATATATGAATAAAAGAGTATTTTTGTTACAATAAATGTTAAAAACATGTTAAACATGTTGGTGGTCCCCATTTTTGGCTAAAATTTGATTATAGCCTGTAAAATCGTCCGTATGTGGATTTCAGTCAATTTATGTTTGGAATTTCGAAAAACTTAAACTTATAAAGTTGTAGAGAATTGAATTTCCTATGGAATGGACATAAGATTTGAATTTTTCTAATAAAAGGGCTATTTATTAGGAATTATTGAAGTTCCAGAATAATTGATTTTTGGAGTTATAAATATTTTTATTAAGAAAAACATTTTTTTAGTTTTTGTGTGGTGGGTCCCACTTGTGGCTGATGCTTTGGTCTGGTGCTGTGTGCGTAGGAATTTATTTTGAAAATATTAGTATTTTATTAAATTTTCTGCTTTGGTGTTTTAAGCATTTTCCTATAAATAGGGTGCTTAGGTTAGAATTAAAAATCACACCAGAAACTGAAATTTTCTCTCTCTATATTATCGAACGTATTCTTCTAAATATTTTGATACTTTGAGTGTTGCTATACGGTGCAAGTTTTCTTCAGCATTATATCTGATATTCCAACAAGAAGTACTATTCTTTTGAGGTAAGGGATGTTATTTTTTTAAAATAATATTATTTCTTTCAATATCATTATGCCGGAATATTGGTAAGATTTTTCTTATGAAATTCTTGTCCTTTTGTGTCGAGGTTACTATTTACGTATACGGCACTATTCACATATACGGCACTATTCACCGAAAAATAAAATTTTTTGTTCTTTGTTCAAGATGTCTATTTTTGTTACTATCTTTGATTATATCCATGTTTTGATCATTATTCTTGAATTTTACTCAACCATAGTATATTATGGGGTGTTTTTGAACATGGATAAACCGAAGTACGAATCCCTAATATTTGTTCTTTTCTCTCACTGGATTCATTTTCTTTAAAATATTTTTCATCATCCTTAGTCCTAAATGATGATATAACTGAATATCTTTGGCCTGTAGTGCAAAGATGAATAATTTTCTGGTGAATATCTTTGGCCCATAGTGAAAAGATGAACAGGTGTTGAGATGAACATGACCAACTGATGAATATCTTTGGCCTATAGTGCAAAGATGAATATTTGATTCAAGATGATTATTGATTGATGTTACAGGGATAAAATATTGATGATGGAATTTTAAATTCATAGATGATAGTAGATTTCATTCTCTACTTAACTCTTTTAAATGAATTGTTATTTCCGCTACGAATATTGATCTGAAACTTGTTGTCTATTATATTCTATCAGATTTTTCCCTGTTGAGGACTAATGATAATTTATTCTATATTATCTTAGTCATAATGTTCTTTACTGGGCTAGTTGAGTTCACCCTTTTTCCTTTTTGTTCCATTTTTCTTCTCAGGAGGCGAGAATATAGCGAGTACTAGTCGGGGTATGGAATGATGGTTCTAGAAAGTTGTTTTAGTAGTCCCCACTATTTTTGTAAAATAATGTATCAATAATTGTAATGAGGACTTATTTGAGTGTGGATATTATCTAGAAGACAATATTTGTATTTAAACTTACAGTTTATGTCTTGTCGTATTTTGCACGACAACTGTATTAATAAAGTTGTAGTTATTTCTGTACCATGTATTTGGTGACTCAGAATGGGTGATGTATAACAATTTTGGGGGCGTCACAGTTGGTATCAGAGCTTAGGGATATGGTCTCTGGCGGAGATCGGGGAATAGAACTAGGAGGGGAGAGACGAGTAAATTCTTTGCTAGTGTATCCTACCTAAGCTTATTTGTTGGTTGGTCAGAGTATAGGGATATTATGTGATATGTTAATTTCTTTAATTAACCCTTATTTTATGGCAGTAGTTGAGAATGGCAACTGAGAATGTTAACAATTGAGTAAATAAGACCGTGGAGACACCTCACCAATCAGGAGAACGTGCAACATGACGACAATGTTTCTCCTGTAAACAACACCACTTATCAGACGATGAACGATTGGATATTTAGAAGCTTTTTGCAGTTCATGTAAAATCAGACGAGGGAGACTCGTGTACAAAATACAGGTGAAAATTAAAGCAATGCACGGTTTGTCACAACCAAGCAGTTTAAAGAGTTGGGACCACCAGAATTCTGGGGAAAGTCAGATCCGATTAAGGTGGAAACGTGGGTCAAGAAAATTACCAAGATATTCGATGTCTTGGGATGCACGGAGAAATAGAAGGTTCCATTCGCCACCTTTATGTTCCGTGGTGAGGCAGATTACTGGTGTGTGAAGTGTACCCAGCCAACCGCACTAAGCATGTGTTGGGAGACATTTCAGAAACTGTTCAATGACAAGTACTTTCCTGAAAGTATTCGTCATATGAAGGAGGTAGAGTTTATTAGACTGGAACAGAATAACATGATGGTGTCCCAGTACGAGGCGAAGTTCATGGAGTTATCCAGGTTTGCACCTAATTTGGTGGATAATGATGAACGTATGACGCGGATGTTTCTGAGAGGTTTGAAACTCGACATACGTCAATATCTCATTTCTCACAAATTTTCTCTATATTCAGATGTTGTCAATAGGGCTCAATTATTAGAGCGAGATAATGAGTACGTTCAACCGAGGGACTATAACCAAGGTCATATCGGTGACAGCAGTCATCAGAGCAATAATAACCAGTGGGGAGGGAAAAATACGGACAAAAGCAGTAACGACTCTGGTGGTAATCGTGGCCATGATAATAGGAGAGGTGAGTCAAGTGGAAATTTCAAAAAGAGGAGATTCAACAATGACAATGTGAAGACGTCAGCACCGGCATCAACTGTTTCTAAGGGAGGAGAACGACTACCGGTCGTATGCTATAAATGTGGAAAAGAAGGACAGATCAGCCCAAACATGTCCACAA
The DNA here is from genome assembly GCA_020205605.1 of Panax ginseng. Lineage (NCBI taxonomy): Eukaryota > Viridiplantae > Streptophyta > Magnoliopsida > Apiales > Araliaceae > Panax > Panax ginseng. The sequence continues at coordinate 70,796,648 of CM035132.1, read as the reverse complement.
CGGTTTAAGGTATGTTATAATTATAGAAAGGAAGGCCATATCACTCGAGATTGTACTATAGCGAAACCAAGTCCAGCGAGGATGGTGACTCAAAAGGCTGTCCTAGAAAAGTCAAAGTCAACGATTCCTGGAAGAGCGTTTGTTGTGACTGGCCAAAATAAGAGGAACCCGAACGAGGTGATCACGGGTAAGCTAATCATAAACTCTTGCGAAGTTTATACCTTACTAGATACCGGTTCTACCAATTCATTTATCTCTCCTGCTTGTTCTCAACGTTTAAACTTGACTCCGGAGAAATTAGACTTTGACTTATCTGTGGAGACTCCGTTAGGAGAAACTTTCATTACATCCACTATTTATAAATCTTGTTTGATCCAAGTTGGCACCATCACATTACCTGTTGATCTTATCTCTTTAAAGATACTTGCATTTGACGTGATTTTAGGGATTAATTGGTTAACTACTCATCATGCCAAAATTGATTATTTTCGTAAGGTTGTTACTTTTCATATTCCTGACCAACCAATTATGCGAATTCAAGAAACTAAACCACTAAAATCAATCACTGTCATATCAAGCCATAAAGCCATTCGTTTATTGAAAAATAGATGTCAAGCTTTCTTAGCCCATGTTATGGATTTGAATAAAGACACGTCAAGTTTGAATAATATTTATGTTGTTAGTGAATTTCCTGATGTATTTCCTAAAGAACTTCCTGGTCTACCCCCAGAACGTGAAGTTGAATTCTTTATTGACCTTGAACCTGGTACAAAGCCCATTTCTAAAAACCCATATCGAATGGCTCCTATTAAACTTCAGGAGTTAAAGGTCCAACTATAGGAGTTGTTGGACATGGGTTTCATTTGTCCTACTACATCTCCTTGGGGCTCCTTTTTTATTTGTAAAGAAGAAAGATGGGAGTATGCGACTTTGTATTGACTACCGAGAATTGAACCATGTCACCATCAAGAATAGGTATTCGCTACCTCGCATTGATGACCTGATTGACCAGTTGTAATAAGCATAATTCTTTTCAAAGATCGATCTTCATTCTGGATATCATCAATTAAATATTAGAACTGAGGATATTTCAAAGACTGCCTTTAGAACTCGGTACGGGCATTATAAATTCTTAGTCATGTCTTTTGGATTGACTAATGCTCCTGCGACTTTCATGGATATGATGAACCAAATATTCAAGGAATATTTGAATCAGTTCGTTGTTGTCTTTATTGATGACATCCTCGTATATTCTAAAAGTCCTGAAGATCATGAGCACCAGTTGAAGCTGGTACTGCAAAGGCTTCGTGAAAACAAGCTATATGTCAAGTTGAAGAAATGCGAGTTCTGGCTTGAGGAAGTAGCATTCCTTGGGCACGTGGTGTCAAAACATGGAGTATCTGTTGACCCGGCGAAGATTGAAGCAATAAAAAGTTGGGAGCAACCGAAGTCGGTGACCGAAGTATGTAGCTTTCTGGGCTTAGCTAGTTATTATCGGAGATTCGTGGAAGGATTTCCTCGAATCGCTACTCCATTAACTCAGCTAACTCGGAAGGATACAAAATTCGTATGGAGCGAGGAATGCGAGAAGAGTTTTCAAGAGCTTAAGAGGAGACTCATTTCGCACCTGCTCGATATAATAATGTCTGCGGTTTGGATGGATTTGTTATCTACAAATGATGCTTGAGCAAAGGGTTAGGATGTGTTCTCATGCAACATGGGAAAGTCATAGCCTATGCCTCGCGACAACTTAAAAAATATGAGAGGAATTATCCTACTCATTATCTAGAGTTGGCAGCAGTCGTTTTCGCGCTAAAGATCTGGAGGCACTATCTTTATGGGGAAAAAGTGTCAACGTGTAAATGCGGAACATCAAGTGCCTAAGGATCCATTGCAACCACTTGAGATTCTGAAATGGAAGTGGGAACACATTACCATGGATTTCGTTATGGGTCTTCCCACGGTTTCTCAAGGCATAGATGCGATTTGGGTTATTGTTGATAGATTAATTAAGTCTACTCATTTCTTGCCGATACGGGAGACTTATTCCCTTGAACGTCTTTCTCGTATGTACGTAAATGAGATTATGAGATTGCATGGCGTGCCAGTATCCATAGTTTTGGATCGTGACCCAAGATTTACTTCACAATTTTGGGTTAGCTTGAAGAAAGCTATGGGCACGGATTTATTTATCTGGCCTTAAGCATGCCATCCTCAAACCTGACGGACAATTCGAGAGGACTATTCAAACTCTTGAAGATCTATTAAGACTCGTGTCCTAGACTTCAAAGGAGTTGGGATAAGTATTTACCATTGGTGGAATTCTCCTACAACAACAGTTATCAGGCAAGTATAGGTGTGACTTCATTCAAAGCATTGTATGGACGAAAGTGTCGCTCTCTAGTATGTTGGGAAGAGGTGGGTGAAGCAACATTGTTGGGACCAGAGTTGGTACGCATTATTATAGAAAAGATCCAAATGATTCGACAACGTATACAAACGGTACATGATCGACAAAAGAGTTATGCGGATCTTCATCGAAAGGACGTGGAATTTAGTATTGGGGAACATATATTGTTGCGTGTTTCTCCATGGAAGGGAGTTACAAGATTTGGGAAGAGAGGAAAGCTCAATCCATGATTTATTGGTCCATTTCAGATTCTTGACCGAGTAGGAAATGTGGCCTATAGACTCGCGTTACCTCCAAATATGTCTCGTGTTCATAATGTTTTTCACATATCTGTGCTTCATAAAAATGTAAAAGACCCGAACCGCATTATTAAGTTAGAACCAGATGAAATAGCCGAAGATTTAACGTACGAGGAGGTATTTATTAAGATCTTGGATTGGAAGAAGCATGTCCTACGCACAAAGGTTATACCACAAGTCAAAGTTTTGTGGAGGAATCATGCTATTAAGGAAATGACATGGGAGTTGTAAACAGAAATTAAAGCGAGGTATCCTCACCTTTTCGAAACATCAGGTACGTACGTCAATTTCAAGGACGAAATTTCATAAGGAGGGGAGGTTGTAAGACCCCAACTTATTATAAATGAAATTGAATTTCCTATATTTATTATTTTGAAATTTCATGTGGTTAGTTATGGGTAAAATGCGCAAATATCTTAAATAAGCAAGTGGTTATAAAATATTCATTGTTGTCGGGAAATATTCGTTCGGTCATGGAATATTTATAACGACGCGCAGACAATAATTGTGTGGACCCCCTGTGAATCTGAAAAGCGATTGGAATAAGAAAACAACAAGTATAAGTTTTTATAAATAACGACGTAGTTGTTACCGTTAACACTGTTAGAATACCCGGTGGTTAAAACACGAAAGTATAATGCTAAGGTGTTGCACAAGAGTAGACACCAGTATTGCACCAATTATTGATTCTTACGTAAGAAGGCACTACTCAATAATTGTTACAGTAATTACTGTTCAATATTTTATTTATTCAATAATTGCTACGTTAATATTTTTATATTATTGTTGTTTCAATAATTGTCATTGAACAGTATTTCCATTATTAGATTAATAATTCATATTATTTGAATAATAGTATTAGATAGCATTATTGGCAATGTCTAAGGAAATTCTGTCTAAGGAGAGGTTTTGTCACCTAATTGCGCGCCAGTAAGGAGAAATCCTTATTGAAAAGCCCCCTCTTTCCTGGGAACGACCTGGTTGTCATTATTGTGATTTTGTAATATTATATGTTAATAATTAATTATTGATTTATATGATAAGAAAAATATTTATTTATGTGGATATAAATGGAGAAATATTTAGAAAAGTGACAATTGTTGAAAATTGATATTTTATCTTTTCTGATAAAATAATTCATTTAAATATATTATTATATTATAATAATATAATAATGGTGATATTTTTACAATGAATGTGTGATATATGAATTAATGAGGAGAAAGAATATTTTTGTTATAATAAATGTTAAAAACATGTTAAACAAGTTGGTGGGTCCCATTTTTGACTAAAATTTGATTATAGCCTGTAAAATTGTCTGTATGTAGATTTTGGACAATTTCTGTTTCGAATTTGGAAAAACTTAAACTTACAAAGTTGTAGAGAATTGAATTTCCTATGGAATGGACATAAGATTTGAATTTTTTTGATAAAAGGGCTATTTATTATGAATTATTGAAGTTCCGGAATAATTGATTTTTGGAGTTATAAATATTTTTATTAAGAAAAATGTTTTTTTTTTATTTTTTGTGAGGTGGGTCCCACTTGTGGCTGATGCTTTGGTCTAGTGTGGTGTGCGTAGGAATTTATTTTGAAAATATTAATATTTTATTAAATTTTCTTCTTTGGTGTTCTAAGTATTTTCCTATAAAATAGGGTGCTTAGGTTAGAATTAAAAATCACACCAAAAACTGAAATTTTCTCTCTCTATATTATCGAGCGTATTCTTGTGAGTATTTTGATACTTTGAGTGTTGCTATATACTGTGCAAGTTCCTTCAAATATATATCCGATATTACTGACCAAGTACTATTTCTTTTGAGGTAAGGGGTGTTATTTTTTTAAATGATATTATTTCTTTCAATATCATTATGCCGGAATATTGGTAAGATTTTTCTTGTGAAATTATTGTCCTTTTGTGTCGGGGTTACTATTTACGTATACGGCACTATTCACGTATACGACACTATTCACCGAAAAATGAAATTTTCTCTTCTTTGTTCCAGATATCTATTTTTCTTACTATCTTTGATTGTATCCATGTTTTGATCATTATTCATGAATTTTACTCCACCATAGTATATTATGGGGTATTTTTGAACATGGATAAATCGAAGTACGAATCCCTAATATTTTTTATTTTGTCTCACTGGATTCGTTTTCTTTAAAATATTTTTCATCATCCTCAGTCCTAAATGATGATATAACTGAGTATCTTTGGCCTGTAGTGCAAAGATGAATGATTTTTTGATGAATATCTTTGGCCCGTAGTGCAAAGATGAACACGACCAACTGATGAATATCTTTGGCCTATAGTGCAAAGATGAATATTTGATTCAAGATGATTATTGATTAATGTTACAAGGATAAAATATTGACGATAAACTTTTAAATTCATAGATGATAGTAGATTTCATTCTCTACTTAACTCTTTTAAATGAATTATTATTTCCGCTGTGAATATTGATCTGAAACTTGTTGTCTATTATATTCTATCATATTTTTCCCTGTTGAGGACTAATAATAATTTATTCTATATTATCTTAGTCATAGTGTTCTTTACTGGGCTAAAGATCTGGAGGCACTATCTTTATGGGGAAAAAGTGGAGATATATTCAGACCATAAAAGCCTCAAATAATTCTTCACCCAAAAGAAACTCAACATGCGGCAACGACGTTGGCTCAAGCTGTTGAAAAATTATGACCATACCATTCAATACCTTCATGGAAAAGCGAACGTGGTAGCTGACGCGTTGAGTAGAAGATCATATGCGGGAACGAGTGCGATGTTGTCAACACAAAGGCCCATTTTGTGTGATTTACAAAAGATGAAGATAGAATTCCAAACTATAGGGCCCCATGCGATGATGTTAAGTATACGCATAGAACCAACTTTAATCGATAAAGTTAAAGTTGCTCAAGCCACAGACCCGGAGCTGATGCGTATGAAGAAGAAAGTACAAGAAGGTGTTATCCCAGAAAGCAAGAATCGATGAAGAAGGAATACTTCGAGTCAACTCTAGACTTTGTATTCCTAACGACTCTGATTTGAAGTACAAGATCATGATGGAGGCACACAATACACCATTTGCAATCCATCCTAAAAGTAACAAAATGTATCGTGATCTTCGATATATATTTTGGTGGAATAATATGAAGAGAGAGATTGCGAAGTTTATCTCGAGGTATTTAACTTGTCAACGTGTAAAGGCGGAACATCAAGTGCCTAAGGATCCATTGCAACCACTTGAGATTCCGAAATGGAAGTGGGAACACATTACCATGGATTTCGTTACGGGTCTTCCCATGGTTTCTCAAGGCATAGATGCGATTTGGGTTATTATCCATAGATTAACTAAGTCTACTCATTTCTTGCCGATACGGGAGACTTATTCCCTTGAACGTCTTTCTCGTATATACGTAAATGAGATTGTGAGATTGCATGGCATGCCAGTATCCATAGTTTTGGATCGTGACCCAAGATTTACTTCACAATTTTTGGTTAGCTTGAAGAAAGCTATAGGCACGTATTTACGATTCAGTTCGGCATGCCATCTTCAAACGGACGGACAATCAGAGAGGACTATTCAAACTCTTGAAGATCTATTAAGACTCTGTGTCCTAGACTTCAAAGGGAGTTGGGATAAGTATTTACCATTGGTGGAATTCTCCTACAACAACAGTTATCAGGCAAGTATAGGTGTGACTCCATTCGAAGCATTGTATGGACGAAAGTGTCGCTCTCTAGTATGTTGGGAGGAGGTGGGTGAAGCAACATTGTTGGGACCAGAGTTGGTATGCATTATTACAGAAAAGATACAAATGATTCGACAACGTATACAAACGGTACATGATCGACAAAAGAGTTATGCGGATGTTCATCGAAAGGACATGGAATTTAGTATTGGGGATCATGTATTGTTGCATGTTTCTCCATGGAAGGGATTTACAAGATTTGGGAAGAGAGGAAATCTCAATCCATGATTTATTGGTCCATTTCAGATTCTTGACCGAGTAGAAAATCTGGCCTATAGACTCGCATTACCTCCATGTATGTCTCGTGTTCATAATGTTTTCACATATCTGTGCTTCATAAATATGTAAAAGACTCGAACCGCGTTATTGAGTTAGAACTAGACGAAATAGCCGAAGATTTAACGTACGAGGAGGTACTTGTCAAGATCTTGGATAAGAAGAAGCATGTCCTACGTACAAAGGTTATACCACAAGTCAAAGTTTTGTGGAGGAACCATGCTATTAAGGAAATGACCTGGGAGTTGGAAACAGAAATAAAAGCGAGGTATCCTCACCTTTTCGAAACACCAGGTACGTACGTCAATTTCATAAGGAGGGGAGGTTGTAAGACCCCAACTTATTATAAATGAAATTGAATTTCCTATATTTAATATTTTGAAATTTCGTGTGGTTAGTTATGGGTAAAATGCGCAAATATCTTAAATAAGCAAGTGGTTAAAAAATATTCATTATTGTCGGGGAATATTCGTTTGGTCATGGAATATTTGTACGATGGCGCAGCCTTGTGTGGACCCCCATAACAGAAAGCGATTGGAATAAGAAAACAACAAGTATAAGTTTTTATAAATAACGGCGTAGTTATTCTGCTTAACATCAATTAGAATACCCGTGGTTAAAACACAAGAATACGCTGGTGTTAAAGAAATTACACAGTATTGAACCAATTATTGATTCTTACGTAAGAAGGCACTACTCAATAATTGTTACAGTAATTACTGTTCAATATTTTATTGATTCAATAATTGCTACGTTGATATTTTATATTATTGTTGTTTCAATAATTGTCATTCCACAGTATTTCCATTATTAGATTAATAATTTATATTATTTGAATAATAGTATTAGATAGCATTATTGGCAATGTCTAAGGAAATTCTGTTTAAGGAGAGGTTTTGTCACCTAATTGCGCGCAAGTAAGGAGAAATCCTCATTGGAAAGCCCCCTCTTTCCTAGTAACGACCTGGTTGTCATTATTGTGATTTTGTAATATTATTTGTTAATAATTAATTATTGATTTATATGATAAGAAAAATATTTATTTATGTGGATATAAATGGAGAAATATTTAGAAAAGTGACAATTGTTGAAAATTGATATTTTATCTTTTCTGATAAAATAATTCATTTAAATATATTATTATATTATAATAATATAATAATGGTTATATTTTTACAATGAATGTGTGATATATGAATTAATGAGGAGGAAGAATATTTTTGTTACAATAAATGTTAAAAACATGTTAAACATGTTGGTGGGTCCCATTTTTGGCTGAAATTTGATTATAGCTTGTAAAATCGTCTGTATGTAGATTTTGGACAATTTCTGTTTCGAATTTGGAAAAACTTAAACTTACAAAGTTGTAGAGAATTGAATTTCCTATGGAATGGACATAAGATTTGAATTTTTCTGATAAAATGGCTATTTATTATGAATTATTGAAGTTCCGGAATAATTGATTTTTGGAGTTATAAATATTTTTATTAAGAAAAATGTTTTTTTTTATTTTTTCTGAGGTGGGTCCCACTTGTGGCTGATGCTTTGGTCTAGTGTGGTGTGCGTAGGAATTTATTTTGAAATTATTAATATTTTATTAAATTTTCTTCTTTGGTGTTCTAAGTATTTTCCTATAAAATAGGGTGCTTAGGTTAGAATTGAAAATCACACCAAAAACTGAAATTTTCTCTCTCTATATTATCGAGCGTATTCTTGTGAGTATTTTGATACTTTGAGTGTTGCTATATGGTGCAAGTTCCCTTCAGCGTTATATCTGATATTTCATCCAGAAGTACTATTCTTTTGAGGTAAGGGGTGTTATTTTTTTTAAATGATATTATTTCTTTCAATATCATTATGCCGGAATATTGGTAAGATTTTTCTTGTGAAATTCTTGTCCTTTTGTGTCGGGGTTACTATTTACGTATACGACACTATTCACCTTTACGGCACTATTCACGAATACGACACTATTCACCGAAAAATAAAATTTTCTCTTCTTTGTCCCAGATATCTATTTTTCTCACTATCTTTGATTGTATCCATGTTTTGATCATTATTCATGAATTTTACTCCACCGTAGTATATTATTGGGTGTTTTTGAACATGGATAAATCGAAGTACGAATCCCTAATATTTGTTCTTTTGTCTCACTGGATTCGTTTTTTTTAAAATATTTTTCATCATCCTCAGTCCTAAATGATGATATAACTGAGTATCTTTGGCCTGTAGTGCAAAGATGAATGATTTTTTGATGAATATCTTTGGCCCGTAGTGCAAAGATGAACAGGTGTTGAGATGAACATGACCAACTGATGAATATCTTTGGCCTATAATGCAAAGATGAATATTTGATTCAAGATGATTATTGATTAATGTTACAGGGATAAAATATTGACGATGAACTTTTAAATTCATAGATGATAGTAGATTTCATTCTCTACTTAACTCTTTTAAATGAATTGTTATTTCCGATGTGAATATTGATCTGAAACTTGTTGTCTATTATATTCTATCATATTTTTCCCTGTTGAGGACTAATAATAATTTATTCTATATTATCTTAGTCATAATGTTCTTTACTGGGATAAAGATCTGGAGGCACTATCTTTATGGGGAAAAAGTGGAGATATATTCAGACCATAAAAGCCTCAAATATTTCTTCACCCAAAAGAAACTCAACATGCGGCAACGACGTTGGCTCGAGCTGTTGAAAAATTATGACCATACCATTCAATACCATCATGGAAAAGCGAACGTGGCAGCTGACGCGTTGAGTAGAAGATCATATGCGAGAACGAGTGCGATGTTGTCAACACAAAGGCCCATTTTGTGTGATTTACAAAAGATGAAGATAGAATTCCAGACTATGGGGACCCATGCGATGATGTTAAGTATACGCATAGAACCAACTTTAATCGATAAAGTTAAAGTTGTTCAAGCCACAGACCCGGAGCTGATGCGTATGAAGAAGAAAGTACAAGAAGGTGTTATCCCAGAAGCAAGAATCGATGAAGAAGGAATACTTTGAGTCAACTCTAGACTTTTTGTTCCTAACGACTCTGATTTGAAGTAAAAGATCATGATGGAGGCACACAATACACCATTTGCAATCCATCCTAGAAGTAACAAAATGTATCGTGATCTTCGATATATATTTTGGTGGAATAATATGAAGAGAGAGATTGCGAAGTTTATCTCGAGGTGTTTAACTTGTCAACGTGTAAATGCGGAACATCAAGTGCCTAAGGATCCATTGCAACCACTTGAGATTCCGAAATGGAAGTGGGAACACATTACCATGGATTTCGTTACGGGTCTTCCCATGGTTTCTGAAGGCATAGACGTGATTTGGGTTATTGTCCATAGATTAACTAAGCCTACTCATTTCTTGCCGATACGGGAGACTTATTCCCTTGAACGTCTTTCTCGTATGTACGTAAATGAGATTATGAGATTGCATGGCGTGCCAGTATCCATAGTTTTGGATCGTGACCCAAGATTTACTTCACAATTTTGGGTTAGCTTGAAGAAAGCTATGGGCACGGATTTACGATTCAGTTCGGCATGCCATCCTCAAACGGACGGACAATTCGAGAGGACTATTCAAACTCTTGAAGATCTATTAAGACTCTGTGTCCTAGACTTCAAAGGGAGTTGGGATAAGTATTTACCATTGGTGGAATTCTCCTACAACAACAGTTATCAGGCAAGTATAGGTGTGACTTCATTCAAAGCATTGTATGGACGAAAGTGTCGCTCTCTAGTATGTTGGGAAGAGGTGGGTGAAGCAACATTGTTGGGACCAGAGTTGGTACGCATTATTATAGAAAAGATCCAAATGATTCGACAACGTATACAAACGGTACATGATCGACAAAAGAGTTATGCGGATCTTCATCGAAAGGACGTGGAATTTAGTATTGGGGATCATGCATTGTTGCATGTTGCTCCATGGAAGGGAGTTACAAGATTTGGGAAGAGAGGAAATCTCAATCCATGATTTATTGGTCCATTTCAGATTCTTGACCGAGTAAGAAAATCAACATGCGGCAACGACGTTGGCTCGAGCTGTTGAAAGATTATGACCATACCATTCAATACCATCATGGAAAAGCGAACGTGGTAGCTGACGCGTTGAGTAGAAGATCATATGCGGGAATGAGTGTGATGTTGTCAACACAAAGGCCCATTTTGTGTGATTTTCAAAAGATGAAGATAGAATTCTAGACTACGGGGACCCATGCGATGATGTCAAGTATACGCATAGAACCAACTTTAATCGATAAAGTTAAAGTTGTTCAAGCCACAGACCCGGAGCTGATGCGTATGAAGAAGAAAGTACAAGAAGATGTTATCCCAGAAGCAAGAATTGATGAAGAAGGAATACTTCGAGTCAAATCCAGACTTTGTGTTCCTAACGACTCTGATTTGAAACACAAGATCATGATGGAGGCACACAATACACCATTTGCAATCCATCCTAGAAGTAACAAAATGTATCGTGATCTTCGATATACATTTTGGTGGAATAATATGAAGAGAGAGATCACGAAGTTTATCTCGAGGTGTTTATCTTGTCAACGTGTAAAGGCGAAACATCAAGTGCCTAAGGATCCATTGCAACCACTTGAGATTCCGAAATGGAAGTGGGAACACATTACCATGGATTTCGTTACAGGTCTTCCCACGGTTTCTCAAGGCATAGATGCGATTTAGGTTATTGTTGATAGATTAACTAAGTCTACACATTTCTTGCCGATACGGGAGACTTATTCCCTTGAACGTCTTTCTCGTATGTACGTAAATGAGATTGTGAGATTGCATGGTATGCCAGTATCCATAGTTTTGGATCGTGACCCAAGATTTACACCACAATTTTGGATTAGCTTGAAGAAAGCTATGGGCACGGATTTACGATTCAGTTCGACATGCCATCCTCAAACGGACGAATAATCAAAGAGGACTATTCAAACTCTTGAAGATCTATTAAGACTCTATGTCCTAGACTTCAAAGGGAGTTGGGATAAGTATTTACCATTTGTGGAATTCTCCTACAACAACAGTTATCAGGCAAGTATAGGCGTGGCTCCATTCGAAGCATTGTATGGACGAAAGTGTCGCTCTCTAGTATGTTAGGAGGAGGTGGATGAAGCAACATTGTTGGGACCAGAGTTGGTACGCATTATTACAGAAAAGATACAAATAATTCGACAACGTATACAAACGGTACATGATCGACAAAAGAGTTATGCGGATCTTCATTGAAAGGACGTGGAATTTAGTATTGGGGATCATGTATTGTTGCATGTTGCTCCATGGAACGGAGTTACAAGATTTGGGAAGAGAGGAAAGCTCAATCCATGATTTATTGGTCCATTTCAGATTCTTGACCGAGTAGGAAATGTGGCCTATAGACTCGCGTTACCTCCAAGTATGTCTCGTGTTCATAATGTTTTTCACATATCTGTGCTTCATAAATATGTAGAAGACCCGAATCACATTATTGAGTTAGAACCAGACGAAATAGCTGAAGATTTAACGTACGAGGAGGTACTTGTCAAGATCTTGGATAGGAAGAAGCATGTCCTACGCACAAAGGTTATACCACAAGTCAAAGTTTTGTGGAGGAACCATGCTATTAAGGAAATGACCTGGGAGTTGGAAACAGAAATGAAAGCGAGGTATCCTCATCTTTTCGAAACACCAGGTACATACGTCAATTTCAAAGACGAAATTTCATAAGGAGGGGAGGTTGTAAGACCCCAACTTATTATAAATGAAATTGAATTTCCTATATTTATTATTTTGAAATTTCATGTGGTTTGTTATGGGTAAAATGCGCAAATATCTTAAATAAGCAAGTGGTTATAAAATATTCATTGTTGTCGGGGAATATTCGTTTGGTCATGGAATATTTGTATGATGGCACAGCCTTGTGTGGACCCCATAACGGAAAGCAATTGGAATAAGAAAACAACAAATATAAGTTTTTATAAATAACGGCGTAGTTGTTACCAAGTAACAATCGTTAGAATACCGTGGTTAAAACACGATGTCTGGCGCCAAGTTGCACAAGATGACCTGCGATATTGCAACAATTATTGATTCTTACGTAAGAAGTCATTACTCAATAATTGTTACAGTAATTACTGTTCAATATTTTATTGATTCAATAATTGCTACGTTGATATTTTATATTATTGTTGTTTCAATAATTGTCATTGCACAGTATTTCCATTATTAGATCAATAATTCATATTATTTGAATAATAGTATTAGATAGCATTATTGGCAATGTCTAAGGAAATTCTGTCTAAGGAGAGGTTTTGTCACCTAATTGCGCGCCAGTAAGGAGAAATCCTTATTGAAAAGCCCCCTCTTTCCTGGGAACGACCTGGTTGTCATTATTGTGATTTTGTAATATTATTTGTGAATAATTAATTATTGATTTATATGATAAGAAAAATATTTATTTATGTGGATATAAATGGAGAAATTTTTAGAAAAGTGACAATTGTTAAAAATTGATATTTATCTTTTCTGATAAAATAATTCATTTAAATATATTATTATATTATAATAATATATTAATGGTGATATTTTTACAATGAATGTGTGATATATGAATTAATGAGGAGGAAGAATATTTTTGTTACAATAAGTGTTAAAAACATGTTAAACATGTTGGTGGGTCCCATTTTTGGCTGAAATTTTATTATAGCCTGTAAAATCGTATGTATGTAGATTTTGGACAATTTCTGTTACGAATTTTGAAAAACTTAAACTTACAAAGTTGTAGAGAATTGAATTTCCTATGGAATGGACATAAGATTTGAATTTTTCTGATAAAAGGGCTATTTATTATGAATTATTGAAGTTCCGGAATAATTGATTTTTGGAGTTATAAATATTTTTATTAAGAAAAATGTTTTTTTTTATTTTTTGTGAGGTGGGTTCCACTTGTGGCTGATGCTTTGGTCTAGTGTGGTGTGCGTAGGAATTTATTTTGAAAATATTAATATTTTATTAAATTTTCTTCTTTGGTGTTCTAAGCATTTTCCTATAAATAGGGTGCTTAGGATAGAATTGAAAATCACACCAAAAATTGTTATTTTCTCTCTATATTATCGAGCGTATTCTTGTGAGTATTTTGATACTTTGAGTGTTGCTATACGGTGCAAGTTCCCTTCAACGTTATATCTAATATTCCAGCCTGAAGTACTATTCTTTTGAGGTAAGGGGTGTTATTTTTTTTAAATGATATTATTTCTTTCAATATCATTATGCCGGAATATTGGTAAGATTTTTCTTGTGAAATTCTTGTCCTTTTGTGTTGAGGTTACTATTCTTGTCCTTGCGAGAATGTAGCTAGTACTAGTTGGGGTATGGAATGATGGTTCTAGAAAGTTATTTTAGTAGTCCTCACTATTTTTGTAAAATAATGTATCAATAATTGTAACGAGAACTTATTTGAGTGTGAATATTGTCTAGAAGACAATATTTGTATTTAAACTCACACTTTATGTTTTGTCGTATTTTGCACGACAATTGTATTAATAAAGTTGTAGTTATTTCTGTACCATGTATTTGGTGACTCAGAATGGGTGATGTATACCTATTTTGGGGGCGTCACACTTACGATTAGCTTCTACGGGATCATGCTGAATTAATGGTTTTAAGCACGTCGTATATTTGTGCATTGACAATCAACCCATCGTTGAGAAATTTGACCGTGATGAAATTAATGTAAACGACGTTCTAGAAATTCGAGTAGATGATGATGAGCCCATTGAAGATTAGCCATTATTGGATCCTATTTGTTCGCAAACAAAGGGGCGCAAAAAAAAAACTACAAGAATAAAGAGTGGGATCGAAGATGCTGCAAGTCGTTAACAATTGAGAAAGTGTGCTATGCAATATGATGACCAATCATGATAAACGAAACCACTACAAAGTTTTGGGCCAAAAAAATCGAGTGTTTGAAGTTATCTTTATATGAGGTTGTATAATTATTTAATTGCGAAACTATTTGATTTTGGTTGTATGTTTTGATTTATCACAATGGTTTATTTTTTTTGGTTGTATAATATTTTAATTTTTCATTTATATGGTAAATAAACCAAATAATCTATTATTTAAATATTTTATTAAATCAAAAGAATATTGTTAATTACGTACTTGTAAATTATTCAAAATTAATAAATTTTTTAAAACATGTAAAATATGCAATCATAATTAATTATTAACATTATATTTTTAAATAGGTAAAGTACGCAAAATTACTTTGCAAAATTTTGTTAAATATTAATGTAAAATCAGTAAAATCAGTCTCAAGCTTTTGACGAATAATTTTAATTAGTGTAATGCTTTAATAAGATTTTCAAAATAAGAGAATAGGAGAGATAAAGTATGAAGCTAATTAGTAGTACAAACGAAAGTCACAATATGAAATGATACTCTGTTGAAGATAGGGATAAAGTAAACATGTATATATGCACATTATATATTCTGTGAATTGCTATTTTAAAATGAAGTTTAAAACATTAAGCTCCTTAAAAACTTAATTTCAATGTTGTAGTATAGTAGTAGACCAACTTAAAATTCAACTGAATCAAGATACCATGCAAAGATTCGAGTCTATACCAAGATATACATGTTAAAGTGATCCAAGCCTAATTAAAACCTCAATTAATCATTCATAATTTTCCTTCAAAATGTACAATTATTTTTTTTCTGTTCTCTAAGAATTAGGGCTATTTTCTGTGTTATAGTTTAATTAGTAATGATCTAAATTGTAGATCAAACTTCGAGCAACAAAATTCAGAACAGTTCAATCCCCTACCACAATTGATAACTAACCAACATTATAATTTGAATCCCTTTTTAACCAGAAAAAGGAAACAAAACCAAGCAACAAAAATCCCAACAAGAACTATTCAAGAAATCAAACACAGGCATATATTAATTAATCTAAAACCAGCATCAACTAAAGTAACAAACAAAGGGATTCAATAACTAAGAGATACTCAAATACTTATTTCAGCACCAAATCACATGAAAATCAACAAACAAAAAAAAAATCTGAGCTACAAAAAAACAAAAATAAAAAAAAGCAAACACAAACCTCGTGGAAGCTACAAACAGAGGTGGTCTCAATGACTTTCTCCCCTCTAGAACACACAATAGCAACTGTGAGATTTGGAAAAAGGAAGCATCACAATATTTACAACAATTATGAGAGACCAATTTTGCTTGCAAAAAAAGAGACAAAGAAAGCAATTCAATTGCAGACATGAAAATATGAGTTTTGTTAAGTACTTTATACGCCCATAACGGAACTCCAGCTACAAAACAATCTATAAATTGAAGTTCAAAAGTTACACTTGCTGACAGATAATAACTGAAACATTGAAACAAAAAGTTATTGTTAAGCTGTACAATTATTAATGAAGTTTAAATCAAAGCATACAACAACCTGATATGACAAATTAAGAAAGAAAATCACTACAAGAAAAAGGTCTAACAGCAACCAAAACTATCATCAACCACATACTACGGTCGCTGATAATAGTAATAGCGACCGCCATGTGCGACCGTTCCTAACTCCAATAAGAGATATTATATCGGATCAGCGATGCTGCGATCAGGACACCCCAAATCCGAGTACTCTATTCCCACAGGATTTGGTGCTCACTATCCAAAACCATTACATCTAACTACCCATAATAAAGATTAAAGACATAATTTAAATAACTTAAACAATAATCTTTCCCATTAAAGGATTACATCATCTTAAAACAATCCCAAGTAATCTAACCTTAAATTATTACATAAGTCTGCTGAATACATCTCAAAAAAATTAAGTCTTATAAGATAAATTCATTAAAATAAATTCACATATATCTTCAACACTTGGACATCTTGCCCTTTCCTTTGCTTGTAGACGGTTCATCAGCCCTCTCAACTTTAGCTGCAGTGTTAATTGCAAGAGTGAGCAAACAATTTCTCACTGATATAAAGAGTAATAATAATTACAACATGAGTTTGAACAACGAATGCTGAATACTAGTGAACTTGTTCTTCGAATCAACAATAGAAAAAAAGTTTGAATTTAACATATGAGGGTCTTAAGACCACGAACTATGTCCCCGGTAATTAGGTATTATTACCTCAACCTTAATAGTCATTTAGACTATATAGACCCTGCTTAATGTACTTAGGGGGATAAACCCTTTGTACCATGTATTGTGCACAAACATCTAAACGTTAACACGTACTTAATCCCCTATATCAGGGTTGTTCATCTTAGTTTGAATTTAGGATTTCCGCACTAAAGAAAGTTTAGTTTGGAACTAGCTTATCAGTGCTTCTAGAATTTTAGAACACTATTCAATTATAGATTAGTTCAATCAATACGAGGTTGCTTGCTATTTGAAGGTTCAACAAAATGATATAGAATTGAACAAGGTTATTTCAGTCAAAGATCAAATAACATCAATATACAATTGAGTATACATGGTATACATGCAAAGTACTACTTTCAAAAGAGTTAGAACAATCTCATTTGACTCAATGTATTATAACAGTCTATGCTTATAATTTCAATAACAAGAATTAGGAAAGTGAAACTTGCTCGATGTAACGAATTAGATTACAAGAGCTTGTAAAATCATACACAGGATAGAATAAATAGGTATTCTCAACTTTAAGATGGAATTTAGGAGCTTGCATAATGATAAATTAGGAATAGAAAGCTTGCTTAACATAAAAGATAACGTAGTTATGAAACTTGCATTCATTATAAAGAGAATGAAGTTAGGAAACTTGCTCAATAAAAGTTTAGGGTAAGGAACTTGCCTCGTGTGTAAGCTACACAAGTATAATTACGATCGCAAATTACCCTACACATACCATTGAAATTGCAATACCAATTAGTATTATAGGTTTAACCCACCATTTAAGCCATAACCTTAATTTAATGTCTAACCATGTTGGTTAACCACCCTAACAAATCTGAAATCTACTATCGTTTAACATAAGCTTTATCCTTCATCTCTATCTCTTGTAAACGTCAATTTTTGTTCATTACATAACTTAATTAAATTATCACTTAAAATCTTCACACTTTATATTACATCGCATTACAATTTGTTATTGTAGTCCACATTATGTTTTAAAATCTTAATCATGCATGCCAAACTAGATTAATTCCTTATATTATAACCCACAAATAATCAGAACCCACTGCTTAGGCTCGGGCACTCAGCAACAAGATCTGCTTCCCAAGCCTTGCACATTGCACCTAATAAATGCTACAATGGTGTGCTCTCGACTTCGAATACATATACAGTAGCAATGCGCCATTTCTGTCTATGGTATTGGTGCAATTCTTGTACGTATATAGAACAAAACCGTAGTTCTTGACTGTTTTGCTCCAACACCCCAATTAAACCAATTTCCACAGAAATTCACAAAACCTAACATCTAAAACTTTGTAATAACATCAATAAGTATGTTATTCATCATTCTAACTACATAAACATTAAATATAATCAATTTTGAAGGATCAAAACCACATTTTCCCCAATTTATTTATTTTAACACTTTTAGCGAATTTGATTGCCACCAATTCAGTTCTTGACCAATTGACATGATTCAAATTACGTTGTTTTCATTTCTTGACCTATTAACAGAATCTAAAATCAATTTACAGATTATAACAAGTTTTGGTCATGAAATTTTATACTTAAACAAGCCATATTATATAAATATATTACTGTTATTCTAACTTCCTTCTTGCAAAGCCAATTTCATATTTTTAATCATCAAATATCACTCATACATGATGATTAACAAATTACAACACCATATATATATATCAATCCAACGTGACATAGTAATTTACAGAAAATAATCATTGGAAACTTAAAACATGAACATTAGGAGTAGAGTATACCTTTAGTTTTTCATGTAAACAAAGTTCTAGAAATTATTCTCCTTCCTCTTAACAAAATCACAGAGATTTGTCTCTCAAACCACTGTGTTATCTCTCTACCTCTATAACGGATAAATTTTTCGAGTTGTGATTCTGGGGACAGAATCCTTTTAAGAAGGGAAGGATGTAACGATTGACAAATTTGTAATTTAATTTAAATATTTATGGAATTAAATAAATATTTTTAAAATAATTTATTTATTGAGGAAAATAAATATTTGATGAATTGTCATGAATTAATTTAGTAGCTAAATTAATTAATGTTAAATTGAATCGAGTAATGATAATTTTATTTGTTGGATTTAATTTAAGGAGATAATTAAATTAAATCATTTGCTTAATATTTAAGAAATTAGTTAAATTAAATGAATTATTTAATTCAAAGGAAATAAATAAATTAAATTAAGTGAAGTGTCTAATTTATTAATTAAATTAGATATATAATTATTTATTATAAGGTTAATAATAATAATAATTTTATTAGTATTTATTTAAATTAGCTAAACTAAAGAAGCTAAAGTTATTTAAAGTTAAATAAATTAAAAGTGTGACAATTGGAAACTATATAATATAAGGTTATTAAAATAAAATAGTTTAGGGGTTAAAGTGGTAGCCAAACATGGTCTTGTGGCCTTTGACTTTTTCCAACTGACGTCTTTTGTTTTCCTTAACGGAAAGAGAGCTTGGGAGTCAATTTATAATTTCTACGCATTATTTTTCTAAGGCTTAGCTAGATAAACACAGAGGAGGAGAGAATTGTAGAGTTTTGAGAGAGTAATCTCTGTGAGTTTGTCAAGAGAAGGAAGAGACTCACCATCTTGTGCTAGTCTATAATCAAGAAGATTAAGGTATAATTCATTCTTAAATCTCCAGGTTTTAGTTCTATGTAAATTGGTTTATATGAAATTGTTGTTTAAGCGTTGTGTATATGGTGTGTATTATGTTGTAGAATATGTTGTCATCTTGTATGCGTGTTATATCAGTTATCAAATTCGTGAGAAATTGGTTGTAGAAAGAAAAGTAAAATATCAGTGTTTATGTTCATATGTTATGGCCTTAAAAAGTACCAATTTTAGTGGTCAATGTGTGTAGTAATCTATAAATTAACGCTTATATATGGTAATTCACTGAAATATGAACATAACATAATTTGAATGGAATGATTTGGTCAAGTAATGAGTTCACAGTGATGATTTCTGGACAGACTATCAAAAATGGAGTTTTATGTGAAAAACATGAAAATTGAGAAATTAAAATAGTTCTAGTTGTTGTTAAATTGTGCTAGGTGGTTGAATATGTTAGCAATCATGTTATGATAGTTGTATAATTATGTTACATGTTTTAATCACCGTTTGATGGGTGAATTTCGTGTTAGTTGGGCTAAAAACGGCTACTATTCATTGCTTGCCTCTGCGTCTGTTCTCAACACCGCTGCAAGTGGCAAGGCCAAAGGTTAAGGTAAAAAAAGCAGCCAAATGCTGCGTGGTCCCAAGCCTAAGTGTGATGCAGCTGCGCCACACCCTGAACTGTGACAATGAGGTCTGCTTAATTTCAGGTCAGGCATAATGGACTTATATTACTTTAGTAAGCATGTTATTGATGTTGAGGCATATTATAAACTATAATAACAGATTGTCATGTGTTGTTATATAAAGTGTAAAAGGATTTAAGTGATTACTTGAATAAGTTATGTAGTGAACCAAATGTGATGTTTTCAAAAGTTAAATATAAATGATAAGGTTTATGCTAGTTTATTGTGGGATTTTAGAATCGTTAAGGTGTTAACCAAAGTGGTTAGGTGCTAGGTTAGGGTTAGGACCTAAATGATGGTTTAAACCCTAAAAGCTAATATTCATACAACTAATTGTGGCTGCGATTTCAATGATGTATGTAGGGTAATTGGAGATTATTTTTCATTTGTGTAGCTTACAATCAAGGCAAGTTTTCTAACTCTACCTTGTTATTATTGAGCAAGTTCTTAAATCTTAACTCTTTACATTGAGCAAAGCTTTCTAACTTCATTCTTTTCGTATTGAATGAAAGTTTTCATTCCTAAATTATTATTGTGCAAGTTCCTAACATTCTTTATGAAGTTGAGCAATCTTAACCTATCTTGCGTATGTTTGTACAAGCTTATGTAATCTAATTTGTTACATTGAGCAAGATTTAGTTTCCTAATTATTATTCAAAGCATATATTGTTCTAATATATTAATTCAAGAGAGATTGTTTTAAATCTTCTATAGCTCTTTGCATGCATATCATGTTTACTCAATTATATATTATTGTTATTCAATCTTTGACTTTGATAACCTTGTTCAAAGCTTTATTGTTGTATTAAACCTTCAAGTAGTAAGCAAACCTTTATTGATTAAATTAATCTATATTCGAATAGTGTTCTAAAATTCTAGAAACACTAATAAGCTAGTTTCAAACTAAACTTTCTTTAGTGAGGAAATTCTAAATCCAAACTGAAACGAACAACCCTAACATTGGGGATTTTGTACGTGTAACGTTTAGATGTTTGTGCACAATACATGGTACAAAGGGCTGATCCCCCTAAGTATGTTAAGAAGGGTCTGTATAGTCTAAATGACTGTTAAGATTGGGTAATAATACCTAAGTACCGGGGACATAGTTCGTGGTCTTAAGACCCTCAGATAATTAAAGTTCGAACTTTTTTTCTATTTTGATTCGTAGAACAAGTTCCTTATTGTTCAGCTTTCGTTGTTCACTCTCATGTTGCTATCATTACTATTTTCTATATCAGTGAGCATTTGTTTGCTCACTCTTGCAATTAACACTGCAGCTAAAGTGGAGAAAGTTGATGAGCCGTCGACTAGCAAAGGCAAGGGCAAGATGTCTAAATGATGAAGACTTATGAGAATTTTATTTTAATGAATTATGTTAAAGACTTGTTTTATTTTATGATGTATTCCGCAAACTGATGTAATAATTTTAAGGTTAGATTACCTGGGATTTAATTTGAGATGATGATGTAACCCTTTAATGGGAGAGATTAATGTTTAAGTTATTTTAATTATGTCTTTATCCTTTATTATGGGTAGTTAGATGTAATAGTTTTTGATAAGTGAGCACCAAATCTTATGGGAATTGAGTACCTGGATTTGGGGGTGTCACAACCTCTCTATTCTTCATAGCTAGCCATTAGGAGAATACGCATAACATATAAACTGAAGGCTTCCCACGTTCTTCAGGTAAGAATCAAAAAGGTTGCATCGGTTAAAAAAAGCCAAAGGCCACAAGGCCTTGTTTGGCTAAATACAAATCCCCCCCTACCAGATTATTTTTATAATATTTATATTATATAGTTTTTACTTGTCACACATGTAACTAATTTACATAACTTACAATTATAATTATAATAATTATAATTTTTTATTATAATTATACTTATGATTAGTAAATTATTATATATCTAATTTAATTATTAAATTAGACTAAAACATCACTTTATTTAATTTAACTATTTTCTTAAATATTAAACAATTCATTTAATTTAATTATCTCATTAAATTAAATCTTTAAATAATAAAATTACAATTAATCAATTTAATTAACATTACTCAATTTAGTTACTACATTCTTGCACCACAATTTCTTCAATTATTTATTTTTCTCAATAAATAAATTATTTAAAATATTTATTTAATTCAATAAATATTTAAATTACAAAAAATTTCGATCGTTACATCATTCCCTCCTTAAAAAGATTCTGTCCCCAGAATCATGACTCGATAAATTTATTCGTTACATTATTCCCTCCTTAACAGGATTCTGTCCCCAGAATAACTATACAAGATTAAGCAAATAACTGAGGATAATTTCTCATCATAACATATTCAAGTTCCCACGTAGTTTCTTCAGCATTGTGGTTTCTCCAGATTACCTTAACAGAAGTGTAGACACTCGAAATTTTCTGCATGCCTGTTACTAACATTGCGGGAGGGCAGATTCGTCTTTCGGAGATAACCCTGGAAGACAGTTTACATCCATTCCGGATACTATCGGAAGTTCAGTTCCAACCCGGAACACAAACCGGGAACTTCATCTCAAACCCGGAACACACACCGGGAATGTCATTTCCAATCTCGGAGATAACCCCGAGGTACACAGATCAAAAGACCGACAACAACACCATAGAGGACAGTTCTGTCTTGGCGATAACACTACGACGCTCAGCTCCAGTCCCAGAAACAACACTGGGAGTAGTAACTCCATCCTTTGTGATAGCCCCAAGGGATGCCATTGCAGTTCCAGTGATAAATCCAGAAATGCTTGTTTCAAATACATGCGATCAGCTTCAAGCTCAGACCTCCTGCCGAGGTACTAATACCTCAGACCCGGAGCTAACAATGGGCAGACAAGCACACCCACAGATGACAGTGAGGCATACCAACAAGCAGTCCACTCTCAGATGTAACCATAAGCAACGTCTACTTTCAGCTAAAATCGGCGATAACCCCAGTGAAGAGTCGAAACGTCATCTTACTGCCTCAACGTTTTCTCTCACAAGATGATATCGCGGCATACAAACAAGTAGTCCAATCTCAGATGTAACCCTGAGCAACGTCTACTTTAAACTTAAACCAGCGATAACCCTGGTGAAGATTCAAACATCATCTTGCCCCTTCAACACTTGCGCATCGTCTCAACACTTCATACATACATGCATACAACAATGTCCCATAAGAACCGAGGAGTAACAATCCCGAGTGACTATTACGCATGACAGTACTTTGGATAGAATTTGAAGCTTGAAGACCATGGGCATGTACACAACCTCTAATCCATGTCATTGCGTAACTCTCGACACAAGCGGTCCGAAGAATGTTAGATACGGATGCTCGGATTGAAGTTCTATAAGTTCGAGCGGACATTACAGTGCACGAGTGCACATACTTCAAGACGACGAGACCCGCGAGGCTCGGATGCACCAGGACCAGCCGCAGATACAACCACGGCTGCCGCAGGTGTACCTGCGGCCATCAGTCTATAAATATGAGCCTCGGGGTCAGCCATTTGAAGAGGAGAATGAGAGAAAAAGGCGAGGAAGCCCTGTCCATTTTACTCTGTATACACCCCTATTGAGTGTTTCCTCTTCTATAAACATCTCATTAGCTAACATATAGCTATCTTTTTATCCCATGAGCCGAGTGTTTATCCATATAAAGTCATAGAAGTCTACTTTGGCAGCCCACTATAAGCCTTCTCACATTTTGTAAAGCCTTCTCATATTAGCACACACTGTTATACACATTGAGAGTCATGTTGTGTGTGTTTGCCCGAACTTCGGACAGTGGTTTTCATTTCCGTCTATACATATATACTTATATATGTATATATTTCATATATGGACTAACATTATCGAAAGTTATGCCTCGATTGAGCCTGAACTTGATGCGAGCGCTTTATCTCGCTTTTTGTATATATATATATATATTATATATATATATATTATTATCGATATATCTCATGAGTCCGGATTTTACATCCTGGTGCATTTACTCGCTTTATATATATATATACTATATATATAATTGTTGTCGGACATATCCGATGAGCCTGGATTCACATCCAATGCGTTTATTGCTTTTATATATATATTTGTACATATATATATATATATTTACATTTCTGTTAGGCCTGGAGTTTCCTTCGTGGCCTTTTACAACTTTATTTACATTTCTTCTTGCACGAGTTTACTTACATGGCGCTTGATCGCTTTTTATGACTTTATTTATATTTCGTCCCACACAGAGTTTACTTATTGGTGGTTGATCATGTCAATATATATATATATATATATATATATATATATATATATATATATATATTTTACCGCTTTTATATATTTACATTTTCGATCCCCATGGAGTTGCTTCGTGGTGGTTAATCATGTCTCAGATATATATATTTACATCTTTTATATATATAATCGCTTCTTCGCTTTCCATACAAACTGCAGTATCATGTGAGCCTAGGAATCATGTGATCACAGATTCAGCCCATTGAATCTAGATTCGGTTCCCGTGATGGACGTTTTTCAAATTGTGGCGCTTTGTACATTATTTACAAAGGTCTCAATTTCCTTGATGGTCATTATGCCCATGAGGAGTTCTAAGATCATTGTATATTATTTTCTCGAGAATGCTTCGCATCTTGAAAATAAAAGCAAACAAGCGGAACATTTAATAATAAAATGGAAGTATCAAAGGCCTCAATTGCTATTGAGCACAGGGTTTGAAAACATCTTTTTATAAAACGTCATTGCTATATCTTGTTTAAAACTGAAATTTTCTATAAATTTAAACCCTATGTATATAGGTTCAAACGAGGTACAACACTACTTCCAAATAATTGCACATTGATCCACACACACACACACACATTCATATAACAGTTTCTTTAAAAAGTGGTGGTCACCGTGGTAACACGGATGTTGGGGGGGTGCCTAACACATTCCCTTCGCATAATTAAGCCCCCGGACCCAAAATGAATCTCGGTTTCACAGACCCGTTTAGCAGTGTCAAACCATTGGGTCAATGTGCAAACCTTTTTCGGTTGCGTTGGTACAACCAGTTAAATACACCAACTGGCGACTTATAAAGTCAAATCGTCGAAATTATACATGTCGGACCTTTTTTACTTATTTTTTCAAACAAATCTCACATTAACATGAGAACACTAATGAACAAGTAACGAAAAGGGACACTAAAAGATCCCGACATCAACAGGTGGTGTCTCTGCTGAGGACTCCAGTAAGAGGGCTTAAGCCGCTATTATAAGCTTTTTAAAACAATTATATGCTTGTGTGCGAATGTTGCATTTACATTTCTAATGAATGTGTACGAATGCATTTTACTTACTGCACTATACTATATCTATCTGTGATATTAGTGCTTCGCACATGTCATCATTTTCATAAACGGTGAGACACGTTGTATGTGAATGTATGTTGTCTGGTTCCTCCACCAGGAGGCTATCCTGTCGGTGTTTGATTACTGGACTTGCAGGAAGAATAATTCCAGCGAGGCTCAGGAAAGGAACCACCCAGATTTGCTACAATTGAAAGATCGGATTAACTTCCCGTCGAGTAAATTACGATGATCTGGGAACCTTCATGCCAAAAAGCCGCGAGAGTAACCCTAAGATAGGTCAACCTCTGATAAACAAACGCGGAGGAAAGTCTCTTCATACTATTCATTTTCAATTACTTGTAAAAAGCATTTACTTGTAATTTTATTCCATGTTCATCCATATGTAAAGGAAAATATGAAGAATATTTGTGCAAGCATGACATGTTATCAATTAACAACCGGTTTTGCAGGACAAAATTCCTAAAATGGACATGTTATGATAATATTTACATTACCCTAAGACTAAACTACGTAAGTCTTTTTTAGGGAAGCAATTAGGCCTGTTACCCGCTCAAAATCCAAAAAGGCCACGAGCCTACAACCAATCATATCTTCTTCCCGACCCGGTCTAATGTCAAGCTTTCCGAGAAGAATTTGACGGATTGAGTAAACAAATTACGAGACTTGGTCGTTTCTTGAAAGAAAGAATTGCACCACCCACCTGTGGTGCGAAGATACCTACACATACGTAATCCTCTACACAAGGAGGAGTTCAAGGTCTGGAAAAAACAATTCCAGAACCTCAGTTGGATACGACCAACAAAGACCCTGAAAACACCCATCTTAGAGGAGATCCAGACACCGGTGATATCAAGAAGAAGATCCTTCAAATGGAGGAAACTATCCGTGTTCTCAAAGGGATTGGAACATATGGCAGTGTTTCATATGCAGACCTTTGCATATTTCCTGGTGTTCATTATCTAGAGAAATTCAAAACCCCTGATTTTGAAAAGTATGATGGATTAGGGGATCCTTATACACATTTGAAAGTGTTCATTGGAGAACTTGGGTCTTACGCAGAAAATGAAAAGCTCAGAATGCAGCTATTTCAGAAAAGTCTGACTGGAGAAGCCCGTTCATGGTATACTAGATTAGACAACTCAAAGATCCATAGCTGAGAAGAGATGGCTCATGCCTTCCTCACTCAATACAGTTTTCAATCTCAAATGGCTCCTGATCGGTATCAAATTACCAAGGTCAAGAAACATTCTAATGAGTCTTTCAGAGAGTACGCTCAAAGGTGGAGGCGCCTTGCTGCCCAAGTAATTCCTTTCATGACGGAATCAGAAATGGTCATGACATTTATAAATGTATAGGAAGCTCCTTTCTATGAAAGAGTCTTAGCTGGTATTGGCAAACCATTCTCTGAAATGATCAAACACAGAGAGATGGCTGAAATAGGATTGAAGTCCGGTAAAATTCAAGACCTAGTCGCTTTTAAAGCTGTTGCTGAGCACATCCAGTCCGGATCTTATGGAAACAACCCCTGGAGGGTCCATAAAAAGAAAGAGGAGGATGTTTCCTTGATACTACAAGGTCAAAAAGGTAATCAAAGCATGCCTATGCAGAGGAGAAACTACTCCCCTTTTCAATCATAATCTTCAAATCCTCCATTATCTAAAGGTGGAGATGCAAAGCGTCCTCGAACGTTCACACCCTTAGGGGACTCGCTCAAGAATATTCTTACTCTTCTGACTGCTCAAAAGAAAATTACACATCTTCTTCCACCAGTCAACCCTAATGGGAGGGGTTTGAATGCTACTCGGGAGTGTGCTTATCATGCTGGAGCACCTGGACATGATACTCAAGATTGTTGGGCCTTAAAACACAAGATCCAAGATTTAATAGATAACGGTGAGATCGTGGTCACAAAACCAGATCAACCTCATGTGCAAGACAACCCTCTTCCTCAACACAAAGAAGAAGAGGTCAACATGATCAGTTGGAGCACTTGACAGGGTTCCAATTCTAATGGCGAGTTATCCCAAACCATCAAAGATGGTGTTGACAGATGGGATTATGTAAAGTTCCAATTTATAATGGAACGAAAGATGAAAGCTCTTTGCCAACAAATTGAGCAACTGGCAGAACTGGTGACCCATCATCATCAAGTCAAACGCCAATTAATTAGGCAGGAGCATACCTATCTCCTTCCTTTTGTTATGAATGCTTCCTCACCACCTTCAGAAAGCGAAGTTATGGATGATAAGGTTGCGAAGAGAGCAAATGCTAAAGCCCGTCGGGATTTTGCCAATCAAAGGGAATGTACCTATCTTGGCCAATCTATGGAGGAAATACTGCAAATGTTAATCAACGAAGGAAGAATTACCTTCCTTCTGCCTCCAATCAATCCCATTTCGGATGGTTCAATTCTGATGAAGTGTGTCAATATCATTCACATTCTCGCGGTCACAGCACAGAAGAATGCTGGGCACTCCGCCATCTCATTTAGAATCTTATTCATAGCGGTGTCCTACAAATAGCAAATGATTACACTGTGCAACTCAAGGGTGGGAATGCATGTCCTACCAAATGGAAGGGATCAGTAGCAGTTATATCCGAAGTGGATGATGAGACTGTCAAAGGATTTCCCATACAACCAATTCAACTCAAAGGAGCTGACAATCCTTTGAAAGTGGTCGCACTAGAGCCAATTTCTTTACCTTTCAGACCACAATATCCTGTTGTCAGCTTACACAAAGTTCCATGGAATTATGGAGAAGCTTAAGGATCCACGTCTCATACCACTGCTACAGTGTCGAAAGACAATCCACTGTATCTTCCTCAACGAGTTATGAAACTTATCTGCAAGGCAAAGAGGAAGTTTCCCATGGAGAATATTGAAAAATTCCTCTGCACTATGGGCCACAATGAAGCCAAAGTGGTTTTAAGCTTGCGAGAAGCTCCACACCAGATATCTATACTGGACTTGGTTTTCTCTTCCGAGGATCATTGGAAGATCTTACTGAAGGTTTTGGAAGAAGACTACTTGCCAAAATCAGTGAATGTGGAAAATTTTCAACATTTGGTTGATCACATTTTCAACAACAATGTGATATCCTTCACTGATGATGATATGCTGCCCGAAGGGACCGGTCATTGCAAGCCATTGCATATTATAGTTTTATCTTCCGGGTACATGCTAGCTGGAGTTTTGATAGATGGAGGCTCATCTCTAAATATCTGTCCTTATGCCACCTTGGTAAAGATGAATGTCAATCTCAAGCGGATCTAAAGCAGCCATACGGTTATAAGAGCTTTTGATGGATCCTGACAAAATGTCGTCGAAAAGATTGAGTTGCCAATTGAGATTAGTCCAAATACATTCAATGTATCCTTCCACGTCCTCAAGATAGATTCAGGATTAAACCTGCTATTGGGGAGACCATGGATACACATGGCTGGAGCCGTTCCCTCCATGCTTCATCAACAGCTCAAATACATTATCAACAACAGTCTAGTCGCTGTCAACGCTGAGCCAGAATGTCCTGAACAAGGAACTCTACCAATCATCAGCTTCAATTCAGAAGTTGAACCGACCAGTTTTCATATTCTGGAAGTGAGTACCACGCAATACCATTCTATTGGAGCGCCACTTCTCATACCCAAGATTTCTGCCGAGGTTATGTCGACCACTCAAGAAATGATGTCATTGGGTCATCAACCTGGACAAGGGCTTGGTAAAGATAAGCAGGGTATTAAGCACCCTATTCAAATGTCCAAATAAATTGTATAAATGACGGACTAGGCTATTACGCGATTCGCCCAAATACAGGAATCCTCATAAGCACAAACAGGTTCCTCAAGCTTCTGTCGCACGGCGATTTTCTATACCTTTACCTCATGAGTTGATACAGTCTCCAGTAAAGGTGCCAGCCCATGTTGTGGCCATGTTGTTTCCTAAACCAATACCAATCAAAGCAAAAGAGGTGCTGATTCCTGATCCCGAAGTGGAAGAAAAGGATGATGGCAGGTATACGCGTCATTGTTCATGATGAACATACAAACAGATACACCCCAGACGATAATTGCCCAGATGTCATGGTTATCATTCGGGAAAAGGAGGACAATGACGATCTTTCCATCATTGCAGTCCATCAGGACTTTGCCCTCGACAATTGGAGCAGCACTCCATGCATTGGTCGACGAGGGTAAAATGGGCAGAAAAATCCCTCTGCCCTTTAGATAACTTTAATTGCTTTATTTCCTTTACACTACTAGCAGTTATTTTATCAAGTACATGCTAACACTTTTGTATGATCGAACAGTTGCATATATTAAGTGAAAGCATATTTTGTTTCAGGACTCTTAATTTAGATGTGCATGTACTTGTTGATGAGGTGCCTTCTCTCCACAAGGGCTGTAACTTTGATGAAAAGTTGGACTCAGACTTGATGGACATAAAAGAGGACATTAAGACACCTCAGGAGATTAAGGAATGGATCGCAAACAAACCCAAACCAAATCTTGATCAAACCACTTTTTTCAGTCTTTGAACCTTAGACAACCCTAAGCTAATCCAGATTGGTTCAGACCTTACCACAAATCAGCGGAATGACATGGTTACACTATTAACCCGATTCCAGGATGTGT
This sequence comes from Panax ginseng, assembly GCA_020205605.1. Lineage (NCBI taxonomy): Eukaryota > Viridiplantae > Streptophyta > Magnoliopsida > Apiales > Araliaceae > Panax > Panax ginseng. Next base: position 70,766,376 of record CM035132.1, on the reverse strand, counting down.
TTGCATGGTCTCATGAAGACATGGTGGGTTTGTCCACTGACATTGTTCTTCATCACCTTCCCATTAAAGAAGGATTCAAGCCAGTTAGGCAAAAGCTCAGGCGATTGAAAGCTAAATGGAGTTTAAAGGTTAAAGAAGAATTTGTGAAACAATTTCAAGCTGGCATTATCATGGTGTCTACATATCCGGAGTGGATATCCAACATTGTTCCCGTGCCTAAACCAGGAGGAAATGTGCGAGTCTGCGTGGATTACCGGGATTTGAACAAAGCTTGCCTTAAAGATATCTTTCTCGTGCCATTATCCACATTCGTATTGAAAATACTGCTCAATACGGCATGTATTCCTTTGCTGATTGCTTTGCGGGGTACCATCAAATTATGGTCGCTGAGGAAGATCGTGAGAAAACTACTTTCATCACGCCTTGGGGAACCTTTTGCTACAGACGGTTGTCATTCGACCTCATCAATGCCGGGGCAACCTATCAGCGAGCTATGATGGCTCTTTTCCACGATTTAATGCACAAGGAGATAGAGATCTATGTGGATGACGTCATTGTCAAATCCCGAAAGGAGGATGACCACTTAAACCATCTCAGAAAATTTTTCAATAGGTTTTGTAAGTACAACTTGAAGTTGAATCCAGCCAAGTGCGCCTTTGGTGTTAAGTCAGGCAAGTTGCTAGGTTTCCTAGTTAGCCACAAAGGGATTGAACTGGATCCTACCAAAATCCAGGCCATCAAGGATGCCCATTCCTCAGATAGAGAAGGAAATACGGGGATTTTTGGGAAAAATCAACTTCATTAGCAGATTCATTTCTCAACTCACAGCAACCTGTGAGCCTATCTTCAAGCTGTTAAGGAAGAACTCATCCATGAAATGGAACGATGAGTGTCATAAAGCCTTCCTTACCATTAAAGAACAGCTGATTAACACTCCTGTTTTGGTGCCTCCCAGGGATGATGTTCCCCTGTTCATGTACCTATCCATTAATGACAATGCCATGGGCTATATGCTGGGGTCAAAAGATGATAGAGGCCAAGAACGAGCTATCTATTACCTCAGCAAAAGATTCAACATCAGTGAACACAAGTACACTCTGATTGAGAAGACATGTTGTGCTTTAGCATGGGCTTCCATGAGGTTACAACATTACCTCCATGGTCACACAACCCATCTCATATCCCGCGTGGATCCTCTCAAGTATGTGTTTAGTAAGCCCATACTGAATTATAGACTGTCCAGATGGCAGTTGATCCTACAACAATTTGACATCGTCTACGTGACGCAAAAGTCTGTCAAAGGTTAAGGAATTGTGGATCAACTGGGCGCCGCACCTGCAGGGGACTACAAACCCTTGGAAACATACTTCCCCGATGAGCGGGTAATGACAATTCAGCTTCAACATCAATACGATACATGCCGTATGTGGAAAATGTATTTTGATGGAGCTGTTAAAGCAGAAGGTTCTGGAGCTGGAGCAGTTCTAATATTCGATACTGGGGAGCAGTATCCCGTCACCGTTAAATTGCAGTTTGTTAGCACCAATAACACAGCTGAGTATGAAGGCTGTATCATGGGGCTAAAACTTGCCCGTTTAATGGGCATCAGGCGGTTAACTGTCTTTGGAGATTCCGAATTGGTAATCAGACAATCCACAGGAATCTATCAAACCAAAGAATTACATTTGCTACCTTACCATCGGCAAGTTCTACAGATGGCTTAGGAGTTCGAAGAAATCTCCTTTTTACACATTCCTAGTAATTGGAATGATTTCGCAGATGCATTAGCAACGTTGGCCTCCTTGGTTTACATACCTGACAAGGAAAACATGCCAAGCATCACGTTTGCTCTGTAAAAAGCCCCAGTCTATGGGAATTATGTTGGAGAAGTATCGGATGAACTACCTCCCATCCATAACCCTTGGTATCAATGCATCAAGGAGTATCTACGAGATGGATCTACACCCACTAAGGCGAGCCTAAATGAGAAGAGGCGGATTCATCGACTTGCTATGAAATTCTACCTGAGCGGAGATGCACTCTACAAAAGAAATGATGGATTAGGTCTCCTTAGATGTCTAGATAAAGACCAAGCTCAGAGACTCATGGATGAGATCCATGGTGGAGTATGTGGCCCTCACATGAGCGGACCCCTACTTGTCAAGAAGATCCTTAGGACAGGGCATTATTGGCTTACACTCAAAGCTGACTGTGATGATCACGTCAAGAGGTGCTATCAATGCCAGATTCATGGGAATGTTATCCATGCCCCTCCAAGGGAACTCCATAATATGAGTTTACCATGGCCCTTCTCAATGTGGGGAATGGACGTGATCGGGCCCATCGAGGCCAAAGCCAGTAATGGACATCGATTTATATTCACCATGATCGACAACTTCACCAAATAGGTAGAAGCAGCCTCCTTCCCCAGGGTTACTAAAGAAGTTTTCATTGCTTTCATCAGAAACAATGTCGCCTGTCGATATGGACAACCAGAGGTCATTGTGTCAGATAATGCTAAGAACCTCAATAACAAAATAATGGAGGAGTTATGCAGAAAATTCCACATCAAACACCTCAACTCCATCATCTACCGTCAAAAGATGAATGGTGCTATTGAAGTGGCTAATAAAAACATCAAAAAGATCATGCAGAAAATATCCGCCAATCACAAAGGATGGCCTGACCTCTTGCCTTTGACTTTATTAGCCTATATAACTTCCATGCGAACTTCCACTGGGGCAACCCCCTACTTGTTAGCCTATGGGATGGAAGCAGTACTCCCCATAGGGGTGGAAATGGAATCCCTCAGAGTATTGATGGATGCTCAGTTGAGTGAAGACCAATGGGTATAAGACATGTATCACCAATTGTCTCTAATAGATGAAAAATGCGAATCATGGCTATCTTCCATGGTCATTAATCGCCAGAGGATCGCATTGCGATCCTACAACAAAAAGTCCGATCATGGCGGTTCAAACAACATGACTTGGTTTTAAAGAAGATCATTGACAACCAAGATCAATCTAAGGGAAAATTTGCTCCTAATTGGGAAGGCCCATTTGTTGTCAAGGAGGTATTGATAGGAGGTGCTCTCAGATTGCTGGAAATGGATGGCGATGAATTTCCACAACTTATCAACTCGGACACCGTGAAATGGTACTATGTCTGAAGTTACCATCAAACAAACATCCTGGTTTTGATCATCAAATCACCAGTCATTCCAGTTTTGAACCCTCTCCTTTTTATATACTCTTCTGCCCCTCAGGGAAATATGAACTTCAAGCCAGCAGCCTGGTTTCACCTCAGTTCAAACCTTTCATAATTTCGGTTATCCTGAAGACGGGATTGAACCTTTCACATCTGCAGTTTATCCTGAAGACGGGATTAAACTTTTACACTTGCAGTTTATCCTGAAGACGAGATTAAACTTTTCTACGCTTGTAGTTTATCCTGAAGACGGGATCAAACTTTTTCCACACCTGCAGTTTATCCCCATTATGGGATTAAACTTTCTTTTCCCCATAGTTTAGCCTGCACATGGGATTCACGTTTCTCTTCATCTGCGATTCGTCCTGAGGGGCGAACTACGTCTACCTGATCTCTTCTTCAATAGGTGTACGTAGGCAATCATATGCTATATGGCCCGGTCACAACAACAAAAAACAACAAAAACATTTATGCCTTTTCTTCACAAAAAACAACAAAAACAACTTCTACTTCTATCTGCCTTTCACATTCAGCGTTGAACCTCTTACACCAGGTTTGAACTACGCAGACTTGATCTCCTCTTCAATAGGAGTACGTAGGCAGCCATTTATGGTTCAGTCTAACCCCTACTAGAACAAAACTTCTTGTCACACTGAGCATCGGGATCAACCTTCAATTCACCACATTTCATCTGGTTTTATCAAAGGGATGGAATTACCCAACCTCTTCTAACAAATAGAAGATTCGGTGACCATCTAAGCTGTGATCGTGCCTCAAAGAGCAATACCAACCCATAAGAGATGGAATTAACTAGGCTTCTCACAAATAGAAGTATTGGCGACCATCTATGGTGAGGTCAATCTCAGAGAGGAAGAAACCACCCTCCTCTCCACTTTTCCATACAAATACCAGTCCCAAGACACCAAAGATGGTAGGGATATACAGAAATCAATGATCCATTCTAAGAGATCTTGCTACGTCTCAATGTCCATCTATCAAGGATAAGTTCAGAATGCATCAAGATCACAAGGCCCTGAAGAAACAGGCAACTATCAAACAAGTATCAAGGCATAACTAAAAGGGAAGTGAATCAAAATATATTTCCCTGCCATACATAATACTGTTTGATATATACATATGTGTTGTACATGAAAAAATGGCTAAACTAGTCTGTGCAGGAAAATACAAAGCTATCTACAGATCTGTATATATGCGGACTATCAGATCTAATATAGCATCTCTCTCTGAAGATGGAGGTATCACTACAAGCTCCTGCCCAAGGGTATCTACATGAGCTAGAAGATCAGAGGCTAACTGCATGGTGGCATAATGCTCATCAATGTAAGCACTCATGTCGACAAGACTGACAGTCATCTGGGATCTAACTGAAGTACTATCTATAATGGCCATATCCCTAGCAGATAAGGCGGCATCCCGCTCCACAATCAATGCATCCCTGGCTGATCTAGCCTCATCCCTCTCTAACAGAGCGATATCTCTCTCATCAAGAGCTGTCAACATCGCGACCCTAGCCTGATCTCTATTATAGGTCATCAGATGTAAGCTCTGCTCCAAATGTTGTGACGAATACTGGGTAACAGTGGCACTCGAGGTGGGAAAATCCATCACAAATGCTGGCAGCCCAGTAGTCAAGTCATCGGTGGGAATATCAGCCTCCTCTATAGGCTCCTCATCATCAGAATCAGTCTCCTGCACTATGGATACTACCGCAACCGATGCAATCTCTGTCTCCATCCATACGGAATACTCTGTAGAACAACCCGGATGACTGACAAAAAATCCAGCCAGCTCTCGCTGATCCCAACAGGCATACAACCTAGATCTATCCTCCGCTGATAAACGATGTAAAGCGAAGCGCTGACTCACTGCCCCCTCAAAAGGATGAAAATCCTGAAATTGGTCAAACTGACACATCACGGCCAGTGGGTGGTAAGTAATCATGCCCCTCAATCCAGCCAGAGGGAGATAATCCATGCCTGGAGCATGAGTAATGAAGCTGTAGGGTGAGCTAAGCCCTAAACATAGCAATATGGCAAACAGATCCCTAATCCCTACCCGAAAAGATGACCACAATGCAGCATTTGTACACTCCGCAGGCTGAAAGGAGTATGACATGGCTATATCATGGGTGAAATAAAACCCCTACCGTCTAAATGTGCCAATCGATCTCATGTGTGCTATAAACCACACATACAGCATGACCGAGCTACCTGTGAACACTCCTACCGGATAAGTGTAGCAGTATGTGGCTGACCTCAGAGTCTTTGCAATTATCATCGGTACAATGGTATGACCCTCCCTGAGAGCTCTCACTGCCATAATGACGCCGATATCCAACTCATCCATGTACCGCGACATGAAGACGTATGACAATACGCACAAAAGTAGTACATCCACTCTAGCTGAATGCCAATGATCCTCCGGTGTGGTGAAATCCCTGGAATATCGTGCATAACTATCCTCAGAGCCAAATCTATCAAACAAAAAATGCTGGGATATCACGTGGCCGGATGTAATCTCGTCCTGTACCACTCTACGTCTCAATTCGGTGAGAGTCATGAACTGTTTGCTCATGTCTTCGATAGCCATATACACGTAAGGTCTGTCCAGCGGCAGCATCGTCAACCGTGCATACTCCTCCAAAGTAGGAGTCAACTCCTGGGTCCCAAATCGGAAAACCTGCCTCTCTGATACCAAGTGCTCTAGCATACCCTCTACAAATCCTGTGGGAACCTAAAACATCAACAGGGTCATAGTATGCTGCAGAAAATCATCTACGATCACCATGTCTGATGGTGATATACTATCATACCATGAGTGCATACCAGATACCACCAAAAATGGTGCGGTATGATCAATACGGCTAACTGTCGAAGAAGACATCTGTACGGGCCATGTCATAAGACCATCCAGGGGTCAATGTTGAATATCTCTGGACATACATACATATGCATAATACAATAACATGTATGATACAATAGATGGCAATATGATATAGGGAATAAAAACTGTGCATACATTTCTAAGTATATCATCATCTTTGTACAACTAAAATACAGGGAAATGGGGCGAAGCTACCCAACATCTAATAGAGGCCTATCAAAAGATATAGCGAGAATGGGGCGAAGCTACCCAGCAGCTAATAGAGGCCTATCAAAAGAGATAGCGATAAATACATCAGAAAAAGTCAATTATGTCAATATCTACATCATCGATACTGTCCACCTGATGTATCTCCTCTTGAGTCACTGGATCTCTATCTATAGGGATGTCGGTGATACTGAGGAGGATCTGCCTTTACCGCAAAGCCATATGGGTCACTGAGGGGCGGCCAGCCGAGCCGGAAAGATCAAAAGTATCTGCCTCTGAAGGATCTCTGCCCAAATGCCAAATGAAAAGATGTGTCCGGTCCAGCTGCCAGGTCAATCTGTGTCACATGAGTCGAATCTCTGACACAGGCTAGCCAATTCATCATCATCACGGATCTTGGAACCATATCCCCCATAAACTGTGTGGCGCAGGTTTGAGCTCTAATAGTACGAGGGATCCAGTAATTCTGGAACATCTCCTGAGACTAGGGGCCCTCTGACAATGTAAAACCGTCAATCCCCAACAATGGTATGTCAATGACGGGTGACTGCGAAATAGGCCAATAACGCCTGGCAGGAGGCAAGATTGGCATACGGATCTCTCCTGTAGTGCTCCTGATAGCACGCTCTCCTAAATAGAGCTCCCATCCTCCATCTGTGAAGAGAGGAATCCTGCAGGTGGAAATGACGTACTCTACTCCAGTCGGGTACCCATCCTCAAATCCAACTCCCAAATGCTCTCCAGAGTAGGGAACCCATGTGATGACATCGGCTGTCAACAACTCCAGATATAAGTGACAATGAGTAAAACCCTCAACAACAGGGACCTCCGCCAGTATGGAATGATGACATCTCCGTCTTAGTGGATAGGTGTCTAAACTTAACACGCTTACATGATGCAAACATGGAAGCCTCTCATAGGCCCAAAACTGCCAACACAAAGGCAACATCTGCTGTCAGTCAACACTCTTAACCTATACATGGGAAAAGATAAGAGAAACACTCACCAACAGAAATGGGTAGAATCCTAACTACGCCTCGGTCAAGCCCTGCGATCGCATGCGCATTCCCCTGAGGAAGTAGGCAAAGGTGTAGGAACCCCAATCATACTCTCCTATACGGTCCACGTGTCGAGTGGCACTGATCAAAGCGAAGGACACCGTAGAGGAATTATCTTCTATGAAGCAACCCCTAATGATCATCAGGAACAATCACCGAAGAATGCGATCCCTGACTCTCACATCATCGGGTATGGGCTCACTCAATAGCCCGCTCATAGCATCTACACTTAAAGGACCCTTATGAACAGTCCTGCCCTTGAGCGCCTCCATCGGAACTCCCAACAAGGATCTAATGGAAGTAGGGGTGATATCCACCGTGCAAGGCACCGACGCCCCTCCAAACTCCATACATGTGATAAACCGCCAATCAATCAGCGTCATCATCACCTCACAGTCCAGCAAATGGAGTGACTGAGTCTGGTGAAACCACCGCTCAGACAATGCCCTGAGGTAACCCCAGGGATAGCGACGGGGTAGAATGGAGAAGAATGTCCCAAATCCCCAGCCATGGATGATCGCTTTGTAGTCATCATGCAAAGCCTGATACATAGAGTGGATGCTAAACCAGTTCCCTCGAGGCTGTGTGAAGCCGGGAACCTATATCAAATGCAGATCAACATCAGAATCCTTGATTCCTCATCAATAGGAAATAAGGAAGATTAAAGATCTAATTTTATACCTCGTTTGCGTGCAGGTATGTTGAAGGATGCCTACTCAAGTCACCCAGAAGATCTGGATTCGCCACTTGAATACCTGGAAATTCCCTACGGGGAACACGTATAGCAGGAGCAGAAACCTCGACCGGTACATCCTCCTCCTCGTCCTCGACATTTGGCATTTCAACCTGAATAGGACGTATCACCACCTCCACTAAACGATGAGCCTGTCTGACAGAACGGCGTTGAGGCTCTTCAGAAGCTCTCCTCCGTACACCAGAAGTGGTTCTGCGGGAACTGCTCGGCTGCTCCGGATCCATAATATCTGGACAACAAGTCTACAAATCACCTCAGAAAGGGTGTGGTAAATTCTTACCTGGAGCTTTTCAAAGTGCATTGTTTTAACATACATCCACAGTAGAGTTAAAAATGCATGACTACCCAATACCTATATTTTGGGAAAATTTTGCCATAGCCCCCTTTGTAAATGGGACTATCCACTTACACATAGGCATGACTAGGTGGCCATTCAGTAGCACACCTATACATAGTCATATACATCCTACATGTATTAATTACATCACAGAAAAAAATCTGTAAGTGTAGTCTAATAACCATGATTATTTTTCTTTTCTACCTTTACTCATTTGTCCTCAAATAGGATAAGAAATGACAGTAAAAGGTTCTAATTTGACTGTTTTAAAAGTTAAATTTTTTCACATCATTATGTTCAGCATGGTTTAATACTAACATTTGCTATGTTGAATATTTTTTATCAAGTCATATCAGCATGCATATTCAGTACTATGTGTCTAAATGCATTTCATGTGATAAGTCATTTTCCAACGGATAGAAACTGGAAACAAATACATGCATACGTTATTAGGACAGTGAAGAACGCTTGTACGGTGGTAGAATATGCAGAAAGTTGCTCAAACTAAGCAGATCTGAAGAAAAGTTCTCAGATTTCCTTCGCTGCGCAACTTGAAAATGACTTATGAAAGCAATCATTTGCCTATACATAGGCATGGTTGGCCGCAGGCTCACATGCGGCTCTTGCAGGTGTACCTGCGGCACTTCTACATGGGTCCCACACCTCCGGCTCGCTCCAGTTATAGTTGCAAAGGAGGTCTTACAAGCTGAAAAGGCCAAATCGGGAGTAAAAGTGCTACACGATTGAGCGGAATAGCCGGAAATCCTGGTTTCTTGTCGGTTAGAGTTAAACTCCCATCGTCTCAATGGTATTCGCCTGAATGTAGGGTATACTATACCAATGAGCTCAGCTTTCATAGATCATGCTCGGCAGTACCCCACAAAGGTCTGATGCCGTCATTTGCAGGGTCACAACCCTAAACATCCCCGGCGGGGGTTACAACCCAAAACCACGAAATATCAAACCTCCCCGGTGGGGGTTACAATGCAAAACCATGAAATATCAAACCTCCCCGATGGGGGTTACAGCGCCAAAGTTATCAACTGATGAAATATCCTCGGCGGGGGTTACAACACAATGCAACCATTGATACACACATCAATGAAGGTTAAGCAACCTTGACGTCATATCAGTCGATGGCAAGTAAACCCATCGAAGCCACTCATCCACGTATCCCCGACGGGGGTTACAATGCAATGCGACCATTGACACATACATCAATGAAGGTTAAGTAACCTTGAAAATGCACCCAGCAGGGATCTATCCGGTGATACACACATCAATGAAGGTCGGGAAACCCTGACATCGACAAAACTGTTGGCAGTAACTCCGATAGAATGAGGGAATATGTTATACACATCCTCAAACAGACAAAGATTTATCCCCACAGATCTCTCACACACAAGAGGTACCTCTATGGAATATAAGCAAATGTCTAGGATTCAAGACTTTGGTGATAGCCCCAACGTCAACATCCTTGAAGACTTGGATCGCATGTCCAAGCCATCACTGATTGTCATCCCAACATGATTACCTGGCAATCATGCTATATACATTTGCATCATGTTTCTGAATATAGCATCATGTTTATCTTGCTTTCATTTCAAGTGTCTAGGATTCTTTATCCTATCCATGCCTTACATTGCGTGAATATGATAAAGATGGGCATCTGTAGACACTCGAAATTTTCTGAATGCCTGTTACTAACATTGTAGGAGGGCAGATTCGTCTTTCAGAGATAACCCTAGAAGACATTACATCCATTCCGGATACTTCCGGAAGTTCAGTTCTAACCCAGAAAATAAACCAGGAACTTCATCTCAAACTCGGAACACACATCGGGAATGTCGTTTCCAATCTTAGAGATAACCCTGAGGTACGCAGATCAAAAGACCGACAACAACACTAGAGAGGATAGTTCTGTCTCGGCGATAACACCGCGACGCTCAGTTCCAGTCCTAGAAATAACACTGGGAGTAGCAACTCCATCCTTGGTGATAGCCCCAAGGGATGCCATTACAGTTCCAGCGATAACTCTGGAAATGCTTATTTCAAATACATGTGATTAACTTCAAGCTCAGACCTCCTGTCGATGCACTCATACCTCAAACCCGGAGCTAACAACGAGCAGACAAGCACACCCACAAATGACAGTGAGGCATACCAACAAGCAGTTCACTCTCAGATGTAACCCTGAGCAACGTCTGCTTTTAGCTCAAATCGGCGATAACCCTGGTGAAGAGTCAAAACGTCATCTTACTGCCTCAATGTTTTCTCTCACAAGATGATATCGCAACATACAAACAATCAGTCCAATCTCAGATGTAACCCTGGGCAACATCTACTTTCAACTCAAACCGACGATAACCCCAGCGAAGAGTCAAACATCATCTTTCCCCTTCAACACTTACGCGTCATCTCAACACGTCATACATACATACATACATACAACAATGTCCCATAAGAACTGTGGAGTAACAATCCCGAGTGACTATTACGCATGATAGTACTTTGGATAGAATTTGAAGCTTGAAGACCATGGGTATGGACCCCTCTTCCTGACTTCGTACAACCTCTAATCCATGTAATTGCGTAACTCTCAACACAAGCGGTCCAAAGAAGGTTAGATATACCTCGTTTGAATGCTCAGATTGAAGTTCTGCAAGTTCGAGCGGACATTACAATGCATGAGTGCGAGTACTTTGAGATGATGGGACCCGCGAGGCTCAGATGCACCACAACCAAATTGAGTACAACCACAGTGGCCAGGTGTACCTACGGCCATCAGTCTATAAATATGAGCCTTGGGTTCAGCCATTTGAAGAGGAGAAGGAGAAAAAGGTGAGGAAGCCTGTCCATTTTACTCTGTATACACCCCCTATTGAGTGTTTCCTCTTATATAAACATTTGTTAGCTCACATATAGCTATCTTTTTTATCCGTGGGGGCCGAGTGTTTATCCATATAAAGTCATAGAAGTCTACTTTGGCATTGCTTGTAAAGCCTTCTCACATTTTATAAAGCCTTCTTCTCATATTAGCACAAATCATATTATACATATCGAGAAATTCATGTTGTGTGCGTTTGCGGACTTCGATCAAGTGATTTTCATTTTAAATGCAGATATATATACTAATATAGGTATATATTTCATATATGGACTAAGATTATTGAGTTATGCCTCGATTGAGCCTAGACTTGATGCAGCATTTATACTGCTTTTTGTGTATATATATATATATATATATATATATATATATATATATATATATATATATATATATATATATATATATATAATTGTTGTCGGACATATCAGATGAGCACAGATTCACATCCAATTGCATTTATTACTTTTATATCTGTATATATATATATATATATATATATATATATTATTTACATTCTATTAGGCACAGAGTTTCCTCCGTGGCCTTTTATAACTTTATTTACATTTCGTCCTACACAGAGTTTACTTACATGGCGGTTGATACGCTTTATGACTTTATTTACATTTCATCCCACAGGTTTACTTACGTGGTGGTTGATCATGTCCATATATATATATTTACCGCTTTTATATATTTACATTTACGATCCCCATAGAGTTTCTTCGTGGTGGTTGATCATATGCGTATATATATATATACGACTTTATATATATAACGCTATCTTGCTTTCCATACAAACTACAGTATCATGTGAGCCTATGAATCATGTGATCACAGATTCAGCCCATTGAATCTAGATTCGATTCCCGTGATAGACGTTTTTCAGCTGTAAGTAGCTTGTACATTATTTACAGTGTCAAAGGCCTCAATTGCTATTGAGCACAGGGTTTGAAAAACCGCTTTTTATAAAACTTCATTGTTATATCTTGTTTAAAACTAAATTTTTCTATAAATTAAAACCCTATATATATACGTGCAAATGAGGTACAACACTACTTCCAAATAATTGCACATTGATCCACACACACACACACACATTCATATAACAGTTTCTTTAAAAAGTGGCGGTCACCATGGTAACACGGATGTCGGGGGGTGCCTAAAACCTTCCCTCCGCATAATCAAGTCCCCGGACCCAAAATGAATCCTGGTTTCACAGACCCGTTTACAAGTGTCAAACCACTGGGTCAATGTGCAAACCTTTTTCGGTTGTGTTGGTGCAACCAGTTAAATACACCAACTGGCGACTCTTAAAGTTAAATCGTCAACATTATACATGTCGGACCTTTTCCACTTATTTTTTTAAACAAATTTCACATTAACATGAGAACACCAAAGAACAAGTAACGAAAAGGGAAACTAAAAAATCCCGACGTCGACAAGAAGGTATCACTTTATTCCTCAGTACTTGCTCTTTCCTGTCGATAATTTGAACAGGGACTTCTTCATAAGACAAATCTTTCTCAAACTGTAATGGCTCATATTCTATAACATACTTTATGATCAGGCTTATATGGCCTCAATACTGAGACATGGAAAATGTTATGAATATGTTCTAATTTCGGAGGTAAAGCTACCTTGTACGCCACTTCACCAACTCGTCGAAGCACTTCAAAAGGTCCTATAAACCTAGGGCTTAATTTCTCCTTTTTGTCAAACCGAATTTTCCCTTTTTAGGGAGACACTTTCAAGAAAACAAAACTACCGACATCGAATTCCCGATTTTGTCGGTGTTAATCGGCATATTTCTTCTATCTATCCTGTGCAGCTATCAATCTTTTCCGAATTACATTGATGATCTCGACAGTTTGTTGTACCAACTCTGGACCCAATAGCTGACGTTCACCTACCTCATCCCAGCATAACGGAGTTATGCATTTCCTGTCGTATAACGCTTCGTAAGGCGGCATGCCAATACTCGCGTGATAACTATTATTATAGGCAAATTCAACCAATGGCAGATGATCATCCCAATTTCCTTTAAAATCCATAATACATGCTCTGAGCATATCCTCCAGTGTCTGGATGGTTCTCTCACTCTGTCCGTCAGTTTGAGGATGGTACGTTGTGCTGATTCTCAACTGCGCTCCCAAGCACTCTTGTAGCCGTTTCCAAAAATTTGATGTGAAACGTGGATCTCTGTCTGATACAATGGACACTGGTACATCGTGTCTTGAAATAATTTCCTTCACGTACAATTTTGCCAACCTATCTAGGTTAAATCTAATCTTGATTGGAAAAAAGTGTCCCGACTTCGTCAACTGATTGATAATCACCCATATAGTGTCAAAACCTTGCTGGGTCATTGGAAGACCTACCATAAAATCCATCATGATATGCTCGCATTTCCATTCCGGTATCTCCAATGGTTGCAATAATTCGCTTGGCCTTTGATGTCCAGCTTTAACTTTCTAACACGTTAAGCATTTTGCCACGCACTCAGCCATGTCCTTCTTCATATTCGGCCACCAAAAATGGTGTCTAAGATCCTGGTACATTCTTTTACTTCCAGGGTGAATCGAATATCGTGAGTTATAAGCTTCACTCAGAATTTCCTCTTTAACTTTCGATACTAGCGAAACCCAAATTCTCCCTTCGAATCAAAGTAACCCTTCCAAATTAACTTTAAACTTATTTTCCTGACCTTTTGATACTTTTCTTCTTATCTCTTCACAGTCCTCATCCTGAAGTTGTGCATCCGTTACCTTATCTACCAACGTTGAACTGTTTCCCATCTGGAATAATTTTTCTTCAAATTCTATCGGATATTTAATTTCTAACTCCATCTTTGCCATTTCCGATACTAGCTTCCCTTGAATAGTCAACATCATTAACTTCTCCTGTCCCTTTCTACTTAAGGCATCAACAATAACATTCGCCTTTCCGGGATGATAGAAAATCTCGTAGTCATAGTCTTTGATCAACTCCAACCATCTTCTCTATCTCATATTTAAATTTTTCTGTGTAAAGATATACTTCAGACTTTTATGGTCGGTATATATCTCACACCTCTCTCCATAAAGATAATGTCTCCAAATCTTCAAGGCAAATACCACCGCAGCCTACTCAAAGTCATGAGTTGGATACCCTTTCTCGTAATCTTTCAACTGACGTGATGATACACAATAACTTTTCCATTCTGCATAAGCACACATCCTAGTCCCTTATGTGATGCATCACTGTATACTACAAAATTCCCCGTATCATCAGGCAATGACAACATAAGTGCTGAACTCAACCTTTTCTTTAATTCTCAAAAACTTTCCTCACACTTCTCCGTCCAAACAAACTTAACTGCCTTCCTTGTTAAATTCATCAACAGAGTTTCGATCTTAGAAAAATATTGAATAAAACGCTCGTAGTAACCTGCCAATCCCAAGAAACTCCTTACTTTTGACGGTGTCTTCAGCTGATCCCAGTTTATTACATCTTCAACCTTTGATGGATCTACCAAAATTTCATCCTTATCAATACTGTGTCCAAGAAATTGTACACGTTCCAACCAAAACTCACATTTTGAGAATTTAGCGTACAACTTCTCTTTTCTCAATGTCTCCAACGTCACTCTTAAGTGTTCAACATGTTCCTCCTTGGTTTTGGAATATACCAATATATCATCAATAAACACCACCACAAATTTGTCTAAGAATGGTTTAAACACCCTGTTCATCAAATCCATGAACACTGCAGGTGCATTGGTAAAACCAAATGACATAACCAGTAACTAGTAATGACCATACTGAGCTCTGAACATTATTTTTGGTACATCCTCTGGCCTCACCTTCAAGTCTATCTTTGAGAAATATCTTGTCCCCTTTAATTTATCAAAAAAGTCATCGATTCTCAGTAACGGATACTTACTTTAATCATGATCTTATTCAATTCCCGGTAGTCAATGCAGAGCCGCATCGATCCATCTTTCTTCTTAACAAACAACACCGACACTCCCCACGGCGATACACTCGGTTGGATATACTTTTTGTTGAGAAATTCTTACAACTGTACCATCAACTCTTTCATCTCTACTGGGGCCATTTTGTATGGTGCCTTAGATATTTGGGCCATTCCTTGCACTAAATCAATCACGAACTTGATTTCTCGATCTGGCGGTAGTCCAGGCAAATCGTCAGGAAATACGTCTACAAAATCTCTAATGACCGGTATCTCTTCTAGATTTGCACTCTTTTTCTGAGTATCAACTATGTAGGCTAAATATCCTACACATCCTTTTCTCAACAACTTCTTGGCTTGCATCACCGTCAGATAACTTGCTCGTCGAGGTGACTTACTGCCATAAAACACTACCTTTGATGGAGTCATAAGGTTTACACATTTCTTTTGGCAATCAATTACTGCCCCGTAATTGAATAACCAATCCATTCCCAATATGACATCAAATTCCCCAAGTTTAATTGGTATCAGATCTATCATCATCTCATGACCCTTAATAACCACTCTACAATTCTTATATATGAATCTAACAGGAATAACTTCCCTATTCACAATCTCTATGTTTAATGGAAATTCTAATTCAAATTTCTATTTCAGATAGCATGTTTGGGAACTTTCTTGATGACATTTGAAGCTTATAGGAATGTGTGGATGCTAAACGGAATAAGTGATGAAGTGATGGCAGGAGGAATGATGTTAACGCAACAGAAAACAGAAAGCACAATCTGGTATACGATGCATTTGCACCCAAATCGGCCTTGGTATGCAGTAGCAATTGCGCCAGTCCTATCTCGAAATCATCTTGGTATGCATTCTTCCCATTTAACCTTGTGGGTAACGCAATTGCTTACCATGGATCCTATATTCCAATGATTGACTTTTCATTAAATTTGACCAATCGGATTTGTTCTTGGGTAAAGATACATTCTTGAATTAGGATATATATGGGCATATTTACAGTCTGTAAAGGAGAGACTAGTACTAAGACTCCATAAATCCCTCTTGGGATAAATTTCTTTTATTGTTCATCTTTAATTTCTTTCTTAGATTAGGAACCCTAGAAAAAACTAGAACTGAAGATTGAACCTCTTAAATATCATTGGGGAATCAGATTGGAAGCGAGAGAATTTAGAATGCTTATCTCAACCCTAAATTCTCTTCTTATCTATTTGAATCTTTTAATGCTTAATCAATTGTGGATCATGGGTTCTAGTTCAATTATGAATTAAACTCTGTTTTGAGATTACTATGGATCTTATTATGTAGTTTACTTTAATATACTTCCTTGTTAGTGTGATGCCCCCAAATCCGGGTATCTTTTACCTCGGACCTAGTACATCATTTCTATAACTATTGCAGAAGATATAAACATCAATTGTTTATACAATAAACCTTTACACATAATTCCAAAGGTCTGTAACCTTAATTTAATACACACATTCATATCCTATACGACATACAATGTCATTTGCATCTAATACTATTACAATTTTAACTGCATCATAATCCAATTCTAGAATTTGTCTTTGTCTTTGTCTTTGCCTGTATCCAAAGTTTCGTCTAAATCTAAAATTTTATCATGATATAGCAAGGGTGAGCAACAAATTTGCCCAACAAGTTTTAAATACAAATGAAGATATATCATGATTGAAAAGAATAATAAGCTGACAAACTTTCAACAATATAATAATTGTGAAAGAATATGAATCAATTTACATAACTGAATAACTGAGTCAATAATGATGAATGGCTAACAATGAACATGAACAAATTTAAATGAACCAAATGGTAATGAAGGTGATCAACCTTTCATACCAGATGAACATATACATCATGCACAACGTGCGAATCAATAAATCATAGATGTAATATAATCAACAATGATTAACCATGAACATGTTTTACAATAACAACTCGTATTTGAGTTAGGAAACTTGCTCAATAAAAGAGTATAGGAACTTACCTGTACCATCGATAACTGCTATACAATCTAATTAAGCTTCATCTGAAAGACCTATTATTTATAATATCGATCTCTCAATTACAATAATATCATAATGTTTATCATTACTATTCACAGTCATAATATATCTTAAACACATTACCACTTATCCCCAACAGTCATTAGAACACATAAGACCCGGTATCAAGTCAAACTATTTCAGTCTGGTTTGATTTTGGTATTATTTTGACGTCCTGATTGCCTTATCGGATATTATCGAGTTTATTTTAAATCAAACTCTACTTAAACGCTTCAATATTGCTTTAGATAATTTAATTATCAGGCATAACATTTTTCGAAAGCTCATAATAATTTTCAAATAATTATTATCATTTATAATTATTTTTCAATCATTATCATTTTTAAATGATTGAAATACCAATTAATTCCATTATCATTAATATTTAATTAATTTCAAATATTAATGAAATCCATATCACCATATTAAAAGTTATTTATTATAACTCGAATATTTTTCATATCTTAAAATCACCTTTAAATGATTTTTAAAATATTTAAAATCATTCTAAAATAAATGCCATTAATATTAAAATATTAATGTATTTCATGTCAAAATATTCAAAGTTATATATTATAACTTAAAATATTTTTAAAACCTTTAAATCATTTTTAAATAATTTTTAAAACATTAAAACCATTTTACATAATTTATTTAATATAATTATTAAATAAATTTATTATAATTAATATTAAATTATTAATGAAATCCATACCAAAATATTAAAAGTCATTCAATATAACTTCAAATATTTTCTAACACTTTAATATCATTTTAAATGATTTTCAAAATATTAAAATCATTTTAATTAATTTATTTAATAAAATTATTAAATAAATTTAGTATCATTAATATTTAAATAAATTAAAATATTAATGAAATATATCTCAAATTATTAAAGTTAATTTTTATAATTTCAAATAATTTTTAAAACTTAATTATGAATTTTTCATAATTATTTTCCATTATTTTCTATTTATTTTAATTAAATAAATTAATTTTCATTTAAACTGTCGCTAAAGGCCAATCGCGACAAAAACTGTCGTTATAGGTGTTCTTGAGCCTTGAAGAACATTCATAGTCAGTGTTTTGATACCTACTTTGACCATCTATAAATACTTGTTAATAATGTTTCTAGGCATGCAAGTGTATTAGTGATGTAGTATTGATGTAATACTACAAGCACAAACAAATTTCAAGGTCAAACTACATTATATCATGAAGATATAAGCCATCAAACTAGCTGTCAGAGCTGTTCTTGAGTTTCTAGGTTACCCAGAAACTCAGACAGTGTTGAGGGTCCATTTTGGAGCCTTAATAACTTGGATCCTGGCCTTTAATTGTTTAATTGTTAAAGTGTCAAACTTATGTAGTATATATGTCAAGGTACAAAAGTAATACACTTAGGTAGCTTAACAACATCACAAAAGCAAGATCTAGGCTAGTCAAAATGATGTCAGAAACTGTTCTGGGAATTTTCTGGAAATTCTAGAAACTAGTTTATGTGCTTGGTCAACCCAATTTGACCATCAATAACTTTGATCCTGTTGATGATTTAGGTGTTCTAGTGTCATGGTTCTATAGTCTATATGTCAGAGTATATCAATGATACACTTAGACAAGCTAACAACATAATAGATGCAAGATCTAAACACCTAAAAACCTTGTCAGACCTTTCTGGGTAATTTCTGGGTTTTCCAGATTTCAGTTTTCATGATTAGTCAACCATGTTTGACCATTAATAACTTGAGATCTAGACATGCTATGGACTTGATTCCACTTCCAGTGTATTCTCCATATGGCATACTATATTAATGATACACTTACAACCTCAAACAATTAATAGATTTAGATCTAGAGGCTCTAACATTTGACTGTCTTACCTTATTTTTAGGATTCTTGACAGTTTCTAAAATTCTTATTTTCATGCACTTAAATGTTATGGATCCATGATATATCATCATATATCACTAAATAACATCATGTAACACATAATTAAATAACAAAACATATAATCTACTGAGATCTTAAAGATCTAGCATGAATTAGGGTTTATACCTTTCTTGATCCAATCTTTGATTTTTGCCCTTTTGATCTGATCTTGGATAGCTAAGAGGTGTTATTGGCTTAACTTTTGACTGATTTACTCTCCAAATTTCGTGAGTTAGAGAGAGAGAAAGTCTTGGCTAAGTTATAAACTAAAGTAAAGATATTTCTTACTTTAAGTTTCTAATCTTTGATTCCATGGTTGCAATTGTTGCTAGTTGGCCACAAATGGCTGATTAGTGTAGATTTGGAACATATGGCAATCTCCCTTGATTACTCACCAAGATTTGGCAATATCTTTTACTTAAAAGTTAAGTATAAGGACATTTTGGTAATTTTGCACCTACTAATGGTATTTTGGTCATTTTCCCAATAATTCGAAGGGTAATTTGGTCATTTCACATATATCACATAACTCATAACCCTTAGGTTTTAATACTTAGCATTTGAGTTCCTAAATTAGGGTTTAGAATTCTCGATTAGGGTTTAGGGTTTCCAAAACTAGAATTAGGGTTTCTAACCGATCGTTAGGGTTTTTTAACTAAACACTAAGGTTCTTAATATAACATTATAACTTATATGCTCAATATTTAACCCTTAACCACATACTTCACATACACATAATCTTATTACTCAAAACCATATACCTCGCTATTAGATGATCACTTTTAGTTATTAATTCATACAAATCCTTCACAAAATTCTTAATCAATATTCTATTTCCAGTTTAGGTTTTATTATTCAACTTTATTTAATAATTTAAGATTTATTAATCCTATAAATTCTCGGGTTGTCACAGATAGTCTTATTAGCTGTTCTTGGATTGTCGTTTATGGTTTGCCCCTAATTGCTTAATTGCCTAGCTAACAATTACTGTGATAATCCATATGAAATTGAGAAACGGATTATGGGTTTAGATCAGATCATACTAGCATGTGTTTATGTGTTCTACATGGTGTTGGAATTCATGATTTGTGCCTAGGATAGAGATATACCTATGCATTGCATGTAGTCTAATAAGAACTTGTACTTAAATCTTATTTACTTGTAATTCATATAGAGATATAATGGGTTAATTAATTAGGGTGTTTAACTTGATTCTATCATATGTGGATTTTATTTGATATGGGTATAGTACATCGAGGGATGACCATACTTTACTTTCGTGTTGTTGATTAACAAGCCATTATAATTAATTTGACGTAACAGGAAGTGTATTGATTTAAATGAAATAATAAGTGAAATTGTAATCTCAAGTCATCATTATCTAGTTTCATTCTAGGGATAGTTAGTAATAGTTTAATTAATTATTTTAATTCAAAATACTGAATCATTCATTTAATTAAGATTAAATTGGTTATAGGTTATGTAAGAACCATGAATTTCATGAATAAATAATTATTTTGATATAATAAGAAAATGAATATTTATTTAAATATAAATATTGAGGTGTTGTGAGAAGAGTAATTCAATTAATTCAAATTGAATTTATTAGAATTGAGAAAAATGTGGAGTTTATGAGGAGATTTGTAAAATGCCTTGTGGGGCATGAGAATGGAATAATTTAATTAAGGAATGAATAAATTAAGAAGTGAATGATTAATTAATATTATATTATTAATTAATTGTTATTGTGAATAATAAAATACTTAATAAAGTAATTTACATAATTAGAATTATATTATTCATTTAATTGATGAGTGCAAGATATGTGATAATATATATTTCCTACATTAAAAAGGAAGTGTAGTGTGACACTTGAGGTAACTATATAATGTGACTACATAAAACTATATATTAAAATTTAATGAATTATAAGTTACATAAATAAAGCTTATGTGACAGTATGTATGGAGAGAACATTAAAGATGTACTTTATCAAAGAATTTCAAATTATCTCAATAAGTGAGTCTAATTGGAATAGTAAAGTTTTAAGGAAATGTGGAATTATTAGTGACCAATTAAATTGAGTCCATGCATGTTATAAATATTAATTGGAGTAGACTAATGTACATGGATTATATGATGAGGGTACATAAATAATCTCTAACTTATCATTATGTAGTAGCATTAACACATTAAAATTATATTTTGGGAATCCAAGAGAAAAAACTAAGCATTTTATAACTAAGTGCTGAGATTTAAAGTCGTGTCCCATATTAAGTGACCAACACAGTGCTCAAACAGTAGCTTCATTCTAAATACGCAAACACGAGTCGGCAGTTGGAGGCTAGCATAATAGTGATGATGGCTACAAAAATGGTGGTTGGCCAACTTTCGTATATCCATTGTTTCCTTTCATCTTCCATTGAATCAAACCATAGTGTAAGAACAATGACTGGGCAACAAATTTTCTATATATAACACCCTCTTCTTCTCATTTCTCAGTGTTTGAAAATTTGTTCGATAAGTGTAAACTGAGAGTGAGAGCTGCTGAGCATTGAGGTAGAATAATTAGTGCATTGAGGAATCAAATTAAGCTTCAAAGAGGTATACATTCTATTTTTGTGTTTTTAATATTGAGTTTTGTCAAATTCTAGTAATTGCTTGAATTCTTTGTTAATTAGTATGGCGTAACATGCCATTGTGTTATCTGAGCTTGAATACATGTTTAGGAGCTTTGTCGTTGGTTTGGTTACAGGTTTAACATTAGTTATGTTGAGGCTCTGCAGAAGCAGAGCCATCATTTTTGTTCTGCTTGAAGTGGCGCGGCCGTGCCGGCTGCTAGGCATGGATTCTGATTTGTTGATCTGGTCTCATTCTGAGCATGTTATGTTAGTTAGAATATGCATATAAACAACCTTAACATATGGAATGAGGTTGTTATGTATATAGTAAGCCATGTTAGTTTGTTTTAGTTTGAATATTCAAAGAAAACTTAAAGCTTTGGAAACTAGTTTGATAAACATTGTGTAATACATGTTCTGATCTTAAGAATTAACATATTAAGTTCTTGTATGCCTTGAAGTACGAATCAATATGTTAATTATATTGTTGGAGATGGCATAGACTATTCAAGTATGATTTAAAGAAAAATTTCAAGTAAAAGACTATAATAGCTATGTGTAAATGAGCTATGTATACACTATGTTTTGAACTTCAAAACATGTCTATGTGATCTATTATATGGTTATGGAAGCATGATATGGAATATGTGAAAATACCTTGCATGCTTGAATAAATTTTGATGACCTACTAATGGAAATTTAAAGTTTTAAATACGAACTTGATGAAATATCTACACTTTGAGTTTGAAATTTGTGAGCATGCTTATGTGTTCTAGATATGCATATATGAAAATATGATGTATAGTAAGTGAAGTAGCTATGCATTCTTGGTGGCTTAACATGAAATTTTCACAAGAAACCTTGAAAACTAGTTTTGTCAATAACTACGTTACACGTATTCTGAAATTTGACTTTCATGTTAAGGTATGTCATGCATGTAAAATGATTGACATATATGCCTAACAAGTTATATGCATTGTAATGTAGTTGAGTATGATTTAAAACAAGTCTAAATGAATTAGAACTATAAAATTTTTAAGGCATGACTAAGATGATGTAAGCATGTATAGTTGAGACTTATTGACCTCATTGTATGTGTAAAACGACTAAACATGAGAGACTTTGTTAAACCAACATTTAAAGCCTTGATTGGTAGGAATGGATAAAAAACCATGTTAAAGGATAAGATATAGGATCGAACATAGTTATACATATCATGACATGTGTGTTTTGCATGATTATTCATGTATGTGCAAGTCGGGTGTACATTGGCTTTCTGCAGGAGCAGCCATGTCTTGGTTTTGCACTAGGAGCAGCGCGACCGCGCCACTCTTTAGTACAAACCAAGCGTGATCGCGCTACCCTGCAGTGAGATCAATTTTCTATTGTTAATATGAGGGTTGATGCATGCCTATATTGTTACCTTAATCTGTAATACATGTCCAATGTTGTATTCATGTGTCGATAAGTATGTTAATGAAAGAATCCTGCGTTGGATAAATGTTTATAACCTTAAAGCCAAAATGTGATGTCAAACTATGTTCTTTAATGTCATAGTATATTAGAAACTAATTTTTTGGTTATGTGACGACATGCGTATGAGGTCATACGACTAAGAAAAGACTAACAATATATGTTTAGTATCGAGGAATTTCACTTATGTATCATAGCAAAATAAGATAGTAGATGTACTTATTGAACTTGTATAACTAATGTGCTTATACACAAATATGATATTATAGTTCATTGGAGTGGTATTAAGCTTTACTTTGGTAAACTACGCTTGAGGCAAGTACTCGAACCCGACTCTTTATTGAGCATTACTTGAGCTTGTACTATTTTTAGTTGTACAAGTAAATAATTAAAAGTATGATTCTTATCTTATGACATAATGCTTCATGAGTTATTTATATTCTCGAACTTTGATTCAATTATTGAACCTATAATTGTTCGTATAAACATTTAAAGAGCGGTATATGCCAATTGATTCGGCTAGATCTAAATCATAATTTGAAAGAGATCCAAACCAATTGATTGGTGCAGAATTCTTTGAAGGGAAAACTATATTTGTTGGGAGACCGACGTGCGCACTTGAGTACAATTAAAAGATATGCATAACATAGGGTACTTTAGGTTGATCACCTGTTGTACTCATTTTTGTTGGATTACCAGTATATTACTGTTAATTCTAGTAGAATTTCATAGTCCTTAGTGACTGCTCAGTATGCATAAATTTGAAATCCCGAAATGGTTAAGTATTGAATCTTATTGATATTTTCTGTCTTTAACGACTATTGTTGAAAACCATTGATACTTCTTCATATCATTGAACTATCATTATTGTTGTACCATGAGAAATTAAAACTATATTGCGCACCCTTATTGCTATATTATTTGCTGAGCAAACTTGTTGCTCATTCTTGCTTTCCCTAAAAACATTTCAGTTAAGGCAGAGCAAGGCGAACCCTCGGGTATTGATAAGGGCAAGGGCAAAGCTACGGAGTAGCTTCATATTTGTTTAATTTGAAACATTATGATTATGTTAAGAAATATTGTATTATGTATTAGTTATGTCTAAACTATGTTCAATTATGGTTAAGGTATGTAAGAGAACCTTAAGTTACGAAACCTTGGGACATGAATGATTATATTAAATAAATGTAATTTATTCTATTATTTTTGTTGAATGAGATGTTTATAGTCATTAGATTTGTAGTAAGTGAACACCAAATTCGAGACGTGAGTGGTCTGAATTTGGGGGTGTCACAGGTTAGTGCTTGGAATTCTCGTTAAACAATTCTTTGTGGGAACGATACTAAACTTATCATTATATTACTTGTTGATCACGTATACTTGCATGTTGTGCGTAACTAGATTTTACTTAACAAGTTTTTGGCACCGTTGCCGGAGAATTTGTTTAATATTTTTTTCCAATATTAGCTTCAATAAAATTAGTCTTAGTTTAAAGATTTTTTTTCTTCTTTTTATTTAATTCTCTTCATATTTTTCTCTCTTTTCAGGTACCATGGCTAGATGTAATTATCAATGGCCATATTCGAATATGACTCAGCCAAGGGACACATGGATTGATGGACTCAATGGAATTTCAGTATTATCAGCACAGTTTGAGACACCTTCGAGGAGGTTGGACGTTGTTGCAGCCCAACATATTCGAAGGATAGCGGTAGTTTGTAATTATTGTGTTGGTAATCATCTGAGTCATCAATGCACCATCAGTTTTGGGCTGGGACAACATGGTGGTAACTACCTTAATAATTATGCATGTGCCAATTATCATCAAGATTGGGGGTATCACCCGAATTCTTCATGGAGCTATAATTATGAAGACCAATAATACGCTCCAAATCTAACATACACACCAAAATTTTCATATCCATCTCCATTGCCACAAGAAGAAAAATTAAATTTGGAGGAATTCATGTCGAAGCATATAGCGAACCAAGAGGAGATAATGATGAGTCAAGAAATGTCGAGCCAAAATTTTCAGAACTAGATGGAACAACTCATCATTTCCTGAACCAATAGTCCTCAATACATGGATTCCGAAGCTGAAATAGATAATTCAAGATTGGAGGAATTGTTATCCAAGTTCGTAGCATCAAATAAGGAGAGGAGGATTAATCAAGAGATGTTAATTCAAAATCTTCAGAACTAGATAGATCAAATGTTCAAAGCCTTGAACAACTATCCTCAAAACAATTGGTGTTATGACATGGATTCCGAGATTGATGAAGTGCCCGAACCAAATCTATATCTGGATAAGCCACAAGATGTTGAAAAAGTGGAGACAAGTGGGGATAATGAAAACAAGGTCGGTGAAGGACTAACTATGGGTACCAATGATGATGAACCGATGTTATTAGTGCCCCAAGTGCTTTCTCCACCAAACTTCAAGGATCCTGTTAGATTTGCAAAACCATGCCAGATTGGTAGTCATGTCATCGGCAATGCTCCTTGTGATGTAAGAATGAGTACAACTTTAAAGCCATGGTTCGATGAGATAGAGAAGATGAGGAAGAGACCATTGTGTTTGAAAAGCCCCAATACCCCATTCAAATTACAGACATAATGGATAAAATGCCTAGTTGCTGGATGTTCATAAATGGGACATTATCTGCAAAAAGTAAGTTGGGTTGTAAAATCCCAAATTTTACGAATAAAGATTTAATTTTCTCGAAATATTTTTTTTTTCAAAATTATGGTGTGGATTTGAGATAATGTTATAGTTGTGGGTAATATTTATAAATTTTGAAAAGTATGAAAGTTGTTGTATAATATTCGATTGGTCAGGGAATATTCTTTTTGTCGGGGAATATTTGTACGACGGTACAATCATTGGTGGACCCCACAACGAAATTATTGTCGGATTGAGAAAATGACAAAAATATTTTTATGAAAATAACAGCGGAAGTTTTACCGTTAAAACTGTTGAACTACTACTCGTAGTAAAGTACAAAGATGTCTGGCGTGGTTGCATAGTAGCACACTACGGTATTGATTATTAATGCTTACGTGAGAAGTCACTCGGTTTTGTTCAATTATTGCTTTCGATAATTGCTTTGATATAGTATCTCACGTTATTTTATTCAATTATTGTCGATATTTTATATATTATTAAATCAATAATTGAGCTAACAAAGTTAATATTATTATTTGCAATATTAATGATGTCTAGAAGTTACGCTAAGGAGAGGTTTGGTCACCTAATTGCGCCAACAGGGATAGAAATCCCCTCTTTCACAGGAACAACACAGTCGATTAATATTGTGAATTATAATAAAGGTGATAAGTTTTGTTTTATTATTATTATAAATGTAATAAAAGCGAAAAACTTTTATATAAAACAAAATACTTTTATAAATTTATTCGTTTTATTAGACTATAAATAGAATATATAATATTCTATTATACATAGTATTTGCATAGTGCCTGCATAGTGTTTGCATAGTAAAATCTTTTTATATAAAACAGAATACTTTTATAAAGTTATTCGTTTTATTAGACTATAAATAGAATATATAATATTCTATTATGCATAGTGTTTTCATAGTGCCTGCATAGTGTTTTCATAGTAAAATCTTTTTATATAAAACAGAATACTTTTATAAAGTTATTCGTTTTATTAGACTATAAATAGAATATATAATATTCTATTATGCATAGTATTTGCATAGTACCTGCAGAGTGTTTGCATAGTAAAATCTTTTTATATAAAACAAAATAGTTTTATAAAGTTATTCATTTTATTAGATTATAAATAGAATATATTATATTTTATTTAAAAGATTTTGTTTTATTAGAATATTTTATTAATAATTGCATAGTAAATTAATATGGACCGTCTGCTTTAAAAGTAAATTAATCTGGCTCAGAATTAGTTACTATTCAGTCCATTCTCCTATAAATAGAAGCTCATTCATTCATTATTTCTTACGAATTCATAAAAACTCTAGAGAGAGAAACTATAGAGTTTATTCCATTATTTATTATTCTGTTGGAATATCATGTACGTATGTTCTACGCATGGCTTTGATTCCGTTATTTATTATTACATTGGAATAACTTTTGTATGTGCGGTCTATCGCATGCCTGGTGATTTCTTTTGTTATTCCATTCTTTATTATACTCAGTTGGTTAAAGTTTTGGCTTTTATACTCTATGAAATTAGTGGAATATATTTGATATTTGCGCTTCATCCGATATCTTTTCATGGAAATATTCTTCTGAGCATTCTTGAATTTTACTCTACAAAGAAGTATCATGTTGACAATTTGGACGTTGTTAGTTCCTGCATAAATTAATTCTTGAACTTGTTTTATTAAATTCTTATATCATTGTCATCATCCTCATGTTTATATTATGTTGAAAGTCATCTGTGGCCTGTAGTGCATAGATGCAATTGGTATGATTATGACTAGGGATTATTCGGTATAATCATGACCGTAATGTTACAAATGATGTGGTAAAAGTCCTCATTGGCCCGTAGTGCATTAATGGAAAGTTGTTGGCATGATCATGACCATTGATGAATACACGAATATCCTTGACCCGTAGTGCATGGATAATTTGTGGTTGTGATACTAATGAATATCTTTGGCCGTAGTGCAGGGATGATATGGTT
Source organism: Panax ginseng (assembly GCA_020205605.1). Classification (NCBI taxonomy): domain Eukaryota; kingdom Viridiplantae; phylum Streptophyta; class Magnoliopsida; order Apiales; family Araliaceae; genus Panax; species Panax ginseng. The sequence goes on along the minus strand of CM035132.1, from coordinate 70,738,289 downwards.
TATTTATTAAGCTGAGTCTCAGCAATAAAAGTGATGAAAAACCTTTTAAATCATAGAAGATAGTAGATTTTATTCTCTACTTAACTCTTTTAATGGTTTGCTTATTCCGCTGCAGTTAAACATGATGTTTGTTATATTGTATCAGTATAACAGTGTTGAAGGCTAACGATAATTTATTTTGCATTATCTTAGTCATAATATTTCTTACTGGGCTAGTTGAGCTCACCCTTTTACTTTCATTGTTCTCTTCAGGAAATGAGAACGTAGCAGGGACTAGTCGGGGAACGGAGTGACGGTCCAGAAGATAGCATTAGTAGTCCTCACTATTCTATGAAATAGTGTGTTAATAAATGTATTGAGGACTTATTTTGAGTTTGAATACTGTCTAGAAGATAATATTTGTATTAAAACTCACAGCTCATGTTGTATATTACAAGTTGTATTTGTATTTTGTACCATGTATTTGGCGACTCAAAATAGGTGATGTATACCTATTTTGGGGGCGTCACATGGGTGGTTTTGATTTCATGGCTATAAATAATGGGAGCCTGCAGGATACTACATTGCTCCAGATGGATGGAGAATTCCTTAACTTTCATAGGGGATTTGGATAGCTTTGACGAGAAGTAGTCTGGCTAAGGGACTATAAACCAAGCGCTGGATGGGAGGCAACCCATCCATTCCAATCTTTTCTCCCTTTATGTTAATTCTCATTTATAGTTTTATTAGTAGTAGATTTTTGATTTAGTTATGTTAATAGGATGTTTATGATAATTCTCGGGTAAAAATTCGATTGGTCAACGCATTGCATAATAGAAAAGTGAAAAAAGATAAGCAGGCTTGGGTTCAGGGCGGCACAGCTGCGCCCATACCTAAGCCAAATCCAGCGCAGCTGCGCTTTATGCTAGTACAGAAATTGAAGACTAGGGCACAACGCAGTTGTGCCCTTCCCCAAGTCAAACTCGGCGCAGCTGCGCCCTAGCCTAAAGTCAGTTTTTTAAAAATAAATAAAGAGTTGAACCATACATAACTTTCATTACATTCAAACTATCGACTCTTTCTCTCTCTCAAAACCGAACCCAACAGATACTCCAAACTGCTATTACTCCTCTTCAATATCAAATTCAAGCACTTCAAAACTTTATATTCAAATCTACAAACCCTCTATCTCTCTCCAATATAAACCCTAATTGCATTTTTCCCTAAGTGAAAATCCCGAATTCTGAGCACAGTTAAAGGAGTTTTTCAGATTTGCACACAACTTGTTCAACCAAAGTTCAAAGAGAAGTTTAGGGTTTTGTTTGTCAGTTACATTCATTAGACCAAGTTTCTCAAATCATGGCACTTAAGAGAATTTGCACCCCATCTCCTTCATCTAGCAGTGATCCTGATGGCGAAGGCAGCAGCAGAGACGTATTAGACACCTCCAAATTCGTAAACCTCTCAGCCCAACCCCATTATTTGGATGTTCTGATAGGAAAATCATTCGTGTAAGAGAGGGGTTTCAAACCTGGATAGGAGGATGGGAAGCTCAAGGACCAGATTATTGCACATGGTTGGACACTAGTGGTAGCCAAGCTAGTGGCAGCCCCCATGTCAATTATTAGGGAGTTTTATGCTAATGCTCGAGAAACACAAAATGACATATCTTATATAAGACGAAAGCAAGTAATCTACACCAATCAAGCGATCAATAAATTATTTCACGTCGATACTTTCCCATGTAGTACCATAAATTGGATGGAATCCTAGCGTTTTGAAACTGACTTAGACAAGCTTATAAAGGAACTATGCAAACTGGGTAAAAAGTGAACAACCAAAGTAGGAACAGACAGAAAAGTTCACTTCCTACAGACTACCCTAAGTCATTATGCAAAAGTGTGGTATAGTTTTATATGTGCTAGTGTGCTCCCCACCAGTCATCAAGCAGATGTAACTACTGATAGAGCCATACTATTATATGGCATAATTAGAGGGAAATCAATTAAAATTGGACATATTCATGAAGAGAACTTCTGTTATTCCATTCTTTATTATTATGTTGGAATAACCTGTATACGCGGACTACCCTATACTTGGTGAAATTCTTCTGTTATTTTATTCTTTATCATTATGTTGGAATAACCTGTCTATGCGAATTACTGCATACATGGTGAAATTCTTCTGTTATTTCATTTTGTATTATTTTGTTGGAACATCATGTCTATGCGTTTACGCATGACCTGGTTCCATTATTTATTATTCTGTTGGAATATCATGTCTGTGCGTTTACGCATGGCCTGGTTCCGTTATTTATTATTCTGTTGGAATAACTTTTGTATGTGCTGGCTATCGCGCATGCAGTGATTTCTTTTGTTATTCCATTCTTTATTATACTCAGTTGGTTAAAGTTTTGGCTTTTATACTCTATGAAATTAGTGGAATATATTTGATATTTGTGCTTCATCCGATATCTTTTCATGGAAATATTCTTCTGAGCATTCTTGAATTTTACTCTACAAAGAAGTATCATGTTGACAATTTGGACGTTATTAGTTCCTGCATAAATTAATTCTTGAACTTGTTTTATTAAATTCTTATATCATTGTCATCATCCTCATGTTTATATTATGTTGAAAGTCATCTGTGGCCTGTAGTGCATAGATGCAATTGGTATGATTATGACTAGGGATTATTCGGTATAATCATGACCGTAATGTTACAAATGATGTGGTAAAAGTCCTCATTGGCCCGTAGTGCATTGATGAAATGTTGTTGGCATGATCATGACCATTGATGAATACACGAATATCCTTGACCCGTAGTGCATGGATAATTTGTGGTTGTGATACTAATGAATATCCTTGGCCGTAGTGCAGGGATGATATGGTTTATTTATTAAGCTGAGTCTCAGCAATAAAAGTGATGAAAAACCTTTTAAATCATAGAAGATAGTAGATTTTATTCTCTACTTAACTCTTTTAATGGTTTGCTTATTCCGCTGCAGTTAAACATGATGTTTGTTATATTGTATCAGTTTAACACTGTTGAAGGCTAACGATAATTTATTTTGCATTATCTTAGTCATAATATTTCTTACTGGGCTAGTTGAGCTCACCCTTTTACTTTCATTGTTCTCTTCAAGAAATGAGAACGTAGCGAGGGACTAGTCGGGAGCAGTGGCGGTCGAGGAAGATAGCATTAGTAGTCCTCACTATTCTATGAAATAGTGTGTTAATAAATGTATTGAGGACTTATTTTGAGTTTGAATCTTTGCCTGAAGATAATATTTGTATTAAAACTCACATTTCATGTTGTATATTACAGGTTGTATTTGTATTCTGTACCATGTATTTGGCGACTCAAAATAGGTGATGTATACCTATTTTGGGGGCGTCACATGGGTGGTTTTGATTCCATGGCTATAAATAATGGGAGCCTGCAAGATACTACATTGCTCCAGATGGATGGAGAATTCCTTAACTTTCGTAGGGGATTTAGATAGCTTTGACGAGAAGTAGTCTGGCTAAGGGACTATAAACCAAGCTCTGGATGGGAGGCAACCCATGTAGTACCATAAATTGGATGGAATCCTAGCGTTTTGAAACTGACTTAGACAAGCTTATAAAGGAACTATGCAAACTGGGTAAAAAGTGAACAACCAAAGTAGGAACAGATAGAAAAGTTCACTTCCTACAGACTACCCTAAGTCATTATGCAAAAGCGTGGTATAGTTTTATATGTGCTAGTGTGCTCCCCACCAGTCATCAAGCAGATGTAACTACTGATAGAGCCATACTATTATATGGCATAATTAGAGGGAAATCAATTAAAATTGGACATATCATCAATCAATCAATGTTGTGATATATGAGGGTAAGTACGTCTGGGGGAATCCCACATGCATCAATCATCACTCGACTATGTTTAGCTATAGGAGTAGTATGGGATAATGAAGCTCTACAGTTGCTGATGTGTGACATTGATCACACAACCATACAGAAGTACAACATTTGGAATGGTGTAGAGTCTCATCCCTGGGGCTTGGGTTTCATTTTACCGAAAGATGAGTCTGAAAATGATAATGAAGAGGAAAAAGAAGGTGAAGAGGAGGGCAACACTGCTCCACAAACAATAAGGGCACCTCCAGATTACTATGACAGGTAGGAGCATGAGATGAGTCACCTATAGAGAAGGATGGATGTGATGCACACTAATTTCTAGGCCTTTACTGGTAAATTTTCTAGGGTGTTATCCGATGCATTTGGCCAGCTGGGAGCAAAAGTCCAGTTTCCTATATATGGGTCTGCCACTTCATATCCACCGCCAGACACACCACCTATGCGAGAGGAGGATGGCGATGATGAGTCCAACTAGGGATGTTTCTTTAGCCTTTACCTTCCAATGAGGACATTGTTATTTTTAAGTTTAGGGGTATTGGCTGCGTTGCATTGTTAGTATAGAGTTGCATGTGTAGTATAAATCTTAGTTTAGTTTTGTTCATATAGCTGCGTTTTAGTATGTTTGCATTCTAGTTTAGTTTTAGGTTTCATTTAGTTTAACTTATTAGTTTATTTTGTGAATTTTAAATTTTTTTTGCTTTATTTGCTGCATTTAGTGTAGATAAGTCATATTGCATGAATCCAAGTTTTCAGTTAGTTTGATTTTCATTTGGTCTATGATGAGATTAGAATTGCATGATCTTTAAATAGTTTTGATGACTAAGGCATAGTTGTAATGTTATAGCATGATGTAAATCTCTACTTGTTTGAATCTGATGTAACTGATTAACACTCTAAAGTAACCATTATGACTTGCTGTAAATGGTCACATAATTGTCTTTTAGTGGGAAATTTGTGTTTTAATAAAAGAAGTTTAATAAACAGTTAGTAATGAATAGGATTTCACAAAAGCTTAAGTTTGGGGGAAAACAGGGGTATGCAATTGGGATTAAAGCTTAAAAAAATAGAAAATCCAGAAAAAGAAAAAAAATTATATGAATAAACACTTTGGCAAGTTTAGTTATGTGGCCTTTGATACTTGAGTAAGTACGCCCTAGGGGATGTATTTACACCTAGCGCCCTAAAGCCATCTGGTTTGGGAGTCGTTGGTTGAAAGCTCATTAATGGGTATCACTGAAAAGCCTAAGAGGACTAGACATTTCACAGTCAGGTGTAAAAGCGGGAAAGTGCGAACATCACCATTGTGAGTAAATAAAAGCATAATAAACCCATTGTTGGCTTTTAGCTTAGTTGATACATAGTCCTGGTTGGAGCTTAATGTGTTTGCTTCCTTCCTTGAGTTAAAGCTGTATTTTTTCCTCTAAGAAGCATATTATGTGAAGTATTTGTTCTGTAGCAAGTTTAATGGTTGCTAAGCACACACACTACATCAGTGATGATAGGTTTTGATTTACAGAGTGACATACTTTATTGCCTTGCTCTAGGTTGGATATTTTGTTTGAATTTTTTGAGGTTTCTCTGAGGCAACTCTCTTGAATTTCTATCTGACTTATATTTGGATTCGTTAGCATTTAAGCTTAGATTGTATTCTGTTTAAGTAGTGTATTCCATTTATTTTTTTTAGGACAAGCAACGATTTAAGTTTGAGGGTATTTGATAAGTAGTTTTATATCTACCTATCTTAATATCAATTAACTTCAATTGTTGTTTAAACTCATACATTTCAATTGTAGTTTTATTTCTTTTGCATATTACATGTTTGGGAACTTTCTTAGTGACATTTGAAGCTTAAAGGAATGTGTGGATGCTGAAAGTAACAAGTGATGAAGTGATGGCAGGAGGAGTGTTTCTTCAGTAACAAAAAGTAAAAAGCACAATTTGTTATACGGCACAGCTGCGCAGGTCTTTGTATTTTAGTAGTTGACTTTTCATTAAATTTGACCAATCGAATTTGTACTTGGGCAAAGATACACTCGTGAATTAGGATATATATATGGGTATATTTACAGTTTGTAAAGGAGAGACTAGTACTAAGACTCCATAAATCCCTCTTGGGATAAATTTCTTTTATTATTCATCTTTAATTTCTTTCTTAGATTAAGAACCCTAGAAAAAACTAGAACTGATGATTGAAGCTCTTGAATATCATTGGGGAATCAGATTGAAAGTGAGAGAATTCAGATTTGCTTATCTCAACCCTAAATTCTCTTCTTAACTATTTGAATCTTTTAATGCTTAATCAATTGTGGATCATGGGTGTAACGCCCCCAAAATAGGTATACATCATCTATTTTGAGTCGCCAAATACATGGTACAGAATACAAATACAATCTTAAATATACAACATGAGCTGTGAGTTTTAATATAAATATTGTCTTCTAGACAGTATTCAAACTCAAAATAAGTCCTCAATACATTTATTAACAGCTCTTGTCCATCAATGCACTACGGGCCAATGAGGACTTTTACCACATCATTTGTAACATTACGGTCATGATTATACCGAATGATCCCTGGTCATAATCATACCAAGTCCATCTATGCACTTTTCTGAGCCCACGATGACTTTTAACGAATATAAACATGAGGATGATGACAATGATATAGGAATTCAATAAAACAAGTTCAAGAATAAGTTTTTAAGATTTATAATCTAATTTATCCGAAAATCAATAATGTCCAAATTATCAACATGATACTTCTTTGCGGTAGTAAAATTCAAGAATGCTCGAGAAGAACATTTCCATGAAAGATCTTTGGATGAAGCGCAAATATCAAGGATATTCCACTAATTTCATGGAGTATAGAAGAAGCCAAACTTTAACCAACTTAGTATAATAGAATATATGAAACTGCAAATGGATTTTCGCCCGCCATGCGGTAATCTATGTAGACGGATCATTTCTACAATTTAATAAGGAATGAATACGAAGGATCATTCACCATGCATGTGATAATCCAAATAGATAGGTTATTCCAACAGAATAATAAAGAATGGAACCAGGTCATGCATAATCCGCACAGACATGATATTCTAACAGAATAATAAAGAATGGAATAACAGAAGAATTCACCATGCATGCGATAGACCGCACAGAGAGGTTATTCTAACAGAATAATAAATAATGGAACCAGGTAATGCTTAATACGCACAGACAGAATATTCCAATAGAATAATAAAGAATAGAATAACAGAAGAATTCACCATGCATGCGATAGACCGCATGCATGACGAGTTATTCCAACAAGAATAATAAATAATGGAACGGTGTCATGCGTACGTGTCGCACATACATGATATTCCAACAGAATAATAAAGAATTGAATAACAGAAGAATTTCACCATGTATGCGGTACTTCGCATAGACAAGTTATTCCAACATAATAATAAAGAATGGAATAACAGAAGAATTTCACCATGTATATGGTACTTCGCATAAACAGGTTATTCCAACATAATAATAAGTAATGGAATAACAATAGCTCTCTTCATGAATACGAAAGAAATAATACTCCTTACGAGTATTGAAAGAAAATAATTCTCTTCATGAATATGAAAGAAATAATACCCCTTACGAGTACAACAAATAATATCCCTTACCTTAGAAGAAACTGGATATAGGAGTAGTTAAGTAACATAATTCTTTTCTTCTTTCTCTCTATAGTTTCTCTCTCTAGAGTTTCAGTGAATTCATAAGAAATAATGAAGGAATGAGCTTCTATTTATAGGAGAATGGACTAAATAGTAACTAATTCATGAACGATCCAGATTGATTTACTTTTAAACACATGGTCCATATTAATTTACTATGCAGTATTAATAAAATATTCTAATAAAACAAAATCTTTTAAATAAATTATAATATATTCCATTTATAATCTAATAAAACGAATAACTTTATAAAAGTATTCTGTTTTATATAAAAAGATTTTACTATGCAAACACTATGCATAATAGAATATTATATATTCTATTTATAGTCTAATAAAATGAATAACTTTATAAATGTAATCTGCCTGGAACTTTAACAGCTCTTGGAACTTCTCCCGAGACATTTTGAGTGCATCAGGCTGGTACGTTTTACAGATTACCACCAGTAATCTGCCTCTTCACGTAACATAAAGGTGGAAAAGGGAACCTTTTACTCCTCGGAGCATCTCAAGACATCAAATATCTTGGTGATCTGCTTTAACCACGTCTCTGCCTTAAGTGGTTCTGGCTTTCACAAAAAATCTAGTGATCCCAGCTCCTTGAACTGCTTAGCGGTGACCAACCGTGGGTTGCCACTATTTCCACCTATATTTTGAACAGGAGTCTCTCTTACCTGATGTTGCATGAATTGCATAAAGCCTCTAAACATCCCATCGTTCATCATTTGATCGGTGTTGTTGTTTGCGTGAGGATTGTCACCTTCCTGATGCACATTATCCTGATTATTGATCTGTGGAGACTCAACGGTCTCCTGTGCTCCATTGATATTCTCAACATTCTCGGATGTCATTTTCAAATATTGCCACAAAATAAGGGTTAATTAACATATCACATATTATCCCCACACTTTGACCAACCAATTAAATACCAAATAAACTTAGGTAGGTCATACTAGCGAAGGAATTCCCCGTCTCTCCCCTCCTAGTTCTTGTCTCACATCTCAGCCAGGGATCATATCCCTAAGCTTTGATACCAACTGTGACGCCCCCAAAATAGGTATACATCACCTATTCTGAGTCGCCAAATACATTGTATAAAATACAAATACAATATTAAATATACAACATGAGCTGTGAGTTTTAATACAAATATTGTCTTCTAGACAGTATTCAAACTCAAAATAAGTCCTCAATACATTTATTAACACACTATTTCATAGAATAGTGAGGACTACTAATGCTATCATCTGGACCGTCACTCCGTTCCCCGACTAGTCCCTGCTACGTTCTCATTTCCTGAAGAGAACAATGAAAGCAAAAGGGTGAGCTCAACTAGCCAAGTAAGAAATATTATGACTAAGATAATGCAAAATAAATTATCGTTAGCCTTCAACACTGTTAAACTGATACAATATAACAAACATCAAGTTTAACTACAGCGGTATAAGTAATCCATTAGAAGAGTCAACTAGAGAATAAAATCTACTATCTTCTATGATTTAAAAAGTTTTTCATCACTTTTATCGATGAGACTCAGCTTAATAAATAATCCACATCATCGAATCACCCCTGCACTACGGCCAAGGATATTCTTTAGTATCACAACCATAAATTATCCATGCACTACGGGCCAAGGATATTCGTGTATTCATTAATGGTCATGATCATGCCAACAACTGTCCATCAATGCACTACGGGCCAATCAGGACTTTTACCACATCATTTGTAACATTACGGTCATGATTATACCTAATGATCCCTGGTCATAATCATACCAAGTCCATCTACGCACTACAGGCCACAGATGACTTTCAACAGAATATAAACATGAGGATGATGACAATGATATAGGAATTCAATAAAACAAGTTCAAGAATAAATTTTTAAAGATTTATAATCTAATTTATTCTGAAATCAATAATGTCCAAATTGTCAACATGATACTTCTTTGTAGAGTAAAATTCAAGAATGCTCAAAAGAATATTTCCATGAAAAGATACTGGATGAAGCGCAAATATCAATGATATTCCACTAATTTCATGGAGTATAAAAGCCAAAACCTTAACTAATTGAGTATAATAGAATATATGAAATTGCAAATGGATTTTCACCCGCCATGCGGTAATCCACATAGACAGATCATTTCCACAATTTAATAAGGAATGAATACGAAGGATCATTGACCATGCATGTGATAATCCACATAGATAGGTTATCCCAATAGAATAATAAAGAATGGAATCAGGTCATGCGTAATCCGCACAGACAGGATAATCCAACAGAATAATAAAGAATGGAATAACAGAAGAATTCACCATGCATGCGATAGACCGCACAGACAGGTTATTCTAACACAATAATAAATAATGGAACTAGGTCATGCGTAATACACACAAACAGGATATTCCAACAGAATAATAAATAATGGAATAACAGAAGAATTCACCATGCATGCGATAGACCGCACAGATGGGTTATTCCAACAGAATAATAAATAATGGAACCAGGTCATGCGTAATACGCACGACGTGATATTCAACGAAATAATAAAGAATGGAATAATAGAAGAATTTCACCATGTATGCGGTGCTTATGCATGACAAAGTTATTCCAACATAATTACAAAAAATGGAATAACAGAAGAATTTCACCATGTATGCGGTACTTCGCATAGACAGGTTATTCCAACATAATAATAAGGAATGGAATAACAATAGCTCTCTTCATGAATACGAAAGAAATAATACCCCTTACGAGTATTGAAAGAAAATAATTCTCTTCATGAATACGAAAGAAATAATACCCCTGGCGAGTACAACAAATAATATCCTTTGCCTTAGAAGAAACTGAATATAGGAGTAGTGAAGTAGCAGAATATTTTTCTTTTTTCTCTCTATAGTTTCTCTCTATAGAGTTTCAATGAATTAAATAAAAATAATGAAGGAATGAGCTTCTATTTATAGGAGAATGGACCTGAATAGTAACTAATTCATGAACGGTCCAGATTGATTTACTTTTTAAATGCAGACGGTCCATATTAATTTACTATACATTATTAATAAAATATTCTAATAAAACAAAATATTTTAAATAAAATATAATATATTCTATTTATAATCTAATAAAACGAATAACTTTATAAAAGTATTCTGTTTTATATAAAAAGAGTTTACTATGCAAACACTATACAAGCACTATGCAAACACTATGCATAATAGAATATTATATATTATATTTATATTCTAATAAAACGAATAACTTTATATGTGAGACCCCAGATTTTATGAAAAAATATTTAATTTTCTCGAAATATTTTTTATATTATTGTGTGGATTTGATATAATGTTATAGTTTTGGGTAATATTTATAAATTTTACAAAGTACGCAAGTTGTTATATAATTTTTGTTGGGTCAGGGAATATTTTTTTTGTCGGAGAATATTCGTACGACGGCATAATCATTGTTGGACCCCACAACGGAAGTACTTTCATAGTTAGAAAACGACAAAAATATTTTATGAAAATAACGGCGGAGGTTTTACCGTTAATACTGTTGAACTACCCGGTAGTAAAAGTACGATGTCGTGTGGTTGCATAGTAGCACTGCGGTATTGATTATTGATGCTTACGTGATAAGTCAACGAAGTTATACTCCATTATTGCTACTGATAATTCTTTGCATCATATCTCTCATATTATTGATTCTATTATTGTAATAGTGTCATCTCATAATATATGTTATATTATTAAATCAATAATTGAGACGACAAAGTTATTCATATTATTAAATTGCAATATTTACAATGTCTAGAAGTTACATCATGGAGAGGTTTGGTCATCAATTGCTTGGCAATAAGGAGAAATCCTTATCGAAAAGCCCCTCTCTCACCGGAAGCGACACGGTTGTTAAATATTGTGAGTTATGATATTAATGATGAATAAGTTCGTGTTGATTTAAGATGAAATTGATAGTTCCATTGTGTTAGAATTATTAGTGTTAGTGGAACTTGACATTTATTTCGGTATTAATTGATGTCCGAAGTTATATCTTGACCCGATCGGATAATTAATCGAATAAATGAGCAATTAATTGCTATTAATTTACATGATTATAACTATTTGTTCACATGTGTGTACTACTGATTCACATTCTTGTTACTATTAGGGGAGTTGGTGCAAGATTGATAATACTTGCATGAGTAAGTTAAAATGGAGGTATAAATGGAGGTACTATACTGTAATTCATATATTCGCATATTTAGAACTATTTGTTCACATGATTTACTATTGAATCACATTATTTACTATTAAGGGAGGTGGTGCAAGTTTGATAATACTTGCAGGACTAAATTAAAAAGGAAGAAAAAGAGGAAGGTATTATACTGTAATATTTCGAGCCCCAAAACGTGCAATTATCAAAACTATATTTTCCTATAAATAGAAGCTCATTCTTCCTTCATTTCTCACCAATTCACTAAAGCTATAGAGCAATTATTATAGGGAGAAATTATAGAGAGAAAGAAGAAGAGAAGTCTGCTACCTCTCTACTCCAGTATCTAGTTTCTTTCTAAGGTACGGGGTATTATTTCTTTCGTATTTATGAAGAGAGCTATTGTTATTCCATTTCTTATTATTTTGTTGGAATAACCTGTATATGCAAAGTACCGCATACATGGTGAAATTCTTTTGTTCTTCAATTCTTCATTATTATGTTGGAATAACTTGTTTATGCGAAGTACCGCATACATGGTGAAATTCTTCTATTATTCTACTTTTTATTATTCTGTCGAAATATCCTGTCTGTGCATTTACGCCGGACCTGGTTCCATCATTTATTATTCTGTCGAAATATCCTATCTGTGCGTTTACGCCGGACCTTGTTCCATTATTTATTATTCTGTCAGAATATCACATCGGTCGCGTACTGCGTGACACAGTTTCCATTATTTATTATTACATTGGGAATAACATATGCATGCGAGTCTATAGCACACATGATGAATCATTCTGTTATTCCATTCTTTATTATTCTGTTAGAATAACCTGTCTATGTGGATTACCACATGCATGGTAAATGATCCTTTGTATTCATTCCTTATTAAATTGTGGAAATGATCTATATACGTGGATTACCGCATGGCGGGTGAAAATCCATTCACAGTTTCTTATATTCTATTATACTCAGTTGGTTAAAGTTTTGACTTATATACTCCATGAAATTAGTAGAATATCCTGGATATTTGCGCTTCATCCAGTATCTTTTCATGGAAATATTCTTCTGAGCATTCTTGAATTTTACTCTACAAAGCAGTATCATATTGACAATTTTGACGTTATTGAGTTCAGGATAAATTAACTTATAAATCTTTAAAATTTATTCTTGAACTTATTTTATTGAATTATTATGTCATTGTCATGATGAGTTATGTTGGTTATTATGTGAAAACATGAAAGTTTCTTAGAAATCACAAAGGGTTGAAAATTAGATTTTGGTGAAAATAGAACATGAAATTTAATTAACCATATCTCCTGTTATATTTTGAATTATTGAGTGTGGTCAAGTTCTAGAGTTAGATCTATGAGTTTTCTAACTTATCCAAGTGGAATCACTAGAAAAGGTATTGTAGATTTTCGTGTGGACTGATTTTAGCGAATGAGTCAAAAACTGCCAATTTCGAAAAAGCTACTGCCCAGATTTTTAAAAGGGCATTTTCGGCCACTTAATTTGTGAGAAAAATTCCGGCCTTTTGGGACATATAAATATATGATATAAAGTACCTCCTGTCCAAAAATGAGCTCATTCCGACTTAAAATGAGCAAGTTATGACCATTTCAATATTTAAGTTTTTTCGACAAAAAATGCTATACCCGGAGTTCTATAACTCCGATGACCATGAAATTTAAACTGGAAGCTCACGTTAACATGTGTAAGATCCTGCCAAGATTTGGGAATTTTTGGAGTTAACCTTGAGGTAGCTAATTTCTTAAGGAATAAATTAGAAATTAATTTTTGAAAAATAATAAATGAATTTTAAAAATTTCGAGAAAAATATATGTTCAATATTGGACTATATTCTGCTAAATCCCAGAAAAGAAATATTTTTGGAACTTATTTGGTATTTTTCATGAAAATAATCTAGTTATAAGTAAATGAGTTAAATATGTTATGTGAAGTAACAAAATTGAAAAATAGAATTTTATGGCTTGGGAATCCTATATAGTGTATATGCAGATTTTTGATAAAAGAATTGATCACTAGTGATGAGATATTATGAGTATGGCATTTTGAATGATTAAATGAATTATGTGGTAAAGTGTAAACAATTGAAATAAATTGTTTATAAGTTTGAGAAGTGATTAAAATATTGTTATAATATTTATGAGTTTATTAAGTGGTTGATAATATTTGGATAAATTTAAAGTCATTAATATTTATCCTTGTTTTCGTTTGATTAATGCTTATATCATTGTCACCATTCTCATGCTTATATTGTGATAAAAATCATCTTTGGCTTACGTGCATAGATGGACTTGGTGTGATTATGACCAGGGATTATTCGGTGTAATTAGGACCGTAATGTGATGAATGATGTGGTAAAAATCCCCAGTGGCCTATAGTGCATGATGGACAGTTTTTGGTATGATTATGACCAGGGATTATTCGGTATAGTCATGACCATTGATGATTTAATGAATATCCTTGGTCCGTAGTGTAGGGATGATTCGATGATGTGGTTTACTTATTAAGCTAAGTCTCAGCGATAAAAATTGATGAAAACATTTTAAATCATAGAAGTTAGTAGATATCATGCTCTACTTGACTCTTCTAATGGATTGCTTATTCCGCTGCAGTTAAACTTGATGTCTATTGTATTTTATCAGTTTAACATTGTTGAAGACTAATGATAATTTATTATGTATTATCTTAGTCATAATATTTCTTACTGGGCTAGTTGAGCTCACCCTTTCTTTCACTGTTCTCTTCAGGAAATGAGAATATAGGCCGAGACGAGTCGGGAAAGCGGAGTGACAATCAGAGATGATAGCATTAGTAGTCCTCACTATTCTGTTAAATAGTGTGATAATAAATGTAATGAGGACTGAATTTGAGTTTGTATACTGTCTATGAGGACTCCATTGAGAGTGGTCTATAAGGTAATATTCTTGATTAAACTCTCAGTTTATGTTTTGTCGTATTTTACACGACAGTTGTATAATTAAGTTGTATTTGATTTATGTACCATGTAAGTGGCGACCCAAGATGGGTGATGTATACCTGTTTTGGGGGCGTCACATTATAAAAGTCTTCTGTTTTATACAAAAAGTTTTCTGTTTTATTACATTTATAATAATAATAAAACAAAACTTATCACCTTTATTATAATTCACAATATTAATCGACCAGGTTGTTCCCAGGAAAGAGGGGACTTTCCAATAAGGATTTCTCCCTATTGGCGCGTAATTAGGTGACCAAACCTCTCCTTGGCAGAACTTCTAGACATCGTTATTATTGTAAATAATAATATTAATAACTTTGTTATCTCAATTATTGATTTAATAATATATAAAATATCAACAATAATTGAATCAAATAACGTGAGATACTATGTAGCAATTACTGTAGCAATAATTGAACAAAACTGAGTGACTTCTCACGTAAGCTTCAATAATCAATACCGTGTGCTACTATGGAACCACTCGTATTACTGTACATTTAACACCGGGTGTTTCAACAATTAACGGTAATACTTCCGCCGTTATTTTCATAACATATTTTTGTCTTTTTCTCAATCCAACAATAATTCCGTTGTGGGGTCCACCAATGATTGTACCATCGTACGGATATTCCCCGATAAAAAAAATATTCCCTGACCAATCGAATATTGTACAACAACTTGCGTACTTTTCAAAATTTATAAATATTACCCACAACTATAACATTATCTCAAATCCACACCATAATTTTGAAAAAAAATATTTCGAGAAAATTAAATCTTTATTCATAAAATTTGGGATTTTACAATGGGTTCTAGTTCAATTATGAATTAAACTCTATTTTGCTATTACTATGGATCTTATTGTATAGTTTACTTTAATATACTTCCTTTTTAGTCTTATTAACTGTTCTTCGATTGTCTGTTATGGTTTACCCTTAATTTCTTAATTGTGTAGCTAACAATTACTGTGATAATCCATATGAAATTGAGAAACAGATTATGGGTTTAGATCTGATCGTAATAGCATGTTTTTTTTGTGTTCTACATTGTATTGGAATTCATGATTTGTGCCTAGGATAGAGATATTCCTATACATCGCATGTAGTCTAATAAGAACTTGTACTTAAATCTTATTTAATTGTAATTCACATAGAGATAAAGTGGGTTAGTTAATTAAGGTGTTCAACTTGATTCTATCATCTGTGGATTTGATTTGATATGGGTATGGTACATCGAGGGATGGCCATACTTTACTTTCGTGTTCTTGATTAACAATCTATTATAATTAATTTGATGTAACAGGAAGTGTATTGATTTAAATGAAACAATAAGTGAAATTGTAATCTTAAGTCTTCATTATCTAGTTTCATTCTAGGGATAGTTAGTAATAGTTTAATTAATTATTTTAATTCAAAATACTGAATCATTCATTTAATTAAGATTAAATTGGTTATAAGTTAGTGCTTGGTAATTCTCGTTAAACAATTCTCTGTGGAAACGATACTCAACATATCATTATATTACTTATTGATCACGTATACTTGTGTGTTGTGCGTAACTAGATTTTACCCAACAGTTGCCAACTCAAACAATACAAGTATACTACACTCCTAGTCTTGTTAGGAAAAGGGATAGATCGTCTGCAGATTGGCAAGTTGTAATTCATATTCACGAGCACAATCGTGTAGAAGTAGTAGACGGGGACATCTACCAAGAGGAGATGCTTCATAGACCTACTATAATTGTAACAATCCAGAATTTTTATATATAATTTCAAATATTTATTGAATTAAATAAATATTTTAGTTGATGTGTTTATTGTTAAATAAATATTTTTTTTGATTTGTTTATTTATTAGTTAAATAAATAATTATGAGTTGTGGAGAATTAACTTGATTAAGTGTAATATGTTAATTAAGTTAATATTCAAGAATTTTGTATTTTGAAGAGAATTAAAGTAAATGAGTATTGAGTTAATTATTGTGTTACATAGAGGTAATATTCTAATTTAATTTAATAATTAAATTAATTGTTATAATGTTGTTTAGTAATTAAAAGTGTGTACTAATTTATTAAATAAAATTATAATGAAAATTATAATTTTGTAACAATTTGATTATGTGGCATTTTTTGATTTAATAAGTTGTTATTAGCTTTAATTTAATTAAATTTGAATATGGGAATTTAAATAAATAAAGTGTAACAATAAACTATATAGTAAGTGAATTATTAAAATAAGCTAAAAGGAGTTTTAATTTAGTTTTACCAAACAATTAAGACTTTTAAGTCTTTATTTTAAATTAGTTTTGCCAAACAAGCCTTACTGGCTTTTGAATTTTAAAAAAAATATTAACTGATATGCATTAAGTATAGTTATTATTATATGTCAGTTTTTTTATTTTACGTCTATTTTTTTTTACGTTAAGTTATATCAGTCTAAGCCTAATACTAAAGAAAGAACGGAGAAGAGAAAGAAGAGAAAACACATAGAGAAAAGAGAGAAAATAGAGAAGAAAGAAGAAATGATAAAAGTTCTGTGATTTTGAGAGCCAAGGAAGAAGGAGAGGTTAATTTTATCTCCTAGCTAACCTAAGCAAGCAATCAAAGGTATAATCCTACCTTCTAAAGTTTTAGTTTTCTTTTTGTATCAGAAGTTCTTTGTATAATTTATATTGATGATTAATTATTGATTATGTGGTTTGTGTAAGTTAGTTTATATATATAAACTACTTTATATGATTTAGAATACTTTAATCCATGAAGTATGTTTTAATATGAAGAAAATCATATTATAGTAAGTTTATAGTGATATATGTATGATATGGCTTATTTTAGAATCAAATTGAAGCTCAATTCATGTTTTAATGTGTGAATTGATTTTTGATTGTGTAAATACATGAAGAAACGAAAACAAAGTGATTTAAACGGATTGTTTTGGTTAAAAAACAAATTTACAATATTTTTTTTCGCTAAGATTGTCAAAGAGTGGAGAAATAGCAATAACAATGAATTTTAAAGGTTTTAATTTGTTGTTTATGTGGTTAGAAACATGTTAGGAACATTAATTGTTGTTTTTACATATACAACTTGGGTAAGTTGGAATGGTTGTTAGAAAGGAGCTTTTAGGCCTATTTGGTTTTGTTTTGTGTTCTTTGTGCAACTCAGTCTACGTTCAACTGTGTTGTTGATAAGTAGGTTTTATACCTATTTATCCAGTATCTGTTACTTGAATTAGTTGTTTATACTCATGTTTCTTAGTTACTTTTCATGCATTTTGTGTTCATTTTATAGATCTTAAGCTTGGGAACGATGTGAGCGATTATTGGTATGAAAACGTAAGGAAAAGCAATCTGGGATCGTTTGGGCTTTCATGTTCATTTCATGTTCTTGGCTTGGAACTTGGATTATGTTGTAGAGCTTCTTCTTAGCTTTCCAGAATATCTTGAATCATTCAAATCGGAGTTCGAATTCAAGAGTTATGACCTTTGTACCAATGAACGTTGAACATCACTGTTTTGGGTGGCCATTTGCATAGCTGTCACTTCCAACCCAATTTCAGCCTTCATCCGTCCATTATTTGTCAATTATCAAAGAATAAATGTTGTAGAGCTCGTCGAGAGCTTCGATTTGATAGGTGTCAAGCCCCGTAACTCTTCCCGGATCAAATGCTATGGCCATTTTACCAGAGGACACTGCATCAGAAAATCAATAGCGCGGGCGCGAGGATTTCTAGGCCAATTCCTGCGCGGCCGCGCCATTCCCTGGACCAAAATAACGCGATCTGCTACTTGAGCGCGGACGTGCCTAACTCCAGGCCATTCCCAACGCGGCCGCGCCACTTCGGATGTTGACTAGAGATGACTTTTTCACTAGATAGTGCGATTGAAGCGTAACTTAGAGGGGGGGGGGGGTTCAATTAGGGTTTATATATTAGACGTATTATCAGTATGTAGAGGGGATTCCACCCTTGTGGGGCTCATTTTACATTACATATGCTCTTTTCTTTTCTTTAATTTCCTTATTATATTAGAGTAGATTAGAACCCTAGAATAGCTAAGATTTTGGGATTTAAGCAATTGAAGATCCTTGAAAGTTCAGAAGTGAAACAAAAGAAGAAACTCAGATTTGCAATTCTTAATCCCTAACTCTCTTTACTTCTATTTGTATCTTTTAATGTATATTCCATTGTGGATCATGGATTCTAATTCAACTATGAGTTAAACTCTACTTTGGGATTACAATAGAATCTATTGCCTAATTTATTTTGATATACTTCATTGTTAGTCTTATTGATTGTTATGAGATTGTCTATTAAGATTCATGCTTATTTTCTTAGTTGATTGGCCATTGATTATTGTGATGACCCATATGAACTTGAAAGATGATGTATGGGTTTAGATTTGATCTTAATAGCATGTGTTTGTATGTTTTACATGGTGATGGAATGTATGATTCGTGCTTAGGATAGACATATACCGAAGCACCACTCATAGTGGTTTAAGTAATGTGGGTATTCATGTGTATTCTATCAATTGTGAATTATATGTGATATGGGTATAGTACATCGAGAGATGGCTATATTTCACTTTCGTGTTCTCGACTAACAATCCGGTATAATTAATTTAGCTTAACATGAAGTGTATCGATTTATATGATTCAATAGGTGAAATTATAATTTCAAGTCTTCATTATCTAGTCTCATTCTAGGGATAATTAGATTTATTAACTTTCATAGTTAAATTTATAAATATTAAATCATTCATTTAAATAAGACTAAAATGGTTATGGGCTAGTGCTTGGTGAACTTTATGAGTTAATTCTCCGTGGGAACGATACTTTACTTACTCTTTATTACTTGTTGACCGTGTATACTTGCACGCATATATTGATCGGTAAAACGATCAATAAGTTTTTGGCGCCGTTGCTGGGGAATTATTTTAATAATTTTTGCCAACATTAATCTCAATCAAATTAGTCTTAATTTAAACATTTTGTTTTATTTTAATTATCTTCCTATATTTTTCTCTTTTCAGGTACCATGGATGAATTTGTTTATCAATGGCCTTATGCGAACATGACTCAACCAAGGGACACAAGAACTGAAGGACTCAATGTATTTTCTACATTGTCAACACAAATTACAACACGTTCGTAGAGGTTGGATGTTTTTCCAGCCCAACATACTCGAGAGATAGTAGTTACATGTGAATATTGTGCAGGCAAGCATCCAAGTTATCAGTGAAACATTAGTTTTGGACAAGTACAGTATGGGGGTGATTACTCCAACAACTATGCTCATCCCAATTATCATCAAGGTTGGGGGTATCAATCAGATTATGAATGGAATTGTAACTATCAAGACCAATACTGTGTTCTAAGTCCAACATATCCATCAAATTTCTCAAATCCACCTCCAATGTAACAAGAAGACAATTCAGAGTTGAAGGAATTCATGTTAAGAATTATAGCAGAAAAAGAAGAGATGATAATGAGTCAGGAGTTATCAACCCAAAATCTTAATAGACAGATGGAACAACTCGTTAACTCCTCAATGAATGGTCCTTAATACATGGATTTCGAAACTGAACAAGATAATTCAAGATTGGAGGATTTGTGGTTCAAGTTTGTAGCATCAACTGAGGAGAAGATGATTGAGCAAGAGAGGTCATTTCGAAATCTGCAGAATCAGATGAATCAAATGTTCGAATCCTTGAACAATCGCCCTCAAAACAATTGGTACTATGACATGGATGATGAAACTGATGGAGAGCTAGACGTGTACATGCCACTGGATGAACTGAAAGGAGTGGACATTGAGGATACAACTGGGGGTTTGGAAAATGAAGAATATCAGATCACCTGTATTATACCCCAAGTACCTTCTCAACTAGAGTTGAAAAATCTAGTGAGTTTTGCACACCCATGTCCCCTAGGTAGTCACATCCAAGGCAATGACTAGTATGATAAAGAGGCCTCATATACACCATCGTGGGCTGTGGAAGAGAAAATAAAAGAGGAAAAGTCTGTTGTACTTTCCTTGCCTTAACGCAACAATTTATTCCCAAATACAACGGACGAGACTCCTAGATATGCAATGGAACTGGGGACATCATGTACAGGAAATATGCTAGGTGGCTTCAATCCAAAGACTCTCATGATGGGGAACTTACCAACGCACACTACAGTTCTAATGGATGGAGGGTTCCTAGCTTATCGTAGAGGAATTGGATAGCATTGACAAAAAGAAGTCCGGATGAACAACTATAAACTGAGCACTCGATGGGAGGCACCCCATCCAATCTTTCTTCCTCCTTGTTTAATTCTTATTTACATTTCCATTTACTTCTTCTACTATGTTTAATTCTTCATGCTTTCCATATTTAGTAGATTTTAGTAGATGTTTGATAGTTGTAAGTCTTAATAATAGTTTGATTTTTTCTCCTCTCAGGTTCAATCCAATTGCTATAAGCATTCAGGATCAAACACAAGTCAAAAATACTGAAGCTTCCATGGTATAAGGTAGCGCTGCCGCGCCCAACTACAAGCCAAACACAGCGCGACCGCGCCATATCTCAGTCATAGAAAAAAAATAATACTATATTTTTAGAATTTCTGACTCAAGCATTCGGACAGTTAGAAGCCCACACTCAGTTTCCAACTATAGAATATCTCAAACTTAGCCATCGCCTGATAGACCATCGGATCTTGAGGAGGCGAACAGAGATGACATTACCACTTCAGGGAGTATTCATTCACTTTTAATTACAATGAGGGCATTGTTCATTTTAAGTTTGAGGGTATTGGGTTTATTTAGTAGTTTAAAGCATGTAGTGTAATTGTATGATATAGAGTAATTTCATGTTACATATAGTTAATTGCATGTTAGTAGTTATTAGTTTAATTTTGACATAAATTATTTCTTTTTGTTTGCTTAATATCTGTTTAGTTGTATAACATTGCATAATCCCAGGTTTTTAGTCGGTTGAATTCTAATTTAGCCAATGATGATATAGAAATTTGATAGATTTTTGAATTTAGTGGATAACATGAGCTTAGTTATAATGTTGTACATGATTTAATTCATTTTTGTTGTTTAGATGATATCGGTTAACACATAGGTGTTCATATCTGCCTGTTGGTTTAAGAATAATTTGTTTGTTTGCTGAGTAGAAAATGTTGTTTTTAAAGATGGAATTGTGTATAAAGTAGACATAGACTATGAAAATATAGATACTCAAACTTTGAGAACACATGGGTATGCTTGTTATTGGGACGAGATGGAGCGTAAAATGCACTCGTTTAAATGGGAATGGAAAGTGAGATGGAGCGTAAAACGCACTCGCTATATATATAAATAAAAAAAAATAAAAAAAATAAATAAATAATAATAATCAATAAACACCGCGGGAAAGTGCGAAAATCGCCCTCGTGAGTAAAAATAAAGCAGAATAAACCCATTGTTGAACCTTAGTTTGTATTGATGTGTTGGAGTAGTTGATGTCTCATTAGTATATGCAGTTCTTGATTTAAACTTCAATTTTATGTCTTAAGCAATATAGCATGTGGTATCTTCACCTTTGTCAAGCTTATCTGTGAACACATCACACACACACAACATCTTTATAGCAAGTTAGGATTATCTGATTGTATGTCATTATGCCTTTAGCTTAGTTTGATGCTTTGTTCTTAGATCTCGATATTTCAATTAGGCATATCTTATTGGAATTCTCAACATGGCTGGAAATCTGGGGGTTCATTGTCATAGTAGCGTAGCTTGCATAGCATGTAGATTGCATTATATTGTGTTGCTTGGGGACAAGCAACGGTTTAAGTTTGAGGGTATTTGATAAGTAGGTTTTATACCTATTTATCCGGTATCTGTTACTTGAATTAGTTGCTTAAACTCATGTTTCTTAGTTACTTTTCATGTATTTTGTGTTCATTTTTTAGATCTTAAGCTTGAGAATGATGTCAGCAATTATTGGTATGAAAACGCAAGGAAAGGTAATTCGGGGATCGTTTGGGCTTTCATGTTCATTTCATGTTCTTGAAACTTGGATTATGTTGTAGATCTTCTTCTTAGCTTTCCGGAACATCTTGAATCATTCCAATCGGAGTTCGGATGCAAGAGTTATGACTTTTGTACCAACGAACGTTGAACGTCACTGTTTTGGGTGGTCATTTGCATAGCTGTCACTTCCAACTCAATTTCATCTTTCATCCGTCCATTATTTGTCAATTATCAAAGAATAAAAGTTGTAGAGCTCGTCGAGAGCTTCGATTTGATAGGTGGCAGACCCCATAACTCTTCCGGGATCAAACGTCATGGTCATTTTACCAGAGGACACTGCAGTAGAAAATCAACAGCGCGGGCGCGCGGATTTCTAGGCCATTTCTTACGCGGCCGCGCCATTCCCTGGACCAAAATAACGCAATCTGTTACTTGAGCGTGGGCGCGCCTAACTCCAGGCCATTCCCAGCGCGACCGCGCCACTTCGGATGTTGACTAGAGATGACTTTTTTACTAGATAGTGCGATTGAAGCGTAACTTAGAGGGGGGGTTCAATTAGGGCTTATATATTAGACGTATTATCAGTATGTAGAGGGGATTCTACCCTTGTGGGGATCATTTTACATTACATATGCTCTTTTCTTTTCTTTAATTTCCTTATTAGATTAGAGTAGATTAAAACCCTAAAATAGCTAAGATTTGGGGATTGAAGCAATTGAAGATCCTTGAAAGTTCAGAAGTGAAACAAGAGAAGAAACACAGATTTGCTATTCTTATCCCTAACTCTCTTTACTAATATTTGTATCTTTCAATGTATACTCAATTGTGGATCATGGATTCTAATTCAACTATAAGTTAAACTCTACTTTGGGATTGCAATGGAATTTATTGCCTAATTTATTTTGATATACTTCATTGTTAGTCTTATTAATTGTTATGAGATTGTCTATTAAGATTCATGCGTATTTGCTTAGTTGATTGGCTATCGATTATTGTGATAACCCATATGAACTTGAAAGATGACGTATGGGTTTAGATCTGATCTTAATAGCGTTTGTTTATATGTTTAAATGGTGATGGAATGTATGATTCGTGCTTAGGATAGACATATACCGAAGCACCACTCGTAGTTAATTGAGAACTTGGGATTAAACCCTATTTATTTGTAAATCACATAGACATGTAGTGGTTTAGGTAATGTGGGTATTCATGTGTATTCTATCAATTGTGAATTATATGTGATATGGGTATGGTAAATCGAGAGATGGCTATATTTCACTTTCGTGTTCTCGACTAACAATCCGGTATAATTAATTTAGCTTAACATGAAGTGTGTCGATTTAAATGATTCAATAGGTGAAATTGTAATCTCAAGTCTTCATTATCTAGTCTCATTCTAGGGATAATTAGATTTATTTACTTTCATAGTTAAATTTATAAATATTTAATCATTCGTTTAAATAAGACTGAAATGGTTATAGGCTAGTGCTTGGTGAAGTTTATTAGTTAATTCTCAGTGGGAACGATACTTTACTTATTCTTTATTACTTGTTGACCGTGTATACTTGCACGCATATATTGATCGGTAAAATGATCAACAAGTTTTGGCATCGTTGCTGGGGAATTATTTTAAAAAAGTTTGCCAACATTAATTTCAATCAAATTAGTCTTAATTTAAACATTTTGTTTTATTTTAATTATCTTCCTATATTTTTCTCTTTTCAGGTACCATGGATGACTTTGTTTATCAATGGCCTTATGCGAACATGACTAAACCAAGGGACACAAGAACTGAAGGACTCAATGTATTTTCTACATTGTCAGCACAAATTACAACACTTTCGTAGAGGTTGGATGTTCTTGTAGCCCAACATACTCGAGAGATAGTAGTTACATGTGAATATTGTGCAGGCGAGCATCTAAGTTATCATTGCAACATTAGTTTTGGACAAGTACAGTATGGGGGTGATTACTCCAATAACTATGCTCACCCCAATTATCATCGAGGTTGGGGGTATCACTCAGATTATGAATGGAATTGTAACTATCAAGACCAATACTATGTTCCAAGTCCAACATATCCATCAAATTTCTCAAATCCACCTCCAATTCAACAAGAAGACAATTTAGAGTTGAAAGAATTCATGTTAAAGATTATAGTAGAAAAAGAAGAGATGATAATGAGTCAAGAGTTATCAACCCAAAATATTAATAGACAGATGGAACAAATCATTAACTCCTCAATGAATGGTCCTCAATACATAGATTTCAAAACTAAACAAGATAATTCAAGATTGGATGATTTGTGGTTCAAGTTTGTTGCATCAACTGAGGAGAAGATGATTGAGCAAGAGAGGTCAATTCGAAATCTGCAGAATCAGATAAATCAAATGTTCGAAGCCTTGAATAATCGCCCTCAAAACAATTGGTACTATGACATGGATGATGAAACTGATGGAGAGCCAGAAGTGTACATGCCACTGGATGAACTGAAAGGAGTGGACATTGAGGAGACAACTGTAGGTTTGGAAAATGAAGAATATCAGATCACCTGTATTATACCCCAAGTACCTTCTCAACCAGAGTTGAAAAATCTAGTGAGTTTTGCACACCCATGTCCCCTAGGTAGTCACATCCAAGGCAATGACCAGTATGATAAAGAGGCCTCATATACACCATCGTGGGCTGTGGAAGAGAAAATAAAAGAAGAAAAGTCTGTTGTACTTTCCTTGCCTTAACGCAATTATTTATTCCCAAATACAATGGACGAGACACCTAGATATGCAATGGAACTGGGGACATCATGTATAGGAAATATGCTAGGTGGCTTCAATCCAAAGACTCTCATGATGGGGAACTTACCAACGCACACTACAGTTCTAATGGATGGAGGGTTCCTAGCTTATCGTAGAGGAATTGGATAGCATTGACAAAAAAAAAGAAGTCCTACCGAATTTACTATAACCGAAAGCACTTTCGATGGGAGGCACCCCATCCAATCTTTCTTCCTCCTTGTTTAATTCTTATTTACATTTCCATTTACTTCTTCTACTATGTTTAATTCTTCATGCTTTCCATATTTAGTAGATTTTAGTAGATGTTTGATAGTTGTAAGTCTTAATAATAGTTTGATTGTTTCTCCTCTCAGGTTCAATCCAATTGCTATAAGCATTCATGATCAAACATAAGTCAAAAATACTGAATCTGCCATGGTACAAGGTAGCGTAGTCGTGCCCAACTACAAGCCAAACACAGCGCGGCCGCGCCATATCTTAGTCATAGAAAAAAAAAATGCTATATTTTTAGAATTTCTGACTCAAGCATTCGGACAGTTAGAAGCCCACACTCAGTTTCCAACTATAGAATATCTCAAACTTAGCAATCGCCTGATATACCATCAGATCTTGAGGAGGCGAATAGAGATGACATCGACACTTCGGGGAGTATTCTTTCACTTTTAATTACAATGAGGGCATTGTTCGTTTTATGTTTGGGGGTATTGGGTTTATTTAGTACTTTAAAGCATGCAGTGTAATTGCATGATATAAAGTAATTTCATGTTACATATAGTTAATTGCATGTTGGTAGTTATTAGTTTAATTTTGACATAAATTATTTCTTTTTGTTTGCTTAATATTTGTTTAGTTGCATAACATTGCATAATCCCAGGTTTTTAGTCAGTTGAATTCTAATTTGGCCAATGATGATATAGATATTTGATAGATTTTTGAATTTAGTGGATAACATGAGCTTAGTTATAATGTTATACATGATTTAATTCATGCTTGTTGTTTAGATGATATCGGTTAGCACATAAGTGTTCATATCTGCTTGTTGGTTTAAGAATAATTTATTTGTTTGCTGAGTAGAAAATGTTATTTTTAAAGATGGAATTATGTATAAAGTAGATATAGACTATGAAAACACAGATACTCAAACTTTGAGAATACATGGGTATGCTTGCTATTGGGACGAGATTGAGCGTAAAACGCACTCGTTTAAATGGGAATGGAAAGTCAGATGGAGCGTAAAATGCACTCGCTATATATATAAATAAAAAAAATTAAAAAAAAATAAATAATAATCAATAAACACCGTGGAAAAGTGCAAAAATCTCCCTCGTGAGTAAAAATAAAGCAGAATAAACCCATTGTTGAACCTTAGTTTGTATTGATGTGTTGGAGTAGTTGATGTCTCATTAGTATATGCAGTTCTTGATTTAAACTTCAATTTTCTGTCTTAAGCAATATAGCATGTGGTATCTTCACCTTTGTCAAGCTTATCTGTGAACACATCACACACACAACATCTTTATAGTAGGTTAAGATTATCTGATTGTATGGCATTATGCCTTTAGCTTAGTTTGATGTTTTGTTCTTGGATCATGATATTTCTCTGATGCATATCTTATTGGAATTCTTAACATGGCTAGAAATCTGGGGATTCATTGTCATAGTAGCGTAGCTTGCATAGCATGTAGATTTCATTATATTGTGTTGCTTGGGGACAAGCAACGGTTTAAGTTTGGGGGTATTTGACAAGTAGGTTTTATACCTATTTATCTGGTATCTGTTACTTGAATTAGTTGCTTATACTCATGTTTCTTAGTTACTTTTCATGCATTTTGTGTTCATTTTTTAGATCTTAAGCTTGAGAACGATGTGAGCGATTATTGGTATGAAAGCGTAATGAAAAGTAATCCGGGGATCGTTTGGGCTTTCATTTTCATTTCATGTTCTTGACTTGGAACTTGGATTATGTTGTAGATCTTCTTCTTAGATTTTCAGAACATCTTGAATCATTCCAATCGGAGTTCGGATGCAAGAGTTATGACCTATGTACCAACGAACGTTGAACGTCATTGTTTTGGGTGGCCATTTGCATAGCTGTCACTTCCAACCTAATTTCAGCCTTTATCCATCAATTTTCTCAATTATCAAAGAATGAAAGTTGTAGAACTCGTCGAGAGCTTCGATTGGATAGGTGGCAGGCCCCGTAACTCTTCCAGGATCAAAGGTTATGGCCATTTTACCAGAGGACACTGTAGCTGAAAATCAACAGCACGGGCGCCCGGATTTCTAGGCCATTTCCTGTGCGGCCGTGCCATTCCTTGGACCAAAATAACGCGATCTGCTACTTGAGCGCGAGCGCGCCTAACTCCAGGCCATTCCTAACGCGGACGCGTCACTTCGGATGTTCACTAGAGATGACTTTTTCACTAGATAGTGCGATTGAAGCGTAACTTAGAGGGGGGTTCAATTAGGGCTTATATATTAGACGTATTATCAGTATGTAGAGGGGATTCCACCCTTTTGGGGATCATTTTACATTACATATGGTCTTTTCTTTTCTTTAATTTCCTTATTAGATTAGAGTAGATTAGAACCCTAGAATAGCTAAGATTTGGGGATTGAAGCAATTGAAGATCCTTGAAAGTTCAGAAGTGAAACAAAAGAAGAAACTCAGATTTGCAATTCTTAATCCCTAACTCTCTTTACTTCTATTTGTATCTTTCAATGTATATTCAATTGTGGATCATGGATTCTAATTCAACTATGAGTTAAACTCTACTTTGGGATTGCAATAGAATCTATTGCCTAATTTATTTTGATATACTTCATTGTTAGTCTTATTGATTGTTATGAGATTGTCTATTAAGATTCATTCTTATTTGCTTAGTTGATTGGCCATCGATTATTATGATGACCCATATGAACTTGAAAGACGATGTATGGGTTTAGATCTGATCTTAATAGCGTGTGTTTGTATGTTTTACATGGTGATGGAATGTATGATTCGTGCTTAGGATAGACATATACCGAAGCACCACTCGTAGTTAATTGAGAACTTGGGATTAAACCCTATTTATTTGTAAATCACATAGACATATAGTGGTTTAGGTAATGTGGGTATTCATGTGTATTCTATCAATTGTGAATTATATGTGATATGGGTATGGTACATCGAGAGATGGCTATATTTCACTTTCGTGTTCTCGACTAACAATCCGGTATAATTAATTTAGCTTAACATGAAGTGTGTCAATTTAAATGATTCAATAGGTGAAATTATAATATATTCAATAGGTGAAATTATAATCTCAAGTCTTCATTATCTAGTCTCACTCTATGGATAATTAAATTTATTTTCTTTCATAGTTAAATTTATAAATATTAAATCATTCGTTTAAATAAGACTAAAATGGTTATGGGCTAGTGCTTGGTGAACTTTATTAGTTAATTCTTTGTGGGAACGATACTTTACATACTCTTTATTACTTGTTGACCGTGTATACTTACACGCATATATTAATCGGTAAAACGATCAACAGCTGCGACGCCGCAGCGCCAGTTCTATAAAGATACAGGGCACTAGCGCCACTTAGTGCTTGTTGACGTGTACAGGTGCTGTTGCACTGGTTCTGTGAGTAAACTGGAGCGTTGCAGTGTCGAGACCATTGTAGTGCCGATTTCAAGTCTTAATATCGCTACATAAAGATTATCCTCCTCAAAGACAAATCAAGCGCCACAATGCCGCTTTGTACTTTGGACCAAAAATTTGATTTTTAATATAAAATTCTATAATTGTTAATATAGTGTAAACTTATAACTATAAAATGTGATTAATCATATTGTGGTGTTGTTATAATACCAAATATGAAAATTATTATTAGTTATGTGATAACTGAAAATTGGTGTTAATAAATGAGAAGTGTGGATTAACCATGTGGTTAAACCTAAGACTAAGAGTCATAAATGAATTAGATATTCAATTATGTACCGTGATCACGTGGTAACTAATTATGTCATGATGACATATGTATAGGATATTTGGAAACGTGAATTATAATTGTTTAGCTTACATGCAAGGCAAGTTTCTGAACCTTACTTTTATTTTAAGCAAGTTCTCTAACCCTTAATTTATTTGAGCAAGTTCTTAAGTTCTATTGATCAAAGTTTTTAACCTTGATACCCTGTTGGAAATTGTGACCTTAGCTTACCATTTGTTCAAGCAAGGTTTATTATATCTTTTCAATGCTTTGAACTTTAATCTTAAAGCATGAATTTGTTTCTTTACAATATTCATTTATAGTTCATAACTACCCTGTAATACTTTGTGGTTGAACCTTTGCATTGTTATTAAACTTTTGATTCAACTAATCCTTAGTTGATGTACGTTGAACTCTAAATTACCCTTTAAACTTATCCAAACCAAACTTCCTTTGGTGCGGATTCATATGTTAAAACTGAGATGAACAACCCTATTATAGGGGATTATTTATGCGAAAGCGTTAGGATATTTGTGCATAATACACGGTACGAAGGGCTGATCCCCCTAAGTACGAGAAAGAATGTCCATATAGTCTAACGACTGTTAAAGGTTCATGTAGAAATACTTATAACCTGGAACATAGTTCATGGTATTATGACCCTCAGATGATTTTCAGTATCAGTTCTTGATTATCGATATTAGAAAATCTTATTCAATTCAATTGAGTTTATTTATTGCCAGTTATTATGTCCTTTCAAGTGAACATTTGTTTTGCTCACTCTTGCATATATATAACTATTGCAGCTAAAGTTGAGAAGGTTGATGAGCTAACCACTAACAATGGAAAAGGCAAGATGAACAAGTGTTGAAGACTTGTTAATTCATTGAGATTTATGTTTTTAGACTTGGTTTAATTATGTGATGTAATTAATTAATTTTCCGCATTTGATGAATGTTTTAAGGTTAGACAACCTAGAATTTATTAGATTTGATTATGTAACCCTTTAATGGGAATATTTATTGCTTAAATTTTATTAAATTTGGGTAGTTAGAAATGAATGTTTGGACATTGAACACCAAATCATGTGGGGGTGAAGTACCCAAATTTGGGGGTGTCACAATAATAAATGTGGAGGACGCCAATGAAGTAATTCAGTTAGAGGGTGGAGATTAACCTAATGAATTAGTTCCTAAGTCAACACTTGTGTCAGATGACATTGATACTGAGGAGAAAGAGTTATTGACTGACACTGACACTGAATCTGAAGAAGATGGTGGTTATGAATCTGCAATACATATACAAATTGATTCTGATTCAAACATCCATTAAAAAACTAAAATATATGTTTAGTATTACATGTTCTTTATATCATTTTCATGTATATGTACTTAACGATTTCATGCAATTTCCTATCATTATTGTCATTTTATATTCATATATGCATGTAATCACGTATAACTCATAATAACATCATGATTTTTTTATCTATATATGGCTTCTGAACCAGCGCAAAAAAAAAGTGTGGCTTGGGTAGGGGTCCTAATCATGTGCCAAAGGCCCTTGCTAATTGTTACCTCTTTTATAGTTCTTATAAAAGAGCTCTAACTCATGCAAGCATACACGGGTCAACAAGTAATACATAGTAAGTAGAGTATCGATCCCATAGAGAAAGTTGTTAATTTTAAACTATTATGCATTAATTAAATCACTATACTTATATGCTTAGACTGATGACTAAATTGTTGAATTAAACCAAGTATGATTACCAACTGAAAATGAAAATACAAATGAACTAAATATAATATGGAAATAATGGGACCCTAACTTCATTTAATATTTCATCTAATCGCCACGGTCATTCAAGCAGTGTTCACATATCACAGGAAAATAGCCAAGAGCACGAAGAGAGTTATAACCATTTTTCAATGCACTATAACCTACTTACACAGCATCTACAGATGTTTGACTCTATGTAATCACCAATACAATCACAATCACTATATGTCTATGCGAAATTGTAATCCTATTGATTTTAAGCACAAGCCCTTACTCTAGCTCATACGGTGAAACAGTATATGTCTATCTGGTTCACAAAATACGCAAGCCATATACAACAACCCCATATTCGCATGATATCATGATTACAATCCATATTTATATGTTCATTGTCAAATCCATACAAATACTGAAACGAATGGTGATTAAGCATTCATACATATAAAACAACCTTGACAGATATCCCATATGATATGCAAAACAATCCTAGCATTTAGTGTACAACCAAACTACATATTAAAATCCGTTAGAATCCCATAATGGAGTTTAGTTCATGACTGAACCAAAACCCATTATGGGATCAATGCTAAACATGATCAATAAACAAACAATTGAAGTAGGAAAGATAGAACAATCAAACCCAATCGCTGAATAGAAACCAATGATCAACTATTAAATCCTCATAAAAATCCAATAGATAATAATCAAAATCCACGATGATAGAGAATTCCAATAAGAAGTAGAGAAGAAGACGTTATGGCTTCCGTTCTACGTTGGAATCTCTCCCAAGGTGTAAACCCTAGTTTCTATGATGAAAAATAAGTAAAATTATCAAGTCTACGTCTGACACCAGTCAGAATCATTTTTAAGAACCATTACACATCATTTAATTACGAATTAAAAATAAAACAAAATTACAAAGATCAAGATCGCAGCACGGCCGCCTACCATCTATATTTTCTCTGCCGTCATGCACCATGAGACTTGCAGTATGTATATCCAGTCAAGCCGACCTCTCACTCGGGCACGCGCTCATCCCTCGCGGGCGCGAATCTCTTCCCTCGCGGTCACGCGACTTGTAGAAGGTTCTCATTGTTTAGCCATGTGCTCGCGCGGGTGCTCGAGTCTAAGCTTGTCTGCTTACTTGCTACCGCTGCGGTTTTGTCTCCTCTGCAGATTCTCGTTACGGTTCTATCTTCTTTGCTGCTTCTTTCTTCATGCTTGATCCTCTTGCTTGCTTGGTCTCCATGCTTCATTGTCCAGCCATGCCATGCACATCCTCGCCTTGCGACTAGCCTTCACGCATCCATTAGCCTCGTGCCTCTAATACCACCAAAATTAAGCCAATTCCTGCACTTATTCACCGAAAGGAGTTTTAAGTAAATGCAATGCAAAATAATGTGAATTGCAACTAAAACACAATGAAATGTACTAGAGATGGGCACAATTCACATGAATTGGTATGCAATAAGTAGGTAAAAATATCACTTATCAAATACCCCCAAACTTGAACTGTTGCTTGCCCTCAAGCAATGCATACTAATGAATAATGAAAATACAACTACCAAACTATGCAACTGCT
The DNA here is from genome assembly GCA_020205605.1 of Panax ginseng. Lineage (NCBI taxonomy): Eukaryota > Viridiplantae > Streptophyta > Magnoliopsida > Apiales > Araliaceae > Panax > Panax ginseng. The sequence goes on along the minus strand of CM035132.1, from coordinate 70,705,340 downwards.
TTATGATGCATACTAGTCTCACACAATCTCAGCCATAACAGAATTTTAGCCCAAATTGCCTAAGTGAATTATCCAGATCCGTAAATATAGTTTCAAACCAAACTATAGACATAATATCCTACACTCAGATAATTCATGAATGCTATAGAGATGCTGTGTGTGTGTGATGTTCACAAAAACTTGATCTAAGCAAAGAATATATATGTTACACTGCTCCAAACAAAAAATTATAGTCTAAAGCAAGACTCATGTATAATCATGTAACGCAGACTTTTTCAGCATATCAACACAAACTAAGGTTCAACAATGGGTTTATTGCTTTATTGCTTCTCACGAGGGCGATTTTGCACTTTCCCGCGGTGTTTATTGCTATTTTTCTTTTCTTTTTCTCTTTTTTTTCACATGACTGTGCAATGTGTCAACCCATTAGGCACACTGCTACCCCTTAGCGAGCTTTCAACCAACGACTCCCAGACCATGAAAGACCTTAGGGTGCTAGGTGTAGAGACAATCCCCTCGCGCGTACTTACTCAAGTAGCTAGGGCCCCAAATTAAGACTAGCCACGTTATTGCTATTTGAATTTATTTTTTTTTTATACATAGCATACCCATGTTTTCCCAAAACTTGCATGTCAATATTTCATACAGTCAACAACACTTTCCACATGTTTCTCATTTTAAAACTACATGTTCTATCAAGCAATGCAACATACACATCTTAAACTTACAAGTGATTTTGAACAAGTTCGTGCATACCGAAAGCATTTAAACAGCAACATGAATCTCCTCGTGTAAAACATTATATCTCAGCTCATGTTATCCCCAAATATTCTCAAATCCTTCACAATTCACTATCATCATTGGCTAGGCAAAAATTTCTATTAAGCAAGAATTTGTGTGAAACATGCAACTAAAACATATTATCACAATCCATGATGAATAAAATTAAAAAATTTCTGTAAAATTTTATCTAACACCTAAACATGCAAAATTCAACTAAACATGCAAACACAAAATGAATCTATACTACTATGCAATTACCCCTAATACCCCCAAACTTAAAATTTTCAATGTCCTCATTGATTGAAGGTAAATAGAAAAACTCCCCTAATGATCGGCTTGATCACCCTCCTCGGGTTGTGAATCTGGTGGTGGATACTACACACTTTACCGTCCCCCAAATCATGCCCATTCTAGCATTGTTCCTTCATCGTATGGCGGCTTGCCCAAGGACCTTGTGAGTCCCATAGAAAATGTTCCAAGATTGTCATACATGGCGTCGACTTTGCGCTCCAACCTTCAGAGCTATCGATCGCTAGGAACAGGATGTGCTCGGGTGGATGGGCCTGCTTCATCGGCCTGAGGGGGCTGCTGGGATGGCTCTGGGAAGGCGGGTCGGAGAATGAATCCTAATCCACGCGGGTGTGGCTCACCACCTGCCCAGTCCTCAAATTTAGTAATTGTACCATGTGTGATGTCTTGACTTGGATAATGCATTTGCTTCTTGCCCCAATTGCACCCATGTTGCGCACATAGCATGGCTACCACTGAAGCGTGTGGAATGCTCCCAGTGGTAGATCCCTTCAGATACTTCATAATATTTTGATGAATTAAATATCCCACATCAATGTACTCGCCAGTAATAATGCCCCACAGAATTACAGCCCTTTCCGTCGTGATCTCATTTGGTGCGAAGACGGCAATAGCTTGGCACAAATGAATAAATTCCACGCCTTGGCATATCAATTTAGTGCGGCTGCTGGAAATATTTGAGGCTGGGTCGTGCCAACTTTGTAAGTCCATTTCGTGCCTGGCACGCACAACTCAGCGATAACAAGCTCCAAGTCTGTTTCCAGATGTGCCCCTGTGATCCAATTTGCTGCCCCTGTTGGTGGTCTTGTGGTGATTCTCAGCACGTTTCGGATGGCAGCGTGTCTATAGTCTGCCTCGACACCACGAACCATTGAGGTATCGTTCATGGTGACTTTGGCATTGGCATAGAACTCTCGAACTATGCTCATTGGAATCGGCGTAGGCGCGGCAGTCAGACCACCCCATCCTCGCTCGTGGATCATGGCACAAAGCTGTCCATCTTTGCCTTCGGGTCTGAATCCTCTTTCCTTGATAAATTTCTTTGCGATAGTGCGATAGTACTCCTGCTGAGCTTCTAGACACAAGAACTTGGTGTGGTCGACAATGTCTTCCTCGTGACTACCGGAGTAGGAGGAGGAAGATGAAGATGGTCGTGCTCTCTTTGGACCCATTTGAGCTTGTTGATAGTGATAGCAGATGACTTACTGTGAGAGAAAAATGAAATATGTGAATTGATAACCTTCACTATTGTGTTTGCCAATCCAATTGAGAACCCTAGCATTATAGAAGGGATGATACGTGGATGAGCTTTGAACGTGGAGGAAATCGTGGAGATTTGATGGAGAGATATACGGCTTCAATCTGTAACTGCTAGAGAGATAGAGACGTGAGTTATGGAGAGTGAGAGAGTCTCGCGTCTGTTATTATCGTAAATGAGAGTCCAAATGAGCCAAGACTCTCTTTTAAAAATGTCCAGATCCGGCTGGATTCGATCTTTGTCTTGTGACATGAGAATGTAATACAATCGAGCGCCATGCAAGGCGAGACTTCTGTAAGGTTTAATGGTCAGATTAGCTTAGCGCGCGGGCGCGCAAGTTTATGCTACATAGGATGGGCGACCGCGCGACCCTGGTATCTGCCATTCTGAAGTTTGATTTCATCCTTTTCATCAGTGATGCTTTCTAACAATGGTACCTACACAGATATTAAGGCATATGGTTAAGGCATGAATTAGTGGACACATTATGCTATTGTTGCGCAAATATTTGCCACGCAATTCTTGCTACACACTTAAGCATGAACATCTAGCATCTTTTTAACAATGAATTAGACATACTAACTACACTACTCCAAAATGAATAACCAAATAGAAAAAATTAATGGGGGTAGAAATGATGGGTTGCCTCCCATCCAGCGCTAAGTTATAGTCAATTAGCTTGACTGTCTCTGAATCTCACGTCACTCCAAGAGTTGTGGTGCCTTCCTTGTTGACTTCGGCACCCCAAAATTTAATGACTTTGGCTTTCATCAACGGCTCTTCTTTTAATTCTGAATTTTTGCCCGTTATACACCTTAATAGTTCATACTTTTCCGATTTATGTACCTCATCCTTTCGGCTCCAATCCACCAGGTCAACCAAAAAACATTCTTCTTCATCTGTGGGGAGCTTTATTGCCTTGAAGACATTAAAGGTGACCTCTTGGTCATGTACACGCATGGTTAGTTCTCCCTTTTGTAAATCTATCAGAGTTCTACCTGTGGCTAAAAATGGTCTCCCTAGTATGATTGGTATATTCTTGTCTTCTTCGAAATCCAGGATGATAAAGTCAGCCAGAAAAATGAACTTTTCCACTTTAACCAACACATCTTCAACAATTCCCCATGGATACGTGATGGACCTGTCAGCTAACTGTAATGATATGTTTGTTGGCCTTGGAGCCGGCAATTCCAACTGATTGAACACTGACAGGGGCATCAAGTTTATACTTGCCCCCAGGTCACATAAACACATGCTAAAATTTATTTTCCCAATAGTGCACGGAATTGTGAAGCTGCCCAGATCTTTTAGCTTTGGAGGTAGTTTGCGTTGGAGCACTGCACTACATTCCTCTGTCAAGGCTACTGTTTCGAACTCATCTAATCTTCTCTTCCTTAACAATATACCTTTCATGAACTTTGCATAGCTTGGCATTTGTTCCAATGCCTCGGCGAAAGGTATGTTGATCTGCAGCTTTTTAAATACCTTCATAAACTTGCTAAACTATTTGTCATCTTTCTGCTTAATTAACCTCTGCGGATATGGTATTTGAGGATGATGTGGTTGTACTGGACTCTTTACCTTCTCTTCTGAGCCTACTTTATTCTTCTCTTCCTGCTGAACCACAAAATTTTCTAGATTTTCTTCCTCACCATTCAACCTTTCTTTCGCCTTCGCCGCAGTGTCAAGGCTCTCTTTAGTATTATCATCTTGCGGGTGTGCGACTTGCAGAGCCTGTCAAATCTTTCCCAGATCGCAGTGTGATTGCTTGACACTGCTCCTTTTCGTCTCTTCTAGGATTTGTCTCCGTGTTACTTGGCAATGCACCCCGGGGCCTATTAGTAAGCATGCTTGCCATTTTCCCCATCTGAGTCTCCAAATTCTTGATAGCCACTGCTTGGCTTTTGCTCATGACCTCAGTGTTTGCCATGTATTTTAACATCATATCCTTCATTTCTGATTTCTTCTCTGGATGTGGTGCAGCTGGAGTGTGGTGTTGTTGCTGTTGAGGAAATCCCGGTGGAAACGATGGTTTTGGTGTAAACTGCGACTGCGATGGTTGCGGTTGAAACTGTTGGTTCAGCTGGAACTGATTTTGTTATTGTCCTTGGTTGTTAGACCAACTGAAGTTCGGATGATTGCGGTTGTTGGGATGGTATGTGTTCTGAAATTGATCTTGGTCTTTCCTGTAATTGCTCACATACTGTACTGACTCCGAGCTGATAACACATTGATCCGTGGAGTGGGACCCCGCAAAAATCTCACAAACGAAAGCAACTATTTTCACTTTAGTCTCTGCCAAAGTATCTATCTTCTTAGCCATAGCTGCCATTTGTGCCGATAATTGTGCAATGGCATCAACCTCCAACACACCTGCAACCTTGGGTTGTGGCATCCGAGCTATAGGATTCTGATAATCATTCACAGCCATAGTCTCAATAAGTGTATAGGCCTCATTATAGCTCTTTGCCCATAATGCCCTTCCTGCGGCTGCATCCACAATCGGTCTCGACTACCATCCTAACCCATTGTAAAAGGAATTTATCACCATCCAGTCTGGTATACCATGATGAGGACATTTCTTGAGCATCTCTTTATACCTCTCCCATGCCTCATATAAGGACTCGCCCTGATGTTGCTCGAACTAGGATATGGCTGTCCTCATCTTCGCAGTCTTAGCCATTGGGAAGAACTTGGCTAAGAATTTCTGTGCTAAGTCCTCCCATGTAGTGATTGACCCTGCCGGCAAAGAATGTAGCCAACTTCTTGCTTTATCCCTCAATGAAAATGGGAATAACCGTAGTATGATGGCATCCTCCGTCACACCGTTATATCTAAATGTGTCGCAGATCTCGATGAATCTCAATAGGTGTTCATTCGGATCATCCGTAGCAGCACTCCCAAACTGTACTGAGTTCTGCACCATCTAAATAGTGCCCGGTTTAATTTCAAAGGTATTGGCTGCTATCGCCAGTCTGACTATGCTAGACTGTAATTCATTTATGTTCGGCATGGAATAGTCCCTTAGAGCCCGATGCTCTTCTCTTTGCTCAATTCTCTGTTCTTCCACCATACTGACTGTATTGCTCTCCATTTATATTAACTTGCGCTCGTGTGAACTCTGAGTTGGATGATCGTGTGTGCATAAAACTCTACTAGTGCATGTAACCAAAAACAAAATAAAAATAAAAATGAGAAACGATCAGAATTGTCTAAGTCATACAATATAGCTTTAAACTAATGATAATTATCTAAATTAACACCTTTCCCCGGCAACGGGGCCAAAAACTTGTTGCCTCTTTTATAGTCTTATAAAAGAGCTCTAACTCATGCAAGCATACACGGGTCAACAAGTAATACAGAGTAAGTAGAGTATCGATCCCACAGAGAAAGTTGTTAATTTTAAACTATTATGCATTAATTAAATCACTATACTTATATGCTTAGACTGATGACTAAATTGTTGAATTAAACTAAGTATGATTACCAACTGAAAATGAAAATACAAATGAACTAAATATAATATGGAAATAATGGGACCCTAACTTCATTTAATATTTCATCTAATCGCCACTAAATGCAAGCGGTGTTCACATATCACGGGAAAATAGCCAAGAGCACGAAGAGAGTTATAACCATTTTTCAATACACTATAACCTACTTACACAGCATCTACAGATGTTAGACTCTATGTAATCACCAATACAATCATAATCACCATATGTCTATGCGAAATTGCAATCCTATTGATTTTAAGCACAAGCCCTTACTCTAGCTCATACTATGAAACAAAGATATGTCTATCCGGTTCACAAAATACGCAAGCCATATACAACAACCCCATATTCGCATGCTATCATGATTACAATCCATATTTATATGTTCATTGTCAATTCCATACAAATACTGAAACAAATGGTGATCAAGCATTCATACATGTAAAACAACCATGACAGATATCCCATATGATATGCTAAACAATCCTAGCATTTAGTGTACAACCAAACTACATATTAAAATCCGTTAGAATCCCATAATGGAGTTTAGTTCATGACTGATCCAAAAGCCATTATGGGATCAATGCTAAACATGATCAATAAACAAACAATTGAAGTAGGAAAGATAGAACAATCAAACCCAATCGCTGAATAGAAACCAATGATCAACTATTAAATCCTCATAAAAATCCAATAGATAATAATCAAAATCCAGGATGACAAAGAATTCCAATAAGAAGTAGAAAGTAAACGTTATGGCTTCCGTTCTACGTTGGAATCTCTCCCAAGGTGTAAACCCTAGTTTCTATGATGAAAAATACGTAAAATTATCAAGTCTACGTCTGACACCAGTCAGAATCGTTTTTAAGAACCATTACACATCATTTACTTACAAATTAAAAATAAAACAAAATTACAGCATCAGCATCGTGCGCGGTCGCGTGCCTCTATAGCTTCTCTGTCTTGCTGCCGCGAGACTTACAGTATGTATATCCATTCCAGCTGACCTCTCACTCGGGTGCACGTTCATCCCTCGCGGGTGGGCATCACTTCCCTCGCGGTCGCGCGACTTGCAGAAGGTTCTCATTGTTTAGCCATGTGCTCGCGCGGGCGTGCGAGTCTAAGCTTGTCCTTCCGCGCGGCTTGTCCTCTACAGATTCTGGTTCTGGTTCTGTCCTGCTGCTGCTGCTCTTTCATGCTTGATCCTCTTGCTTGCTTGGTCTCCATGCGTCATTGTCCATCCATGCCAAGCACATCCTCGCCTTTTGACTAGGCTTCACGCATCCATTAGCCTCGTGCCTCTAATACCACCAAAATTAAGCCAATTCCTGCACTTATTCACCTAAAAGAGTTTTAAATAAATGCAATGCAAAATAACGTGAATTGCAACTAAAACACAATGAAATGTACTTGAGATGGGTACAATTTGCATAAATTGGTATGCGATAAGTAGGTAAAAATACCACTTATCACTAATCTGGATGACCGTATCCTCATACAGATCCATCCTCTCTCGAACAACACGTACGTTAAACATCATTTATATATAACATTTTATATTTCCATTGTTATAGATATATACTAACATAAATTTCTTTAAATATTGTAATAAATCTACTTATCTTTAATGTAAATTGTTGTATATTGTAGTGATTTTTCAGATAACAAGATAGACAAGTGCATTTCACAGCTATGCTTACAGAACTGGCTTACGCCAGTGATTACCTGGGCTAGCGCACCTATCGCCCACAAGGATGCAGTTTGGGCTGAATTTCATGTATATTTTTTACATTCTGACATATAATATACTGTTTCAACTAATATTGTTTAGCAGTGTTGGATTATATGTTAATAGCACCGTTTTAATATTATTACTGTTTTTTTATTTGTAAAAAAGGTATAGATGAGACAACACGCAGGCTCAAGTCATACAAACACTGTTCTGGAAAAAGTACGACGTCCGAACCAAAGATAACTTAAATAAAGAACGACAAAAAGCCCTACATAATGTATCAATCGACCATCCAGGGCCAGGAAATGAGTACATACACGAGCATAGTCCTTGGTGTTGCACACAACCTATATGGGTTGAGATGTGTGCTCAGTGGAGAGCTGAGAGCTGGGTCAAAAGACGCACGACTGCCGTCACTAATAGAACATCGGGTGTACCTGATAGCAAAAAGGCGAAAGGCACCTACAAGGGCGGGAGTATATCAAAGTTGTAACATATCACTGTCAGAGTACGTATTAATAGTAAACTTGTGAATTGGATATATTATTTTATATGTTTAAAATTATGGTTTGTAGAATATCATATGTTTGCATAATAATATGAGAGTATGTTTTGTATAGGAATCTCAGTCTCAAGGTCAGCCTATCCATTGGCTGGATGTGTACGTCGCCACCCGTGATTATCTGCCTGAGGCTATCCAGATAGCGATAATAAGTTTTGACAACTTTGATATTGTTATAAATTTTTACGTCATTATTTAGAATTTAATATTTAATTTTAACTATTTAATTGTTAACCTACTGACAGGATACTTATAAGAGCTTAATAAACGAGCGTTATCCTGAAGGCAACCCACGTCCATTGATTGATCAAGAATTGTGAGAGAGGGCATCAGTTGTGAAGAAGAACTACGTCAAAGGCCAAGGACAACGACGACGTCCAACCATCAGTGGCACATGAAGCTCTGCTACCTAGTCTTCATAATCATCGAGTCATTTAGTCTAACATACTCCTGCTGACTGTGTGAGAGCTATATGTTAAGATCATGATCTTCTAGGTATATTGAGCAGGCATCTGCCAGCTCTGAGTCAAAATGAGTTAGCTAATGCAATAGCGGCAACAGCTGTAGTTAGAAAACGGAAGTAGTTAGAAAACGGAAGTATTGTCGTAGTTAGAAAACACAACGGAAGTATTGTCGTAGTTAGAAAACGACAGAAATATTTTTTATAAAAATAACGGCGAAAGCTTTACCGTTAAACTGTTGAACTACTCGGTGGTAAAAGTACAGTAATACGCGCGGTTGCATAGTAGCACACAATATTGATTATTGATGCTTATGTGAGAAGTCACTCAGTTATACTCAATTATTGTTACGGTAATTACTGCATAATATCTCTCATATTATTGATTCAATTATTGTCACAGTATCATCTGCATTATATTTTTTAAATCAATAATTGAGACAACAAAGTTATTCATATTATTATTTGCAATATTGACGATGTCTAGAAAGTTCTGTCGAGAAAAGGAGTTTGGTCACCTAATTGCGCGCCAATAGGAAGAAATCCTTATCGGAAAGCCCCCTCTTTCCTGAGAATGATCTCGTTGTTAAATATTGTGAGTTATAATATTAATGATGAATAAGTTCGTGTTGAGTAAAGATGAAATTGATATTTCCATTGTGTTGGAATTATTAGTGTTAGTACAAATCGACATTTATTTTGATAATAATTAATTTCTGGAGGTTAAATTGACAATCGGGTAATTAATCGGATAAATGAGCAATTAATTGCTATTAGTTCATATTCATATAACTATTTGCTTACATGAATGGAACTATTGATTCACATGCATGTACTATTAGGGGAGGTCGTGCAAGTTTGATAATACTTGTAGGACTAAATTAAAAATGGAAGAAAAGATGAAGGTTCTATACTATAATAATTCGAGCCCTAAAATGTGCAATTATCGAAACTATGTTTTTCTATAAATAGAAGCTCATTCTTCTTTCATTCTCACCAATTCACTAAGACTCACAAGAGCAATTATAGAGAGAGAAGCTATAGAGAGAAAGAAGAAGAGTATTCTGCTACTTTACTATTCTAGTATCCAGTCTTCTTCTAAGGTAAGGGATATTATTTTTGTTCAATATTCGTATGAAAAAATATTTTCTTCCATACTCTGTAGTATGTAAGTAATATTATTTCGTTTTGTATTCCTAATTCTACACTCATTCTGTTAAAGTATTGCTTATATACTTCGTGAAATTAGTAGAATATCCTTGAAATTTGCGCTTCATCTAGTATCGTTTCACAATGACATTTACTAAACATTCTTGTTAAATTATAAGATTTTTATGTCGGAGTAATATTCATGAAATACTATTCACAAAGTACAATTCACGGGGTACTATTCATAAAGTATTATTCATAAGGTACTATTCACAGAGTACTACTCCCGAAGTACTATTCACGGGGTACTCTTCACTCAGCTACTATTCACCCGGGGTACTATTCATGACAAAAATTAATTTCTTTTCTATCCAAATCATTTTTGATACAATATTATTCTTGAATTTTACTCCACAAAGCAGTATCATGTTGACAATTTGGACATTATTGAATTCTGGATAAATTAAATTATAAATCTTTAAAAAATTATCCTTTGTTTTCTATTAATTGAATTCTTATATCATTGTCATCATCCTCATGCTTATATTGTGATGAAAGTCATCTTTGGCCGTAGTGCATATATGGATTATTGATTGGTATGATTATGACCAGGGATCATTCGGTATAATCATGACCCGTAATGTTACAAATGATGTTGTAAAAGTCCCCATTGGCCCGTACTGCATTGATGGACAATTGTTGGTATGATTATGACCATTGATGACTACACGAATATCCTTGGCCCGTAGTGCATAGATAATTCATGGACGTGATACTAATGAATATCCTTAGCCGTAGTGCAGGGATGATTCGATGATGTGGATTATTTATTAAGCTGAGTCTCATCGATAAAATTGATGATAAACTTTTTAAATCGTAGAAGATAGTAGATATCATGATCTACTTGACTCTTCTAATGGATTTCTTGTTCCGCTGCAGTTAAACTTGATGTTTATTGTATTTTATCAGTTTAACACTATTGAAGGCTAACGATAATTTATTCTGCATTATCTTAGTCATAATATTTCTTACTGGGCTAGTTGAGCTCACCCTTTTGCTTTCATTGTTTTCTTTAGGAAATGAGAACATAGCCGGGACTAGTGGGGGAATGGAGTGACGGTCCGAGATGGCTGTTTTAGTAATCCTCACTACTTAGTGTGATAATAAATGTAATGAGGATTGAATTTGAGTTTGGATATTGTCTATGAGATAATATTCGTGTAAAAACTCTTAACTCATGTTGTATAATTAAGTTTGTATTTGTATTCAGTACCATGTATTTGGCGACTCAAGATGAGTGATGTATACCTATTTTGGGGGCGTCACATTTGGTATCAAAGCTTATGGATATGATCCTTGGCTGAGATGTGAGACTAGAACTAGGAAGAGAGAGATGGGTAATTCCTTCGCTAGTATGACCTACCTAAGTTTATTTGTTATTTAATTGGTCGGTCAGAGTATAGGGATAATATGTGGCATGTCAATTAACCCTTGTTTTGTGGCAGTGTTTGAAAATGGCATCTGATAATGTTGAGGTAAGCAATGAATCACATGAAACCGTTGAGTCACCACCACCGATCAATACCCAGGATAATGTGCATTAGGAATGCAATAATCCTCAAGTAAACAAAAACACCGACCAGATGATGAACGATGGGATGTTTAGAGGCTTTATATAATTCATGCAACATCATGCGAGAGAGACTCCTGTTCAAAATGTAGGTGGAAACACTGGCAACTCTCGGATGGTCACTGCTAAGCAGTTCAAGGAGTTGGGACCACCGGAGTTTTTGGGAAAGCTAGAACCACTCAAGGCAGAGACGTGGATAAAGTAGATCACCAAGATATTTAATGTCTTGGGATGCTCCAAGGAGCAAAAGGTTCCCTTTTCCACCTTCATGTTGAGAGGATAGGCAAATTACTGGTGGGAATCAGTAAAACGTACTCAGCCTGCCGCACTCAAAATGTCTTGGGAGAAGTTCCAAGAACTGTTCAATGACAAGTACTTTTCTGAAAGTATTCATCATATGAAGGAGGTGGAGTTCATCAAGCTAAAGCAAAACAATATGACCGTGTTGCAGTACATAGCTAAGTTTACCGAGTTGACCCGGTTTGCATCCCATTTGGTAGATAATGAGGAGCGTATGACGCGGATGTTTCTAAGAGGTTTAAAACCCGAGATACGTCAATACCTCATTTCTCACAAACTTTTTTTGTATTCAAATGTTGTGAATAGGGCTCAGTTATTGGAGCGCGATAATGATTCAACCCAACCAAGAGAGAGCAGCCGACAAAATGATAATACTAGTGGTAGCAATCATCGAAGCGGTGAAAACAAATGTGGACGGAATCAATATGCCAGAAATGGTAACCACTTCGGTGGAAATCATGGCCAAGATAATAGAAGTGGAAATTTCAAGAAGGGGAGATTCAATAATGATGGAAAGACGTCAGCAGCAGCACATGTTGTTAAGGAAGGAGAACGACCGCCAATCGTACGTTTCAAATGCGGACAGGAGGGACACGTCAGTCCAAACTGCACGATGCAGTCCAAAGCGTGTTACAATTGTGGAAGAAAAGGTCACCTAGCCCAATTTTATCGTGTAGCGAATGTGAGACCCCAAATTTTATGAATAAAGATTTAAATTTCTCGAAATATTTTTTTGAATACTATGGTGTGGATTTGATATAATGTTATAGTTGTGGGTAATATTTAGAAATTTTACAAAGTACGCAAGTTGTTATATAATATTCGATTGGTCGGGGAATATTCGTTATAACAGAGAATATTTGTATGGCGGCACAATCATTAGTGGACCTCACAACGAAATTATTGTCGGATTGAGAAAACGACAAAAATATTTTTATGAAAATAACGGCAGAAGTTTTACCGTTAACTATTGAAACGCCCGGTGTTATTAGTACAATAATACGCGTGGTTGCATAGTAGCACACGGTATTGATTATTGATGCTTACGTGAGAAGTCACTCAGTTTTGTTCAATTATTGCTACAGTAATTGTTGCATAGTATCTCACGTTATTGGATTCAATTATTGTTGATATTTTATATATTATTAAATCAATAATTGAGATAACAAAGTTATTAATATTATTATTTGCAATATTAACGATGTCTAGAAGTTCTGTCAAGGAGAGGTTTGGTCACCTAATTGTGCGCCAATAGGGAGAAATCCTTATTGAAAGCCCCTCTTCTCGGGAACAACTCAGTCGATTAATAGTGTGAATTATAATAATGATGATGAATTTTGTTTTATTATTATTGTAAATGTAATAAAACGTAAAACTTTTATATAAAATAGAATACTTTTATAAAGTTTTGTTTTATTTGATTATAAATAGAATATAATATATTTTATTTTTTCATAGTGTTTGATATAGTGCCTATATAGTTTTTGTATAGTAAAATCTTTTTTATAAAATGTAATACTTTTATAAAGTTATCTATTTTATTAGATTATAAATAGAATATACTATATTTTATTATGCATAGTGTTTGCATAAGTACTGCATAGTGTTTGTATAGTAAAATCTTTTTATATAAAAATGTAATACTTTTATAAAGTTAACTATTTTATTAGATTATAAATAGAATATATTATATTTTATTATACATAGTGTTTTGATAAGGTACTGCATAGTGTTTGCATAGTAAAATCTTTTTATATAAAATGTAATACTTTTATAAAGTTATTTGTTTTATTAGATTTAAAATAAAATATATAAATATATATATATATATATATATAGTATCCTCTCCATTCTCCTATAAATAGGATGCTTAGTTAGAATTGAAAATCACACCAGAAGTTCAGAGAATTCTTCTTCTATAATCATGAGCGTATTTATTTAGAGTTTAAGAAAGCTTTGAGTGTAGAAAATAGTGCAAGTTTTCTTCAAGTATATCCCCGCCCTACCCGTCGGAGTACTCTTCTTTTTAAGGTAAGGGGTATTATTTCTTTCGTATTCATGAAGAGAATTATTTTCTTTCAATACTCGTAAGGGGTATTATTTCTTTTGTATTCATGAAGAGAATTATTTTCTTTCAATACTCGTAAGGGGTATTATTTTCTTCGTATTCATGAAGAGAATTATTTTTTTTCAATACTCATAAGGGGTATTATTCTTTCGTATTCAAGAAGAGAGTTATTTTCTTTCAATACTCGTAAGGGTTGTTATTCCATTCTTTATTAATATGTTGAATAACTCGCCTCTGTGCTAAGTACCGCATACATGATGAAATTCTTCAGTTATTCCATTCTTTATTATTATGTTGGAATAACCTGTCTATGCAAAGTACCGCATACATGGTAAAATTCTTTTGTTATTCCATTCTTTATTATTCTGTTGGAATAACTTTCGTCTGCATCTATGCGGTCTATCGCATGCACGTGAATTTTATTGTTATTCCATTCTTTATTATTCTGCTGGAATAACCTCGTCTGCATGCGGCTATATCGCATGCCCGGTGAATTCTCGCCGTTATTCCATTCTTTATTATTACATTGGAATATCTTGTGTCTGCATGCGGATTACGCGCTGACCTAGTTCCATTCTTTATTATTCTGCTGGAATATCCGGCTTTGTGGTTTACGCGACGACCTAGTTCCATTCTTTATTATTACATTCGCTGAATATCCTCGTCTGCAAGTTTACGCATGACACAGTTCCATTATTTATTATTACATTGGAATAACTCGTCATGCGCGGATTACGCGCGCTCGGTGAATTCTTCTCATTATTCCATTCTTTATTATTCTCGCTGGAATAACTCGCCTATGTAGATTATCGCATGCATGGTGAATGATCCTTCGTATTCATTCCTTATTAAATTATGGAAATGATCTGTCTACGTGGATTACCGCATGGAGGGCAAAAATCCATTTGCAGTTCCATATATTCTATTATACTCAGTTGGTTAAAGTTTTGGCTTCTATACTCCATGAAATTAGTAGAATATCCTAGATATTTGCGCTTCATCTAGTATCTTTTCATAGAAATATTCTTTTGAGCATTCTTGAATTTTACTCCACGAAGAAGTATCATGTTGACAATTTGGACGTTATTGATTTTTGGATAAACAAAAATTTTAAATCTTTAAAATTTATCCTTGAACTTGTTTTATTGAATTATTATGTCATTGTCATCATCCTCATGCTTATATTGTGATGAAAGTCATCTTTGGCTTACGTGCATAGATGGACTTGGTATGATTATGATCAGGGATTATTCGGTATAATCATGACCTGTAATGTTATAAATGATGTGGTAAAAGTCATCAGTGACCATAGTGCATTGATGGACGCTTTTTGGTATGATTATGACCGTGGATTATTCGGATAGTCATGACCATTGATGATTTAATGAATATCCTTGGCCGTAGAAAAGGGGATGACTCGATGATGTGGTTTATTTATTAAAATTTGAGTCTCAAATGATAAAAATTGATGAAAACATTTTAAATCATAGAAGATAGTAGATATCATGCTCTACTTGACTCTTTTAATGGATTGCTTATTCACCGCAGCTTAAACTTGATGTCTATTGTATTTTATCGGTTTAACATTGTTGAAGACTAATGATAATTTATTCTGTATTATCTTAGTCATAATATTTCTTACTGGGCTAATTGAGCTCACCCTTTTGCTTTCATTGTTCTCTTCAGGAAATGAGAACGTAGCCGGGACTAGTCGGGAAATGGAGTGATGGTCCGAGATGGTGTATTAGTAGTCCTCACTATTCTATAAAATAGTGTGACAATAAATGTAATGAGGACTCTATTTGAGAGTGGATAGTCTAGAAGGAAATATTCCTGTTTAAACTCTCAGCTATATTTTGTCGTATATTATACGACGTTTGTATAATTAAGTTTGTATTTGTATCCTGTACCATGTATTTGGCGACTCAGAATAGGTGATGTATACCTATTTTGGGGGTGTCACAGCGAAGACAAGTCCAACTGGGACGGAGGCACCAAAGGCCGTCCCAGAGAAGTCAAAGCCGGTAGTTCAAGGGAGAGCGTTTGTCGTAACCTCCTAAAAATTAAGGAACCCAAACGAGGTTATCACGGGTAAGCTAATCATAAACTCTTGCGAAATCTATACCTTATTTGATACCAGTTCTACCCATTCTTTTATTTCTCCTACTTGCGCTCAACATTTAAATTTAACTCTGGAGATTTTAGACTTTGATTTATCTGTTGAAACTCCGTTGGGAGAAACCTTCATTACATCCACTGTTTATAAGTCTTGTTTGATTCAAATCGATAACCGCATGTTACATGTCGATCTTATCTCTTTGAAAATACTTGCATTTGATGTGATTTTAGGGATTGATTGGTTAACTACTCATCATGCTAAAATCGATTGTTTTCATAAGGTTGTTAGCTTTCATATTCCTAACCAACCTATTATGCGAATTCAAGCAACCAAACCACTAAAAGTTAATCACTGTCATATCAAACCATAAAGCTATTCGTTTATTGAAAAATGGATGTCAAGATTTTTAGCCCATGTAACAGATTTAAACAAAAATACGTCAGATTTGAATGATATTTCTATTGTTAATAAATTTCCTGACGTATTCCCTGAAGAACTCCTGGCCTACCCTCAGAGCGTGAAATCGAATTTTGTATCGACCTTGAACCTGGTATAAAACCCATTTCTAAAGCCACATATCGAATGGCTCCTATTGAACTTCAGGAGTTAAAAACCCAACTGCAAGAATTGTTAGACATCAGTTTCATTCGTCCTAGTACGTTTTCTTGGGCTGCTCCTGCTCTATTCGTAAAGAATAAAGATGGAAGTATGTGAGTTTATATTGATTATCGGGAGTTGAATCATGTCACCATCAAAAGTAGGTACTCGTTGCCTCGCATTGATGACCTGTTAAACCAGTTGCAAGGCGCCAAATTCTTTTCAAAAATTAATCTTTATTTCGGATATCATCAATTAAAGATTAAAACTGATGAAATTCCAAAGACTGCTTTCAGAACTCAGTACGGGCATTACGAATTCCTAGTCATGTCTTTTGGATTGACTAATGCTCCTGCTGCCTTCATGGATATGATGAACTGAGTATTCAAGGAATATTTGGATCATTTCATGGTTGTCTTTATTGATGACATCCTCATATATTCCAAAAGTCGTGAAGATCATGAGGAAAACTTAAGGCTGATACTCCAAAAGCTTTGTGAAAAAAAGCTTTACGCCAGGTTGAAGAAATGCAAGTTCTGGCTTGAGGAAGTAGCATTTCTTGGGCACGTGATATCGAATCACAGAATATCTGTTGACCCAACAAAGATTAAAGAAATTTAAAGCTCGGAGCCACCTAAGTCAGTAATCGAAGTACGTAGCTTTCTAGGCTTAGTTGGTTCTTATCGGAGATTCGTGGAAGGATTTTCTCGAATCTCTACTCCGTTAACTCAGCTGACTCGAAAAGATATAAAATTCGGTTGGAGCGAGGAATGTGAGAAGAGTTTTCAAGAACTCAAGAGGAGACTCATTTCAGCACCTATTCTGACAATACCATCTGGTTCGGAGGGATTTGTCATATACAGTGATGCTTCAGGCAAAGGTTTAGGATGTGTTCTCATGCAACATGGGAAAGTCATAGCCTATGACTGACGACAACTCAAAGAATATGAGAGGAATTATCCTACTCATAATCTAGAGTTGGCAACTGTCGTTTTCATGCTTAAGATCTAGAGGCATTACCTATATGGGGAGAAAGTGGAGATCTATATGGATCACAAAAGCCTCAAATATTTCTTCACCCAAAAGGAGCTCAACATGAGGCAACGACTTTAGCTCGAGCTATTGAAAGATTACGATCATACCATTCAATACCATCCTAGAAAAGCGAACGTAGTAGCTGACACATTGAGTAGAAGATCATATGCGGGTACGAGTACGATATTGTCGACGCAAAGGCCCATTTTGTATGACTTAAAAAGGATGGATATAGAGTTAAAGACTCTAGTGACCCACGTGATGATGGCAAATATACGAGTAGAACCGACTTTAATCGATAAAGTTAAAGCTGCTCAAGCTACAGACCTGGAGCTGATGCGTATGAGGAAGAAAGTACAAGAAGGTGCTATCCCGGAAGCAAGAATCGATGAATAAGGAATACTTCTAGTTAACTCCAAACTTTGTGTTCCTAACGACTCTGACTTGAAGTATAAAATCATGATGGAGGCGCACAATACACCATTTGCAATCCATCTTGGGAGTACCAAAATGTATCATAATCTTCGACATACATTTTAGTGGACCAATATGAAGAGAGAGATAGCGAAGTTTATCTCAAGGTGTTTAACTTGTCAACATGTCAAGGCAGAGCATCAAGTGCCAAAAGGACCATTGCAACCATTTTAAATTTCAGAATGGGAGTGGGAGCAAATTACCATGAATTTTGTTACTGGTCTTCCCAAGGTTTCTCAAGGCATAGATGCGATTTGGGTTATTATCGATAGATTGACCAAGTCTGCTCATTTCTTACCTGTACGAGAAACTTATTCACTAGAAAGTCTTGCTCGTATATACATAAATGAGATTGTAAGACTGCATGGTATGCCAATATCCATAGTTTCTGATTGAGACCCAAGATTCACTTCACGATTTTGGGTTAGTTTGAAAAAATCTATGGGCATGGATTTACGATTTAGTTCGGCATATCATCCTCAAACGGATGGGTAGTCAGAGAGGACTAATCAAACTCTTAAAGATTTATTAAGACTCTGTGTCATTGACTTCGAAGGAAGTTGGGACAAGTTCTTGCCATTGGTGGAATTCTCCTACAACAACAGTTATCAAGCAAGTATTGGCATGGCTGCATTCGAGGCGTTGTATGGATGCAAGTGTAGTTCTCCAGTATGTTGGGACGAGGTGGGTGAAGCAACGTTGTTGGGACCGGAGTTGGTACGTATGACTATGGAAAAGATTCATATGATCCGACAATGTATAAAAACATCACAAGATTGACAAAAGAGTTAGGCTGATCTTCATCGAAAGGACGTAGAATTCAATGTTGGAGTGTAACGCCCCAGAAAATCGAACCTTTGTAAATACTTTTAATAATGAATAAAATAATATTATTTATTATTATTATGTATGGATAAGATGAATGTCGTTCTATAACCTAGAAATGTTGGAATGTCATAGTATTTTAACTACGTGAATGAATTAAAGTGTTTGAATTTCTAAGACGAAAATAAAAGCTTTTCGAGAAATTTTCCGAAAAACACTATTCATCAATTTCTGCTCGGGAATTATTTTTGAACTTCCGAGAAATACGTAACGTTATAATATCAAGGTGAGATGGATTATGTAATAATAATCTAAGTATGGAAGACGTAATATTTCGCATGCAGACTTAATTTGGGAACGTTAGGTTTATTAAGCGTTAAGGAAAGAAAGTTGTAATCATATGATGTGTATGCATTATA
The DNA here is from genome assembly GCA_020205605.1 of Panax ginseng. NCBI lineage: Eukaryota > Viridiplantae > Streptophyta > Magnoliopsida > Apiales > Araliaceae > Panax > Panax ginseng. The sequence goes on along the minus strand of CM035132.1, from coordinate 70,686,123 downwards.
CGAGGTAATGAACGTAAGTATAATATGACGTATTATACTATTAAGAATGGAGAATGAAATAATGTATATTATGAATTAATATACGAGCTAGCATATGAGAATTATACGTGGTGTATATATATTAAGATTCTTAATTAAAGGTAATGGACTTGTAGGATTATTAGCTTAATGGTAGAAGTCCAATAGAATGTGATACTCAAGCCCAAGTGTTTGATAAATCATAAGTCCAATCTATTTGTAGCATAAGCCCAACAAGAAATTAGTTTGATTAGTTAACAAGCCCAATGACTAAGTTATGATCCATGGGGCAAACCAAGAGAGAAATGGGTAGACTTGATGGGAAAAAAATTGTGTGATGAGCAAGTGTTGTGCTAGACAAGAAAGGAATAGTAAGGAGGTGGAGGTTGAGGAGGTTAGTTGAGGAGGTGGATTAAAGGAGGTGGGATGGCTTTATGTCCATAATGCCCTAACTTAGGATTTCCTATAAATAGAGAAGCCTCACTTCATTTGTTGTTTGATAAAATTTCTCTCAACTCCTCTCAAGATAAGCAACTTAATTGTTAGAGAGAATAAGCCATATAAGCACTTATAAGTCATTTCAACCTTTGCTAGATTTTCCAAAATGAAGTGAAGTAATAGTCTTCAAGGGTAAGACTCATGTCTATTATCTTTATCTCTTCTATGATACGATTGATAGAGAAGTGGGATTGTTTGATAATAACATGTAATAAGTCATTGATGAATGAACTTAAGCCGAATAAGTTGAATAAGCAACTTGAACCTAAATAAGTTGATAAACTTGTGAAAAACTTGTCATATGTTTGTCATATAATGTTAGTATATTCAATATAGTATGAGAACATTGATTGATGGACTTAAGTTCATAGTAAGCCATAAGCATGAGAATTTGTAGTTCATAAGTTAAATAAGTCATTGACTTATGAGAATAAGTCAAAACCTACTTTTTCAATAAGTTGGTGTAATAAGTAACTTGAAATGTTCATGTGTTGGTTAAAATCCATTTAGAATGATTAGTAATGAGGTATTGCCGGAATCCACACGATTAGACGTTAATCGTCGAATTCATGAAATTCTCGGAATGGAAGTCATATTTTGTGTTTGAAGTCGAAAATGTTGGTTTTTGATGGAGACAAGTCATATTTGGCATTATAGAGTTGCGGACTCAAAAATGACCGAATTCCGACTTAGAACGAAGAAACGAGCATTGAACGTTCATGAACATTTATCGTTTTCGTTAAAAATGAACTAATAGGTGAAATTTTAGCAAACAAAGTCAAATAGATAAAATTCTTGCATGAACGCATAGAGTATGTAATTTGTGAACTGTAGGCTTTTGAACAAGCCAATTCAGACTTATAACAAAAAAGTTATGCATTCGGGAAGTTCACAAAATTTAAAATCTGCAAAAATTATCTGAGGCACAGAGTCCGGTCAGCGCAGCAGTACGACTCACGACCTTTAAAGCGTGATCCATGTTACGAGGTCGAAACTGAGCATATCGCTAACTTGCGCCATGACAGACGAGATGAAGAGCTAAGTGTGGCACCACGGTGCCAGTCCCAGAGTTTTGACAGATAAGAATGTTTACAAGTATAGAATGAAAGATAACTCATTAGTAATGAACTAAGGTGTTAATATAACATTGTTAAGGCATTGTTAGACACTTAATGTATGATGATTAAGAGTTATTAATCCATTGAAAGTAGGCGTAATGTGAACGACGTAATGAAAAGCCGAAACCCATAATAACAAATCTAAGTCAGGATTTAGATTGAGATAAAGGGTAAGATATATTAGTATACATACTTGATTATATATGACCTAATGTGGTACGTTATATGATCATGTATTGTAGAAACTTAGAGACCTAAAGTGTACGTGTGATAATCAGTAAGCAGACGTTGAAGGCAAGTATTCTAACCCTTGTTCCAGTTCAGTCTGGATAAGCTTTGTAATTCGTGTATTCTTTCGCATGAAGTCTTGAATGATGAAGTCTAAGCCAATTCTTTTGGCTAGACTTATATTATGATTTTGTCAAGCATGGTTAATGTTTACCGAGTTATATTGGTGTGGTTTTCAATCGAAGACCAAGTATGCTAAAAAAATGTTTTTGTCGTTTAACGACAGGCACGTGAGGTTGCCACAACTTAAACGTATACACGTTTAATGAATGTAGTGTTGATCAACATAGAGTACTATGGGCTGATCACCTAGAAGTGCTCGTAAGCTATGCCGAACTTACGGACTTAGTGTCGGGTTGTCCTTTTCAAAAGAAATTATGAACTACTCATAGTCTTGAGCCTTAGTTGATATTCTATTGAATATTGTTGTTGGAAAACGTTGTGAATGAAAAGAAGTGCTATTTTGAATTTATCAATAATATTTCGTAACTATTGTTCAGTTACTGAAGATATATTTGTTCTATGTTTCAAGCATGTTGTTTATTAGAATTGTAGTACTTACTGAGCTTGTCATGCTCACTCTTGCTTGAACCATATAAACACAGCTACGATCGAACTAACTGAAGGCTCCGACAAGGATAAAGGCAAGGCGAAGATGAACTCTTAGAGTTCTGATGTAATAGTATAGGTGAACGATTGTAATATATTTGATAATGACAAGAACAAATGTATGGGTTATAAAGAACCTAGGGAAATGTAATATTATTTTTAATATATAGAAGACATATTCGTTCTTTTGAGACTTTTCAATTGAATGTATGTGTGAATGGTAGTATCGTGTAGCACCATCTGTCGGGTTGGAAGATACCCGGATTTGGGGGCGTCATATGGAGAGCATGTGTTGTTATGTGTTGCTCCATGGAAAGGAGTTACAAGATTTGGAAAGAGAGGAAAGCTCAATCCTCGATTCATTGGGCCATTTAAAATCCTCGATCGAGTAGGAGCGTCGGTGGCTCTATGGACTCGCTTTCTTCGCCAAGTATGTCTCGTGTTCATAACATTTTTCATATATCTATGTTACGTAAATATGTGAAAGACCTGAACCACATTATTGAATTATAACCAGACGAGATAACGGAAGATTTAACGTATGAAGAGGTACCTGTTAAAATCTTGGATAAGAAGGATCATATTTTATGCTCCAAGGTTATACCTCAAGTCAAAGTTTTGTGGAGAAACCACGATGTGGAGGAAATGACCTGGGAGTTAGAATCTGAAATGAAATCAAGGTATCCTCACCTCTTCGATATACCAGGTACGTACTCCAATTTGGAGGACGAAATTTCATAAGAAGGAGAAGTTGTAAGACCCCAACTTTTATGAATAAAGATTAATTTTTCTCGAAATATATTTTTGAATATTATGGTGTGGATTTGATATAATGTTATAGTTGTGGGTAATATTAACAAATTTTACAAAGTAAGCAAGTTGTTATAAAATATTCGATTGGTCGGGGAATATTTGTTTTAACAGGGAATATTCGTACGACGACACAATCATTGGTGGACCCCACAACAGAAGTATTGTCGTAGTTAGAAAATGACAGAAATATTTTTTATAAAAATAACGGCGAAAGTTTTACCGTTAAACTATTGAACTTCTCAGTGGTAAAAGTACAGTAATACGTAATACGTAGCACACGATATTGATTATTTATGCTTACGTGAGAAGTCACTCAGTTATACTCAATTATTGCTACAGTAATTGCTGCATAATATCTCTCATATTATTTATTCAATTATTGTCACAGTATCATCTACATTATATTTTTTAAATCAATAATTGAGACTACAAAGTTATTCATATTATTCTTTGTAATATTGACGATGTCTAGAAAGTTCTGTCGATGAAAGGGGCTTGGTCACCTAATTGAGCGCCAATAGGGAGAAATCCTTATCGGAAAGCCTCATCTTTCCTGGGAAAGATCTGGTTGTTGAATACTGTGAGTTATAATATTAATGATGAATAAGTTCGTGTTGATTACAGATTAAATTGATATTTCCATTGTGTTGGGATTATTAGTGTCAGTAGAAATCGACATTTGTTTCGATAATAATTAATTTCTGGAGGTTAAATTGACCAATTTGGTAATTAATCGGATAAATGAATAATTAATTATTATTAGTTCACATGCATATAACTATTTGTTCACATGAATGGAACTATTGATTCACATGCATGTACTATTGATTCACATGCATGTACTATTAGGGGAGGTGGTGCAAGTTTGATAATACTTGTAGGACTAAATTAAAAATGGAAAAAAAAGATGAGGGTACTATATTGTAATAATTTGAGCCCCAAAACGTGCAATTATCTAAACTATGTTTTCCTATAAATCGAAGATCATTCTTCTTTCATTCTCACCTATTCATTAAGACTCACAAGAGCAATTATAGAGAGAGAGAGGTTATAAAGAGAAAGAAGAAGAGTATTTTGCTACTTCATTATTCTAGTATCCAGTCTTCTTCTAAGGTAAGGGATATTATTTTTATTCAATATTCGTATGAAATAATATTTTCTTCCATACTCTGTAGTATGTAAGTTGTGACGCCCCCAAATTAGGTCCACACGACCCATTCTAAGTCGCCAGATATCACACTACAGAAATCAAATACAAACTTCATTTATACAACTGTTGAACTGTCGTGCAAAGTACGACACCACGTAAGCTGTGAATTTTAATACAAATATATGTAACTCTCATGGTGCCTCGACCACAACACCTTACAATGGTACTTTACATAAAAGTACAGTCAATAACTGTTTTAGAAATTAAAATCTTTGGAAAATGCTCAAGGAAACCTTCGTACATGGGAGACCATGCATCTAAGTTATGATAGATATCATATGACTCGAGAATTATCCTTGGTTAACCCAATAGACCCCAAAGAAAAATGAGAAGATTACTATCATGTTTTTTCCAATGGTGAGTATTCTATTGACATATAATTATCTCCATTGTCTCCAATTGAGAATTATATTTCAACCAAATTCCAAGATTATATAGGTAGTGCTCATAGATATAATCAGCAAGTGCATGTGCACAACCTTGTCTTATGATAACACGAAGTCGTATGTCATTAGCCATCTTGTATGATAATGGCAAAACACCCTTCCAAAGTTGGGTTCACCACACCCTATTCGGTTTACCAAAATCAGGAGTTAAAATGACATATAAAATACGACACACTTATCTCAAATTCTCAATAAAAAAATTTCCATACTATTTTAGGGGAAACCTCAACAACTATAGACCATCGTTCTATTCCCTTGTTACCCCCGCTCAACCCAGCTACACTCTTATTACCTGAAAGGAATTGTAAAGCAAGAGGGTGAACACAACTAGCCCAATAAAGAATATCATGACTAAAGATAATTAAATTATCAATAGCCTTCGTCAGTAATTAAATCAGAGATTTAGAACATATGGTAGATGATAAAACTTTTCAACCATAGTTGCAGCGGAACGAGCAATCTATTAGAAGAGACAAATAGACCAAAAGGTCTATTATCTTCTCAATGTTAAAAGTCCACCAACAATGTTTTATCCCTATAACATCAATCAACAATTCATGTCCACAATCATGTGAATAACTCATAATCATAATTATTGTTCTAAATTCCTCTTCACACCCAGGACGAAGATAATTTTCATCACCTTGTCTTTACCTGAAACATCAAAGATCATGGTTATACCAAATCACAGTTCCTGTTCATAATCATACTAATAAATTCATCTTTACACTGCAGGCCAAAGATATTCATTAACAATTCATCTTTGCACTACAGGCCAAAGATATTCAACAAACAGGTCATCTTTGCACTACGGCCAAAGATATTCAACAACAATTAATCTTTGCACTATAGGCCAAATATATTCAACAACAGGTCATCTTTGCACTACGGGCCAAAGATATTAATATATCAAAGAAATATATAATCATTTCAGAATTTATATAAACAATAATTATAACCATGTTGATCAATTCACCTTTACACTTAAGCTAAAGATATTCAATTATAAATTCAATGGTCATGATCATACCAGTCAACAATTCATCTTTGCACTACTGGCCAAAGAGAACCCAAAGTCACGATCATACCAATAATCTACCCATCTTTACACTTAAGTAAAAGAGAAATTTCATCACCAAAGATTATAAAAATGTTATATATGATAATAAAAACAATATGATCAAAACATGGATTTAATTTCAAGAGTAAGATTCATAAATCAACGATAATTTGGTCAGAAAAAGAAACTAATTTTGTCGTGAATAGTACCCCATGAATAGTAACTCATGAATAGTACTTTATGAATAATACCCATGAATAGTAACTCGTGAATAGTAACTTGTATTCATAAATAGTACCGTATACGTGAATAGTGCCATATACATGAATAGTACCCATGAATAGTACTCTATGAATAGTACTCATAAAAGGAAAATACAAAAGAAAACGATATTCCGTGACGAGTACAAAAGAAATGATATCTCATATGAGTATAATAGAATATATAAAATTGTAAATGGATTTTCACCCGCCATGCGGCAATCCACGTAAACAGATCATTTCCACAATTTAATAAAGAATGAATACGAAGGATCATTCACCATGCATGTGGTAGTCCACAGAGACTGTTATTCCAATGAATAAGAAAGAATGGAATAATGTAAGAATTTCACCATGCATGCGGTGAGTCATGTAGAGACAAAGTTATTTCAACAGAATAATAAAGAATGGAATAACAGAAGAATTTCACCATGCATGCGGTAGTCCGAGTAGACAGATTATTCCAACAGAATAATAAAGAATGGAATAACTGAAGAATTTCACCATGCATGTGGTAGTCCGCGTAGACAGTTTATTCCAACAAAATAATAAAGAATGGAACAACAGAAGAATTTCACCATGCATGCGGTAGTCCGCGTAGGCAAGTTATTCTAACAAAATAATAAAGATTGGAATAACAACCCTTTCGAGTATTGAAAGAAAATAACTCTCTTCATGAATACTAAAGAAATAATACCCCTTACCACAATAATGATATCCCTTACCAAACGAAAATAACATCCCTTACCAAACAAAAATAACATCCCTTACCAAACGAAAATAACATACCTTACGATACGAAAATAACATCCCTTACCTCAGAAAAAGACTGGATACTGGAATAATGAAGTAGCAGACTACTCTTCTTCTTTCTCTCTATAGCTTCTCTCTCTATAATTGCTCTTGTGAGTCTTAGTGAATTGGTCAGAATAAAGGAAGAATGAGCTTCTATTTATAAGAAAATATAGTTTCGATAATTGCACGTTTTGGGGCTCGAAATATTACAGTACAATACATTCATCTTTTCTTTTATTTTTAATTTAGTCCTGCAAGTATTACCAAACTTGCACCACCTCCCCTAATAGTATATCATGTGAATCAATAGTACAATCATGTGAATCAATAGTTCTATACATGTGAAAATAATAATTACAGTATAGTACATTCATCTATACCTCCATTTTTAATTTAGTCATGCAAGTATTATCAATCTTGCACCACCTCCCCTAATAGTACATGCATGTGAATCAATAGTACACACATGTGAACAAATAGTTATAAGAATGTGAATTAATAGTAATTGTCATTTATCCGATTAATTACCCCGATTGGTCAATATAACCTCCAGACATCAATTATTATCGGAAGAGATGTCAATTTCCACTAACACTAATAATTCCAACACAATGGAAATATCAATTTCATCTTTAATCAACACGAACTTATTCATCATTAATATTATAACTCACAGTATTTAACAACCAGATCATTCCCAGGAAAGAGGGGGCTTTTTGATAAGGATTTCTCTCTATTGGCGCTCAATTAAATAACCTAACCCCTTTCATCGACAGAACTTTCTAGACATCGTCAATAATGCAAATAATAATATGATCAACTTGTCATCTCAATTATTGATTTAATAATATAAAATATTGTGACAATAATTGAAAAAAACTGAGTGACTTCTCACGTAAGCATCAACAATCAAAGATACTGTACAATACAGTGTGCCACTGTGTAACCACGCGTATTACTGTACTTTTATCAATTTAATCATTTACTAAATAGAATAATAATTATAAAAATTGAATACTTTCATTTCGTAAAATTCGGGGTCTTACATAATTAATATTATTTTGTTTCATATTCCTAATTCTACACTCATTCTGTTAAAGTATTGCTTATATACTCCGTGAAATTAGTAGAATATCTTTGAAATTTGCGCTTCATCTAGTATCGTTTCACAAGGATATTTACTGAACATTCTGGTTAAATTTTAAGCTTTTCATGCTGGAGTACTGTTCACGAAATACTATTCACAAAGTTGTATTCACAGGGTACTATTCACAGGGTACTATTCACGGGGTACTATTTACAGAGTATTATTTCCAAAGTACTATTCACAAAGTACTATTCACAGGATACTATTCACGCAAGTACTGTTCACCCGGGGTAATATTCATGATAAAAATTAATTTTTTTATGTCCAAATCGTTTTTGATACAATATTATTCTTGAATTTTACTCCACAAAGCAGTATCATGTTGACAATTTGGACATTTATTGAATTCTGGATAAATTAAATTATAAATCTTTAAAAATTTATCCTTTGTTTTCTTTTAATTGAATTCTTATATCATTATCATCATCCTCATGCTTATATTGTGATGAAAGTCATCTTTGGTCGTAGTGCATAGATGGACTATTAATTGGTATGATTATGACCAGGGATCATTCGGTATAATCATGACCCGCAATGTTACAAATGATGTGGTAACAGTCCTCATTGGCCCGTAGTGCATTAATGGACAGTTGTTTGTATGATCATGACCATTGATGATTACACGAATATCCTTGGCACGTAGTGCATGGATAATTCATGGACGTGATACTAATTAATATCCTTAGCCGTAGTGCAGGGATGATTCGATGATGTGGATTATTTATTAAGTTGAGTCTCAGCGATAAAATTGATGATAAGCATTTTAAATCATAGAAGATAGTAGATATCATGCTCTACTTGACTCTTCTGATGGATTGCTTGTTCCGCTGTAGTTAAACTTGATGTTTATTCTATTTTATCAGTTTAAAACTGTTGAAGGCTAACGATAATTTATTCTGCATTATCTTAGTCATAATATTTCTTACTGGGCTAGTTGAGCTCACCCTTTTGCTTTCTTTATTCTCTTCAGGAAATGAGAACGTAGCCGGGACTAGTCGGGGAATGGAGTGATGGTCCGAGATGGTTGTTTTAGTAATCCTCACTATTTAGTGTGATAATAAATGTAATGAGGATTAAATTTGAGTTTGGATATTGTCTATGAGACAATATTCGTGTAAAAACTCTCAACTCATGTTGTATAATTAAGTTTGTATTTATATTCAGTACCATGTATTTGGCGACTCAAGATGGGTGATCTATACCTATTTTGGGGGCGTCACAACAGCAGAACATGAGGATGGCGACGAGGTAATCTTTTTACTTATTAAAGTTAAATTAAAGACACAACAATATATATATATATATATATATATTGTCGTGTCTAATTACTTATGTTTAAATAATTCTTATTGTTTATCTTTCCCTCACTTTGTTTTGCATAAGTAATACCAGTATCAACATATATACTATATTATATGTAACTTATTTTACTCTTTTGTTAAATACAGGGTCGTACTAATTTGGACAGTGATGCATAACGATGACCTAGGCTTGTTTTCAAGATGTTTCAGCCTTATAGTTTTATATTCTTTCTTTGGACGACCGTATGATACATTTGCATATATTTCTTCAGTTCATATTGGTTTAATAATGTTTATATACTTTATATTGTGTATGGATGTTGGGTTTATGTTGTGTTGGTTTAGTTGTATGGAGTTCATATTGTGTTGGATAATGTTTTGAACGTTATTGTTATGTTTATATTGTGTTGGGTTTATATATTGTTGTCAGTTTAGATATAAAACAGGTACGATTTTTTGTAATTGCATAAAATAGGGGGAAAAAATTTTAAATTAAACATCACCATCGTAGCTATCATAAATACGAAAGTTAATGAATCGCTTATTGCATCGGGGTTTTAGCGGCGTGGTCGCTATCATGATCGTGACACGTGGTCCACGTCAACCTTAGTCCCCGGCTCATGCTGACTCAGACTAGTGACAGCCGCGATCGCAGACTATAGTAGCAGATGATACGGTCACTAATATCCATCGCACTAATATATGTCGCAGATGTATATTCCAGCGACCAAATTATATGCGACGACTATCAGCGACCACAGACAATTGTTGTTGTCTATCAGCGATCGCCAGCGGTCGTTGATAGGCGATCGCATATATGCTTTTTTCGTGTAGTGAATATTATAGTATTTCAAGGCATATAATAGTACAATAATGGAATCATTTTGAAACTATTCACCCGAGTTAATAAAACAACGTATTACAAAAGTTAGTCAAATATACATTCACTAGTCTTCATTTGAATCTGAATCTAAAGTTTGGTCGTTACAAAGATATTTTTCAAGAATGTCCCTAGCTTTGCACATCCTAAGCTCATGTGTTATTCTAAATCTAAAGTTATAATTCTCGTTTGGAGTCCACCTCGGTTCCTTCATGATGTTTATCCAGTGCAAAAAGAAATCTACATACTTTACAACATAAATTCTACAATCGTCTGAATTTCATTGTGTTAGCCTATTCACACAGACTTCAACTTTCAGCTTCGATCTTGGCCACTTTGCTTTAGGATTTACCAGACGAAGCAACAAAGGAATTCACTCCACCTATAAACCACAAAACAATCATTTAATTCCCAATTTACAATATATGTCTGTGTGATGACATGAAAATCAAGAACTATATTAATGAACTCACCATAACCACAAAGATGTTTTGATATAATTATGACAATGACATTAATGGTTTGTCATCATAAAGTGGGTCAAATAGCATATCTTTACACTTGTTAACACTCCAAATAAATAGGCAGAAATGATTGTTACTTTTGTTGATTAATGGAATATGTAATGACACTCATGTACTGGGGCACCAACTAGAGAATTGATGTAATTTCTTAAAAATTAGAGTGTGGTTGCATTGCTTACTCTGGCACTCGGTAAGTTTTTGGTGCCCAACTCCTCAAAGTACGTTGGCATAAAATAAAATAGAGTCCATCATTGGATACCTTCACTCCTCATCTTACCTTCTCTGTCTCTCAACAACAACAAATATGCATCCAATACATGCGCCCATAACCAACCATTTAGTATCAGATAGTTCACATCCTTAAACTCTAACTTGTATAGACTGCCTGGATGGATATGAGAAAAGTATGATAGGTCGTGAGTTGGACTAAACCAATGGTGATTTAACCAAGTGATTTTCTCGATCTTTAAGTACTCAACAAAGTGAGTGTGCTTTGTTCCCTCTCTTCTTCTAACTGGAAATTTCCTATTATGTTGAGTATAAGGACCAACGCTACACTGAGTTTCTTGAATCGTAAGATGGGGTCTCGTCATGTCAATCTTCATTTGTCAACAACTTGAGGTTGCATTGGATTTTGTTTCGTTGGAACCCATCTGTAATCATTCATGAACGACTGGTACAATGTATTGAACCATGACTCAGACATGGTTTTAACTATGCTGGAACTTCAATTGACAAAAAAATCCAAATATAGCTTTTACAGTCTTAATCTAAAAATTTAAAAAAATTAATTTTTGTTAATAAAATAAGGTCATTAATTTAAAACAAAAAAAACATTAATAAGTATAATAAATTGAAAAACTTACAGTGTTTACAGCCACATATTGGTCAATGAATGCACGTGGCTCATAATCTTCCACTTAACTCCTAAAGGGTTGAGGATGGTGTATCCGTCTCCGAGTAATTTCTCTATACCACATCATATAATCCTCGGTAGATATTTGCTGCAAAGCCTCCAACACTTTCCCTTTTAAACTCTCCATGTAGGCCTCTCACAATCTAATATAATTTTCCCTATGATTTTCATAATTTATTCTCTCAAATAATTTATGTTTCTTCCTCAATACCACCATGTTTTCAGCATTAGATGGATACCACTGCAAATATCCAAATTGCCTCATAAATCTATTAGGCATTTAAAACTCAATAATTTCATAACACCTAACCTTGCCTAAAAAAAGTCCCAAGCCAAACGTCTATTAAATAACTGATATGGATGCCACATTCAATCTGTTTCAAACAAATTATCAAACTCTTCCTCGATAAAACACAAGATGGTAATGTGGATTTTTACGACGTTGATAATGTTTTGAATTAGGATCAAAAAAAGAGTATGCCCAGGATAATGCCCTAGGTATCAACTTCTGGGACTTAGTCCTAGGGGTAGGAAAACCAATGTTGAACCTTTCATGAGCCCACGTCATAAGCAAGGTTGCACATCCTGTGAATTTTTTCGCTGTTTTGCGAGTAGCATCATGCAAACCCAATACAAATGTACTAAAACTGCTTCCCCCAAGCATATGTAATTATGTCTCCCAATCTTTCCAATAACAACAAATATCTAGGATGCACAATAGTTTTACTTTTGGTTGGAAACAAAATAGCGCCACACAAGTACAACATATATGCCTTAATGTGTTTTACCACATCATCTGAAGTAGCATCTTTAGGTACTTATCCATATATATGTCTTAATTTATGCCCCCCCCCTTTATAGCATTGTTCCCAGTCCTCTACTGTAGCTTGTTGCCCAAAAACCCTTATAAAATATCTTTAAGGATGTTCTAGTTCTCCGCAAGTCAAAGGTTTTCCTAATATGGGCAACTCGCATAAAAATCCCACATCATCTACAGTAATGCCAACCTCTCCACAGTTTAAATGAAATGTATTTGTTTCACTTTTCCAATGCTCAACGAAAGCAGATACAAGAGATGCATCAATCTTTGACACTACAGCTTGATGACAAATATACCAAAACCTAATTGTTCCACTAGATATTCTTGTTGTTCAGTCAAGTTTCATTTTGTTAATTTTGCAGACATTTGACAAATTTCTAGCACAACCCTATCCTATAATTCCAACAACATTAAAACATAAATTGTTACAACATGAATTTTTCTAACAAAAGTTTAAGAAAGTAAAAGTTGTTATACATTAATAAACTTAAAATATTTTGCCATAAGTCTGACGATACGTGATTTTCTTGGTCCCATAACACAATATGATTAAAAGGTTCAGGATTAATGTCCATAACTTACCTAAAAATTCATGACAATGTCAAGTATTAAACAATTTATAAAAATTCCCATCAAACTTGAATTTTTGCAAAATGACAAATATAATAAACGTATATCTCAATCTTTAAGCACGTGTTCTTAGTACTAATTATCAGTAAGAAATAAGATAAAAAATTATTGCTTTGGTGTGAAGGAATCACACAACCAATCAAACACGTTGCCTTAAATTTTTAAAAAATATTGTGTGTACCATAAGCTAAAGAAAAATCAATACTTTTATTATTGTTTATTAAAGTACATGCCATCCAAATAAACATAGATAAAAAAGTCCAACCACATGTTTCAAGTAGATGTTATGGATCATTGTTGTGACACCCCCAAATTTGGGTACTTCATTCCCACATGATTTGGTGTTCACTGTCAAAACATTCATTTCTAACTATCCAAATTAAATAAAACTTAAGCAATAAATCTTCCCATTAAAGGGTTACATAATTTAAACCAATAAATCACAGGTTATCTAACCTTAAAACATTCATCAAATGCAAAAAATTAACTAATTACATTACATAATTAAAAATTAAGTCTGAATACATAATCTAAAACAAATAACAAGTCTTTAACACTTGTTCATCTTGCCTTTTCCTTTACTGGTGGTTGCCTCGTCAACCTTCTCAACCTTAGCTGCAATGGTGATATGTATGCAAGAGTGAGCATAACGAATGCTCACTTGAAAAAAACATAATAGTTGGCAATGAATAAGCTTAACTGCATTGAATAATTTTCTCTTTACTAATAAACAAGAACTGAAACTAGAATTTATCTGAGGGTCACAAGACCATGAACTATGTCCCAGGTTGTAGGTATTTCTACTTCAACCTTTAACAATCGTTAGACTATGTGGACCATCTTTCTCGTACTTAGGGGGGTCAGCCCTTCGTCCTCTGTATTGTGCACAAACATCTTAACGCTTCTGCGTAAATAATCTCCTATAATAGGGTTGTTCATCTAAGTTTTAACATACGAGTCCACACCAAAGGAAGTTTGGTTTGGAAAAGTTTTAAAGGTAATTTAGAGTTCAACGTACATCAACTAAGGATTAGTTGATTCAAAAGTTTAATAACAATACAAGGGTTCAACAACGACGTATTACAAAGTGGTTATAAACCATACATGAATAATGTAATGCATCAAAGTCATGCTTTAAGAATAAATTTCAAATCATTGAAAAGATATAATAAACCTTACTTGAACAAAATGGTATGCTAAGGTTGCAATTTCCAATAAGGAAACAAAGTTAAAAACTTTGCTCAACAGAATTCAAGAACTTGCGTAAATTATAAATAATATAGGATAGTAAACTTGCATAATTGTAATCAAAGTAGGATAAACTCAAATAAATTTTACGGTTAGAGAACTTGCTTAATGTAAAGAAATAAGGTTTATGAACTTGCCTCGTGCGTAGGTTAAACGATCACTACCCACGTTCACCACAAATCCTACACACATACCATATGTATTAACAACACTCATTAGTTACACTAATATTAACTTTATAAGTTTAGTTCCCACTTTTAGTATAGCTTGTTAACTTAGTTTAAGTTTTGCTTACTACCACAAATCACATATTACAAGACCGAAGTCTCGAATCTTAAGTTTCAACAACATTACATCTTCTTATGAGCATCACATTTTAGTCCTTTTACAACTTATCAAATTATCATTTCATTTAACCATATGAACATTAACAACCTGATATAACATCTGATTACATGTCCAACATATTATCATGTTCTTTAGATTAGGTTATACTAACATACAAAGGAGTGCACACAACAAAAACCAAAATTGTCCAGCTCTGCTACCCCCCGCCGGGGCGGGGTTTTATACCAAGGAAAAGCCCGCCGGGGTGGCACAAAATACACTGGTAACGCCTAAGTCGGGGGTACCCAGATGTCGGTCTGCTGAGTCATGAATGAACACAACAGAAAGCCTAATAGGCCTAAAAACTTCTTTCTAACAACAAATTTAACTTACCCAAGTTGTATAAACTATACAGAAACAATAACTAACGCTTCTAACATGTTTTAATCCATAAAAACAACATAAAGCACAAATTAAAACCTTTAAATTCACTATTTTTACTATTTCTTCTCTTTTTGACATTCTTAGTGAAACAAATTACTGTAAATCTTTTTTTAACCAAAACAATCCATTAAAATCACTTTACTTTCGTTTCTTCATGTATTTTCACAATTAGAAATCAATTTACTCATTATAACATGAATTGAACATAAATTTTGATTCCAAAAATAAGTCATATCATAAATACATCACTGTATTTCTCTATAAACATAATTTCTTCACATATATCATATTTTCCTGAATTAACCTACTCTAAAACATATACAAAACATATAAAAACAATTTATGTCAACAAATTAGTATATACAAACCATATAATTAACCAATAATCATCCATATAAATTTTACAAAGAACTTTTAAATGAAAAGAAATTAAACTCAAAAGCCAAGATTATATCTTTGATTGCTTGCTTAAACTTTGTTAGAGAATAAGAATTCTTCTTTAGTTTCTCAAATTCATAGAGAAATCTTCTCTCTCTTAAACTCTCTAGAGCTCTCTCTTTTTTTTTCTTTCTTCTTCATCTACTCTATTTTCTTTAGAATTAGGCTTAGGCTGATATAACTTAACGTATAACTTAACATAAAAAAAACAGACGTAAAACAAAAAACGGACATATAATAATAACTATACTTAATACATATCAGTTATGTTTTCTTAAAATTCAAAAGTCTCTAAGGCTTGTTTGGGAAAATTAATTTAAAATAAAGATTTAAAAACCCTAAGCCTTGTTTGGTAAAACTAAATTAAAACTCCTTTTAAGCTTAACTCACTTACTATATAGTTTATTATCACACCCTATTTAATTAAATTCTCATTTTCAAATTTAATTAAATTAGAGCTAACAACAACTTATTAAATCAAAATGTCACATAATCAAATTGCTACAAAATTATAATTTTCATTATAATTTTATTTCATAAATTAGTACATCACTTTTAATTAGTAAATTAAATTAAAACAACATTATAACAATTCATATAACCATTATCAACTCTCTAATTTAATTATTAAATCACATTAGAATATTACCAAATAATAATTAATTCATCACTCTTTTAATTAATTAACTTCAAAATAAAATTATCTTGAATATCAACTTAATTATCATATTACATTTAATCAAGTTAATTCCCACAACTCATGAATTATTTATTTAACTAATAAATAATTAAATTAAACAAATATTTATTTAACAATAAACACATCAACTAAAATATTTATTTAATTCAATAAATATTTGAAATTACATATACTTAATTATCATATTACACTTAATCAAGTTAATTCCCCACAACTCATGAATTATTTATTTAACTAATAAATAATCAAATTAAACAAATATTTATTTAACAATAAACACATAAACTAAAATATTTATTTAATTCAATAAATATTTGAAATTACATATAAAAATTCTGGATTGTTACATCCTTCCATCCTTACAAGGATTTTGTCCCCAGAATCACAACTCAAATAAATCATTCGTCACATTCTTCCCTCCTTACAAGGATTCTGTCCCCAGAATCGAAGACACAGATCAAATAAATAACTCAGGATAGCTTTTCATCATCTTGTCTTTGAGTTCCCACATAGCTTCCTCGGCATTGTGGTTCCTCCATATCACCTTCACAGAAGGTATCACTTTATTCCTAAGCAATTATTCTTTTTTGTCAACTATCTAGATAGGAATTTCCTCGTAAGACAAATCTTTATCAAATTGTAATGGTTCGTACTTAATCACATGCTTGTAATCAGGTTTATACGGTCGTAACACCAAGACATGAAAAACATTGTGAACATATTCCAATTCTGGAGGTAAAGCTACCTCGTAAGCTACTTCCCCTACTCTTCACAGCACCTCAAAGGGTCCAATAAACCTCAGGCTTAGCTTTCCTTTCTTAACAAATAGAATCTTGCCCTTCCAAGGAGAAACTTTTAGGAAAACGAAACTTCCAACATCAAATTCGCGATTCTATCGGTATTGATCAGCATATTTCTTTTATCTGTCTTGAGCAGCTACCAACCGTGCTCTGATGATTTTAATAACCTAAGCAGTCTGTTATACAAGTTCTGGTCCTAACAGTTGATGTTCACCAACTTCATCCCAGCACAGTGGAGTTTCGCACTTTCTACCATACAATGCTTCGTAAAGTGGCATGCCAATTCAGCCAGACGGTAAATGATCATCTCAACTTCCTTTGAAGTCCATAATGCACGCTCTCAGCATATCCTCTAACGTCTAGATTGTTCATTCACTTTGGCCATCTTTTTGAGGATGGTATGTCGTACTCATTCTTAATTGTGTTCCCATGCATTCTTGTAGTATCTTTCAAAAGTTTGACGTGAATCGCAAATCTTTGTCTGAAATAATTGACAATGGAACTCCATGTCTCGAAACAATCTCCTTGACATACAACTTTGCCAACTGATCAAGATTAAATCTAATCTTTATTGGCAAAAAGTGTGTTGCTTTCATCAGCCTATCCACTATCAGCCAGATTGCATCGTACCCTTTCTGAGTAGTCGAAAGACCTACCACAAAATCCATTGTGATATTATCCCACTTCCATTCCGGTATTTCCAACGACTGAAGTAATCCGTTTGGTCTCTGATGCTCGGCTTTAACTTTTTGTCATATCAAGCATTTAGCGACACATTCTGCAACATATCTTTTCATATTTAACCACCATAAATGCTATTGTAAATCCAGATACATCTTCGTACTCCCCGGGTGAATTGAATATCTTGAATTATGAGGTTCAGAAAAAATTTCATCTTTAATGCCAAGTACTGATGGAACCCAGATTCTTCTCTCGAACCTCAGCAATCCCTCGGTATCAATCTTGAATTTCACCTCACTACCCTCAGACACTCTTTCTTTGATTTTCTCACACCCTTCATATTTTAGTTGAACGTTCTTTACTTTGTCCACTAAAGTTGGACTAGCTTCCATCTGGAACAATGTTTCATCCGATTCTTTCGGAAATTTTATTTTAAATTCTAGTTTTGCCATTACTGAAATGAGCTCCTCCTAGGCAGTTAACAACATCAACTTTTCCTGACCCTTTCTACTCAAGGCATCAGCAACCACATTTTCTTTACCAGGATGATAAAAGATTTTGCAATCATAATTTTTATCAGTTCTAACCATCGCCTCTAACGCATGTTTAGATCCTTTTGTGTGAAAATATAGTTCAGACTTTTATGGTCCGTATATATCTCACATTTCTCCCCATAAAGATAGTGTCTCCATATCTTCAGAGAAAATACCATCGCAACCAACTCCAAATCATGAGTCGAGTATCCTTTTTCATAGTCCTTTATGTTATGCATCACTATACACCACAAAGTTTCCTGTATTATCTGGTAATGACAACACAGGTGTCATTCTTAGCTTCTTTATCAATTCCTAAAAACTCTCTTCGCACTTCTTAATCCAAACAAATTTTACAGCTTTCCTTGTCAATTTTGTCAATGGAGTGGCAATCTTGGAAAATTCCTGAATAAAGCGTCTGTAGTAGTCTGCCAATCCCAAGAAACTCCTCACCTTTGATGGTGTCCTTGGTTATTCCCAATTTATTACAGCTTCGACCTTCAATGAATCTGCTGAAATTCCATCTTTGTCAATCACATGCCCAAGAAATTGCACGCGTCTAACCAGAATTCACATTTAGAGAATTTCGCATACAACTTTTCTTTCCTTAACGTCTCTAACGCCAAACGTAAATGCTCTACGTGTTCCTCTTGAGTTTTGGAGTACACCAGGATATCATTGATGAACACCACCACAAACTTATCTAAGAATGATTTTAACACCATGTTCATCAAATCCATAAATGCTGCAAGAGCATTGGTCAAACCAAAAGACATTACCAGAAACTCGTAATGTCCATACCTAGTTCTGAATGTCGTTTTGGGTACATCCTCCTTCCTTACCTTTAGTTGATGATACCCACTTCTCAAATCTATCTTCTAGAAGTACTTAGCTCCTTTTAGTTAATCAAATAAGTCATCTATTCTTGGTAAATGATACTTATTCTTAATAGTGACTTTGTTTAACTCTCTATAATCAATGCAAAGATGCATTGATCCATCCTTCTTCTTCATGAATAACATCGGTGCTCCCCACGGTGATACACTCGGCTTAATATATTTCTTGTCTAGCAGCTCTTGCAGTTGTACCATCAGTTCTTTCATCTCCACAGGAGCCATCCTGTATGGGGCCTTCGATATCGAAGCAGTCCCTGGTGTTAAATCGATAACGAACTCAATCTCTCTGTCAGGCAGAAGTCCTGGCAAATCATCCAGAAATACGTCCACAAAATCCCTAACAACTGGTACTTCTTCCAATTTTACACCCATCTTCTAAATATCAACTATGTAAGCTAAATATCCTATACAGCCTTGCCTCAATAACTTCTTTGCTTGCATAATTGTCACACAACTCACTTGTCTAGGCGATTTGCTACCATAGAAAACTACCTTTGACGGAGTCATAAAGTTTACACATTTCTTTTGGAAATCAATTATCGCTCCGTAATTGAATAGCCAATCCATCCCCAATATAACATCAAATTCCTCAAGTTTAATCGGGATTAAATCTATTTTCATAACATTTTCCTTATTATTCACCCTATAATTCCTATATATGAATCTAACAGGAATCACCTCCCTATTCAAAATTTCTATATTCAAAGGGAAATTTAACTTTTCACTAGGCAACCCCAAACTCTAAGCAAATTCATCAGATATAAATGAGAAAGTAGCACCTGAATCAAATAATACATAAACATCTATATTATTGATTGGAATGATACCTGACACCACATCTTTTGATTGCACATTATCCTGCACGGTCATGTTGAAGGTTCTGGTCGTGGGTATGTTTGTCGACGTTGGTTCAGTAATAGCCAATGTACCTCCGTTGCCACCTCCCTTACTTCCAGTTGCACTTCCAGCTGTCTTCTTAGGACATTTGCGAGCTAAATAATCCTTTGACTCACATATGAAACAAGCACCCTTCTTCGATTGAGAGCAATTCAGAGCAATGTGACCCTCCTGGCCACAGTTATAGCACACCCGTTTACCTCTCAAGCACTTGCTAGTGTGATTTCTTCCACAGGTAGCACATGCTTTAAATTTCCTCTTCTGATGGCTACTCTGTTGACTCCCAACACCTGCAACCTCATTCCACTTCCTCTTTGGGTTATTATTTTCACCACCGCTACCACCAGTTTTGCCTTCATTCTCATTCTTCTTCTTTCTCTGTTCCTGATTATATTTTGTTAATGCATCGCTTCCACCCTCCGCGATAATCGCCTTCTCTAGTACTGTCGCAAATGTCTTCAACTAAAACATGGAGACTTTGCTATACAACCAGTGTTTTAGTCCCTATTCAAACCTTCTTGCCTTTCGATCATCTTTGTTCTCCTAATATGGTGCAAACCTCACTAACTCATTGAATTTTGCCGCATACTCCAACACCGTAATTGCACCCTACTTCAATTCTAAAAATTGGACCTCCTTCTGATTCTGTGAGCTTTCTGGAAAATAGGTTTCAAAAAATATTTCCTTAAACATATTACATGTCATTACTCCCTGTCCCCCTTGGGTTTTGTTTGCCTGCCACAACTAACTGGCTTCTACTTTTAATATGAACATTAAAAAAGCAGTCTTCTGGTCTTCACAAACTCTAGTAACGTCGAATATCTTCTCTATTTCCATGATCTAGGTTTGTGCCTCCATTGGATTCATGGACCCACGAAACTCTGGCAATTCAACCGGTTTGAAATTCTTAAAGGTCGCAGATTGATTCTGCGACTGATTTTGCAATGCCCCCATTAGTAAAGTCACCAATTGCTGGACTGGATTAGCATCGGCGTTGTTATTATTTGTAGACTGTGGCGACCCCAAATCCGGATACTTGAAACCCGAACTCGGTTCTCCACGATACCATTTCTTTAAGCTGAATAATACTAAATAATAATATAATTGAACTTAATTTACATACATCAAAGTTTACTTTCCAGTGCACGTGACCTTCAAATACATTCCTTACAATATCTGACAATAGATTTCATTGTCTTACTAACTATAACCATTAACTCATACTAAATCTCATTCAATGACTTTTCTTTTCCTTTGTTAGTGCTGAGCCTTCAAATTCGATCGTGCATGTAATCGAAAACATTTAGTTTAAGAAAGGATGAGCATTTGAGTGCCCAACAAGTAATAGCAATTATATATATAAAATTTGAAAGAATATAAGTATTCTCTTTCCATAACACTTCTACAACGAATCGAAAGTTGTGAAGTAATGCATCTTGATAAAAATTCACATAACAATTCTCTTTCAATTTCTTGAAATTAGGCTCCACCCATGAATAGGGTTTAAAAACATACTATGAACATGGTTTTCATTTTTCGAAAAGGTTTAGCGAAATTCATCAAATGAAATCGTCATAACTTACGGGCGCGGAGGGTGATCGACCCAGATTGTACCTGTATGATGATCAATACTACATAACTTGAATGAAATTCATCGCTCACCCTTTGTCCGTAAAAGCGCATAAAAATTTTCCCATTATCGGGATGTTCATACATGCACGGTTCCAAACCCAGAAGGTTTTAATCTTGCTCAACAATAATATGTAATTCAACATATATATATGGGTAATTGACAAAGGTATATCAACATGTGAATAAATGCCATGATTATCCAGTGGGGTCACTTGTATAACCATTTAGAAATCAACTTAACGTAATATATATCCGAGCTAACATGTTGATAATCAAAGCGTATATAATCTGTATAGAATAGAATAATTACGAACTTCTTACTCATGTCCATTGCATAAAGAAAATGCAAAGGTAGGATACTTTTGATTCAATGATTACAAATCTCAACTTAGGTTTTATCTCTTTATCACAACCTATCAATAATCGGATCATTCGTTCGATTAGAACAATATATCATAACACATAATCTTTATTACAATTACAACAATTGACGACATAGTCTAATCACGTCATCACATAATCGCAGTGATCATACTTTCTATTCTATACTTTTTTATACATTTTTTTTCAAATATCTCACTCATGCTTCTTCTGAAGTCTTTTCTTTCTATTATAGAGTTAAGCGGGTTGTCGGCGTCTGCAAACTTTTTTATCGGGTAAATCTCGAGTCTAAGACTCTTATTCTATACCTCAACATCTCAAATATAGGACATTTTACTTTTAATCATTTTGAATTTTCCGAAATTGAAAATTTTAAAATAATTCAAATCATCACTCGAGGGCTTATAGTGATATAATCTGTTACTATGGGTGCTCTTCATCAAATCCTGGACTTCATAATCGGTTCTCTCAAAATCGACTTGTTTGGCCATTATAACTTTCAAACATCTAATCATAATTAAATGATTTAAACATCAAACAATTCTATTATCATTAATAATTAATTAATATTAAATTATTAATGAAACCATTACTAAAATATAAAAGTTATTTATAATAACTCAAACTATTTTTAAAACATTTATATTACCCTTAAATGATTTTTAAAACAATTAAAATCATTTTAAATAATCACCATTAATATATAAATATTAATGTACTATTCATCAAATATTAAAAGTCATTAATTATAACTTAAAATATTTTTAAATCCTTAATATCCTCTTTAAATGATTTTTAAATAAATAAAACCATTTTTAAACTATTTATTTAATATAAATATTAAATAAACTAAATATCACTAATATTATCTTAATATCATTAATATTAAATTATTAATGAAATTATCCTTTAAATATTAAAAGTTATATTTTATAACTTCAAATATTTTTAAATACTTTAATTTCATTTAAAATGATTTTTATAATATTAAAATCATTTTAAACTAAATTATTTAATATAATCATTAAATAACTTTAATATCATTAATATATAATTAATTAATGAAATTCATCACAAAATATTAAAAGTCATGGAAAATAACTCAAAATATTTTCTTATACCATAAAATAATTTTTATGATTTTTCATGAATTAAAACTATTTTTAAATCATTTATTTAATATTATAATTAAATAAATAAATACCTTTTATATTTCAAAAATATTAAATATTTATGAAATATACTCAAAATAATTAAAACTATTTTTCGACTTTAAAATAATTTTTCATAATTTATTTGGTATTTTTAATAATTAAAAACTAATTTTTCTAATTTTTAAATTAATTTCCTAAAAATCGAAATTAAAATAATTAAAATCGTAAGCTAAAGGCCCCTATAGTGACAGAACTGTCGCTATAGGTGTTCTTGAGCCTACCCAGATCTTCATAAGGCGAACTGAAGGTGGCTACTTTGGCCGTGAATAACTCTCTCATCTTAACGAATTTGGACAATCTATAAATTGGGTCTTGTAGAGGAATTATCAGACTACAATCTCCAATAATCATAACCTCTAAAAAAACATCAGATCTGGGATAAATCAGCCATCAAATTAGCTACCAAAGCTGTTCTTCACGAAGAACAGTTCGAGGTGCCTACTTTGGACCTCTATAACTTGATGATCGTGTAACGTTTATGTGATCTATCAATTCCAGTGTATAGACAACATGTAGGACTACAACGCTAACACTTAACATCATCATAAAAACAATAAATCAAGCATCTAAAGTATGGTCAAACCGTGTCAGAAAAATTAAAACTTAGAAAATTACAGGGTCATGCCCGAAATTTTCCTATCAATCTTATCAACCCACTTTGACCTTAAATAAATCTTAATCCGTAATATATATGGACCTTATTCTTTTTGGAGGTTAAATACCACATAACAAGCTACACATATCAACCTTTAGAACACAAAAAACACATTACGGATGGCCGAGATATAAGGCGACATTTGCCAAAAAATAATTTACGGACACTTAGAATATTTTACGGGTTTGAAAAAGCAATAGGTCAATGCCGGGTCAACCCACTTTGACCGCTTATAAATCCCGATCTACAATAGATATAGACCTGATTCCTTTTGGAGTTTAAAGACCACATAACAAGCTACACCTAACAACTTTTAAACAACAAAACAATAAAATAATCACAAAGATATAAGTCTTGACATTTGCCCAAAAATCACGAATTCGGTTTTTCCAACTTGCTCAAATCTTCAAATTCGTGCACTTTGATGTTATGGGTCTATGTTTTTACAACCCGAACATTAATAGACTCCTTATTACACAACTTTAAACAATCAATTGCATCAATTAACATCGAATCGAAGGATTTCAAAATTAGGGAATTTTAATACCTTTTTGCTTTAATTTTGATTTCGATCCTTTGTTGTTGATCTTGGCTTCTTGATTCTTGATCATAACTTATCTCCTCACTCTCTCACACTCTAAAATTCGGATTTCTAGAGAGAGGGTTGCTTGGGGAAAAATGAGAATTAAAGTAGCCTTTTCTCTCTTTTTTAATCTTGAAATAATTGATGTAAGGATGCTTTAGATCTGAAATGGGTGTCCTTTATAGATGATTTGTCTTGTGATTTTCCAGCCACCACTGTTGGTTTGCAAGATTGGATAAGATTTTCTACCAATTACTCACCAATAATGCACTAAAGTGGACAAAAGGGCAAAATGGTAATTTCCCTTCCAATAATTGATTCCTTCCTTTAATAATGCACAAGGGCATTTTGGACTTCTCTCTTTCACTAGTAAGGGCATTATAGACATTACCCATAACCATTAGGGTTTATTACTTTAGATTTTAAAATTCCATAAATAATATAACTAATAATACACTAAAAAGGGTATTTTGGTAATTTCACATATAATTTCAAGGGCATTTTTGTACATAGCAATTAAATGTAGTATTTAATCACTAGATGGTAATTCTTATCATTTACCAATTACTTTCTATCCTTTGGTAAATTAAAACATTTATACAATAACATCGTAATTAAACCCAATAATTTTAAATTAGGGTTTTCTATGTAAAAATTAGGATTTTCTAATTAGGGTTTCTTAACGTCATCAATTAGGGTTTCTAATTGACCATTAGGGTTCTCTAATTATCTGTATGTTCTAACACGGTCATTACGATCTCTAACTTCAACCGATTAGGGTTGTAATAATTAGGGTTTGTCTGAATTATCGACATCTTATACATCTTATACACGAAACCTTCATATACACAAATACTTTACTCGGTCATATCTCATAACCGAAGTTTAATAATTAGGGTTTCACAGCACGGTAATATGCTATGACCTAATTGACCGTCATTGCTCAATATTATCTGTCAGCGCACATACACAGTACATAATTATTGTACTGTAAAATCATTATAACAATAATATAATATTATTATTCTCATCTCTTGATCACAATCCCAATTCAGGGTTTGGATCTCATATCTGACTTCTCTTTCGCATATCAAGTTAAAATACTTGATTTAAATATTCTGAACAATTCATATAATAAAATATATATTATATAAATTCTAATTATCACTTCATATATTATTTCCAATCATGTTATCATGGAAAATAATTAATAAAAACATTTACGCTTCTGTAAATTAATTACCATAAAATATAATTTGTAGTAATTAATAATTCCAAAATTATTTCTAATTTTTAAAGAAATAAATATATTCGTATTTATCGTTCACTTATTCTCGTCATTAAATAAAAAAAAAATTATACGCAAATTTTCTTATTTATTTTATTTAGGAAATCTCGGGTTATTACATAGACCCCTCAATGGTTCTTTGTCGTGGTACACGTCTTCTTAGAAGCATTTTCTGTTTAAAAATACACTTATTAGGTCATTACTCAATTCTTAAGTATTTTCTGCTTAACTTTCACATCATAAAAGATCATCAGATAACATATAACATCTTGAATAAATATTAACATTTTATTCATTCATCCTCTTTTAGAGACATAGAAACGATAGCATCGCTACTATTTACATCAATTTCCTGAACTAATAAAGTTTAAGGATAACATCATCAGATCCCATTGGTCACATAACACTTGGGATTTACATCTTATTTATTATATAATTATTCATTCAATAATTACACTTTGTATTAAGGCCTACTAAGACGTTACACAACCTTACGGCGCTCCTCTTCCATGATACGGAACATCGTTCTACGATCTAACATATACCATGACAACTTCTCAAACTGAGTCAGATAGTACATGACTCCGTCTTGAGCTCTGTTTATCATAGTGTGGAAAACACAATCCATCTCTTCCATCTTGACCTTCTTTTCTTGTACCTCTCCCTCTGCTACATCTGCATGCTGGGAAGCCTCCTCGTAAGCATCTTCGGCTCTTACTCTCTTGGTGGACTCTTCTTTCAGGTTATCCTTCAGTTTTGTAACCTCCTCTGTCAGCTGCTCCTTTTCCCCCTCTGTGTGAACCAGCTTCTACTTTACATTACCGAGACATTCATCAAGATCCTGGATCTCATCGTCCTTCTGTGCCAGTGAAGTCTAATGTTCATCTACTAGTTCCTCCAATTCGTTGACTCTATCCTGAAGCTCAATTTTAAGATTGTATACCTCGTCATACATTTGAGCTACAAAAAAGTTTGGTGGAAACTCTTCCCCTTCCTCCTCCTCATCTGTTTGTGGTACCTCCACAGGGTCCTCCTCATCCATCTCTACCTCATCCTCATCATTTAATAATCCGTCCTGCTCAAATTCTAGGTACCCAACAACTGCAACCAATGGAGACGGTTCCCTTTGCACTAGTTGTTCCCATACTACTTGAACATCTTGAGGCTTCTCCTCTGTAGGCATCTGAGGTCCCTCCTCCCTAGCCTGACTGGATTCTCCCACATTAGCCATCTTGACAACAAAAATTTTAAGTTTTTAATTACTAACTATCACTAGTCGACACTCACGGGCACATAGGTTACATAAGCACATAGAGTGTTTTATTATTTCTTTCTTAAAACTTGATAAGAGTTTATCACCCCTATCTTTTCAATTTCCTATAAGGTTACTTTCTAAGATTTTTCCTCACCTAAGGTTCATAACCTAAAGCTCTGATACCAACTTGTGACACCCCCAAATCTGGGTACTTCATTCTCACATGATTTGGTGTTCATTGTCCAAACATTCATTTCTAACTACCTAAATTAAATAAAACTTAAGCAATAAATCTTTCCATTAAAGGGTTACATAATTTAAACCAATAAATCTCAGGTTATCTAACCTTAAAACATTCATCAAATGCGGAAATTTAATTAATTACATCACATAATTAAAAATTAAGTCTGAATACATAATCTGAAACAAATAACAAGTCTTCAATACTTGTTCACCTTGCCTTTTCCCTTACTGTGGTTGTCTCGTCAACCTTCTCAACCTTAGCAGAAATGGTTATATGTATGCAAGAGTGAGCAAAAAGAATGCTCACTTGGAAAAAACATAATAGCTGGCAATGAATAAGATTAACTAATGTGAATAATGTTCTTGTTACTGATAAACAAGAACTGAAATTAGAATTTATCTGAGGGTCACAAGACCATGAACTATGTCCCAGATTGTAGGTATTTTTACTTAAACCTTTAACAGTCATTAGACTATGTGGACCATCTTTCTCGTACTTAGGGGGATCAGCCCTTCGTAGCATATATTGTGCACAAACATCTTAACGCTTCCGCGTAAATAATCTCCTATAATAAGTTTGTTCATCTCAGTTTTAACATACGAGTCTGTACCAAAGGAAGTTTGGTTTGGAAAAATTTTAAAGGTAATTTAGAGTTCAACGTACATCAACTTAGGATTAGTTGATTCAAAAGTTTAATGACAATACAAGGGTTCAACAACGATGTATTGCAAAGTGGTTATGAACCATAAATGAATAATGTAACGCATCAAAGTCATGTTTTAAGAATAAAGTTCAAAGCATTGAAAAGATATAATAAACCTTGCTTGAACAAAATGGTATGCTAAGGTTGCAATTTCCAATAAGAAAACAAAGTTAAAAACTTTGCTCAACAGAATTCAAGAACTTGCGTAAATTATAAACTAGGATAGCAAACTTGCAAAATTGTAATCAAAGTAGGATAAACTCAAATAAAGTTTACGGTTAGAGAACTTGCTTAATGTAAAGAAATAAGGTTTAGAAACTTACCTCGTGCGTAGGTTAACGATCACTACCCAAGTTCACCACAAATCCTAATCACATACCATATGTATTGACAACACTCATTAGTTACACTAATATTAAATTTATAAGTTTAGTTCCCACTTAGTATAGCTCATTAACTTAGTTTAAGTTTTGCTTACTACCACAAATCACATATTACAAGACCGAAGTCTCGAATCTTAAGTTTAAACAACATTACATCTTCTCATGAGCATCACATTTTAGTCCTTTTACAACTTATCAAATTATCATTTCATTTCACCATATGAACGTTAACAACCTGATATAACATCTTATTACATGTCCAACATATTATCATGTTCTTTAGATTAGGTTATACTAACATACAAAGAACTGCACACAATAAAAACCAAAATCGTCTAACATCTGCTTTACCGGTAGGAAGGGGTTTTATACCGAGGAAAGGCCCGTCGGGGCGGCACAAAATACATTGGTAACTCCCATCAAGGCTGGGTACCCGATATCAAATTCTGCGGTTCATGAATGAACACAAACAAGAAGCCAATAGCTCAAAAACTTCTTTCTAACAAAAAAATTAACTTACCCAAGTTGTATAAACTTTACAGAAACAATAACTAACACTTCTAATATGTTTCAATCCATAAAAAAAACATAAAGCACAAATTAAAACCTTTAAATTCATTGTTTTTATTATTTCTTCCCTTTTGACATTCTTAGCGAAATAAATTACTGTAAATCCATTTTTTAACCAAAACAATCCGTTTAAATAACTTTGTTATCGTTTCTTCATGTATTTTCACAATCAAAAATCAATTTACTCATTATAACATAAATTGAACATAAATTTTGATTCCAAAAATAAGCCATATCATAAGTACATCTTTATATTTCTCTGTAAACATAATTTCTTCACATATATCATATTTTCATTGATTAACCTACTCTAAATCATATACAAAACATATAAAAATAATTTATGTCAACAAATTAGTATATACAAACTATATAATCATCCATATAAATTTTACAGAGAACTTTTAAACAAAAAGAAAACTAAACACAAAAGCCAAGACTTTGATTGCTTGCTTAAACTTTGTTAGAGAATAAGAATTCTTCTTTAGTTGCTCAAATTCACAGAGAAATCTTCTCTCTCTCTCTCTCTCAAACTCTCTAGAGCTCTCTCTCTCTTTTTTCTTTCTTCTTTCTTCTTCCTCTACTCTGTTTACTTTAGAATTAGACTTAGGCTGATATAACTTAACGTAAACAAAACAGACGTAAAATAAAAAACTGACATAGAATAATAACCATACTTAATACATATCGGTTATTTTTTTTAAATTCAAAAGTCACTAAGGCTTGTTTGGCAAAAACTAATTTAAAATAAAGACTTAAAAACCCTAAGCCTTGTTTGGTAAAACTAAATTAAAACTCCTTTTTAGCTTATTTTAATAACTCACTTATGATATAGTTTATTTTCACACCATATTTAATTAAATTCCCATATTCAAATTTAATTAAATTAGAGCTAAAAACAACTTATTAAATCAAATGTCACATAATCAAATTGCTACAAAATTATAATCATCATTATTATTTTATTTAATAAATTAGTACATCACTTTTAATTACTAAATCAAATTAAAACAACATTATAACAATTCATGTAATCATTATCAACTCTCTAATTTAATTATTAATTCAAATTAGAATATTATCACATAATAATTAATTCATCACTCCTTTAATTAATTAACTTCAAAATACAAAATTACTTCGAATATCAACTTAATTATCATATTACACTTAATCAAGTTAATTCCCAACAACTCATGAATTATTTATTTAACTAATAAATAATCAAATTAAACAAATATTTATTTAATAATAAACACATCAACTAAAATATTTATTTAATTAAATAAATATTTAAAATTACATATACTTAATTATCATATTACACTTAATCAAGTTAATTCCCCACAACCCATGAATTATTTATTTAACTAATAAATAATCAATTTATACAAATATTTATTTAACAATAAATACATCAACTAAAATATTTATTTAATTCAATAAATATTTGAAATTACATATAAAAATTCCGGATTGTTACAATTGCTCATATAGGTATTTGTGAAACTGGTATGTAATATTTATCCAATGAATACAATTGAATTAGTTTTGAATTTATCTTCATTTATTGTTCTAATACTTAACTACCACTCAAAAGTTAAATCCCCAAAGTAAAAAAAACAAAATTAATTCAAGGGATTAGAACATAGACCCTGTGAATCTAGATTGATCTTATATATAGTAGACTTTTTTTTTGCCGAAGATATAAAAGGAAAAGCAAAAAACACAATTACAATCTAAATGCGAAGTAAAGACCTCACATCCATTCACTAGGGTGGCAAATCTCAAGAATAATATAGGAACAAGAAAATAATTTGTATTTTTACGTCACTGAAAGAAGCTTTTAAGTCTAATCTGGAAGTAAACGTTACATTAATTAACAGTTATTCAAAATAGTTAACTGATACATGTACTTGATCATATATATCAAAATGTATTACCATATATACTCCTCTTGAATGTACGTAGCAAGTATAGTATGCTCTAGAAAATAGAAACATACCAGATGATCATTACAATTGTATTGTCTATGCGTGTTTAATTTCAAGTACTAAATAAATTTAGATATAACACAAAAAAAGAAAGCAGGGGTGTAGCATTGCCGAAATCAATAGAGAGAATGGAAACAAACTAAGGAGGAAGAAGTGCTCTTACTCAAAGCCCCATACTAGGTAAAACCTACTTTATGCTACAAATAAAAAATCTCCAAGATAAACCTTATAATTCGTAAAACTCACAGATTAAATGTTGTTTAATTTGATGTAGACCACAAATCTTCCACACTTGAGTATGAATTTTGCTCTATTATTTCCAATTGAATGGTTTTCTAGAGGAATTGTTAATGAACAACAACAATCGTCGTTGAGACTGAAAGCTTAGGGTTGTAGTTTTGCCCCAATTGTTTAACAACAACGTGGTAAGAAGTGAGAATCCATCCACTAGTAACTCTAGCGGATGTGGTTATTTAATTTGTGTTTAACCTAGTATGAGGCTTTAAGTGGGGGCAAATTCATCCAAAATTGATTATAACCACGTCCGCTAGAAGTACTAGCGAACGGCGTGATGTCCATTTCAATCGCTGCCCTTCATTTTTCTAATGAAAGGTATATATGTTATATGCCATTTTTTGATCCATAGCAAATAGACATTATGGATCATTCCTCCTATATATATATATATATATATATATATATATATATATATATATATATATATACACACACACACGCACACACACATATACGGTCCGGATCTTAAGCTCACCCCTTATCTAGTTCACCTTGCTCACCCCCTTTAGCTTTTGATTCCAAGGCGACAATTTGGTCTGTCGCTATATGTAGAACCGTCGTCTTAGCTTTTAGCAACGGACAACATATAGTGATGGACAACATATAGCAACGGACCGAACATATAGCGACGAACCGAATCATCGCCCGGTCCATCGCTAAAGGGGGGGGAGCAAGGTGAGCTAGATAAGGGGTAAGCTTAAGATCCGGACCACATATATATATATATATATATATATATATAAGTGCACAATTATCGTTAGAATATGCATAAATAAGCATCTAAAGAACTTACTCGTTTTGTAAAATATTGAACGTTTGAAGTGTTTAATTAATTATGTTTGTATAGCTACATTTGAAAATAAATGACAAAAAGCTCAAGGTGCCTTACTATATTTTTATGTAGGAATAAAAATATATATTACAAAATATTGGTTAGAGCGGTAGTTATAAGAATCATAAGTAACAAGCCAAATAAGTGACCATTTTTAAGTAGGCATATTTTATTGGTCATTATCTAACAAATTACAAAGATGCTCCGTACGTAGCGGATGGAATTAGCATGAATTTGGTTAGCCAAGACAATCGATCAGTTGAAGCATATTGTGTCGACACGTCATTTAACAGTTGAATTAATGGGCGAGATTCAAAATTTCCACACAGTGTCGTTTGGTAAAACTCATTAGGATCAATTGGATGTAGCGATCAAATAAGAAGTAATCGGAATAGATATGGTCGCCCCATTTTTTTGAGAAATTGATTGACGTCTGGAGGGAGATTTGGTGCCATAATAAAACATATAAAATAGAGCTTCTTGACGTCTGGCCGCTGCGAGTGAAGATTGAGATTGGAAGGCACCTATTAGAAACCATGTAAAACAGAGCAACCATGGTTAAGAATTCAAATTTGAAGAGTAAATGTATTGATCTAAAATAGAGCTTGTTTATTATTGAGAACAGATTCATCTAAAAACATAACTTCTTCTTAGTCGTTGATTCACCTCATCAACAAGTATTGCAAGAAAGAATAAAGTCGACAGCTATAGGTGATAATATTGAGGTTAGTATCTATAAATGAGTTAAACAATAGTAATGATACTAAAACTAAATAGTTGATGCAAAAAACTCCAATATATAGCAGTAATGAAGTTATAAAGAAATGTTGATGCAATAGATTTGAATATTTAGTAAATGAAGATTATTATTGCACAATATGTTGGTTTATATAAATCATGAATCTATATGCAATATTTGGGCATAGGAAAAAAGTTTAATATGTGATGACTAATTTGTGGATATAAAATTTAGAAAGAATTTGAGTTGATCAAAAATAAATTAATGAAGTTGAATTAGAGAAGTAGTTATTGTGAAGTAAATAGTATAATACAAATTTAAGTTTAATGATTAAATTTTAGTAATTCTAGTAGTTAGATGATTGTTCTGAATGCAACTTATGTGTATATAGAAATTTGATCAGCTCTGAACTCCCGGACTGGAGAAAATTCGGACCTATTTTGTTTTTGTTTTTTTTAAATAACTAAAAAAAATATTTAATATTTTATGAAACTTAAATTTTGCATAATACATATTTTGGGTATATTTGGATATGTCTAATAAACCGCATGCATATATTTTGTTATACATATTTTTATCACACCCAAAACAATCAGATGTAAAAATTCAAGTTCCATAAAAAAAATTAGTTGTTCTAAAAAAAACAAAAAAAAATGTTCGTATTTTAACAAAATGCGGGAGTCCGAACTGGATCCGGACTCTGTGTATATATATCTATATTGTAACGACCCCAAAATTTAAATAATTTAATTCTTGACTTCGATCGTTAACAATACATTCAACCTCTAATTTTACATCATTAAACGATAATACAACCATTGAAATTTGTGGAATAATCAAAATTTTCTATTACAAACTATCCTCGTCCCCAAAACCTTCAACCTTTACATCTAAATATCTCATAATCATTTTAATACTACAAGAGTTTACATCGCAAAACGATATTACAATTTAACATTAATACATTATTCGGAACCTAAAACATGGTTCAAATAATAATAACACAACCAAAGTGTATAAATCTTCAAGTATCACATCTGATTCATATCTTTCAAGTAACACATAACTTTACCTTAAATCTTGAACCTGCAAAAGTGGTTATTTTCAAGGTTGAGCTCGACGGCCCAGCAAAATCTAATAGTTTTCATGCATCACATAACACATAATAACATGCTCAACATATAACATACATGTTGCAGTTCATATATCAAGTATAAAGATTGAGTTCCTTACTCAATCAGCATGCTTTAATCAATCAACGTAGTCATAAATTGACTTTAACATTTCATGCTTTCAACATATAAATAACACATCATGCTCTTTGCAATAAATATTTAAAACAGTTAATCATCAAGTTCACATAGCAAATAGGAACTGAAAGACTTGCTCGATTTGTAGTTTATGAACTACTTACTTAACTCGCTTATCGCCAGATTCCGCACTTCGTGTATTCCTACACAGTTATATAATCATGGATTCACATTCATTAGTCATATATTTCATACATTCGTAATATAATAATAATGTTACATTATTTCCTAACTAGGTTTGTAAAACATACATTTCACTTTCTCATCATACTCTTAGAATAGCTAGGTATGTATATGTATACCTTAACCACTCGTAATTTACATCAACGTTCATATATATCTATTACACACTTGACTCGCTATGTGTTCATTACACATTTCAAACTCATAGATTCATGATTCACAAAGTTCTTGCATTTTGCAAAATTTAACAACTATGTGTTTTATATAACGATTACATGCTCTTATGCTTAAAACATCATCTATGTCAAGCATTATAGCTTTAGACATTCATACCTATATGCTTTAAGGTATGGATTCACAGTTAAAATAATAAGGCATCATTGCCTGCATGGCAGCATTTTGCACTCGTTAGGCTTAGGGATGGCGCAGAACAAGGCTGTCCCCGCTGCACTGTGGTTGAGCTTGCACTTCCTGTTTCTGTCCAACTCTAACACACCTATTCACTTATACTTTAACATACATACATGTTAGAGGTTCTTACATAAGCATATGACCATTCTTGAGTTCATTTTTACAAGTTTTAGTTCATGACTTTCCATGAAATTAATGCATAAAAGGTTATGTATTTATCATACTTTATAACTTTGGTCATATTTCTAAATATAGAGGTCTCACAATCTGTTAATACATATGATCATGATGTTCATGTCATTTATTCATAACTAGCATTGTTTAACACTTTGAAATATGCTTTAACTCATGTTTAATTAAATCATCTTTATGTCCATTACCTACGAATCATGTTTAGAGACATAATAAAATGTAACATGGCATCTCAAGCCTTTAGAATCTAAATACTCATATTTAATGCAACTTAAGTTCGAAAACATGCTCGAGGTTGCCTTTGAAATCCGTTTACATGAATGATGCAATATAGCGCATGTAAATCAACTTTGAAACTTTTACCCTTTTACCATAAGTAACTAAGTCATGTTAACATCTTTTCATGTTCAGAAACTATATCCTATAGCATTCATGTTCATTAGCTTATTATACCAAGCTTTTTCTTGAAATTTCTCTAATCACAAGGTCTAACAAGTTTAATCATGAACAAAGACACTATAAATACCATATCATGCTCATTTATATTTGAAATCAATCATGTTTATAAACCATTAAGTTCAGAACTTATAGAACATAAATAACCACAAGGTTTGTTTTCAAAATCTTTAACTTTCTTTTCAAAACACATACTAAGTCATGCCAATGATTTCTATTATGAGCAAGGAAATCTTATATGTCATGTATAATATCATGCATTTTCATGTTACATCACTTAGAATGACATATTCCATCGTTGGGAGCACTATACTTGCGTATGTGCTCGCTTGACGCACTCTGATTGCCTCCAAATATGTAACAGTCACAAAGATGACTATTTTGACTATTCCTAACGCCCTTAAATTGAATACCTTAAAGACAAAAAGTTGTAGGTCTATTCATCCTCGTTCTGGATCATCTTAAATCACCTCAATCGGAGTTCGTATGAAAAAGCTATGCTTAATTTACTACAATGAAGTCAAAGCAGGTCCACCGATTCGATGATCGTGCAAAGAAGACCCCAATTAGCCTTGGGGGCAGCGCATGTGAGATCCCGAATTTTATGAAATAAAAGTATTCAATTTTTTCTATTTTAGTAAATAATTAAAATGATAAAAGGTTAAAGTTATGAGTGATATTTAAAAAATTTTCAAAGTAACAAAGTTTTCATAAAATAATCGGTGATAAAAGTATAGTGATACGCTTGGTTGCATAGTAGCACACGGTATTGATTATTGATGCTTACGTAAGAAACTCACTCAGTTATACTCAATTATTGTTACAGTAATTGTTGTATCATATCTCTCATATTATTGATTCAATTATTGTCATAGTGTCATCTGTATAATATGTTATATTATTAAATCAATAATTGAGACAACAAAGTTATTCATATTATTATTTGCAATATAGACAATGTCTAGAAGTTCTGTCAATGAGAGGTTTGGTCACCTAATTGCGCGCCAATAAGGAGAAATCCTTATCGGAAAGCCCCCTCTTTCCTAGGAACGACCTGGTTGTTAAATATTGTGAATTATAATATTAATGATGAATAAGTTCGTGTTGATTAAAGATGAAATTGATATTTCCATTGTGTTGGAATTATTAGTGTTAGTGGAAATCGACATTTATTTCGATAATAATTCATGTCTGGAGGTTATATTGACCAATCGGGTAATTAACCGGATAAATGAGCAATTAATTGCTATTGATTTCTCATGATTATAACTATTTGTTCACATGTGTGTACTATTGATTCACATTCATTTACTATTATGGGAGTTGGTGCAAGATTGATAATACTTACATGACTAAGTTAAAAATGGAGGTATAGATAGAGGTACTATACTGTAACTCGTATTTTCACATGTTTAGAACTATTGATTTACATGATTTACTATTAGGGGAGGTGGTGCAAGTTTGATAATACTTGTAGGACTAAATTAAAAATGAAGGAAATGAGGAAGGTATTATACTGTAATATTTTGAGCCCCAAAACGTTTAATTATCGAAACTATATTTTTCTATAAATAGAAACTCATTCTTCCTTCATTTCTCACCAATTCACTAAAGCTATAGAGCAATTATTATAGAGAGAAATTATAGAGAGAAAGAAGAAGAGAAGTCTGCTACCTCACTATTCCAGTATCCAGTTTTCTTCTGAGGTAAGGGGTATTATTCTTTCGTGTTCATGAAGAGAGTTATTTTCTTTCAATACTTAAAAGGGTTGTTATTCCATTCTTTATTATTATGTTAGAATAACCTGTCTATGCAAAGTACCGCATACATGGTGAAATTCTTTTGTTATTCCATTCTTTATTATTCTGTTGGAATAACCTGTCTGTGCGGTCTATCGCATGCCTGGTGAATTCTGTTGTTATTCCATTCTTTATTATTCTGTTGGAATAACCTGTATGTGCAATCTATCGCATGCCTGGTGAATTTTGTTGTTATTCCATTCTTTATTATTCTGTTGGAATATCCTGTCTGTGCGGATTACGCATGACCTAGTTCCGTTCTTTATTATTCTGTTGGAATATCCTGTCTGTGCGGATTACGCATGACCTTGTTCCATTCTTTATTATTCTGTTGGAATAACTTGTCTGTGCGGTCTATCGCATGCATGGTGAATTCTTCTATTATTCTATTCTTTATTATTCTGTTGGAATAACCTGTTTATGTGGATTACCATATGCATGGTGAATGATCCTTCGTATTCATTCTTTATTAAATTGTGGAAATGACCTGTCTACGTGGATTACCGCATGGCAGATGAAAATCCATTTGCAGTTTCGTATATTCTATTATACTCGTATGAGATATCATTTCTTTTGTACTCGTCATGAAATATCATTTTATTTGGTATTGTTCTGTTACGAGTTACTATTCATGGGTTACTATTCACCCAGTTACTATTCACTCTAGTATTATTCACTCGGGTATTCGGGGTACTATTCATGCTGGAGTACTATTCACGAGTTACTATTCACCCAAATTACTATTCATCTGAATATTATTCACTCGGGTATTTGGGGTACTTTTTATGCTGGGGTACTATTCACAAGGTACAATTCCTGAAGTACCATTCACGGGGTACTGTTTCCCCAAAAAATATATTTCTTTTATGTCCAAATTATTTTTGGTACATGAATATTATTCTTGAATTTTACTCTACAAAGCAGTATCATGTTGACAATTTGGACGTTATTGATAAATCTTTAAAATTTATCCTTGAACTTGTTTTATTGAATTATTATGTCATTGTCACATCCTCATGCTGATATTGTGATTAAAGTCATCTTTGGCTTACGTGCATAGATGGACTTGGTATGATTATGACCAGGCATTATTCGGTATAATCATAACCGTAATGTAATGAATGATGTGGTAAAAGTCCTCATTGGCCTGTAGTTCATTGATGGACAGTTGTTGGTATGATTATGACCAGGAATTATTCGGTATAATCATGACCATTGATGATTACACGAATATCCTTGGCCCGTAGTGCATGGATGATTTGATGATGTGGTTTATTTATTAAAATCGAGTCTCAAATGATAAAGTTGATGAAAAACTTTTTAAATCATAGAAGATAGTAGATTTTATGCTCTACTTGACTCTTCTAATGGATTGCTTATTCTGCTACAGTTGTTGATCTAAAACTTGTTGTCTATTGTATTCTATCAGTTTTTATATTGTTGAAGGCTAAGGATAATTTATTCTACATTATCTTAGTCATAATATTTCTTACTGGGCTAGTTTAGCTCACCCTTTCTTTCATTGTTCTCTTCAGGAAATGAAAATATAGTTGGGACGAGTCGGGGAATGGAGTGATGGTCTAGGATAAATGGCTTTAGTAGTCCTCACTATTCTACGGAATAATGTGATAATAATTGTAATGAGGACTCCATTGAGTGTGGATATTGTCTAGATGACAATATTCTTGTTTAAACTCTCAGCTATGCTTTATCGTATTTTACACGACTGTTGTATAATTAAGTTTTATTTGAATTTTGTACCATGTATTGGCGACCCAAGATGGGTGATGTATACCTGTTTTGGGGGTGTCAAAGTTGGTATCAGAGCTTAGGGATATGATCCCTGGCTGAGATGTGAGACAAGAACTAGGAGGGGAGAGACGGGGAATTCCTTCGCTAATATGACCTACCTAAGTTATTTGGTATTTAATTGGTCGGTCAGAGTATAGGGATAATATATGGCATGTCAATTAACCTTTGTTTTGAAGATGTATTCTAGAATGATATCTGAAATACAGGAGATGAGCAATGGGAAAATCATGATAGAGAGGAAATTACCGGGAAGGTACAATCCGAAAAGAAAGCAAGGTATTCTCATCTCTTCGAACTACCAGGTACGTAAATTTTGAGGGCGAAATTTCATAAGGAGGGGAGATTGTGAGATCCTGAATTTTATGAAATAAAAGTATTTAATTTTTTCTATTTTAGTAAATAGTTAAATTGATAAAAGGTTAAAGTTAAGGGTGATATTTGAAAATTTTTTAAAGTAAGAAAGTTTTCATAAAATAATCGGTGATAAAAGTATAGTAATACGCTTGGTTGTTAAGAGTACACCAGATTGATTATTGATGCTTACGTAAGAAACTCACTCAGTTATACTCAATTATTGTTACAGTAATTGTTGTATCATATCTCTCATATTATTGATTCAATTATTGTCATAGTGTCATCTGTATAATATGTTATATTATTAAATCAATAATTGAGACAACAAAGTTATTCATATTATTATTTGCAATATAGACAATGTCTAGAAGTTCTATCAAGGAGAGGTTTGGTCACCTAATTGCTCGCCAATAAGGAGAAATCCTTATCGGAAAGCCCCCTCTTTCCTAGGAACGACCTGGTTGTTAAATATTGTGAATTATAATATTAATGATAAATAAGTTCGTGTTGATTAAAGATGAAATTGATATTTCTATTGTGTTGGAATTATTAGTGTTAGTGGAAATC
The DNA here is from genome assembly GCA_020205605.1 of Panax ginseng. Lineage (NCBI taxonomy): Eukaryota > Viridiplantae > Streptophyta > Magnoliopsida > Apiales > Araliaceae > Panax > Panax ginseng. Next base: position 70,645,972 of record CM035132.1, on the reverse strand, counting down.
GACATTTATTTCGATAATAATTCATGTCTGGAGGTTATATTGACCAATCGGGTAATTAACCGGATAAATAAGCAATTAATTGCTATTGATTCACATGATTATAACTATTTGTTCACATGTGTGTACTATTGATTCACATTCATTTACTATTAGGGGAGTTGGTGAAAGATTGATAATACTTGCATGACTACGTTAAAAATAGAGGTATAGATGGAGGTACTATACTGTAACTCGTATTTTTACATGTCTAGAACTATTGATTCACATGATTTACTATTAGGGGAGGTGGTGCAAGTTTGATAATACCTGCAGGACTAAATTAAAAATGAAGGAAAAGAGGAAGGTAATATACTGTATTATTTCGAGCCCCAAAACGTATAATTATCGAAACTATATTTTCCTATAAATAGAAGCTCATTCTTCCTTCATTTCTCACCAATTCACTAAATCCATAGAGCAATTATTATAGAGAGAAAGAAGAAGAGAAGTCTGCTACCTCACTATTCCAGTATCCAGTTTTCTTCTGAGGTAAGGGGTATTATTCTTTCGTATTCATGAAGAGAGTTATTTTCTTTCAATACTCATAAGGGTTGTTATTCCATTCTGTCTTATTATGTTGAATAACTTTGTCTATCTAAGTACCGCATACATGGTGAAATTCTTCATTATTCCATTCTTTATTATTCTCGTTGAATAACCTATTTGTGCTTGATCGGCTATCGCATGCCCGTGAATTCTGCTGTTATTCCATTCGTTATTATTCTCATTGGAATAACCTCAGTATGTGCAATCTATCGCATGCACGATGAATTTTGTTGTTATTCCATTCTTTATTATTCTCATTGGAATATCACCATGCATGCGGATTACGCATGACCTAGTTCCGCTTCTTTATTATTCATTTGAATATCCTCGTCTGCAAGTGATTACGCATGACCTGGTTCCGTTCTTTATTATTCTGTTGGAATATCCTATTTTTGCGGATTACGTATGACCTGGTTCCATTCTTTATTATTCTATTGGAATAACCTGTCTGTGCGGTCTATCGCATACATGGTGAATTCTTCTGTTATTCCATTCTTTATTATTCTGTTGGAATAACCTGTTTATGTGGATTACCACATGCATGGTGAATGATCCTTCGTATTCATTCTTTATTAAATTGTGGAAATGATCTGTCTACGTGGATTACCGCATGGCGGATGAAAATCCATTTGTAGTTTCGTACATTCTATTATACTCGTATGAGATATCATTTCTTTTGTACTCGTCATGAAATATCATTTTATTTGGTATTTTTCTGTTATGAGTTACTATTCACGGATTACTATTCACCCGATTACTATTCACTCTAGTATTATTCACTCGGGTATTCGGGGCACTTTTCATGCCAGAGTACTATTCACGAGTTACTATTCATGGGTTACTATTCACTCAAATTACTATTCACCTAAATATTATTCCCTCGGGTATTTGAGGTACTTTTCATGTCGGGATACTATTCACGAGGTACTATTCCTGAAGTACTATTCACGTGGTACTATTTACCCGAAAAATATATTTCTTTTCTGTCCAAATTATTTTTGGTACATGAATATTATTCTTGAATTTTACACTACAAGGCAGTATCATGTTGACAATTTGGACGTTATTGATAAATCTTTAAAATTTATCCTTGAACTTGTTTTATTGAATTATTATGTCATTGTCATCATCCTCATGCTGATATTGTGATTAAAGTCATCTTTGGCTTACGTGCATAGATGGACTTGGTATGATTATGACCAGGGATTATTCGGTATAATCATGACCGTAATGTAATGAATGATGTGGTAAAAGTCCTTATTGGCCTGTAGTTCATTGATGGATAGTTGTTGGTATGATTATGATCAGGGATTATTCGGTATAATCATGACCATTGATGATTACATGAATATCCTTGGCCCGTGCTGCGAGGGATGATTCGATTATGTGATTTATTTATTGTCGAGTCTCAAAGATAAAGTTGATGAAAAACTTTTTAAATCATGTAAGATAGTAGATTTTATGCTCTACTTGACTCTTCTAATGGATTGTTTATTCCGTTGCAGTTGTTGATCTAAAACTTGTTGTCTATTGTATTCTATCAGTTGTTATACTGTTGAAGGCTAAGGATAATTTATTCTACATTATCTTAGTCATAATATTTTTATCGGGCTAGTTGAGCTCACCCTTTCTTTCATTGTTCTCTTCAAAAATGAGAATATAGCCGGGACGAGGTCGGGGAATGGAGTGATGGTCCAGGATAAATGGCTTTAGTAGTCCTCACTATTCTATGGAATAATGTGATAATAATTGTAATGAGGACTCCATTGAGTGCGGATATTGTCTAGATGACAATATTCTTGTTTAAACTCTTAGCTATGCTTTGTCGTATTTTACACGACTGTTGTATAATTAAGTTTTATTTGAATTTTGTACCATATATTTGGCGACCCAAGATGGGTGATGTATACCTATTTTGGGGGCGTCAGTGTGTATGCTACCATACAGCAAGATGTCTGACTCCTCTCTGTCCTTCGAGATTTTACAGACCCCTACCCCTTCCGATTTTCATAACATTAGTTATACTCATCCAAATTAGTCCATTTTCGATTCTATGGGTTAGTAACTCATAAAACTACAACATACCAAATACCCAACAATTAACATAAACATTAACTAACCCAAATATGAATTTACAACTAATATTCATACTAATTGTTCATTTTTTGACAATTTAGCGAATTCGTTCACTACAAATTCATTTCTCAACCATTTCGATTCATTCAACTTTCGTTGTTTTCGTAATTTAATATACTAACAATATCTAGCACCAATTTCAAATTCTATTCATGAACTAACTAACAATTTTGACTCCAAAATAAGTCGTATCATATATATAACCAAAAACTAAATTTCTTCTTTTAAAACATAATCACATGAACCTAATTACTGAAAACTCAATTATAGAACAAATTATACATATCTAAGAATATATATAATCCAATTTCTTGACAAATCCTCCACCAAAATTTATTTATAAAGAAAAACTCAAGCAATCAAAAACTAGAATTTTAGGGCTAGGTTATTACCTTTGATTAGCCATAAAGCTTAAACAATCTTCTTGTTTCTTCCTTTGATTCTCACAAAGCACATTCTTCTCAATTTAACAAAGGATTTCTTCTCTTTCTCTCTCAATTTCTCTCATATTCTTTGTTCTTCCTCCCTTCTCAGGCTTAGGCCAAAACTTCTTACGTAAAATAAAACAGACACAAGAATAAACATAAAACATATAAAACAGTCATAATAATAAATATACTAATTGTGTAATATTTATTATATTATATTTTATTATTAATTTTTTTTAATTCAAAATCCATAAGGCTTTGTTTGGCAAAACTAATTAAAATAATGACTTAATCATTCCTTAAGCCTTGTTTGGCAAAACAAGATTAAAATAAGAATTTAAAAAGCTCTAAGGCTTTGTTTGGTAAAACCAAATTAAAACTCTTTTAATCTATTTTCATAAGTCATATTTATTGTCTCACTTTATTTAAATAAATTCTCATATTCAAATTAAATTAAATCTAATAACAATTTATTAAATTCATTTACCACATAAACCAATACAATAAAATTATAATTTTCATTATAATTATAATTTTATTTAATAAATTAACACATCACTTTAATTACCAAAAATCAAATTAAATAACATTATAACAAACCATATATAATCCTTAATAACTCTCTAATTTAGTTATTGAGTTAAATTAGAGTATTATCTCATAAATTTAATTCATCTCTTTTATCTTAATTAAGTTAATTTCTATAACTCATGAATTATTTACTTACTAATAAATAATCCAACAAATATCTACTAAACAACAAACACATCAATTAAAAATATTTATTTAATTCAATAAATATTTGAAATTATAAATAAAATTCTGGATTGTTACATATATTATAGAAAAAGTTGGGGTTCAATTTGTTTCTATCAATTAATATTGTTATGTATATGATGTTTGTGTGATCTATTTTTTTTTACAGTTAAAACATAGAAAGAACTAAATGGAGGAGAGAAGTTCAGAAGGTGTTTCACTTATTAAAAGTCCTTACATAGGACAAGAATTTGATTTGGAGGAGGATGCGTTAAATTTCTATAATAATTATGGAAGAAAGTTAGGATTTAGTGTGAGGAAACAATATGTGAACAAAAACAATCTTAGTGTAGTTACTTCAAGAAGATATTCAAGCTCAAATAAGGGTGAGTGGATGGAAGTAATAGTAGAGGAAAAGAAAAAGATAGTTAGACAAATTAGTAGATTCAATTGTCAAGCAAAAATGAATTTAGTACTTGATGAAACAATACAAAAGTACGTTGTCAACAGCTTTGATGAGAATCATAATCACTTATTGCACATTCCTGAATACGTTCATTTGATGCAATCTCAACAGGATGTAGCCAAAACATAAGCGATTGAGATTGAATTAGCATATAATTCTGGAATAAAATTCAAACAAACCAATGAGTTGATGTCTATCGACAAACTGGAAGGAATGGATTGTGTTGGTCACACAAGATCAGATCAGAAGAATCATTTACAAACAAAAAGGCAAAGAGATATGAAATACGATGAAGCTTCCAGTCTCTTATTGTACTTTCAAAAGCAATTGTCTAAAAATCCGTCATTCTTTTATGTAGTCCAATTAGACAACGATGAGCAGATAACAATATATTTTGGGCAGATGCAAAGATGATAATCAATTATGCTCAATTTGAGGAGGTTGTTACTTTTGATACTACTTACAAAATAAATAACTCGTATAGAGCTTATGGTGTTTTTGCAGGCTTTAATCACCATAAGCAAGCTATCATATTTGGTGCAACATTAATGTATGATGAGACAACGTCGTCGTTTAAGTGGTTATTTTATTGTTTTTCTGATGTCATGTCCCAGAAGAAACCCATTACAATATTCACTAATCAAGTTCATACAATAGCAAGTGGATTATCATCAACGATGCCGAACACATATCATGGGCTGTGTACTCGGCATATTGCTCGAAATTGTGATGCGCATGTTCCCCGTGATAAAAGAAGACAGTCAAGAATTTCTACAAATATTTATGAATTGTGTCTATAAATATGATTATGAGTCATCATTTGAAAATGCTTTGACTATTGTGTGTTATCGCAGGCAACCAAAAATAAATTCCTACTGCGAAGAATATTTATGCAGTAATGTAAGTAAGAGTCGATCCCATAGAGAATGATTAGTCTAAATTTTATGTTATGTAAACCAAAATTGAGGGGGTTTTAGAATATTGTTGATCTAAGTAAACTAATACGTAAATAAAAAAAATAATTTAATGGAATAAATCAGGAATACAAACCTTGGATTAAGTAAACTTCCACCTCAGAACCTTATGTTGATCATTGACTCAAGCATAATCAGTTAATATCTTGAATATTCATTGTCTGAATTACTTTTGTGTCTTTCCTTAATTATAGTTAGATAGAAACAAGCAATCTAAATTACCCTAACTACTAAACAACTTTGGACAAGAGCTGAAAAATTTAATCTAGTAGTAGCTTTAAGAATTAGAAAACCGATGAAGCCAAACAACACAAGCACAAGTGGTTGCATTTAATTTAATTGAGTATTTTTCCTAAGATATTACAATCTCATGATCTGCAGTCAATTATTAACCTCAATTGCTTCACAAATTAGAGTGACCAAACAAATACGGATTTGATATCTAATTTAGTAGTAGATTTCAACGAATAATAAACTAGCATGTATCCTAATAATTAAACATATCAACCATAAAAATTAAGTGCAGAAGAATAATCAATACTTCAAATATAAATTGAACAATTAAAATCAATTAGACCTCACAGTGTAATATCTGAGACTTTCATTTTCTTAATCCAAGAGTAGAAGTTTAGCCACACATTGCCATGAAAAACACCAAGGAATAATAAAGAGTGAGAAGTTTGAATACAAGTCTTCCAATATCTCCTGGTAATCCTCTATTTATAGGCATGGGACATTATAATTCTTTTCCATGTAGGTTTTAACTTTCTAGTGGCAATCAACTTTCTTCAAAGAGATTTTCTAGATAGATTTTTCTTTCCTTCATTGAATTTGACTTGCATACCAAGATTGTTCCACCTCCTTCTTTCTCCTTGTAAGATTCTTCTTGTTTCTTTCCTTTTATGAATAAGAGCATCAAATAATGTTTGATCACCAAGATATTGACTTTATTAAAATCATTTGCTCGCGTAATTATAACTTTGCTCCTCCTTTTACTTTAAGTCCAAATAATGCTCAATTTGTCTCAAAAGCACTTCTAAAGTCACATAATCCATTAACTACACCTTAAATAAAAATATAAGAATAATGAATGTATTTAGAGACAAAATAAATACCAAAGATTAAGCATTAAGGGATAAAAATGTAACTTATTTTATTCTCATCAAGAATCATGGGCTAGTTGAGAAGGAGCATAAAATGCACTAACTCATAAACACATGAAAATAAGTGAGATGGAGCATAAAATGCACTCACTTGCAAGAAGAAAAGAATGTGAAGGTGAAATGGAGCATAAAATACATTCACTTAAAAGAAATTGTAATTGAAGGTTCTGTTCTGTGGAAAAAGAAAAGCAGAAAATCATGTTTTGAGTTGAGAATCAGTTGTGAACAGTTGTTGTCTCATATGAACTGAGTTAAGTATGTGTGTTGATAATAGGAGAGATACTTGTATGGATGTATTTTGACTTAAAGAAGTTTAGGGGAGAGTGACAAAGTTGTTATTATTATAAGTTGATTGGTGAGTTGTTAAATAGATATCTGTTGATTAGTATTGATATTAATGGGTGAATTGAAATTGAAACCTTTGACGGCTTAGTTGAATAGATTTTGATTTTGAAGTATGATCTTTGTTTCTGTTTACTTGAGGATGTGTAAAAGCTAAGTGTTAGGGAATTTGATAAGTGCAAAATATCTTATGATTTTGGTTCCTTTATGTTTATTTTTATTACATGTTTTATATGTATATGAGCTTGTTAATGTATTTAATAATTTTAGGAATAATTGAAGATAATTTAGCAGATATGGAGTAAAAATCTTAGTTTTCAGCCATTTTGTAGAAGTGATCTATGATTGGTGGACGCTGCTCTACGATCGTAGAGTGAATAACTCTACGTTCGTAGTGTTGAAGCTGGCATAAAGTTACTCGACAACTGTGATATCATTCTACGGTCGGGTTGTGGACACTATACGTTTTCTGGTGTGGGAGTATAAGATTGTAGTGAAGTTACTCTATAAATTAGTACAAAGTTGGGTAAAAGAGCTTGTTCAAATAAAATGGCATAAATTATATGCTCCATATCGTGCCAACTTGGGATTCTCGATTGAGGTTATTTCCATCCTCAATTTTGTGGATTTAGGCAGGCTGTCGGCAGAAAGGATTTAATCGATAAATCCCTTGTTTAGTGAAGTTAAGAAATATATGTATATATTATGTTAAAATATACATCATGCAAACTTTAACATGATATCATGTGAGCCTAGGAACCATAGGGGAGAAGATTCAATTAATGGATCTAAACCCGGTTCTCGTGATGGACTTGTTTAAGTTGTACAGTCAGCTTGCAATCTATTGTACATGTAATCTTAGGCTTTAAAATGATATCCGGATTTAAGGACCCAAAATATTGAAATCATGTATGTGGTGCTCGGACTTACTTCGATGGCTTCCATGGCTACAAGGAGCCCAACCCTTGTAGTTAATAGTTTTGATTTAGCCATCGAAGATGCTTTGCGTCTCGATTAAAATCAAATTCAGTCGCTTCTAGAATAAAATTGGAATTATCAAAGAGCCTCAATTCCTATTTGGCGAAGGGTTTGAAAACCACCTTCTCAAAACCTCACTTTTATATGGTTTAACTGAAAAAATAAACTTTTCTATAAATCAAACCTTTTGTACATAGTTCCAAAGAGGCACAACATTACTTTTAAAATAAAGCACTTAAGCACTTTTACATATTTAATCACACACACACACTTAATACTTAGGGAATGAAACAGTCGTAGTAACCATGTTTCATGGAAGTTGAGGGGTGCCTAACACCTTCCCCTCGCTTAAGCAATCCCCCGAACTCTATGAACCTCAAGTTCCAAACCAATTAAACATAGTCACATATTGGGCTATATTGCGAAAATCTTTAAAATCTGAATGAGTTGGTACATCCATTTAAACTTATACGAACTGGTGGCTCTGTCTAATTCGGCCCATTATTAAAATCAATCTTTTAAAAATCGTCGACATGTATGTTAGTCCTTTCCTAAAATCTCACCTTTAAAATAAATTAAAATAATCTAGCGAAATGTGAAGGGTAAGAACATTAGGAATGGGATTTCCCAGCATCGATAAGTTCTTTGGTCGAATTAAGGATATGGATCTGGGTCGGATCTGAGTTGGTGGAGCAAAGGATTTCAATTCGTAATAGGAATCAAAATTAAAGTTATGATCTGATATGGAAGTTACAGCTGGTTATGGAAGTAGAGTCTGCTATGGAAACTAAGTTCGAAGTTGATATGGAAACTAAATCTATATGCTGAGATTTTAGAAGTTGAAATAGAAACGAATTCTTCTAGGGTTTTAAGGAATTTACCGATAAATACATTCACTTGTAATCAGATGAAAAAAACATCATTACTCAGACACATATACATACTTTTACATATTCATAGTTTATTTATTAAAGCATATCAGGCTAAGTTTTCTTATTCAGTTCTCAGGAATGTTGAACTTTATTTACAATCAATGGTTTAATTAAGTTATATTATTTATTCCTTCTTATATGAGATTTATTTTGATAATATGTTTTAACTGATTGTATGTTATTTGATCTGATTGATTTGATGTGACCAGTTAAATTAATCTGATTAATATCATCTATTAGATTCAAAAGGAGTATTACGTATAATTGATATTGTTCCTAATCACAAGTACTAGTTAGTAATATTGATTGTGGTCAAGCTTTTATGTATTACTATGGTTATCAGAAGGCAAGTTAAATAATCCAAGCTTGTTTGATTATTGATTGGAACAGTCTAATTCCTTAGTTCTTAATGTTGTTGTTATATTAAATCTAGGGAACTTGTTCTAGTTTGTATGATGGTTAGAATCTTATGAAGAGTTTGTTTCATTAAGTGATAATCTAAGAGGAATTTCGGGTAATAGTGTTTGTTGTTATCTAAAGCTATTAGTTTCATTGAATGATAAATATTGTTAACTTGACTAATCAATTGTTGTGGAAAGAGTGAAACTAAACTGAAGAACTGAAGTTTTAAATATCTTTATTTCCTTATTATTATTAATTTTGTTTTCTTCAGTTAATTATAATCAATTCAAAACCCCTCATCTTTTACTTAATTATTAGAAACAGTAGAATAGATTTAAAACAATATTACTCTCTATGAGATCGACCTTTACTTGTTGTTGTACTAAGTTAATTGGATTTCGTAGAGTAAAGTAAGGTTTAATTTTGGGAGTGAAATGACAGCGCTTCCCAATAAATATTGATAGATATAAACACAAATTTCCCCAGTAATAGTGCCAAAAATTTGTTTGCCTAATTTTATACGCACAAAAACACACAAGTATACATGATCAGATATGCAATATAGAGAAAACAAGATATCGTTTCCACAAAAATTTTTGTAATTTATACTATCAACTACCAACTTTGTATCAAATCAATTTTATTAAATAATTGACTGAATTTTTGAAAATAAAATAAACTAATTAAACTAACTACCCGTCACTAAAGATTGAATTCAAATATTAAAGGCTTAAGATTACAACTTCCCTTGTTGTTTCACTTGAATTAAATCACTTCCTGTTAAGTCACGCCAATTACTTTGGATTTTTCATCAGGAACTCATTCGTATTTATAAAAACCTCTCGATGACTTATAAACAAATCAACCTAAATCCACAAAAGATAGGATTAAAAAGAACATCATAGTTAACTCTTTCACTATATCTCTATATGAATTACAATTAAAGAGGATTTAAAGCACATGTTCTCTTTTAGATTACATACAACATATAGGTACATCTTTATCCTACACACAAATTGTGAATCTTATTTCAAGTAGAAATCACAATCGTATTATATTATGTCTAGGTCTGAATCTATAATTTATCTCTCAATTACAAATAGATTACCAGGGTAATTGTTGATCAGAAAATTAAATAATTAAGCACAAGACATAATAGATAATCCAAATATAATCAACAATAACTAACATAAAAGCATATTAACTTAAGCTAAGCATCAAGTTCCATTGCAATCTTAAAAGAAAATTTAGTTTATAATTAAATTAACAGTCATCATCCACAATTGAATAATCATCTAGGAATTACAAATTAAAATATAAAAAGAATGTAATAAAAAAATTTATTAGCAATCCTTAAGTATCCTCTTTAAGTCTTCCGATTAGCTCTCCCTTCGTGATAATCTTCTTGCTTCAAGCCTTTAATGACTTTCTCAAAACTAGGGTTAACCTCCAAGATAACAAGATGTATTTCTAATAGACTAAAGTCATCTATTTATAGTCTTAGATCAAAATCCTAACCCCTTAAGAAATTACAAATCAAGTTTCATTCAAATTAGAATTAAAAGTCAACAAGTCAAATTTTCTTGTCAACCGCCCTGGCACGACCGCGCCAGATTAAGCCTCACAAGCAGTGTTGTCGCGCCCTAACAGAAGAGGCGCCCTAACAGTAGAGCCTTCCTTTTAAGGGTATAAACGAACTGACTCGATCCGAGTATTGACTTGCTAAGATTTGGTTCACAAAATTTATCGAGTATAAAATAAGGTTTGATTAAGGCTCATTTAACTACTGAGTCGAGCACGATTCCAAATCGAGCCCGAGCAGTTTGGAATTTTCCAACGAATATGATCCGAGTATCAATTGAAAATTATAATTTGAGTAGGTTCGACTAATTTATCAAACTTTAAAATGTGCTCATATTTGACTCATTTATATTTTGAGTCAAGCTCCAGTCGAACGAGTACGAATCAAGCCTAAACTGTTTTCTCATTTTACAGCCTTACTTCCTTTAGCTTCCTGCACATGGGCGTTGCCGTAATCATTTTTCTTTTTAATGTGGCGTTGCCGCACCCTAGTCCAATCAAGCAATCTTCTTCCTTTTTCAAGCAACTCCCATCCCATGCTCCAAATTCAATTCCAAAGAAATAAAACCTACAAAAGTAAAGAAATGCATGAAAAGTAACACAAATACTTAAGAATAAACAACAATTCAAGTCTAAACGTATCTTATTTATAGGAATGAAACCCACTCATCATCTTCACTAGACTCACTAATAACTGTCACGTCAGCAGGTGTGACACTAGTAGACTCGACTTGTAAAGGTTCATCGTCTGGACAAGGAACTGTGCCTTGAAAATCACGACCTTTGATGGTTATAACAGCATACCATAAGCTTGTAGGAGTCTTAAAACTCCATGCATAGTACACCTGCGTTGTTTGACTTATTAAAATAAAATGCTCGTTTGAGTTTAGTTTTGAGTTAACAATTACTGTCATTAGTCCTAAGTTTTTAACTACTCTAACCCCATTTTCAACATCAAAATAATGACAATTGAAGCAAACTAACTCTTTTTGACCCCAATATTTAAGAACAACTACTTCTAGAAATCGTTCATACCAGTCATCTCAAAGATTATCGGAGCAACTACCTTTAACCACTACACCAGAATCAGATGAAGCGACCTCCCCAATATCGCAACACTTAAATATGTAACTGTTGACAATGTAGCATGTATAATTAAGTATCAACATATCTTTTAGGGTCTTCGGTTATAAACTTTAGCCGAATGTCAACTTTATCATCTGTGAGGGCCTAATGTACAGTAACACAACATATTTTAAAGTTAATTACACCATAAGGTTCATTCATAAGGGTAAATGCATTTAGACATTAATTTAAGAGACTTACTACATCTTTAAACCATTGCAAAAATTCTCTATTTCTCAAATTTTATAAATCCCCATCCGATATAATTGGATTCGCTTCGCGTATCTCAGCATCATATTGACTGTAGTACAGTTATAAACTTAATGTGTATGCAAATAACTTTTAACAGTTACAAATGACATAGTTATGATTACTTACTTAATGTATGAGGCTACTTCATTCATGTTTACAAGTGCATACAATGTAGCAGTTGCATACTCACTATCGGTCAAGAATCGCCTTTTTTCCACCGAATGGTTATACCTGATGACTAAAGGTCATTAATTCTATCCTCGTGTGTAACAGTCTCGTTCTGACGTAAGTGATTGTGCCTCGTCTGAACATTCAACTCAAAGTACAACGAGCAAAAATTAACAAGCTCCTCCATAACATAACTTTCAGCAATTAACCACTCTACGCGGGCTCTATTCTTCACCTTTTGCTTTAGACATCGCATATACATGTGTTATATATGCATATATAAATTAGAAAACAAGAATGAATATTTTAGTGTATTAAAAACATTAATGTCATGGCCTCTCAAATGGATACATCCATCTATATTGCACGGGACCACCAAACTTGGCTTCATATGGCAGGTGAATAGGCAAATGCTTCATTAAATAAAAAATGATGGAAGCAAGATCATTTCTAACTTGCACATTACTTCCACTATTTGAATCTCCATTTTATCTGTCTCTGAGCTGGAGCTCCGTCAAGCATAGATCTCTAAAGAAATTAGAAAGCTCTGTTAGTGCGTCAACCACACGTTTTGGCAACAAGTCGATAAATGTCGCGAGGATCAACTTCTGCATGAATACATGACAATCATGACTTTTTAGACCCCAAAAATTTAGTTCTTTGACTTTACAACACCTTGTTATATTTGAAGAATATCCATTTGGGAGCTTCAGTCCAATGATCCAATTACATATCAATATCAATTGTTCCTTAGTCAAAGTATAATCAGCTTTAGGCATTACCGTCTTACCACCCTTCTGATACAACCACAAATGTCCGTAATGTTTATTTCTACTAAATCAAGCCTCAACTTCTTGTTGTCCTTTGTTCTACCATTGACATCTAGGACTGAATAAAAAATATTATCAATTATATTTTTTTCGTTATGCATCGGATCTAAATAATGTTGGATGCAAAGTGTAGCCCAATAAGGCGGCTCAAAGAACATACAATGATGTGTCCAGTTGTAAACCTTACCATAACCATATGGTCACTCTAATATGTGATTTTTTCCTGTAGGTGAAAAATTCAACTGACTAATTCAACTCAACACTGTTGTCCCAAAAAGACAGGCAAGTACTTGATGTTTCTCTGATTTTTGATTGAATTGTCTACTCATCCTTTGATAATGATGTTCAATTGGAAAAACCTTTCTGGAAGTTGTAAAGAAACTAATTCCCCATGTTTGAGTCGTATAGCTTTAACTGACCCCATGCATATAGGACATGACAAGCTCCCGTGAGTCAACCATCCACTGATCATTCCTAACGTCGGGAAGTCATTTATGGTCCACAATAAAGTTGTCATCATGTCAAAGTTCTTTTTAAGAGATACATTATAAGTTTGAACCCCTTTATCCCATAACATCTTCAACTTATCAACTAATGGCCTGAGGTAGACATTGATGTCTTTACTTGGACTCTTATCACTCAAAATCAATAAAGGCATAAACATGTAGGGATCTTTCATACACATCGGAGGTGAGAGGTTATAAACAATAATAATCACTGGCCAAGTTGAGTAAGGCTTGGTGTAAGGCTCATTAATCGGATTAAATCCAAGCCTAACATTGCGATTCGCTTTAGCAAATGAGGGGTGCTTTCTATCAAAAATATTTCACTCAATCCTATCTGTCGGGTGAGTTAGTTGACCTTCAACTATGTCCCGTGTTGAGTGTCACCTCATATACTCGGCGGTATGTGTTGATATGAACAACCACTGAAGCCTCAGTGCAATGGGAAAGTAACATAAGATCTTTCTGGGAACGTCTTTTCCCTTTTTCATGCGTTGTTCATAGTATCTACTTGTACCGTAAATATCACATGACCTCTTATCTTTATTGTCATTATAGCAATACAATATACAGTCATTCTAACAAGTATCAATCTTCTCATACCCTAAATTGAGCAGTTCATTAAAACCTCTCTCGTTGTAGTCACAATGTTGAGCAGTTCATTAAAACCTCTCTCGTTGTAGTAATGTTTGTTATTGAAGTGTAAAATCTTAGTTATTGTAGATAAGATGATGTGTTTTTTGTGCCCGTCATACAGTGGTGTCGCTGATTCGTGCAATCACTAATACAAACCCTTAGCCCCGTCATTCGGCTCTTGCTCGATGCTACCGTCATCCCTGTTTATATTCAACTTGAAGAATGAACTAGCAACTTTGACTATCATGTTAGTATAGTAAAAAGTTTCGTCACCTCTGGATTCCTGTTCGGATTCATGTTCATTCAACCAGACTTCCCCATTATAGATCCATGTGCTATAACTTTGCTTAAACCCATGCGCAAATAGGTCACACCTACACTAGTAGAAAAAAGTAAATAGATAACGCTTAAAAAACGTTGTAATAGGTCCCCCAGAAACGTCGTGGTTAGCAATGTCATCTATTAGACACATTTACACAACGTGTTTAAAACGTTGTCTATTGACACATTGCAACGTTGTGTATTTGCACATTACATAACGTTTTTTTTAAAAACGTTGTGTATTTCTAAAAAACATTTTTTTAATGCATGTTTAATACAATTTATTCCCCAAAAGTTACATAAGATGAATTACTCACAATTAGTTAATGATTTAGAGCTTGTATTTCCAAACATCAATCATAAGGAGAATAATATTACAAAAAGAAAAAGATATATTTTGAATTGAATATAGTAATATCTAATATTACAAAAAGAATTTGCGGAAGTGTTACAAGATCTAATTTCATATTATAAGATCATATTTCTCTTTTTTCCTATCCCTGCAAAGTGTATTTAATCTAAAATACATAATGAAGTCAGTAACATGGTGTACAGATGATTGGTGAAAAGAAACCGAAACACAATTTCCATAATGTCTGTCTGGGACTACGACGACTATTACTCTATAGAAAAACCAAGGAAAACATTTTACTTATATGGCATATACAACACTGTAACGATGGCTGGAAGGAATGATTAATGCAGGGTCACGGCGGTCATCCCTTGGGTTCAAGAACGGCAATTTCCCTAACAACTTGGGCAGTACCATCCAATTGATTCACCATTCCCATCTAGAGCACTACCATCCATTTCAGCAGTCCCTGCAAAGCGTCCCATTGTAAATGCAATTAGAGCCGCAAACATTTGTATTAAAATGCTTTATAGACATTTTTGATTGTGAGGCACAACAAGAACAGTCCTGGTCTGTAAAACTAAATTCGTTTGCAGCTAACAAGAAATTGACAAGCATCTGGAAAACTGAATTTGAAGATAAAGATTAGGTCTCAATTTTTCATGCCTAAGTATTTACTATTATAAGATACTTTGTTAAAAATAAAAATGGATCAAAATTCTGACCTCAAGATTTGCATCCTTAAGATATCCATTAGGGGCAATAGGAATATTTTTTAAAACCGTGTAACTATTCCTTTTTCCTTTACTAAGGGTCTGTATGCGCTCATGTTGCCTGTGATTTGTATGTTTACAGAACATTTGACCAAAAATAAAATATTCATTTTGAGGAATAATTATTGAACTACTTGTTTTGCTTCAAGTGGTTTAAGTTCTAAAAGTGCCTTTGTTGCATTACATCTGCATATTCAAATAAATCCATCATATGCATTTAAACAAGGGAAATATGCAGAATAGTAGGAAAAGAAGAGAAAAGGAATGAAAAGGCAAGAAAGAACACTGCAGAACACATGGAAATACTGGAACTGAAAGCAAATATACACCAAAATCCACATATGTATACTCAAAAGAAGTAAATTCCCTTTTCCAAATTGAAAACACAAATCTCGTAAAAGAAGTAATTATTGTATTATGCTTTGCTAGGATGCGTTCAGGAAAGGTAAAGAGACCACATGTCCATGATGTGATATTGTCAGCGTACAGGGTGACTGCAACCACACTTCTCCATCAATTTGAACAGGCAATGCAGCAAGAAGCTGAATTTTAATAGACTTCCCTTGTGCTAGCCTTCGAGCCCGAGATAAGCCTGCCTGTCAGACGCTAAACAATAATTCAGAAACTTTCACATAATGTTTATGTAAAAAGGAGCCAGAAAAGACAGTTGAAAGTTAGAAGAGACCTGATTTGTATCGAGACATGATGGCTACTTAAATCAAGTTCTATCAACTCAGAAAATATTAAAAGCTTGTGGGAACCAAAAAACTCAAATCATCAAAACTTGAGCTTTGTTTGTTTGTTAACTGCACAGTACTCATTTCAGCTACAGTTATTGCTATAAGAGTCGGTGACAAGGTACCACATGTCTATAATAGTTCTTGACTTGCAGGTTCAAGTCTAAGTGCCCATGAATACTCTGGAACCTTTTCGTAGAATCCCAGAAAAACTGTAAAGCTAAAAGTAGATTGAGGGAAGAAGATAAACCAGTGGGTTCCAGAAACCTGAAAAATCTTCATCAAACAGTTTTTCCAACCACCAACTTACCTGAAATTCTTTTAATATCTACGAAAAGAATTTACCCTTACCTGAAGCTTTCCGAGATGCCATGCTCCTGATATGCTCACAACCTCCAAAATCTTGTCATGCATTGATTGAGGATCAAAATTATCGTAAGTTTCATCCTCATTTTGCCACAAGTCTACTCCACCCATATAACTTCCAATATTGGCAACGAGAATACCTTCTGCATCCTGTAAAAGAAACAAAGAAGAAAATAATATTTAAATTATGAATGATAGCCCTGTTACCAGTTCTAGAATCTACAGAACAATTCAGTTAAAAAAAGATAACATATAAATATATATATATATATATATATATATATATATATATATATATATATATATATATATATATATATATAGGTATTCATCCATAAAGAAACGTTTGTTATGAAAGACCGCATTAAGAAATAGAGTTGATTACCGTTGATCCTGACAAATGAAAAGACCTAATTGGTCAATATTCTTCCCCTGCCACTACAACAGTAATGCAAGCATTCCTTTTCCTTTTTGTTTAATGTAAAAATAAGTTTATTTTTATGTTAAAAGATAATGTAAAGATACATAATGTAAAAATAAAAGATAATGATAAAATAAGTCCTAATAAAAGATAATTTATTTTATAAATAAATAATGTAAAAATAAGATAAGTTTGAATAAAAGATAAATTTATCTTTTATAATAAAATAAATTTATTTTATTATAAAAGATAAATTTATTTTATAATAAAAGATAAATTTATTTTATTATAAAAGATAAATTTATCTTTTATTCAAACTTATCTTATTTTTACATTATGTATTTATAAAAATACAGGTTGACAGTTTATATAGGTTGATAAGTTGTGTTTATATATAGGTTTATGTTTGTTGATTCTTACTTATTAGATTTAAGCCTCTTGACAAAGTTTTATGGTTGATTAGATTTCTTGTTGCATATTGATTTGTCTATTGTCATATTTTTTTAGTTATGAATTAGCGAAAAATAAGTCTTACAACCATTTCTTTAAATTTCAGATGTTTTGGGTAATTCAAAAGCAAGATTGGTATAAACCCGATGTATATCTGTATAAGGACTTAATTATTGCATTAGCCAAAAGTAAAAAGATGGATGAAGCAATGCAATTGTTGGATAGTATGAGAAAGGAAAACTTATTCCCTGATGCTCAAACATACACTGAACTCATTCTGGGGTTTTTGCGGTATGGGTCTCCTGCAGATGCTATGAACATTTATGAGGACATGAAACAGTCTCCAGATCCACCAGAGGAGTTGCCCTTCAGAATTTTGTTGAAGGGACTACTTCCACATCCTCTCTTGAGAAATAGGGTCAAACAAGATTTTGAGATCTTTCCTGATCAGCATATTTATGATCCTCCAGAAGAGATAGTTGGATTACGTTGAGGTCTGTACTTCGAACTCTATGCATTTTCTCCATGTTTGATATAGTTCTATTAGATTTGGCATCGAGCATGATTTTATGAAGAATACCCATATATATATATATGAAAGATTGAATCTGTATTGAAGAGGAAGTTTTCAAGAAAAGTCTTCTAAGGACTTGGGGCACTAAGTTCATAAAAAGAAATACTTTTTTAGTTCAGTTAATATGTTAATATGTGAATCAAGAACTATATACCCCCAATGAAGGAAAAACCTGAATTCAAACAGAACCCCTCATCAAAATGACAAATTGCAGTCCATTTTAGGTATTAATCATGATAAAAGAAGCCAGTAACCCAATAGTTTCTCGTAAGAGGTCTCTGATTAAGCCATTCCATCAATAAAGAATAAACCATCAAAGAGATACTAAATGAAACAGAACAGAATCAAGGGAAATTGCAAAGGGTTATCAGAAAATCAAAATCATATTCTACATTCAAAATCTTTGAAATAATTGATAGAAACAATCAAAATAATATAATAAGATAAGGAATGTTCTAATAAACTTCAAGACAGCCTTATTTGAAACCATTTATTTAGAATTACCACCCATGAGTGAAAAGTTCAAAACCTGTAAAAGTTCACCATGGCATGTTTTCCTCAAGCTACATATTTTCTACAAGGGTGATGCTTCATAAAATCAAGGTTGCAACTCCATGAAAATAACATGAGACTGTATAAGAATTGGTCAATAATTATTTACAGTTAACACCAAAACAAATGAAGTATGAGATATACTATTGAAAGATTTGAATTCTTTCAACATCTAATACACATGTGATTAACTCAGTATATATTGTGAATAATCCCACATTTCTATCTTAGACAGAAAGAAGAATTAATTTCATTTCATGAAACTGCAGAATTATGGTCAATATATTTATATGGAGGTTGGATGTTTATTCTTTCCAGAAGAAATATAACAGACCATCTAATATGCCTCCATCTAGTTGTCCCAATATTTAAGGTTGTGAGTGACAGGAATGGGACAACTAAAATGGGATGGAAGGGGTATGTAACATTCAACCTTCAGCAAATCCAATATCTTTAGATCTTTCACAATTAAGGAACATTGAAGTCCATGAATTTTAAAATATGTAGAAGGGAGAATCAAAATCAGGTAAATATGTATTTCTTTACATGAACTTAAATAACTAACAAACGACTTACAATCTGGCTGATGAAATCTGAGGAGCATCCCTTGAAGGGAGAAACATTTTCAAAGCACGACTTATACAGGGTTTGGGAAATCTACAATCAAATAATCTCATCAAATAATATTAAAAACCTGATTTCAGTAAAAGAGTACAGAAAAATGTTAAATGGAACAGGAAAGAGGTATTCCATCCATATCCTATATTATATAACAGAGTTCACCAATAGAAACACATCCAAACCCAAAACACATTTTGGAGAAAAGGAAAAACAATGGAAGGAAACAAAAATGATTGAAGGTAGAATCATGTAACAGAAATTACTGAAAACATACAAAAAGAATGCTAATTTAGAATGCTCAACACAATACCAGTTGTATACTAGTCTATTCAGTGTTCTTTCAGAACACATCATGGACACTACAACAAATTCTTCTTTCAAGAACTTTAAAAAATACAAAGAAAGATGAAATTTCTCATTGTTGGCCCAACTATCGCAGGGTATTGGGATGGTGAACACTGAACTGTAGATCGACCTATCTTTGGCTTTGTGTGCACAATAGATGCACGTAGACTGAAATGCACGTCCTCGAACTTAATTTGCCTTCTTTTTTTCTATTTTGTTTCTAGTGTGTCCAGCTTTTTCCCATCACGCTAAAGTATGGACCTTATGTTTAAATTTATAATTAGAAAATTCAATACAAAAAAGAGATTACAGGTGATTATTGTGCTGCACAATACTTCATAAAAATGTTTTTTATACTAGTAGTGGCCATTGCTAGATAGTTCAGCATCACAATATTGTCCCATGAAAGAACCAAAATGACTACAGAACAAGTGAGCCCCCCAAGATATCAATTAAAGCTAGGTAAACTAGAAACTACTCTGTAGAGGGTCGTATAGATGTGTAAAAATGGGTACATACAAGCCTTCGAATGCTTATAGTGAATTAGTTTTAGTGATCCAAGTGGCAGATAATTAGACTCACGTAGCTATATAAGAAGAAAAACGCCAAAGATTCTTTCTTCAATTTGGTTTCATAATCATCATCCTCAGGAGCATAATCATCCTATTAATCATCCAATCATTCAATTAATCAGAAACATCAAAATTACAATTCTTCCTCGGAAAGCAAAAAGGTTTGCTCTTGAATGCAGGAAAACATTAAAACACCAAGAGAAGTTTTTCACTTTAGCTTCTCTTAAGCAAGTGGAATCATTAGCTAGAAAGAACTACAAAGAATTTTACTACCTATATTTGGGCCAAACAATTAGTACTTGAATTAAAGGATTTAAAGAATCGCACTTTCCAAATAAGTTAAGATACTAATCCTAATTAAACATCCTTTACAAAAATAAACAACAGGAAAAAAATTTGTACATTTCTCTATATTGCTCAATTTATTTTTCATTATCTCAAATTTCTGAGTGCCCAAAAAACTAAATCCTAATAACAGATCAAAGCAGAAATGTGTAACTAACAGGTGGTCTTATCAACTTTGCTCACAGAAACATAATAATATAAAAAATAAAAAATTTTAACATATGAACTATATGAACTTTCTGCTGACCTGAAATTAAAAAAGAAAAGGGATTTAATTGAATGTTACCTGTGATAGTAATTGATCCAGGTCGGACCGCGGATCATGAACATCCACTTGTGTATGGATATTGGATAACCCAACTAGGATTGTAAGAGTCTCATATCACTTGGAAGTATTTTAAATAATACTTTATATGATTAGGACTCCATATGAGATAACTCTCCTGATTTAGTCAGTTGTAGACTTATCTCATAGGTATTGGATTTTACGTTAAATACTGAAGCTTACTGTGTGTAGGGCTGATGAAAAAGAACGTATTATTTTTTCCATACAGTTTCTCTCTAAATACTCTCTCTAATATTTCCAAGCTTCCATCAATAGGCTTGGGTGTACTTGATGTGAACACTTAATTAGTTCGTTCGCATTAATTGCTTGTAATAACTATATATTGACGAGAAGTACGAAGGATCGTAGTAGCTGTGTTCGTGGTGTCGCTTGTAGATTTGGCATTCGGTTCAACCGCTTCCGCTTCGTAGATACATACCGATTTATATGTAAGTATTATTTGTGTTAGTTTCCACCTAAAATTCTAACATTGGTATCAATTAAAGTCATGCTATGCCTGATCTTGCATAAATATTCTGCCATTATTTTATTTTTTGCATATAAAGCTTGTAATAGGACATTAATGGCATAATATGCTAGAATACATATTAGAGGCTGAAAATACAGTATGATGTAGTCCATATGCATGTTTAGACACCAGCAAAATTTCGTTGCAATCGAATTTGTATTTTGAGAGAAAACATGAACCCTAATTCGCATTTACGTTTTTTCTAAATAAAAATCCATTTTTCTACAGAAGTCAAATGTATATTTTCTTTACATATTAAAATAGTACATCTCGCCACGATTCCAGAAATATAAAGTTTGTATTTTTTTGGACATCTATAGAATTAATTATGATTTTTTGGAAAAAAAAAGGGTACCAAACTGTAATTGTGCTTCAGTCTGGTTGAGAAGAAGACGAAGTTTCGACGTCAAGATCAAGACGTCAATACACGTCAGTAAATACGCTACTTATTTAATAAAAAAAAAGGCAACAGACGTAGGGTCCACGCGCCACCTTCTAGACTTTTTTTTGAATTTTATTTACAAAAAAATTGTTTTTTTTTTCTGGTGACTTTAATTATTTTTTTGAATTTTTTCATCAATGAAAAATATTTTCAAAAATTGTTTGTAACTTTTTAAAGTGGGACAAAGGTTCGAAAATGCCCCTGACGTTTACCCCGATGTCCCATTTACACCCTAAACTAATTTTTCTCCCAAAAATACCCTTAACGTTACAAAAATCAGATCACTCATGCCCCTCCCGTTAACAAATATGCCATATTGACAAACGGAACTGACACCTCATGTAAGACCCCAACTTTTAGGAACAAAAATGAATTTTTTATAAATATCATTTTTTTTAATATTATGGAGTGAATTTGATATAATGTTATAGTTGTGGGTAATATTTATAAATTTTGCAAAGTACGCAAGTTGTTATATAATATTCGATTGGTCGGGGAATATTCGTTGTAACAGGGAATATTCGTACAATGGCACAATCATTGGTGGACCCCACAACGGAATTATTGTCGGATTGAGAAAACGATAAAAATATTTTTATGAAAATAACGGCGGAAGTTTTACCGTTAACTGTTGAAACACCCAGTGTTAAAAGTACGATGAATACGTGTGGTTGCATAGTAGCACACTCAGATTGATTATTGATGCTTACGTGAGAAGTCACTCGCTTTTGTTCAATTATTGCTACAATGAATTGTTGCATAGTATCTCATGTTATTTGATTCAATTATTGTCGATATTTTATATATTATTAAATCAATAATTGAGATAACAAAGTTATTAATATTATTATTTGCAATATTAACGATGTCTAGAAGTTCTCACAAGGAGAGGTTTGGTCACCTAATTGCGCGCCAATAGGAGAAATCCTTATTGAAAGGCCCCTCTTTCACAGGAACGACTAGTCGATAATATTGTGAATTATAATAAAGGTGATAAATGTTGTTAAAATTATTAAGGTGATTTTTATGAAGTTTTGCTTATTTTATGGACCCCCATTTACCCATTTTTCAAAATAATCGGTAGAGAAAGTTATTCGATATATATATATATATATATATATATATATATATATATATATATATATATATATATATACACACCATCACTCCACCACATTCACGGGTGAAATTCCTCCACCAAAATCCTTCATCCCACTAAAGGGCCCTAACCAAATATATATATATATATATATATATATATATATATATATATATATATATATGGTGGGTGTATATATAAAATGGTGGAAAAGTGGAGTACTATATATGTATATATGTGTTAAAAGTCGGGAAAGCTAATGGAGGGAATCACGGAATTGGAAGGAAGTGGTGATGGTGGGTGTACTATATGTATTATATATATATATGTAGGTTGGAAAATTTGCATAAATGATTTATGCAAAGTCACGGGGGTGATAACCCGTGAACTTATATATATATATATATATTATAATTTATTTAAAAGTTTTCGTTTTATTAGAATATTTTATTGCATAGTATACTTTCCATTCTCCTATAAATAGGATGCTTAGTTAGAATTGAAAACACACCAGAAATTCAGAGAATTCTTCTTCTATAATCTTGAGCGTATTTTTGTAGAGTTTTAAGAAGCTTTGAGCGTAGAAAACAGTATAAGTTTTCTTCACGAATATCCTCACCCTACCAGTCGAAATACTCTTCTTTCTAAGGTAAGGGGTATTATTTCTTTCGTATTCATGAAGAGAATTATTTTCTTTCAAATACTCGTAAGAGCTGTTATTCCATTCTTTATTATTATGTTGCAATAACCTGTCTATGCGAAGTACCGCATACATGGTGAAATTCTTTTGTTATTCCATTCTTTATTATTCTGTTGGAATAACATGTCTGTGCGGTCTATCGCATGCCTGGTGAATTTTGTTGTTATTCCATTCTTTATTATTCTGTTGGAACATCCTGTCTGTTCGGATTACGCATGACCTGGTTCTATTCTTTATTATTCTGTTGGAACATCTTGTCTGTGCGGATTACGCATGACCTAGTTCCATTCTTTATTATTCTGTTGGAATAACCTGTCTATGTGGATTATCGCATGCATGGTGAATGATCCTTTGTATTCATTTCTTATTAACTTGTGGAAATGATCTGTCTACGTGGATTACCGTATGACGGGCGAAAATCTATTTGCAGTTTCATATATTCTATTATACTCAGTTGGTTAAAGTTTTGGCTTCTATACTCCATGAAATTAGTAGAATATCCTGGATATTTGCGCTTCATCCAGTATCTTTTTATGGAAATATTCTTCTGAGCATTCTTGAATTTTACTCCACAAAGCAGTATCATGTTGACAATTTGAACATTATTGAGTTCAGGATAATTTAACTTATAAATCTTTAAAATTTATTCTTGAACTTGTTTTATTGAATTATTATGTCATTGTCATCATCCTCATGTTTATATTATGTTGAAAGTCATTTGTGGCCTGTAGTGCATAGATGGACTTGGTATGATTATGACCAGGAATTTTTCGGTATAATCATGATCGTAATGTTATAAATGATGTGATAAAAGTCCTCATTGGCCCGTAGTGCATTGATGGACAGTTGTTGGCATGATCATGACCATTGATGAAAATACGAATATCCCTGGCCCGTAGTGCATGGATAAATTGTGGTCGTGATACTAATGAATATCCTCGGCGTAGTGCGCGGGATGATGTGGATTATTTATTGTCGAGTCTCAAATGATAAAAGTGATGAAAAACCTTTTTAAATCATAGAAGATAGTAGATTTTATTCTCTACTTGACTCTTCTAATGGATTGTTTGTTCCGCTGTAGTTAAACTTGATGTTTATTATATTTTATCATTTTAACACTGTTGAAGACTAATGATAAATTATTCTACATTATCTTAGTCATAATATTTCTTACTGGGCTAGTTGAGCTAACCCTTTCGCTTTCATTGTTCTCTTCAGGAAATGAGAACGAAAGCAGGACTAGTCGGGAAATGTAGTGACGGCCTCAGATGATAGCATTAGTATTCCTCACTATTCTATGAAATAGTGTGATAATAAATGTATTGAGGACCTATTTTGAGTTTGAATACTGTCTAGAAGACAATATTTGTATTAAAACTCACAGCTCATGTTGTATATTTAAGGTTGTATTTGTATTCTATATCATGTATTTGGCGACTCAGAATAGGTGATGTATACCTATTTTGGGGGAGTCGCAGTTGGTATCAGAGCTTAGGGATATGATCCCTGGCTGAGATGTGAGACAAGAACTATGAGGGGAGAGACGGGGAATTCCTTCACTAGTATGACTTACCTAAGTTTATTTGGTATTTAATTGGTCACGTAGTATATATAATATGTGATATGTTAATTAACCCTTTTTGTGGCAGTATTTGAAAATGACATTCGAGAATGTTGAGAATAGCAATGGAGCACAGGAGACCGTTGAGTCTCCACAGATCAATAATCAGGATAATGTGCATCAGGAAGGCGACAATCCTCATGCAAACAACCAAATGATGAATGATGGAATGTTCAGAGGCTTTATGCAATTCATTCAACATCAGGCAAGAGCGGCTCCTGTCCAAAATGCAGGTGGAAACACTGGCAACTCTCGGACGGTCACTGCTAAGCAGTTCAAGGAACTAGGACCACCAGAGTTTTTTGGAGAGCCAAAACCACTTAAGGCGGAGACGTGGATAAAGCAGATATGCAAGATATTTGATGTCTTAGGATGCTCAGAGGAGCAAAAAGTTCCCTTTGCCACCTTCATGTTACAAGCAGAGGCAGATTACTGGTGGGAACCTATATAGCATACTCAACCTGCCGCACTGAAGATGACTTGGGAGAAGTTCCAAGAATTGTTCAACGACAAGTACTTTCCCAAAAGTATTCGTCACATGAAAGAGGTAGAGTTCATCAAGCTGGAGCAAAACAACATGACCGTGTCGCAGTACGAAGCCAAGTTTGCTGAGTTGTCCCGATTTGCGTCCCATTTGGTTTATAATAAGGAGAGAATGACGCGAATGTTTCTAAGAGGTTTGAAACCCAAGATACGTCAATATCTTATCTCTCATAAACTGTGTTTGTATTTAGATGTTGTTAATAGGGCTCAGTTATTGGAGCGCGATAATGAGTCAACCCAACCAAGAGAGAGCAGCCGGTAAAATGATAATATCAGTGATAGCAGTCATCGAAGCGGTGACAATAAGCGTGGAGGGAATCAACATGCAAAAAATGGTAACCACTTCGGTGGGAATCATGGCCAAAACAATAAGAATTGACATTTCAAGAAGAGGAGATTCAACAAAGATGGAAAGACATCAGCATCAGCACCCGTTGTTAAGGAAGGAGAAAGACCACCTATCATATGCTTCAAATGCAGAGGGGAGGGACAGATCAGTCCAAACTGTACGCAGCAGTCCAAAACGTGTTACAATTGAGGAAGAGAAGGTCACCTAGCTCGATTTTTTCGTTCAGGGAAGGCAAGTTCATCTATGATGGAGGCACCAAAGGCCGTCCCAGAAAAGTCAAAGCTGGTAGTTTAAGGGAGAGCATTTGTTGTGACCTCCCAGAAAGCAAGGAAACCGAACGAGGTCGTCACGGGTAAGCTTATCATAAACTCTAGCGAAGTCTATACCTTATTTGATACCGGTTCTACCCATTCTTTTATTTCTCCTACTTGCGCTCAACGTTTAAATTTGACTCCGGAGAAATTAGACTTTAACGTATTGTTGAAACTCCGTTGGGAGAAACCTTCATTACATCCACTATTTATAAGTCTTGTTTAGTTCAAATCGGCACCCGCATGTTACCTGTCGATCTTATTTCTTTCAAAATACTTGCATTTGATGTGATTCTAAGGATTGATTGGTTAACTACTCATCATGCAAAAATTGATTGTTTTCGTAAGGTTGTTAGCTTTCATATTCCTAACCAACCTATTATGCGAATTCAAGCAACCAACCCATTAAAATCAATCATTGTCATCTCAAGCCATAAAGTTATTCGTTTAATGAAAAACGGATGTCAAGCTTTTTTAGCTCATGTCACGGATCTAAATAAAACTACGTCAGTTTTGAATCATATTTCTATTGTTAATAAATTTCATGACGTATTCCCTGAAGAACTTCTTGGCCTACCCCCAGAGCGTGAAATTGAATTTTGTATCGACTTTGAACCCGGTACAAACCCCATTTCCAAAGCCCCATATCGAATGGCTCCTATTGAACTTCAGGAGTTAAAGACCCAACTACAGGAATTGTTAGACATCGGTTTCATTCGTCCTAGTACGTCTCCTTGGGGTGCTCCTATTCTATTCGTGAAGAAGAAAGATGGGAGTATACAACTTTGTATTGATTATCGGGAGTTGAACTATGTCACTATCAAAAATAGATATCCATTGCCTCGCATTGATGACCTGTTTGACCAGTTGCAAGGTGCCAAATTCTTTTTAAAGATCGATCTTCGTTCCGGATATCATCAGTTAAAGATTAGAACTGATGACATTCTAAAGACGGCTTTCAGAACTCGGTACGGGCATTATGAATTCCTAGACATGTCTTTTGGATTGACTAATGCTCCTGCTGCCTTCATGGATATGATGAACCGAGTATTCAAAGAATATTTAGATCATTTTGTGGTTGTCTTTATTGATGACATTCTCATATATTCCAAAAGCCGTGAAGATCATGAGCAACACTTGAGGCTGATACTCCAAAAGCTTCGTGAAAACAAGCTTTATGCTAAGTTGAAGAAATGCGAGTTCTGGCTGGAGGAAGTAGCATTTCTTGGGCATGTAGTATCAAGTCATGGAATATCTGTTGACCTAACAAAGATTGAAGCTATTCAAAGCTGGGAGCAACCTAAATTAGTGACCGAAGTACGTAGCTTTCTCGGCTTAGCTGGTTATTATCAGAGATTCGTAGAAGGGTTTTCTCGAATCGCTACTCCATTAACTCAGTTGACTCGAAAAGATACAAAGTTTGGTTGGAGTGAAGAATGTGAGAAGAGTTTTCATGAACTCAAGAGGAGACTCATTTCAGCACCTGTTCTGACAATACCATCTGGCTCGGAGGGATTTGTCATCTACAGTGATGCTTTGAGCAAAGGGTTAGGATGTGTTCTCATGCAACATGGGAAATTCATAGCCTATGCCTCACGACAACTCAAAGAATATGAGAGAAATTATCCCACTCATGATCTAGAGTTGGCAGCAGTCGTTTTTGCACTAAAGATTTGGAGGCATTACTTGTATGGGGAGAAAGTGGAGATCTTTACGGATCATAAAAGCCTCAAATATTTCTTCACTCAAAAGGAACTCAACATGCGACAACGACGTTGGCTTGAACTATTGAAAGATTATGATCATACCATCCAATACCACCCTGGAAAAATGAACGTGGTAGCTGACGCATTGAGTAGAAGATCATATGCGGGTACGAGTGCAATATTGTTAACGCAAAGACCCATTTTGTATGACTTACAAAGGATGGAGATAGAGTTAAAGACTCCAGGGACCCATGTGATGATGGCGAATATACGAGTAGAACCGACTTTAATCGATAAAGTTAAAGTTACTCAAGCTACAGACCTGGAGCTGATGCATATGAGAAAGAAAGTGCAAGAAGGTGTTATGCCGGAAGCAAGAATTGATGAAGAAGGAATACTTCGAGTCAACTCTAGACTTTGTGTTCTTAACGACCCTGATTTAAAGTATAAAATCATGATGGAGGCGCACAACACACCGTTTGCAATCCATCCTGGGAGTACCAAAATGTATCATGATCTTCGACATACATTTTGGTGGAACAATATGAAGAGAGAGATAGCGGAATTCATCTCAAGGTGTTTAACTTGTCAACGAGTCAAGGCGGAGCATCAAGTACCTAAGGGTCCATTGCAACCACTTGAAATTCCAGAATAGAAGTGGGAGCACATTTCCATGGATTTCGTTACTGGTCTTCCCAAGGTTTCTCAAGGCATAGATGCAATTTGGGTCATTGTTGATAGAGTGACCAAGTTTGCTCACTTCTTACCTATACGAGAAACTTATATACTTGAAAGTCTTGCTCGTATGTACATAAATGAGGTTGTAAGATTGCATGGTATGCCCGTATCCATAGTTTCTGATCGAGACCCAAGATTCACTTCAAGATTTTGAGTTAGTTTGCAAAAAGCTATGGGCACGGATTTACGATTTAGTTCTGCATATCATCCTCAGACGGATGGACAATCAGAGAGGACTATTCAAACTCTTGAAGATTTATTAAGACTCTGTGTCCTTGACTTCAAGCAAAGTTGGGACAAGTTCTTACCATTGGTGGAGTTTTCCTATAACAACAGCTATCAAGCAAGTATTGGCATGGCTCCATTCGAAGCGTTGTATGGAAGAAAGTGTCGTTCTCCAGTATGTTGGGATGAGGTGGGTGAAGCAACGTTGTTGGGACCGGAGTTGGTACGTATGACTATGGAAAAGATTCAAACGATCCGGTAATGTATAAAAACCTCATAAGATCGACAAAAGAGTTATGCTGATCTTCATCGAAAGGACGTTGAATTCGATATTGGAGATCATGTGTTGTTACGTGTTTTCCATGGAAAGGAGTTATGAGATTTGAAAAGAGAGAAAGCTCAATCCTCGATTCATTGGCCCATTTTTAATCCTCGATCGAGTAGGAACTGTGGCTTATAGACTCACTTTACCGCCAAGTATGTCTCGTGTTCATAACATTTTTCACATATCCATGTTACGTAAATATGTGGAAGACCCGAACCACATTATTGAGTTAGAACAGGATGAAATAGTGGAAGATTTAACGTATGAAGAGGTTCCTGTTCAAATCTTGGATAAGAAGGAACATATTCTACGCTCCAAGGTTATACCTCAAGTCAAAGTTTTGTGGAGAAACCACGATGTTGAGGAAATGACCTGGGAGTTAGAATCTGAAATGAAATCAAGGTATTCTTACCTCTTCGACATACCAGGTACGTACCCTAATTTCGAGGGCGAAATTTCATAAGAAGTGGAGGTTGTAAGACCCCAACTTTTAGGAATAAAAATGAATTTTCTATAAATATCATTTTTTTTAATATTATGGAGTGAATTTGATATAATGTTATAGTTGTTGGTAATATTTATAAATTTTACAAAGTACGCAAGTTGTTAAATAATATTCGATTGGTCGAGGAATGTTCGTTGTAACAGGGAATATTCGTATGACGGCACAATCATTGGTAAACCCCATAACGGAATTATTGTCAGATTGAGAAAACGACAAAAATATTTTTATAAAAATAACGGCGGAAGTTTTACCGTTAACTGTTGAAACACCCGGTGTTAAAAGTATAGTAATAAGTGTGGTTACATAGTAGCACACGGTATTGATTATTGATGCTTACGTGAGAAGTCACTCAGTTTTGTTCAATTATTACTACAGTAATTGTTGCATAGTATCTCACATTATTTGATTAAATTATTGTCGATATTTTATATATTATTAAATCAATAATTGAGATAACAAAGTTATTAATATTATTATTTGCAATATTAACGATGTCTAGAAGTTCTGTCAAGGAGAAGTTTAGTCACCTAATTGCACACCAATAGGGAGAAATCCTTATTGGAAAGCCCCCTCTTTCCTGGGAACGACCTGGTCGATTAATATTGTGAATTATAATAAAGGTGATAAATGTTGTTAAAATTATTAAGGTGATTTTTATGAAGTTTTGCTTATTTTATGGACCCCCATTTCCCCATTTTTCAAAGTAATCGGTAGAAAGCTATTATATATATATATATATATATATATATATATATATATATATATATATATATTTAGTTAGGGCCACTAGTGGGATGAAGGATTTTGGTGGAGGGAATTTCACCCGTGAATGTGGTGGAGTGGTGGAGTGATGGGTGTATATTATATATATATATATATATATAGTGGGTGTATATATATAAATAGTGGAAAAGAGAGTACTATATATGTATATATGTGTTAAAAGTCAGGAGAAAGATAATGGAGGAATCACGGAATTGGAAGGAAGTGGTGATGGTGGGTGTACTATATGTATTATATATATATATATATATATATATATATATATATATATATATATATATATATATATACTTTATTTAAAAGTTTTCGCTTTTATTAGAATATTTTATTGCATAGTATCCTTTCCATTCTCCTATAAATAGGATGCTTAGTTAGAATTGGAAACACACCAGAAATTCGGAGAATTCTTCTTCTATAATCTTGAGCGTATTTCTTTAGAGTTTTAAGAAGTTTTGAGCGTAGAAAACAGTATAAGTTTTCTTCAAGAATATCCTCGCCCTACCAGTCGGAATACTATTCTTTCTAAGGTAAGGGGTATTATTTCTTTCGTATTCATGAAGAGAATTATTTTCTTTCAAATACTCGTAAGAGCTATTATTCCATTCGTTATTATTATGTTGGAATAACCTGTCTATGTGAAGTACCATATACATGGTGAAATTCTTCTGTTATTCCATTCTTTATTATTCTGTTGGAATAACATGTCTGTGCGGTCTATCGCATGCCTGGTGAATTCTGTTGTTATTCCATTCTTTATTATTCTATTAGAACATCCTGTCTGTGCGGATTACGCATGACCTGGTTCCATTCTTTATTATTATGTTGGAACATCCTATCTGTGCGGATTATGCATGACCTGGTTCCATTCTTTATTATTCTGTTGAAATATCCTGTCTGTGCGGGTTACGCATGACCTAGTTCCATTCTTTATTATTCTGTTGGAATAACCTGTCTATGTGGATTACCGCAAGCATGGTGAATGATCCTTTGTATTTATTCCTTATTAACTTGTGGAAATGATCTGCATCACGTGGATTATCTGCATGGCGGCGAAAATCCATTGCGCTTTCATATATTCTATTATACTCAAATTGGTTAAAGTTTTGGCTTCTATACTCCATGAAATTAGTAGAATATCCTCGGATATTTGTGCTTCATCCAAAGATCTTTTCATGAAAATATTCTTCTGAGCATTCTTGAATTTTACTCCACAAAGCAGTATCATGTTGACAATTTGGACATTATTGAGTTCAGGATAATTTAACTTATAAATCTTTAAAATTTATTCTTGAACTTGTTTTATTGAATTATTATGTCATTATCATCATCCTCATGTTTATATTATGTTGAAAGTCATTTGTGGCATGTAGTGCATAGATGGACTTGGTATGATTATGACCAGGGATTTTTCGGTATAATCATGACCGTAATGTTATAAATGATGTGATAAAAGTCCTCATTGGCCCGTAATGCATTGATGGACAGTTGTTGGCATGATCATGACCATTGACGAAAATACGAATATCCTTGGCCCGTAGTGCATGGATAAATTGTGGTCGTGATACTAATGAATATCCTTGGCCGTGGTGCAGGGATGATGTGGATTATTTATTAAGCTGAGTCTCAGCAATAAAAGTGATGAAAAACCTTTTTAAATCATAGAAGATAGTAGATTTTATTCTCTACTTGACTCTTCTAATGGATTATTTGTTCCGCTGTAGTTAAACTTAATGTTTATTATATTTTATCATTTTAACACTGTTAAAGACTAATGATAAATTATTCTGCATTATCTTAGTCATAATATTTCTTACTGGGCTAGTTGAGCTCACCTTTTCGCTTTCATTGTTCTCTTCTTGAAAATGAGAACATAAAGAGGGACTAATCGGAGAAAGAGTGACTTGGTCAGGATGATAGCATTAGTAGTCCTCACTATTATATGAAATAGTGTAATAATAAATATATTGAGGACTTATTTTGAGTTTGAATACTGTCTAGAAGATAATATTTGTATTAAAACTCACAGCTCATGTTGTATATTTAAGGTTGTATTTGTATTCTGTATCATGTATTTGTCAACTCAGAATAGGTGATGTATACCTATTTTGGGGGCGTCACACCTCATCTAATTTTGTTGATTAGGTTGAAAAAAGAAACTTAACTCTTAATTAAAACAAAGTAAATAATTATACTAGCACTACTATAAATTAATTATTTAATTTTAGAATAATTAATATTAAAAATTAAAATACAAAAATTATAATTTACCAAATTGTACATGAAAAAAATTATATGTTAAAATAATTAATATGTTGAAATCTGCCTTATCAAAAAATAAATATACCTTATCAAAAAATTAATATGTTAAAACATAGATTCATGTGAGCTAGTAACAGAATAAAAAAAAATATACCTTATCAAAAAATAAAAATTGGAATGAAAATAAATACCATGAAGTTAATGCCCACAATCAGCATAAGAATATATAAAAAAAAGTTATACACGTAGCTAATCAAAACCAAATACTATAAATAAATGCATAACCATAATTGATGATCCTTTCAGCATTACTACGTAACTAAAAATAGATTCAGCATTGTTAGTTCAATTGCACCACTCAACCTTCTTCTTCCCTTGTTGTCTTTCTTTTCCTCGGTCCTTAATTCAAATTATTGAACAACCCAAAAATAGTAATTCATATAATTCACACACAAATACGAACATAGACAGACATAGAGAGACAGAATTTGCAAATCTAGTCTAGAAGAAATTTTCTATTTTACTGAAATTTTATAAATCCCGTTTAGAACTATAAATCTCCTATTTTCCACTTTTTTTTAAAAAAATTCTTATAACAAATCGAATCGGAGCGAGAAAGACCTGCAAGTGAAAAGGAACTAAACGTTTCTTAGGCTTGCGATACTTCTCTTCGAGGAGCTTCGCCATGAAAAGGGCAGTGTTGGCGAGCTTCTGAACATAGGGAACATTGTAATTCTGAGCTACGTATACCCCACACACCGTCCTGCTATGAACGAGAAAGTGCTCTTTATTATTCCCATCTCTCTTCCCTCTATCCCTTCCCCCAATTTCTGAAAATCAATTACTATATTCGACTTCTTCGATTATGTTTAATCTAAGGTTTCATTAAGAGAGATTGAGGATTTCAGGAATGATCTAGAATTAAGTAGAATTAAGGGTGTAAACGAAATTGAGCCGAGGAATGAGAGCCTACTTTTAAATTCGACTCAAAATGATAAATTCGTCTCTCGAATTAAATTTCAATTCAATTATATTTGAAAAATCCTACTCAGATTCGACTCGATTCGAATATTTATTACTCGAATTCGATCCGACTCGACTCGAATATTTTTTCAAACTACTCGCGAGCTTCAAATTCAAGCTCGAATTCAAGTCTCCACATAATAACTAGTTTTATAATAAATATAATTATAAATTAAATTTGTTATTTTACTTAAAAATGAAAAAAATATATCTATTATTACACTTTGCAAATATAAAATCACAATTAAAATTAAAAAGAAAACAGAATAATAACTAATTATCCTAATTTGATTTAAATTTGTATATATTATAAGAGAATGTATCGAACATCTAATCGAATATGTATTAACCGAGTATGTCAATCAAAAATTCAAGTAGTTTGAATCTTAAACGAGTCGAGTATAACATTGCTCAGATTCTACTCATATTTTTATTCGAACTATTTTTAATGCTCAGATTTGGATCATATTATTAACGAATCCGAGTCTCGCTCGTATTTTTTCGAGTCGAGCCCGAACTGTGTTCGCTCATTTTACAACATTATCTAGAATACTTTATTTTAATTAAGAGTTAAGTTTCTTTTTTCAGTCTAATCAGTAAAATTAGATGAGGTGTCAGCTCTGTTTGTCAATGTGGCAGATATAAGAATGTCATCCCTGTCTTTTTTATTAGCATTTGTCAAAGATATATACAATACATATGCAATATTCTAGGCAATATCCTAGGCTACTATACAGGAAGATATTAATAAGTATGATCTACATACTAATAATATATATATATATATATATATATATATATATATATACAAAAGGTTACTTTACATAATCTAATACACCCCCGCAGTCGAAGCGGGAGGTTGTCGGACGCTTAGACTGTCCCGAAAATCATCAAAAAATACGCGCGGAAGTCCTTTAGTGAAGATGTCGGCAATCTGATAACGGGACGGAACATGGAGGACAAGAACTTCTCCACGAGAAACTTTCTCACG
The DNA here is from genome assembly GCA_020205605.1 of Panax ginseng. NCBI lineage: Eukaryota > Viridiplantae > Streptophyta > Magnoliopsida > Apiales > Araliaceae > Panax > Panax ginseng. The sequence goes on along the minus strand of CM035132.1, from coordinate 70,610,812 downwards.
AACAAAGTGAATGTCCATTTCAATATGTTTAGTTCGCTGATGTTGAACAGGATTACCTGAGAGATATATCGCACTAACATTATCACAATAGACCAATGTGGCCTTGTTGACCGGACAATGAAGCTCCAATAAAAGATTCCAGATCTAACAAGACTCGGAGACAACATTAGCAACTCCCTTGTATTCCGCTTCAGCACTAGAGCGAGACAAAGTGGGCTGTCTCTTAGAGGACCAGGAAATTAGGTTGTCGCCAATAAAAATACAGTAGCCGGAGGTGGAACGTCTTGTGTCTGGGCATCCACCCGAATCTGCATCTGTGTATGACACAAGTGTGTTGACAGGAGATTTATAGAGATGCAAGCCAAAGTCGAGGCTACCTTGTATGTAGAGTACAATGCGCTTAAGAGCATTCATGTGCTCCTCTTTTGGGTCATGCATATGAAGGAAAATTTGTTAACGGGAGGGGCATGAGTGATCTGATTTTTATAATGTTAAGGGTACTTTTGGAAAAAAAAATTAGTTTAGGGTGTAAGTGAGACATCGGGATAAACGTCAAGGACATTTTTGGACCTTTGCCCATTTAAAGTGCTTTAAAAATTGTCCAGAAATTTTTTTGGGGGGCCAAATTTTTTCCTATGATTTCAGAGGCATGTTTACAAGTTCTCCACTTATTGGTGTTGAGAATTGGATTGTTTTAGTGTCCTAAATTATTTTACTATCAATTATTATTTATTTAAAAATATGTGCATTAAATAGTAAAAATATTTTAAAAAATCCAAAAAATTCACAGTATTACATTTTCATATATACATACTGTTAGAAAAAATATTTGGTCAATTTTGAGTAACATTGAATATTATTTCACATTTATTGTTGTATATTTATGTGTAAATATTATGTTTATTGTGCATATTTGTTACGTTCTTCCCCTTAGGACTTGACCAAATACATCTGGCTTCCTAGTGGGAGCTGTGGTGGGTCCATTCATGCACATACCCCTTATTTGTTATTGCATGATGCTTTGGATGAACTAAAAAGGGTTGATATTTAATTGTTTTTGGAGACGGGCTCTCACTTTGTGATAGAGACATGAGATAAAATAATTATGAGAAGATAAGTGCAATGTGACGCCCCCAAAATAGGTATACACAATCCATTCTGAGTCGCCAAATACATGGTATAAAACATAAATAAAACTTAATTAATAAAATTATCGTACAAAATATGACAACACAATAACTGAGTTTTTACACGAATATTGTCTTCTAGACACTATCCAAACTCAAATTCAATCCTCATTACAATTATTATCACACTATTTCACATAATAGTGAGGACTACTAAAGCAACCATCTGGACCGTCACTCCATTCCCCGACTAGTCCCAATTATATTCTCATTTCCTGAAGAGAATAATGAAAGAAAAGGGTGACCTCAACTAGCCAAGTAAGAAATATTATGACTAAGATAATGCAGAATAAATTATCGTTAGCCTTCAACAGTATAACAACTGATAAAATACAATAGACAATAAGTTTTAGATCAACAACTGCAGCGGAATAAGCAATCCATTAGAAAAGTCAAGTAGAGCATGATATCTACTATCTTCTATGATTTAAAAGTTTATCATAAATTTTATCGCTGAGACTCAGCTTAATAAATAATCCACATCACTGAATTATACATGCACTATGGGATAAGGATATTCATTAGTATCACAACCACGAATTATCCATGCACTACGGGCCAAGGATATTCGTGTTTTCACCAATGGTCATGATCATGCCAAACAACAATTCATCTTTGCACCCTTGTCCGAAGAGAACACATGGTTATGATCATACCAACATCTGTTCATCAATACACTACGGGCCAATGAGGATTTTTATCACATCATTTTTAACATTATGGGTTATGATTATACCGAATAATCTCTGGTCATAATCATATCAATCAACAGTCCATCTATGCACTACGTAAGGTCAAAGATGACTTTCATCACAATATAAGAATGAGGATGATGACAATGATATAAGAATTCAATTAAATGAAAGCAAGGATAAATTTTAAAGATTTATAATTTAATTTATCCAGAATTCAATAATATCCAAATTGTCAACATGATACTGCTTTGTGGAGTAAAATTCAAGAATAATATTGTATCAAAAATGATTTGGACAGAAAAAAAATCAATTTTTATCATGAATAGTACTTCGGGTGAATAGTACTCTGGGTGAATAGTACCTTGTGAATAGTACCCCATGAATAGTACTTCATGAATAGTATTTTATGAATAGTACTTTGTGAATAGTACTTTGTGAATAGTATCGTATTTATGAATGGTGCCCATGAATAGTACTTTGTGAATAGTACCGTACGTATGAATAGTGCCTTATAAATGAATAGTACCCGTGAATAGTACTCCAGCATGAAAAGCTTAAAATTTAATAAGAATGTTCAGAAAAATATCCTTGTGAAACGATACTAAATGAAAAACAAATTTCAAGGATATTCTATTAATTTCACGGGGTATAGAAACAATACTTTAACAAAATGAGTGTAGAAGTAGGAATACAAAACGTAATAATATTACTTACATATTACAGAATATGGAAGAAAATATTATTTCATGCGAGTATTGAACAAAAATAATATCCCTTACGAATATTGAACGAAGATAATATTCCTTACAAATACGAAAAATAATATCGTAAGCGAATATAAAATAAATAATACTCTTTACCTTAGTAGAAGGCTGGATACTGCAATAGTGAAGTAACAGAATACTCTTCTTCTTTCTCTCTATAAATTCTCTCTCTATAATTGCTCTTGTGAATCTTAGTGAATTGGTGAGAATGAAAAAAGAATGAGCTTCTATTTATAGGAAAACATAATTTTGATAAATGCACGATTAGGGGCTCGAATTATTACAGTATAATACCTTCATCTATACCTCCATTTTTAATTTAGTCCTTCAAGTATTATCAATCTTGCACCACCTCCCCTAATAGTACATGTATGTGAATCAATAATTACAGTATAGTACCTTCATCTATACCTCCATTTTTAATTTAGTCCTTCAAGTATTATCAATCTTGCACCACCTCCCCTAATAGTACATGTATGTGAATCAATAATTCCATGCAAGTGAACCAACAGTAATTTGCATGTGAACTAATAGCAATTAATTGCTCATTTATCCGATTAATTGCCCGTTTGGTCAATTTAACATCCAGAAATCAATTATTATCGAAATAAATGTCAATTTTCACTAACACTAATAATCTCAACACAATGGAAATATTAACAACCAGATCATTCCCAGGAAAGAGGAGGCTTTCCGATAAGGATTTCTCCTTATTGGCGCGCAATTAGGTAACTAAACCCCTTTCCTCGACAGAACTTTCTAGACATCGTTAATAATATAAATAATAATATGAACAATTTTGTCGTCTCAATTATTAATTTAATAATATAAAATATTATGCATATGATACTATGACAATAATTGAATTAATAATATGAGAGATATTATGCAGCAATTACTGTAGCAATAATTGAGTATAACTGAGTGACTTCTCACGTAAACATCAATAATCAATACCGTGTGCTACTATGCAACCACACGTATTACTGTACTTTTACCACTGGATATTTCAACAGTTTAATGGTAAAACTTTCGCCATTATTTTTATAAAAAGATATTTCTGTCATTTTCTAACTCCGACAATAATTTTGTTGTGGGGCCCACCAATGATTGTGTTGTCATATTAATATTCCCTGTTAAAACGAATATTCCCTGACCAATCGAATATTTTATAACAACTTACTTAATTTGCAAAATTTGTAAATATTACCCACAACTATAACATTATACACCATAATATTTAAAAATATATTTCGAAAAAAATTAATCTTTATTTACAAAAGTTGAGGTCTTACATGCAGCATTCCCAGTTTTATTATTAGATTGATGTAGTAAGAATATTTGATGTAAAATTTTGGTATTGATGTATTTATATCGAAGCCTTGTAAGGGAATGTAATTTTGCACTTGTTCTTCAATTAATTGATTTTATCTCCGAAAGAACAATTAAATTATCAATAGGGTTTTTTTTTTGTTTCATAAACCACGTCCTTATTTTTGTTATAATGGGCTATTTGGATTTTGTCATATAAAATAAAATTAATCATAATTATTTAGTTTATGACATGGAATGATGATTATGAGCTTAGCGATTTTTCGATTTATATCCATACACTAAATAATTGTGATTACTTAGTATTTGATGAAAAAATTATTATGTGTGCTAATATTCATATTTCGTGCAACCTTATTGTAGTGAAATGGCCTCTAAAAATGTAAAAAATTGGATGATAAAAATTATTACCCTTGGTCGAAGAAAATTCAATATCTGCTTAATGAGTTAGATTTGCTTGAAACTTTAATTACTACTATGCAACCGCCTAAGGAGGGCACCACTGTTCAGCACCGACGAGACAAACAAACCTACGATGAATGGGTCAAGAAGGATCGTTGTGCGTGCATTACCATGTTAAGTAGCATGCATAACGACGTTATTGGCGAATTTGAGTCCTGCAAAACTGTAATGGAAATGTGGGATATGCTTAAGAAGTTTTATGGTGGGACTACTGCTACTAGGATGCGCGAGCTTAATGATAAGTTGGACCGTTACAAGAAGGAGCCCAAACACACTATGGTGGAGCACCTTCGAGTAATGTAAACTTGATCCATGAGCTTAGTGCAAACCGCACAAACCCTTCAAGAGCAACATATTCAATTTATGCTCAGGTCTTTCACTGATGCTTGGGAGCCTTTCACGATGACTATGATACATAATGACAGTATCAAAACTCTTGTTGATCTCAAAAGGCATCTTGAGCTTGAATATGAGCGTCGTGGTGCTAAATATGGCAGCTTTTTTTTCATGGCTCAAGTTGGTCCGCACAATGCAAAAGGCAAGCGCAAGAGACAAGCTAATGGCAACGATCAGGTTAAGACTAATGCACCAAAATAGAAGGGTAATGCTAAGCGTCGTAGGGGCAAAAGAGGAGGAAATAAGAAATGACTTGCTATAACTATCAGAAGGTTGGACATTTTGCTCGTGAATGCACTGAACAAAAAAAGGTACAATCTTAATTTCTTTATTGCGATGAATACTTTGTGTGTTCACATGTTTTTCTTGCTTAAACTAATCCTTCATGGATTATTAACACAGGAGAAACCAAGCATGTAACTCACGATAGGGAGGGATTCACTAAGTACCAATGACTTTCTAAAGGGACTCAAAGTTTGTTCATGGGGAACAGTTCAGAGGAGCAAGTGCTTAGTTTTGGTACTTATCAACTAACTTTGTGAAATGGCCGCACATTGATCCTTAAGGATACACTTTATGTACCAGGAATTTGATGAAACTTAATATCAGTTGTAGCTTTAGTTAGAGTTGGGTATTCTTTTTCCTTTGATTGTAGTAGCGTATCTATTTATTTTCATAATGATTTTGTTGGACGCGGTATTTTATTGGATGGTTTTTATGTTTTAAATAAAGGAGAATCCCATTTTTCTTATATTGCTTCTCATGATGATACTGTTAATGAATCATTGAAATGGAATGCTAGATTAGGTCATATTGGTCAAGAAAGGATAACTAGGCTAGCTTGAGAAGGCCTTTTAGGCTCACTTGCTAAAATTAACCTTCCAGTATGTGAACTTTGTTTAGCAGGGAAGGCAAAAAGAAAACCTTTTGGGAAGGCAATGAAGGCCACTAATCCTTTAGAGCTAATTCATTCTGACATTTGTGGTCCAATGAATGTTAGAGCATGACATGGTGGTTACTATTTCATCACTTTTATAGATGATTATTCGCGATATAGATATGTCTATTTAATTTCTTATAAGTCAGAAGCATTAGATTGCTTTAGACATTTCGTTGCTGAAGTTGAGAATCAAAGAGATAAATCCATAAAGGTTCTTAGGACCGATCGTGGACGCGAATATTTATCTGAGCAGTTTAAAGGAATCAGTGAGGAAAAAGGTATCATCAGACAGCTAACGATTCCTAGCACTCCGTAAAAAAATGGTGTTGTAGAAAGAAGGAATCGTCCCTTAGCGAAGGAAGGTGTGACGCCCCCAAAATAGGTATACAACACCCATTCTGAGTCACCAAATACATGGTACAGAAACAACTACAACTTTATTAATACAATTGTCGTTCAAAATACGACAACACATAAACTGTGAGTTTAAAAACAAATATTGTCTTCTAGACAATATCAACACTCAAATAAGTCCTCATTACAATTATTGATACACTATTTTATAAAATAGTGAGGACTACTAAAACAACTTTCTAGAACCTTCATTCCATACCCCGACTAGTACTTTCTACATTCTTGCCTCCTGAGAAGAAAAATGTAACAAAAAGGAAAAGGGTGAGCTCAACTAGCCCAGTAAAGAATATTATGACTAAGATAACATAGAACGAATTATCGTTAGTCCTCAACAGGGAAAAATCTGATAGAATACAATAGACAACAAGTTTTAAATCAATATTCGCAGCTGAAATAATAATTCATTTGAAGAGTTACGTTGAGAATGAAATCTACTTTCTTCTAGTGAATTTAAAAGTTTATCATCAATATTTTATCTCTGTAACATCAATCAATATACATCTTGAATAAAATATTCATCTTTGCACTACAGGCCAAAGATATTCATCAGTTGGTCATTTTCATCTCAACACTTGTACATCTTTTCACTACGGGCCAAAGATATTCATAAGAAAATCAACCATCCTTGCACTACAGGCCAAATATATTCAGTAATATATCATCATTTAGGACTGAGGATGATGAAAAATATTTTAAAGAAAACGAATCCAGTGAAACAAAATAACAAATAAAAAGGATTCGTACTTTAAACAGTCCAAGTTCAAAAATACTTCATAAATAACCATAGTGAAATAAAATTCAAGAATGATCAAAACATAGATACAATCGAAACTAGTATCCATAATAGATATCTTGAACAAAAAATGAAAATTTAATTTTTCTGTGAATAGTGCCGTATTCGTGAATAGTGTCGTATACGTAAATAGTGTCGTATATATGAATAGTAACCCCGACACTAAAAGACAAGAATTTCACAAGAAAAATCTTACCAATATTCCGGCATAATGATATTAGAAGAAATAATATCATTTTAAAAAAATAGCATCCATTACCTCCAAAAAGACAGTACTTCTGACTGGAATACTGTATATAGTGCTGAAGGAACTTGCACCGTATAACAACACTCAAAGTATCAAAATACTCATAAGAATACGCTCGATAATATATAGAGAGAAATCTTTAGTTCCTGGTGTGATTTTCAATTCTAACTTAAGCACCCTATTTATAGGAAAATGCTTAGAACATCAAAGCAGAAAATTTAATAAAATGTTATTATATATAAATTTTTGTCACGCCCACCTCTTGAATCTGAATTCAACACATTTATATCACATGTGGGACCCACTCAACTCACCAAAAATGTTTTTCTTCAAAAAAATAATTAAAACTTCAAAAATCAATTATTCTGGAACTTCGGAACTTCAATAATTCATAATAAATAGCCCTTTTATCAGAAAAATTCAAACCTTATGTCCATTCCATAGGAAATTCCATTCTCTACAACTTTGTAAGTTTAAGTTTTTCCAAATTCCAAGCGAAAATTGGTCAAATCTACATACCTGAGACGATTTTACAAGCTATAATCAAATTTCGGTCAGAAATGGGGTCCACAAACATGAGAAACATGTTTTAAATATTTTAGTAACAAAAATACTCTTCCTCCTCATTTATTCATATATTCCACATTCATTGTAAAAATATCACAATTATTATATTATTATAATATAACAATATATTTAAATGAATTATTTTATCAGAAAAAGATAAAATAACAATTTTCAACAATTGTCACATTAAAAATTTTCTCCATCTATATCCACATAAAATGAATATTTTCCTTATCATATAAATCAATAATTAATTATTCACAAATAATATTACAGAATCACAATATCGACAACCAGGTCGTTCCCAGGAAAGAGGGGGTTTTCCAATAAGGATTTCTCCTTACTGGCGCACAATTAGGTGACCAAATCTCTCCTTAGACAGAACTTTCTAGACACTGCCAATAATGCTATCTAATAATATTATTCAAATAATATGAATTATTGATCTGATAATGGAAAATTCTGTGTAGTGACAATTATTGAAACAACAATAATATAAAATATCAACGTAGCAATTATTGAATCAATAAAATAAAATATTGAACAGTAATTATTGTAACAATTATTGAGTAGTGTCTTCTTACGTAAGAATCAATAATTGGTGCAATACCATGTGTTACTGTGTTTTAACCATCGAGTATTTCAATAGTATTAATGGTAACAACTACGTCGTTATTTATAAACAATGTATACTTGTCGTTTTCTTCATCCAATCGCTTTCTGTTATGGGGCCCACACAAGCCTGCGCCGTCGTACAAATATTCTCTGACATTAAGAATATTTCACGACCAAACGAATATTCCTCGACAACAATGAATATTTTATAACCACTTGCTTATTTGAAATATTTGCGCATTTTACCCATAACTAACCACATTAATCAAATCAACCCTTACTATTTCAAAATAATAAATAGAGGAAATTTAATTTTATTTATAATAAGTTGGGGTCTTACAGAAGGGAATTTGACTCTCATCGTTTTGTCGCTAAGGATGGTGGGAATGATCTACCGCCTAACGGGGAACCACCTGATTCATAAAATCTTGAGCCACATTGAAGCAAACGTGCAAAAGTACCAAGAATTTTTTTTTGAAATTGAAGAGGAATCCCTTCTTGTGCTTGAAGGAGAGGCCCTTATGTGCACTCTAAATGATGATAATTAGCATATTACATATAAGGGAGCTCTCACTTCACCTGATCGTAATGAATGGATAGATGCTTGAAAGATGAAATTGGTTCTTTGGGAAAGAACCAGGTTTGGGAGTTGGTTTATCTACCGCCTGATCGTAGGGCCACTGGAAACAAATGGGTTTTCAAAATTAAATGAAATGCGGATGGATCAATCAACAAATATAAGGCTCGTCTTGTGGCGAAAAGGTTCACCCAAAAGGAAGGTGTGGACTATGATGAGACATTCTCACCAGTTGTGAGAATTTGCTCCACTCGCCTTATCCTAGCTATTATCGCACGTTTAGATTTGGAGCTTTATCAGATGGACGTTAAAACTGCATTTCTATATGGTGAACTAGATAAGGAGATTTACATGAATTAACCAATTGGCTTTTAGGTTTAAGGGACAAAAGCGCAAAGTGTGAAAGCTCAAACGTTTCATTTATGGCTTAAAGCAATCATCTAGACAATAGTACTTTCGATTTCATCGAGACATCATTGCTGATGGGTTTAAGATGATTGAGGAAGATCATTATGTGTATATATGTTAAACGGGTCGACAAAAGCTTTATGATCTTGTGTTTGAACGTTAATGACATCTTGATAGCTGGAAATGATATGGGATTGATTGTCGCCACTAAAAAGTGGTTATCATCTAATTTTGAGATGAAAGACATGGGTGAGGTAGAATTTGTACTCAGAATTATTATCTATAAGGATCGCTCTAAAAGATTTTTGGGTTTAAGTCAATAGACTTATATAAAATCTATTTTAGAGCATTTTCGTATGCGTAATTCTAAACTAGTTGACACTCCCATTAAGAAAGGTCATAAACTAAGCCAGGATCTTTGCCCTAAGACTGATCAAGAAAAAGAGCAGATGGCTCGTGTTTCTTGTGGTAGTGCAGTTGATAAGTTGATGTATGCAATGATGTGTACACGTCCCGATATAAGTTTTGCAGTGGGGATGCTTAGTCGGTTTCAAAGGAATCCTGGATTTGCTCATTGGGTGGCAGTTAAGAGGATAATTTGATACTTGAGAGGCACCATGGACTATATGTTGTGTTATCAAGGTGGTGAGCTACGCTTACAGGGGTACAACGACGCAGATTGGGCTAGCGACTTAGATGAGTGCAAGTCTACCACTGGGTATAACTTCTTACTTTGTGGTGGAGCCATTAGTTGGTTGAGCAAGAAACAACCATGTGTTGCTTTATCCACTATGGAGTCAGAATACATTGCATGTTGCTTTGCAGTACAAGAAACAGTATGGTTACAGAGATTCTTCAAGCGCCTGCATGTTAGATCACATTCGAGTGACCCCGTCACTATTTATTGTGACAATACGGCTGCTTTGTCTTACGTTAAGGATCCCAAGTACCATAGAAAGGTCAAACATATTGAGACTAAATTTCACTAAATTAGGGATATTGTGGCACGAAAGAAGGTAGTCCTCAAACATATCTCTACGAGCGACATGGTTGTTGATCCCTTGACTAAATGCATTCCTAGGGATGTTTTTCGAGCTCATGTTAGGAGCTTGGGACTTTGTAGGCCTTGATATATTTTATGTTTGATAATGGACATTTTTTAGATATTGTTTACTATATTTTTATGCAATAAAAGTTATTACATAATGTTGATTTATATTCAGTTCTATGTTTTAACATGTTGTATATATATAAGCACACATATAAAATGTCAGAAGGCAAAAAGATTGATCTACTCACACGGATAATCTTCCTCGGCTCTTGTAATAGCGAGCGAGATGAGACTATTTTATGGTGGTCTAAATGGTTGGGCACCATTTATGAGACATTATTATTTAGTTGCCTTGGCTATGTCCAAGAAGAGGTATCATTACATATCAAACATTTGTAAGAGGTGTAACCTTGTTTTTGGGTTGCCGGACATTAGATTCATACTAGATACTATCTGAAGTGCCTAGGGATGTTTTCTAAGGTTAAACGCTAAAGAGCGATTAACTACTGTCCGTACAATGTTATTTTAGCTAGAGCGACATTTTTTTTGGCACTCCACCGTAACATGAGAATTGTACCTCGTGTGCAAAAGAAGCGACATATAGAAGAGTGATGTGGTGGATCCCTATCCAATCACTGTGTGAGCATTGTACATTAATTATTGTCCTTAGTAACTTAAACCTATGTCATGAAATAAAGACTTTGTGTTGCTACTCTAGTTTGTATTCCTAAGTTCACATAATGAGGTTCTATGGGTACTTGTCTGGAAAAGCAGCAAAGTTAATGAAGATTGACTTGAGAGTTTAGGGAAGACACTTGTCTGGCATCACATTCAGTCGTAGGTTATGCTATGCGCGCGCAACTATTTTAAACTTTATGTATTACACTATATGTATATGTTTTTTAATGGTTAGCATACCAAGGCAAATGGGTTTGAGTGAATTTCTAAAATGTAATTAATGAGGAATTCGAAATACTCACCAGAATGTGATCAACTGGTCTAGGACATGACAAGATTTTTCTTGAGATGCTTCATATTAGTTATGATAAAGACTTGGTATATGAGCTCTCGCCCTAAATATCATTTATTTCTCGTCAGTCGCACGCCAAGGCACTTGTACGAGGAAATTTAGAGATTATTGATTTGAGATGAGTATGTACCTTTATAACCCAAGTGTCTGAGTGGGAGATATTAGTAATTGATCCGGGTCGGACCCGTGGATCATGAACATCCACTTAAGTATGGATATTAGATAACCCAACTAGGATTGTAAGAGTCTCATATCACTTGGAAGTATTTTAAATAATACTTTATATGATTAGGACTCCATATGAGATAACTCTTCTGATTTACTCAGTTGTAGACTTATCCCATAGGTATTGAGTTTTACCTTAAATACTAAAGCTTACTGTATGTAGGGCTAAGGAAAAAGAACATGTTATTTTTTTCATACAGTTTCTCTCTGAATACTCTCTCTAGTATTTCCAATCTTCCATCAATAGGCGTGGGTGTACTTGGTGTGAACACTTAATTAGTTCGTTCGCATTGATTGCTTGTAATAACTATATATTGACGAGAAGTACGAAGGATCGTAATAGTTGTGTTCGTGGTGTCGCTTGTAGATTTGGCATTCGATTCAACCGTTTTCGTTTGGTGGATACTTACCGATTCATATATAAGTATTATTTATATGTTAATTTCCACCTAAAATTCTAACAACCTGGATCACAAATTCCATAGAATTCATCGACATCAGTAAAATATAACACACCCCTAGTCAGATATTTCTAGGGAGACTCACAAAACCAATGAGATAATTAATTTATAAATCAAACAGAAGGTAGTACCAAAAGATAAAGCGCGAAATATGCCGGCACGACGACCGCTATAATCCTTAAAGATCTCTTCAACAGTTCGAGGAGTTGAAGAGATTGAAGCCATTTCCATGAAACTGAGATCTGAAACTGCTTAATTAAGAGTATATATGCTTATATAAAAACAGATCGAAATCGAATTTAATAATTTCTGAATTTGAGAGAGTAAGAAGGAGAAGAGAGAAGAATGCATGAAACGTGCGAATCAAAAGAACATGGGAAGAAAGAGGGATTTGTCTGTCAATTTTAGGGGACCATTCCATCCAGATTATGCTTCACGCTGGTGGGAAAACTAGCGCCAAGGGCGAGGAGCGAATATTTCTATGAAATTCCATCAGAAGTAACTTATTTCCGAAGGAAGTATAATCTTTCTATGAAATTCCATCCGAAGTAACTTATTTCCGAAGAAAGTATAATGGACTGAAATTTTCGAAATAGATTATTAGTACCATTGAAAATAATTTCGTCAGAAATAAATTAATTTCTTGTAGTAAGTCTAAATGTCTAATGACCCTCGGATCAGATTGTTTGGCCTTCACGGGTTCGGGTAATATTACTAAATTTTAGGGTTAAAAAACCATTTTGTACTATTAATTATATATATTTTTTGATCACTGAAGTTTAATGTTAGAAATAACTACTCTCTATGTTTTATAATAAAAAGAGTCTTATTTATAAAATTTACAAGTATATATATGTAGATTTATTAAATATATTTAGCTTAATAAAGAATTATGATGGATAATGGTGGTTTATCATTTCTAGTTGGCCTGAACTTATTCTGCTGCAAATTAAATAAAAATTCAACTCTGATTGACAACTGTTCGGTAAAAAGATTTTACAAATAAAGAATTATTAAGAAAATCAATTTAACCACCTCCCCTCTAGTTTTTTCCTTTGGGACCGAACACTTTTCAATATTTGTTAGGATAATTTACGTTAATTCGTTTTTCCTTTCCACGAGTTTTCCATGTTCCCAACATAATCTAGGGGTGTTTGATAAAAATTAAATGAATTTGAATTTAAATGAGCTAAATCTGAATATAAATAAAAAAAGTTATTTAATAATTGACATATTTAAAATATCTGAATAACAGATTTTTATTATTTTACCCCTCTAAAAAAATTCAAAATTGTTATAAATATATTTAATATTACTTAATATAGTTAATATTGTAAAAAAAAAAAAAAACTCATTCAAATTTCATTCATTCACCAAAAATTACACTAAACTATTCAGTTTAAATCGTCTGAAATGACCAAATCGATTCAAATGCCATTCGATTTATTTTTTCAAAACAAAAATATTTAATGGCTGACTTATTCAGCCATTCAGATAAAAACAAACAGTCCCCTAATTAAATAATGACAAAGTTCTAAATAAGCAACCAGAAATCACTCCCTGCAATTATTTGTAAATTTACTTAATTCAATCCTTGAACTAAATTCATATCAATCCATTTACCTTTTCGAATCTTATATTCTTCATAAATGTTTTTCATCAGCACTATTTTGTTTCTTCTTAGTTCTAATTAACTTATCTTTGGCTTTTAATTGTAGTAGCTGCTGAAGCTAGGAGCCCATAAGCCAGATAGTGAGATAGATACCAGAACACTGTTATTAATTAAGAAATA